>JARQOC010000010.1:101380301-101980301 GCA_033576535.1 Allobates femoralis | reverse complement strand
TAAATAGGGAAGCACACATATCCCCTGAGTCTGGATGAATGTGATCACTTCCCCCATGAATTTGGTAAACTCTGGGGGCCTACGAAAACCCGAAGGGCAGCACATTAAACCGAGAATGGACCATCCCGCCTGCCCCGGAGATCGCGAATCACAGAAAGCGCTTGTGGAACGGGTGAATGGGGACATGATAATACGCGTTCTGGAGGTCCACAAACAACCTGGAGTAACGCCCCTGGCCCTCCTCTCCAGGAGGAACTGGAGACCCCCACACCCGAATCCAACAGGTCTCGCAGACCCGACAAGAAAAAATGTGCAAGGGTCCCCCTGAGGAAATGAGGGGACTCGAAGACACGGAGGGGCTGGCTCTCGAATTCCAAGTGCAGACCCTCCCAAATGATCGAGAGGATCCAAGGGCACGAGGAGATTGCTTGCCACTGGGGCAGAAACCGCAGGAGCTGCCCCGCAATGGGGAAGGCCGCATTGTTTAGGGGGCGGCTGGTGATGCCGCTGCTGGGGGAGCAAGATATTACGGCTCTCTGCCCCTTTCTGGAATGCCCAGCGACCAGACTTAACCTTCCCTTTAGACTGGGAGGGGTGGCTGCGCTCAGGCCGAAAGGACTGCCTCCGAAAGGGCTTCTGTTCCGGAGACACATGTTCCGGTCTGACACCTTTCCCAGGATGTCATCCAATGCTGGACCAAGAGAAAAGACCCTTGAAAGGGGAGGCCACACAGCTGGAGCTTAGACGTGACCTACCCATTCGACAAAGTAAGCCACACTGCCCTGTGAGCTGTGCTAGCCAACACTGCGCACTTGGCGCCAATGCGGAGCGACTCAGCAGAGGCATTGGTCAGGAAGCCCGTAGCACTTCTCAGAAGTGGAATGGAGTCCAAAGCTCCTCTCTGGGAGTACCCTGCAGGAGGAATTCTTCCAGAGAGACTTGGTTAAAAGCCTCGCCCAACGGCTAGTGGCCCACAGTCGCCAGAGCACGGGGCCTGCCAGGGGGATAGCCTGCAGCCACCAAGTGTCACCTATACATAATGCCTTGGATGATGTACAGCTTAGGATTGAACCCACAGCCACGGCTGGGTACATGAGGCATGGTGCAGGTGATTAACTGCTCCATGGTTGCTGCCAGAGCAGCCCCACACATGTAGAGGAAATGTTCACCTTTAAAGACATAGCTGCCGCCTCCCAGGAGTTTTTGAGGACACTCTCCATCTTACGATCGAGGGGGTCCTTCAACTGGGAGGAATCTTCAAAAGGCAACGTGGTCTTATATGCTACCTTGGCCACCTGGATGTCCACCTTTGGGACCTCCCAGACAAAGTCATCACCCTCCAGTACACTCGGATGGGGTGAGCAGCCGATGTATTGGAGACTCCCACTCCCGGCGGATGAGAACCAGGATGACCTCATGGACAGGGAAGCCCAACTGCACAGAAGAAGGGGTTCCACCACCTCTACTCCCATTGTACTGTGGACAGTGTCTACCCATTCACCCATGGACTCTGTGGCAAAAACAGTAGTGTCCAGATTCTTGTGTCTGGACAGAGGCGACAGAGGCAATATCCTCGCCGTCCTCTGATGCTGAGCTCTGGGCCAGCCTCGATGAGATCCACAGAGTCACAATCCTGGAGCTTCCTCTCTTTCAGAGGGGAAGGCCTGGAAGCTGCAGCAAAACCCGGCAGTGCCGAGATAGAAGCCTGCACCTCTTCCCTAATGGATTGGAGCTCCTCAAGCAGGGATGGGGAGTCCATCCTGACAACACTGTCAGTCATGGCCGACACCTTTTTGTAGGAAGAGGGAAGTTTGTGCCGCAGCCACATTCCCTGGACGGGTTTTTGCTCCCTTTCACAGGTGACCCTTGTCTCCCTATAGAAAAAAAGGGAAGAGAAGGGGGTCCCAGTGGGAGTGCAGGGCCTAAATAACGTTACCCTTTGTGACCACCCCCAGAAACACTTACATGAGCTGGGGGAACTCTGGGCTCTGCAGGAGCAGAGGTGGAAGCCCATCAGCCTCCATGTTTCAAGGATCAGCCTTACCTGGGTGTAGCTTCCGGCGGGTACTTATCCAGAAGTACCGTGCCCCCAACGAGGAACACCTGTTCCCTCCCTCCTCCTGGTCACCGGCCGCGGGCAGTAGCGCGCGATAGGCCTGCTGGGTTCCCTGGAGCCGCGCCCGGTCTGTACAGGAGCCAGCGCCCGAAACAGGAAGTGCCCCGCCCGAAACAGGAAGTGCCATCCAGGAACCTCTGATGCATGCCCCAGGGACCGCAGATGGAGGAGGGAGACGCCGGAGAGCTGAACAGGCCTCCGGCGCTGCAATACACGGCCTGCTTTGCCCCGTAGGACGCAGGAAGGCCGGATGGTCCCACCACGGGAGCCCCGAGAAGGAGGAGGAGGCCGCCCCCGACGTCCATCCCTGGCCCGGCTGCAAGTACACCCCAATGCTGCCTCTGCCGGCCTGACAGCACTGGAACCTCTCCATGCCCCAAGGGGGACAGGAAGACACTGGAGTACTGAGGAAGGGGAGGGGCTTTTAACCTCTCTGTGTTCCTGTCCCCCAATAGGGCGTGGACGACATCCTCCAATGCTGTCGTGGAAGGCGAATGGAGAAAACATCCGGTTATGACCACGAGCGCTTCCAGAAAGGAGTTGAAGTCTCCGTGTTACTTCAAAAATTCTTTATTGTAATATAAAACAATGCGTTTCGGCTAAAACATTTAAAAATTTAAAAATGGCCTTCCTCAGGACCTGAAGAAGGCTATTTTTAAATGTTTTAGCCGAAACGGATGTTTTTTCCTGTGATCCTTTTCCAGAAAAGTAAGAGGTACTGACTGATCCCCAAAAATTCCAGCATGCCAAAAATATGATTTATGTACTTGTGACATTAATGTGCATTATTAAATTTGACATTAAAAGTCTGTAACTGCAAGTAAACTAATCTTGGAGGGAAAGAAAACCAGCACCATCTAGCTGGCTTTTACGATGTGGCTGGGTCAAATATTCCTAACTGAGGTAGCAGAGAGGAGATCGACACAGTTCCCCTATTAACCAAAAAGGGATGGAGATGTAAACTCTGACTGTATCTCTATAACAATAAATATAATCCATACTTTCCTGACACACTGTATGGCAGATCATTACCATACTGTGATCCCAGAGACTACAACAAGAGGACACTTGATCCCTTGATGCAGTCTCTGGATGTAGCAAAGGCGATCAACCATCGTGGTGGACTAGTCGAAGGGTATGGAGTAATAAAGATGGAGTCTGAATTTGGTTTGTGTTTTTTTTTTTCTCCTTCGCCTCATTGGGGGACACAGGACCGTGGGTGTTATGCTGCTGTCCACTAGGAGGCGACACTAAGCAATCTGAAAAAGAGTAACAGTGGCTCCTCCTCTGCAGTATACACCCCTGGAGCAGGCACTGTCTCCCCAGTTTTTTGCTTAGTGTCGTAGGAGGCACACGACCATTTTTCCTCTCAATGAATTTTTCATCATTAAAGAAGAAAAGTGGGTCCGTCGTGGCCCCCGGCATGCTCCTTCCTCGGCCACCCACTGTTGGGGTGCTGGGTTGAGGTTGAGAATTCCTTAAATATGCCGTACTCCTTTCTCGGCCTCCCACTGTTGGGTTGCTGGGTTAAAGTCGAGACAGCCCAGCATATCACCCTCCTTCCTCACTCCCTTCTGGTCTGAGGTGAAGTAGAAGCTGGACTACCTGCCAGATGACGTCCCCTAATGACCCCTAGGTGCTTTAGGCAGTGGCACCACAGGTATCAGCAGCCCTGGCTGCTTTGGGCTGGAGGTTGCAGACTGCCTGCAGCAGCGCAGGTTGCAGGCTGGAATCAATTCTTATGCACAGCCTGCAGAAGAAGTACAGGCTGCAGGGACACAGCAGCAGCAGGGCACTTGCAAGCTGCATCCTAGGAGCAGCTTTGCATACATTGTGGGGAGAATGCCCTTGCTATACTGGCGGTTTCACCGCCAGTACAATGCCCACTGCCCCTGGGCCCCTTCTACCAGGATTCTGGGCCCCCCCAGCGTTTTTTCCGCGCCTCCGCGCCGGCCCCTCACTATTTCCGGAGACCTCAATTAATTGAGGCCCCGGCTTGGGCCTAGCACAGAAGCCGCCTCCCCTGTGCCGCCCCCGTCCTGCCCCGCCGGATAACGCTGACCGCGCGTCATACTGTGGGCGGAGCTGAGAAAGGGTGCATTTTCCAGGACGGAGGCTGCCCGTTTAGCTCCGCCCCTTCCTCCTTCTCCACCGCCATCATTAAGCCCTGCACATGGAGCCCAGCGCCTCAGCCATCCGGGGGGAACACAGGATCCGGGCGGCCTCTTCCAGGAGCGGCGCTGGTGCTGGTAAGACCTCTGCAGGGATCTTCTCCGCAGAGGTTCTCTGTTCCTCTCCTCCACATCCCCTCCTGCAGCAGGCACTGTTAACTCACAGTGACCCTATTCAGCCCCTCCACTAAGGGCCCAGGCACCTAGCTGGACAGCTAGAGAGTGCCTGCTTACACAGGGGACACCTGGTTTGCCTCCTATTTTTCTCAGTAGCTCATACCACCATGTCTGGCAATAGGAGTAAGAAAAGCTCCAAGGCAGCCAGCACTTACTATGCTACCTGCACTGTTTGTAAGGCTGACCTCCCTGCAGGATGCACCTCGCCACATTGTGAGAGCTGCACGCAGGCTGCAGATACTGAGACCCCCACTACCCGGGCTTTTCTTAGTGCCCCTGACCCTACCCCTGCCGTGGGCCACATTTATGTCTCAGAATATGACGCAGTCCATTGACAGATTGTCTGCCACACTGCTGCAGTTTATGCAAGCCCGTTCGCCACCTGAAACCGCCGTTCAGGCATCTGCGTCTCAGCCAGAAGTGGCGGAACCGCGACAGACTGCCGACCCTGACCCGTCCGTTTTTGACTCTGGGCGTAAGAGACCACCTCCATCTCCAGAATCCCCTGGGGGCCCTGCTGCCTCTCCAACCCGCAGGCGTCAAGAAGACTCGCAGGAGTCCGAAGGCCTCTGTACTTCAGACTCAGAGAGTCACTTAGATGAGTCCCTAGACCTAGATGCGACCAATACGGTGGCGCTGGTTGTGGATTTGATTACTTCCATCAACCAGGTTCTGGATGTGTCCGACCCTCCGGCTGATGTTCCGGAGCATAAGGTGTCCTTTAAAAGGGCCAAGAGACCACATAAACATTTCTCACACCATCCAGAGTTCCAGGAAATTCTCAAAAAACATAGGTTGCACCCTGACGAGAGGTTTGGTAACCGTAAGGCTCTGGAAACACGTTATCCATTCCTACCTAAGGTCACCCAGGATTGGACAGATCCGCCACAGGTGGACCCTCCTATATCTCATCATGCTACCAAGACACTTCTGTCCTTACTGGACCGTTCATCCATAAAAGACGCCACTGACCGTCAAGTGGAGCAGATGGCGAAGTCCGTTTTTGAGGCCTCAGGCTCTGCTTTTGCCTCAGTTTGGGCCTCAAAGGCTATTATGACAAGAGCAAATTCTGTACACTCGGCTCTTCGGTCTTTGCAAGTTGATCCAGCCTTGTTAGACCAGGTGGCTCAAATATCGGTTACCGCTGAATATTCAATGCATGCTGCTTTCGATTCAGCTAACTGTGCTGCGGCGGCAACCTCCAACGCCATAACGATCAGGCGAGCCCTCTGGTTGAGAGAGTGGAAGGCAGATGCAGCGTCAAAAAAGTCGCTCACGTCTTCCATACAATGGTGGCCGCTTATTTGGCGAAAAGCTGGATCAATTGATTTCAGACACCACTGGGGGTAAAAGTACCTCCCTTCCGCAACGTCAGGTTAAACGACCCTTTAATCGTCGCCACCAAACCCGTTTCCAGTCCTTTCGGAATTCCTTTGGTTGGTCAGTCTCTAAGCCCCAGCCGGCAGGCAATAGGTCCCCCTGTAGGGAGCGCACCCAGACAACACGGAAGACTGGTGCAAACTGGCAGTCCCATTCTCGCCAGTCCAGATCTAAAGGCTCAAAGCCCAGCAGATTCTCTTCTTCCTGACTCCCACCACCCCCCTTCGGGAGACACTATTCAGGTTGGCGGCCGACTTTCACACTTTCGTCGGGTCTGGCTCGCTTCTACCGACAAGTGGGTAAAAACCTTAGTGTCTTCCGGATACACCATAGAATTCACGGCCCATCCTCCAAATCGTTTTTTCCTGTCAATCCCACCCTCTCACCCGCCCAAGGCCCGCGCTTTCTTTCAGGCGGTAGATTCCCTTTTGAAAGCTGGTGTCATCATACCAGTGCCGCCAGCCGAACGCTTCCAGGGGTTCTACTCAAACCTTTTTGTGGTACCCAAAAAAGGAGGGGCGGTTCGTCCCATTCTAGATCTAAAACAGTTGAACTCCTTCGTAAAGGTTCGGCATTTCCGCATGGAGTCACTGCGCTCCATCATAGCATCCATGGAAAAGGCCGAATTTCTTGCGGCCATCGACATACAGGATGCTTACCTCCATACCCCAATCGCGACAATTCACCAGCGGTTTCTCCGATTCGCCATCAACCAGGACCATTATCAGTTTGTGGCCCTCCCGTTCGGTCTAGTGACGGCTCCTAGGATGTTCACCAAGGTCATGGCGGCTGTCACGACCATACTGCACACAAGAGGAATGGTAGTCCTGCCATACCTAGAACGATTTGTCCTCAAAGCCCCCTCCTTCAGGGAGTGTCAGCAGAGTGTTTCCATCACGGTGGACACCCTGCGTCAGCTAGGCTGGTTGGTGAATCTGCGGAAGTCATCACCAGTCCGTCCCAATCTCTGACGTTCCTCGGGATGTGTTTCGACACCCCCAGGGGTCTGGTCCTCCTCCCTCAGGACAAGGCGAAGGCCTTCGGCAGGGAGTCCACAGTCTCCTACGCCCGTTTCCTCAATCGCTTCGATTCGCCATGAGAGTCTTGGGCAGGATGGTTGCCTCTATGGAGGTTGTGCCGTTCCCCCAACTTCACCTCAGGCCTCTCCAAGGGCAATTCTGACTTCGTGGAACAGGAACCCTTCTGCCCTGGACAGACTATTCCATTGTCACCTGCAGCAAGGAGTTCCCTCCATTGGTGGCTCAAACCTCTTTCCCTCACAGGGGGAAGGTCCTTTCTACCGGTTTGCTGGAAGATAGTCACCACCGACGCAAGTCTTAGTGGATGGGGAGCGGTACATTGTCATCACGGTGCAGGGAACAAGGTCCCCAGCGGAGTCGTCCAAGCCCATCAACCTCCTGGAGATCCGAGCCATATTTCTAGCTCTGAAGGCCTTTCATTCCATGCTGGCAAGGACACAAGTCCGGATTCAGTCAGACAATGCCACGGCCGTGGCATACATCAACCATCAAGGCGGAACCCGCAGTCTCCAGGTCATGCACGAAGTGCAACGCATTCTACACTGGGCAGAATCGACGAACTCAACGTTGTCGGTGGTTCATATCCCGGGAGTGGAGAACTGGGAAGTGGATTTTCTCAGTCGCCAGGGCATGGATTCGGGAGAGTGGTCCCTACATCCTGACGTGTTCCAACAAATATGCCGTCGCTGGGGGACTCCGGACATAGACCTGATGGCATCTCGAATCAACACGAAGGTTCCCATGTTTATAGCCAGATCTCACAACCCGCGAGCTCTAGAGCGGATGCCCTAGTTCAGAACTGGTCACAGTTCCAGCTGCCTTACATCTTCCCTCCTCTGCCTCTCATTCCCAGAGTGGTGCGGAAGATCAAGCAAGAGGGCATTCAAGTCATTCTCATAGCCCAAGACTAGCCCAGACGGGCATGGTACGCCGATCTTGTACAGCTCACGGTGGACGTTCCTTGGCGCCTCCCATGTCGTCCCGATCTTTTGTCTCAGGGCCATTCTACCACCAGAATTCAGACGCCCTGAATTTGATGGCGTGGCCCTTGAGACCTGAGTACTAACCCAAGCAGGCTTCTCCCCTGCCGTTATTCAGACCATGATCAGAGCACGAAAGTCGGCATCGGCCAGAATTTATCATAGCACCTGGAAAGCTTTCTTCACATGGTGGTCGTCTCTAGATCAACCCCCTCTTCCCTATTCCTTGCCGCTAGTTCTAGGTTTCCTTCAGAGGGTGTTAGAATTTGGTCTCTCCCTAGGTTCCCTTAAGGGTCAGGTTTCGGCCCTTTCAGTACTTTTTCAATGTCGCCTTGCTGTTAAACCGCAGGTTAAAACTTATCTCCAAGGAGTTAATCGCATTGTCCCTCCGTACAAACGACCTTTAGATGCATGGGACCTTAACCTGGTCCTTACGGCTCTGCAGGAGCCTCCCTTTGAACCTCTTTGGGACATCTCTCTCCACTTCCTGGCTCTGAAGGTGGTTTTTCTAGTGGCTATCACTTCTCTTCGCCGAGTGTCAGAACTCTCAGCGCTTTCTTGTAAACCACCCTTCCTGGTGTTCCATCAGGACAAGGTTGTACTCCGTCCGGTGCCGTCATTCCTTCCTAAGGTTGTCTCCTCTTTTCACTTGAACGAGGAAATTTCATTGCCTTCTTTTTGTCCGGCCCTGTTCACAGGTTCGAACGAGCCTTGCATACTCTGGATCTCGTCAGAGCTCTTCGCATTTATGGGTCCAGAACTGCACCTTTCCGTAAGTCAGACTCTGTTCATTCTGATGGAAGGCCCTCGTAAGGGTATGCCAGCTTCCAAGGCTACACTGGCTAGGTGGATTAGATCAGCTATCCAAAAGCCTACAAAATGAAAAATACTCTTCTTCCAGCGGGGATCAAGGCACATTCCACCTGAGTCGTGGGGGCCTCCTAGGCCATTCGGCACCAAGCCTCGGCTCTTCAAGTGTGTAAAGCGGCCACCTGGTCGAGTTTACACACTTTTACCAAGCACTACCGTGTTCATACCCAGTCCTCGGCAGACGCCAGTCTGGGTAGGTGCATCCTTCAGTCGGCAGTTGCCCACCTGTAGGTATTTATCTGTTCACTGACTTGTTCAGTATCATTAGTTCCATTGTCTTTCCCACCCAGGGACTGCTTTGGGACGTCCCACGGTCCTGTGTCCCCCAATGAGGCGAAGGAGAAAAGGAGAATTTTGTGTACTCACCGTAAATTCCTTTTCTCTTAGCCTCTAATTGGGGGACACAGCACCCACCCTGTTGGCCGTACCGGCCTTGTTACTTGTGGTTTTTGTTACTTTATATTGTTACATTGAGGCCTTGCAGCTTTGTTGTATTGGTTAACCTTGTTAATTCTCCTACTGCTGTAGCACAAAACTGGGAGGCAGTGCCTGCTCCAGGGGTGTATACTGCAGAGGAGGAGCCAATGTTACTCTTTTGTAGATTGCTTAGTGTCGCCTCCTATTGGACAGCAGCATAACACCCACGGTCCTGTGTCCCCCAATTAGAGGCTAAGAGAAAAGGAATTTACGGTGAGTACACAAAATTCTCCTTTTCTCTGTATGATGTATTTTTTTTTTACTATTTATTAGAGGTTCCTAATGGCCGGGTTTAACATTGGCCCGACATTATGAATCGTGAGCTTAGTGCCAGCTGACAATAAAATAGCTGGAATTAACCCTTTTATTATCCAGTTTGCCACTGCCACTAGGACAAATGGAAGAGTCTGGGTACAGCGCCAGAATATGGCGCTTCAATGAATGCGCCATTTTCTGGGGCAGCTGCGGGCTGCAATTCTCAGCATGGGAGGCCCAGAACACTTGGGCCTCTTCATGCTGAGGATTCCAGCCCCCAGCTGCCTAGTTGTACCTCGCTGGTAGCCACAAATACAGCGAAGCTCCATGTCATTTTATTTCCAAATAATTTCTATAAATAAAACTATGTTAGACTTTGCTGTATTTTTGGTTGACAGCCAGGTTCAACTAGGCAGCTGGGGGTGGGTGGCAGTCCGTAGCTGCCAAGTTGTATCTGGCTGGCAACCAAAACTATGGCGATGCCCCACGTAATTTTAAAGAAAAAATATTTCTGTAGCTAAAAAAATACAATGTGGGGCTGCGCCAAATTTTTGGTTGCCAACCAGGTACATCTTGGCAGATGAGGGCTGGAATCCTCAGCACTGTGAATTGCAGCCCAGAGCCACCCCAGAATATGGTGCATTCATTAGAGGTGTAATTTTCTGGTGCTGTACCCAGACTCTTCCAGTTGCCCTGGTGCTGGTGGCAAACTGGGTAATAAAGAAGTTAATTCCAGCTTTGTATTGGCAGCTGGCACTAAGCCCGAGATTCATAATGCCGGGACAATGTTAGACCCGGCCATTAGGAATCTCTAGTAAACAGTAAATAATACACAACGCTCAGAGAAAAATAATTTTATTAGAACAAAAAACAAACATCTCAACTCCATCTTTATTACTCCCACATAATCCTCCACGATCCTTCATCTAGAGTCTGCATGGAGAGAACAAGCTTCCTCTCCCTGCGGAGTCTGCCATCATGCTGACCGCAAAGACTCAGTGAGTGACGTCACCCGCAGCAGTCAGAGACTGCCACAGGGGAGTAGTGACGTTATTCGCTGAGTCCACCAGGGCTCCCCGTGGCAGTGAACTCTAAATGTTGTCACTTGTGGGGGGTTTCCGCTGTTTAGGCACATCAGGGGCTCTCTACCCAAGACATCACACCCATAGACCATGACATTAAAATCTGTGTTCCAAAATGTCACTCCCTCTCTTTAGAGCCCTACTGTACGCCCAAACAGTGGTTTTCTGTCACATATGAGGTATCTATGTACTCAGGATAAATTGCCCAACAAATTTTAGGATCAATTTTATCCTGTTGCCCATGTGAAAATGAAAAAAATGAGGCTAAAGGAGCATTTTTGTGGAGAAAAAAAAAAGTACTTTTTCGTTTTCACAGCACAATGTGTGAAGCACCTGGGGGTTCAAATTGCTCACTATGCATCTAGATAAGTTCCTTGGGGGGGTCTAATTTCCAAAATGTGGTCACCTGTGAGGAGTTATCACTGTTTAGGCACATCAGGGGCTCTGCAATCAGGACATGGTGTCCGTTAACGATTGCAGCTAATTTTCCATTCAAAAAGTCAAATGGTGCTCCTTCCCTTCCGAGTAAGGATGGGTGAACTGTTTGTGTTCGTGCCCAGGGTTGCAGCTGTAAAGTAATGCAATAGTTAATCTTAATATACTTACCGGGTCCCCGTTCTCACCTCCTGGTGTGACGCGTCGCTGCGTCACTTCCGGGCCGCCCTTTATCATCTTGGCGCATGTGATTGGCTCTTGGAGCCAGTCACATGACTATGCATCCCAGAAGCCCGGAAGTGGCACGGCGCTGCGGCACAGCTGAACTGGATAACGTGGACCCGGTAAGTATAATTAGGCAGATTAGTAAGCATGTACGTGCTTGCACACGACAACCCCTAGCACAAACCCGGGAAACAAGCACAAGTTCGCCCATCCCTACTTCCGTGCCTGTCGTGTGCCCAAATAGTGTTTTTTCTCCACCTATGGGGTATCTGCGTATTCAGCAGAAACTGCACAGCAAATATTAGGATCCTTTTTGTGCTTTTAAATTTGTAAAAATACAATAATTAAGGCCAAAATAACATTTTTGTTAGAAAAATTAAAATGTTCATTTTTTCCTTCCACATTGCTTTAGTTCCTGTGAAGCACCTGAAGGGTTAATAATCTTCTAGAATGTAATATTTAGTAGCTTGAGGGGTGCAGATTTTGGAATGGTGTCACTTTTGGGTGTTTTCTGTCCTCTCAAAGGGACTTCAAATGTGATGTGGTCCCTGAAAAATGTAAATTTTGCTGGAAAATGAGAAATCGCTGATTAACTTTGAACCCTTATAACTTCCTAATGAAAAAAATATTTTCTTTCCAAAATTGTGCTGATGTAAAGTAGACATGTGGGAATGTTATTTATTAACTATTTTGTGGCACATAACTCTCTGGTTTAGCAGAATGAAAATTCAAATTTTGAAAAATGCAAAATGTTCGCCAAATTTCTGTTTTTGTGTTTTTTTTCCCCACAAATAAACGTAAAAATTATTGACTTAAAATTACCACTAACATGAAGCCCAATATGTCATGAAAAAACAATCTCAGATTCACTAGGATCTGTTGAAGCGTTCCAGAGTTATACCCTCATAAAGGGACACTAGTCAGAATTGCCAAAAATGGCCAGGTCAGTAAAGTCAAAACAGGCTGGGGAGTGAAAGGGTTAATAAAGTGTCCTGGAAAGAAAAAACCATTGTCTCGCAGTGCATATGGTGGATCCTTACTTTATTCTTTGATCCTATGGAATTCATTGACAGTGAGTGGAGATATTGGACGTCAGGAGGAATTAGTACACAAAGTATATGAGAAAGTTGAATGTTTTTCGTTCCACCCAGCATTTACATAACTGTTATGCCCTTAATCTGACTATAAATTTTTGGGTTGTGTCTTTGGTGTCCCCTCTACAGACAGGGTCCCTGGCCCTCCTTGTATGTGAAGATGTTGTGTGGCCGCCCCCGGGCTCTGTGTGCCGCGCTGAGCCGGACCCGCCAGCTCTTGTGCCAGCAGGTACGTCTTGTACATACAGATGTTTCATCTGCTCCCTGTACATGCGGCTCAAACACACTTATTCCTTCTTAACATGGTGTTATAGGCCGGACTCCTGAGAGAGCCACATGTGGTTGGGCTTGCCGTTTTCTCAGTTCATCTCCACGAGTGCCGAGCATTATTTACCTCCCAAACTATATCTGGGAAAGCGCTAGAGAAATTCTGGGAATATGTGCTGAACCCCCAAAGCTTGAAGTCTGTGTCTGTGCTTCTCAGGTGAGTGCTGTGTATATCCATCATATATGGACTCAATAAAGAGGAGCAATGACTGAAAGGGTCTGTCCTGCTCCACTCACTGCTCACTGTGATGAATGGGTCTGCCCTGCTCCACTCACTGCTCACTGTGATGAATGGGTCTGCCCTGCTCCACTCACTGCTCACTCTGATGAATGGGTCTGTCCTGCTCCACTCACTGCCCACTGTGATGAATGGGTCTGTCCTGCTCCACTCACTGCCCACTGTGATGAATGGGTCTGTCCTGCTCCACTCACTGCCCACTGTGATGAATGGGTCTGTCCTGCTCCACTCACTGCTCACTCTGATGAATGGGACCGGTGCCCGATACCGAACATCATACAACGGTCCAGCAGGAGTTATCAGACACAGCACGTGCCCCTCTCATCTCCTGATGAATGCAGCAGGATTAACCGCTTAATACATCATCTGATTTCATACATTGTGCTTAGTGAAAAGAGTTAATTATACCAAAAGTAACTCAGGTCTTTGTGTTAAATGTTATAAAAAGAAAAAAAATTGGCAGTGAATTTTGTTCCATAATCTTGCTGTTTGCCCACTGGTCATTAGAACTGACATAGACTTAAGAAAATGTGTCCATCATCTTAGATAGGATCTGCCATTTACAATAGGTGATAGCACAGCTCACCTCCTCCCCCTCCCTGTACAATGACTGATAACACCTATATATACAGTAAATAACGCAGGATCCACCATTCACAATAGATGATATCACAGCTTACCTCCTCCTCCTGTACAATGACTGATAACACCTCTATGTACAGTAGATAACACAGGATCCACCATTAATATCACAGCTCACCTCCTCCTCCTGTACAATGACTGATAACACCTCTATATACAGTAGATAACACAGGATCCACCATTCACAATAGGTGATGTCACAGCTCACACCCTCCTGTACAATGACTGATAACACCTCTATATACAGTAGATATCACAGGATCCACCATTCACAATAGGTGATATCACAGCTCACCTCCTCCTTCTGTACAATGACTGATAACACCTCTATATACAGTAGATAACACAGGATCCACCATTCACAATAGGTGATCTCACAGCTCACCTCCTCCTGTACAATGACTGATAACACCTCTATATACAGTAGATAACACAGGATCCACCATTCACAATGGGTGATATCAGTCATTGTACAGGAGGAGGAGGTGAGCTGTGATAACACCTCTATATACAGTAGATAACACAGGATCCACAATTCACAATAGGTGATATCACAGCTCACATCCCCCTGTACAATGACTGATCACACCTCTGTATACAGTAGATAACACAGGATCCACCATTCACAATGGGTGATATCACAGCTCACCTCCTACTCCTGTATAATGACTGATAACACCTGTATATACAGTAGATATGCCTGTCGTTTCAGGTTCTGCACAGCTGCGGTTTCATACACTTGCTGCAGGTTCTCCTTACTCTCTCCAGGGGTCTCGCTGGATTGTATCCCCCCATTATTCATTCGTAAGGTAATTTGGAAACGTTGGCTGCATGTGAATGTTAAATGGTTTATAGATAAAGGATTTCCTCCACAGACTGTCTGTATATAGGGTTGTGCCTCGTATCACAGTTTCGGCCAGTGACGGCCTCCTTGCAGCCTGGTGCGATTCTTTGGGCTGAGGCCGTCCACCCTATCTCTCTCTATACATCAGTGTTGTATCTTGTGGCCATGATAATTCTTATACAGAGGATGTGATTCTGCCACATTACAATTCCATAAGTAGTGGGTAATAGAGGGAGAACAAGTCTCTACAATCTTCCTTCTGAGATATGCTTTTCTCTTCTGCTTCTCACAGCTACAACATCTCCTGCCTAGACTTGTACTTGAAGCCAGAGAAGAAGGACTGATGGAGGAAGACGAAGAGGAGACCCCTGTACTCTGCCGCCATATGCTCTTTCCGTCAGTGGGCTGGAAGAAGGCCGCGGTCAGACTATGGCGCCAAAGTCACTTCCAGGAACTGCTGAGAGATGAGACTTTCCAGGTCAGTGGATCTGGGAAAGCTGGGTGGTGCCCTGTGTGACTGAGGTGTTTACTAGGGGCGGTCACCGAGCTTTCCACAATTCTGCCTTATTAGTGCCAGATTCACACGTCTGACATTCCTGCCCCACATTGTCCGGACCCTCCACCGACCTCCTGACTGGAACTTTGCAGTGACATAGGCTGATATGTATTAGATAAATTCGTTCCATGTGGTTGACCTAGCCATATACAGAGCCCGAAAGGAAATTTCCCTACCAAGTATAGCTCATAGCAAACTCCATATACAGAGATACAAAGCAAAGACAAAAAGGAGTTTTTTCTACTTTTAAAAGTGAAACAATTCTTATTACAAAAGTGCCCACCATAAAAATGGTGCAATTTGTAAAATGGATGCGGTGAGTACAAGTGGCACAGACAAAATCACAGGTTGCACATAATAGTATTGCATATGTTTCTTTATAGCAGTTACAAACTTACATGCACATACACCAAAGTATACGTACGTTTCGCGTATTACTCCTTATACCAGCTTCATCAGGGGAAGTGTGTACCTTGTGCCAGCCTTGCCTGTTAAATGGGGATGCAAGCGGAAATGCTACTCAGCCAAACCGCCCCCTGGAACGGATATTGGCATTCCCGCCGCCGCATCACATGACTACACCTAGAAGAGTGTCCTCACTACTTTGATGTATGTGCATGTTAGTTTGTAACTGCTATTAGGGAATATATGCAATACTATTATGTGCTACCTGTGATTTTGTCTGTGCCCCTTGTACTCACCGCACCCATTTTACAAATTGCACCATTTTTATGGGTGGCACTTTTGTAATAAAAATATTTCTCTTTTGAAAGCAGAAAAACAGGGATTTTTGTGTACTCACCGTAAAATCCTTTTCTCCGAGCTCATCATTGGGGAACACAGGACCATGGGTGTATGCTTTCCTGCCACTAGGAGGCGACACTAAGTAGAGATAAAGCTTAAGTCCTCCTCCCTGCGGTATACACCCCTCAGTAGGAATACTTAATCAGTTTAGTACTAAAGCAGTAGAAGAACTCGCTAACATAATGAGGTACAAGAGGCTTAGGCCCAGGCTATGTGTAGGCCGTTGAAGGCTGTTAGGGCGGGATTATGATCTCAGAGAAAATAATTTTACGGTGAGTACACAAAAATCCCTGTTTCTCCTTCGCAACATAGGGGACACAGGACCATGGTACGTCCAAAAGCAGTCCCTTGGTGGGAATTAGCCGAGTAGCGGT
Organism: Allobates femoralis; assembly: GCA_033576535.1. Classification (NCBI taxonomy): domain Eukaryota; kingdom Metazoa; phylum Chordata; class Amphibia; order Anura; family Aromobatidae; genus Allobates; species Allobates femoralis. Next base: position 101,964,214 of record JARQOC010000010.1, on the reverse strand, counting down.
AGAGCATGCATGACTGCCGCTTGCAAAATTTTTCTCCCTAGGCTTGCATCAGCAGAGGCCTGGGTGTGAATACTGTAATGTTTGGTGAAGGTATGTAGGCTGGACCAAGTTGCAGCTTTGCAAACTTGAGCTGCCGAGGCCTGGTTTTGAATGGCCCATGAGGCGCCAACTGATCGAGTTGAGTGACCCTTGATCCCTGCTGGTATTGGCTTGTTTTTGATGCAGCAGGACTCCTGGATTGCTAAGCGGATCCACCTTGCCAATGTGGATTTAGAGGCTGCCATTCCTTTCCTAGGTCCTTCAGGGATGACGAGCAGCGTTTCCGTTTTACGGAAGGGAACTGTTCGGGGGATGTAATATTAATGATATTTCTTCATTTATATAGCGCTATTAATTCCATAGCACTTTACATACATCAGTAATGCTGTCCCTATTAAAGGGAACCTATCAGCTGTTTTAGCCCTTCTAACTTATCCCTACCTGTCCCTGCAGCCACCTACTACTTTCCCAACCATCCCTCTCTGACCAATATTGCATTTATAACATTGGAACAGAACAGTTTTTAAACTTACAAAGTCTCTGACGATGGGGCGTTCCTGACGGGTAGGCGGTGTCTCCAGGGCTGCGCTCCCCCCGCCTCGCTGTTCTAATTACATCCTGATGGGCGGCATCATTCCTTCAGGACTGATGTCCTGATTTAAATCTCTAGGCTCGCACTTCCTGGTGTATGACGCGATGCTGGGCACCGCGTCATTCCTGGGCATGCACAGTGCGCCCGGCGTAGAACGCCCAGGCCGCCTTCAACATGCAATCTGCGCATGCGCTGAAGGCGGCCTTGTGTCGGCACAAGGTCGCCAGGCAACAATCCCCAAGCTTGGGACACCCGGCGCACTGCGCATGCCTGGGTATGACGCGGCGTGATGCGGCTCCCGGAATCTGCGTCATACACCAGGAAGTGCGGGGCGGGAGATTTAAATCAGGACAAGGAATGATGCCGCCCATCAGGGTGTAATTAGAACAGTGAGGCGGGGGGAGCGCGGCCCTGGAGACACCGCCTACCTGTCAGGAACGCCCCATCGTCAGAGACTTTGTAAGTTTTAAAACTGTTCTGTTCCAATGTTATAAATGCAATATTGGTCAGAGAGGGATGGTTAGGATAGTAGTATGTGGCTGTAGGGACAGGTAGGGATAAGTTAGAAGGGCTAAAACAGCTGACAGGTTCCCTTTAAGGCTCACAATCTATACATCCTGTCAGTATGTCTTTACAATGTGGGAGGAAACTGGAGTACCCGGAGGAAAGTCACACAAACCCGGGGAGAACATACAAACTCCTTGCAAATGTTGTCCTTGGTGGGAATGTATCGTCTGTAGTGTCTGTAGCGAGATGTAGCGTCTGAGGGCCCTTACCAGGTCTAGGGTGGGAAGCTCTTTTTCAAAGCAGTGTACTGGCGCTGGGCAAAATGAGGGCAGAACGATGTCCTCATTGAGGTGAAATTGGGAAACCACCTTGGGTAAGAAGGACGTTGATGGACGGAGAACCACCTTATCCTGGTGGTAAAATGGAAGGGGGGAATGACCGGATAGGGCAGCCAGTTCTGATACGCGCCTGATTGATGTAGTTGCGACTAGGAATGTTACTTTCCATGAAAGGTGGGTTAGAGATACTTCTCGCTGTGGTTCGAATGGGGGCTCTTGTAGGGTGCCCAGAACCAAGTTTAGGTCTCAGACGGCTACGAGTGTTTTGTAGGGGGGCCGCGTGTGGGAGACCCCTTGGATGAATGTTTTGACCTGTGGTTTCGTAGCAATTCTGCATTGGAATAATACGGTTAGGGTGGAAATTTGGCCCTTGATGGAGCTGAGTGACAGGCCTGAGTTAAGGCCGGTTTGAAGGAACTCCAGGATCGTAGGGATGGAAAATTGGAGTTGGTTGCGGTCATTGCACCACCGGAAGAAGGTCTTCCAGGTGTGGTGATAGATGCGCGAGGATGTCTGTTTGTGGGCGTTAAGCATGGTGGTTATGACCTCTGGTGGAAAAACCTGCCTGGGTTATGACCCATAGTTCAACAGACACCCTGTTAAAGACAGGGCCCCCGAGTTCTAGTGGCAGATGGGGCCTTGGGTCAAGAGGTCCAGTTGGACTGGGAGTTGCCAGGGCATGTCGACGAGAAGCTGTATGAGCTCTGTGTACCACGCTCGTCGTGGCCAGTCTGGGGAAATGAGTATTACTTGGACTCCTTCCGCTTTGATCTTTCTCATTACTTGCGGGATCAGCGGCAGTGGGGGAAAGACGTATGGTAGTTGGAACTGGTGCCAAGGGAGGACCAACGAGTCCACTCCTAGTGCTACAGGGTCCCGGGGCCTGGCTTCAAAGGCTGGGACTTTTGCGTTTAGCCTTGATGCCATTAGGTCCACGTGGTTCCCCAGCACCGACCGATCTGTAGGAAAACGTCAGGAGAATAACCCATGCATCCAGAGTCCAGTCCCTGGCGGCTTAGGAAGTCTGCCGCCCAGTTGTCCACTCCCAGGATGTGAACTGCTGATATGACTGACTGAGTTGTTTCGGTCCAGCGGAGGATATGTTCCACTTCGCACATTGCAGCTTTGCTGCGTGTGCCGCCTTGGTGATTCATGTACACCACCACTGTTGCGTTGGCTCATTCAGTGTGGATGGGATGACCGGCTAGAAGGTGATGAAAGTGTTGGATCGCCCGTAGCTCCAGAATGTTAATTGGGAGATGTGACTCCTGAGGCATCCAGTGGCCTTGGGCCGTATGTTGCCGATAGACCACCTTCCCCCAGCCGAGTAGGCTGGCGTCGATGGTGATGACTAGCCAATGGACTGGAAGAAAGGATTTTCCCTGTGTGAGTGATGATGGCTGTGTCCACCAGTTGAGTGCCTTTTTCACTTGCAGAAAGATGATGGGAATGAAGGTGTGTCACGGTCCGCGCTGCTCCAAGCTCAAGAAAACTCACCAATGAGTCAGAATTTCATCAAACAAGTTACCATTCTTTTATTGTCCTTCCTCCAACGCGTTTCGGTGCCCCACCTGATATCCCTGAGGAAGGCGCCAGGTGGGGCCGAAACGCGTTGGAGGAAGGACAATAAAAGAATGGTAACTTGTTTGATGAAACTCTGACTCATTGGTGAGTTTTCTTGAGCTTGGAGCAGCGCGGACCGTGACACACCTTCATTCCCATCATCTTTCTGGATATCACCACTAGTCAGTGGTTGGTGGAGGTCCTGCAGCAGCTTGGAGTATTCTACGCCTTCAAACCAGTTGTGGGGATCACAACTGTATCAGGTGAGTGGTTTCATAGCACCACCCTGACATCCTGCAGTGTCGCTAGTGATAGGGCACTATTGCGCCTCTTGTCCCCCACCCTTTTATATTTTTGACTTGCAGGGATAGGCGGTGCCTGCGGTCGAGGCTGAAGGGATTTTTGTCCCAAGCTGAAAGGAGGGCGAGCTGCAAGGGTCAGAAGTGTAGCTGAGCGAAAGGAACTGCTTCCATTGCTGATACCATTTTTCCTAGGACCCCCATGCCGAAGCGGATGGATTGAGGTGGTTGACCGCAAAGAGTGTGAACTCCTTTGCGAATTGCCGTAGCCTTGTCTTGAGGGAGAATGACTAGCCCTTATGCAGTGTTGAAGGTCATCCCTAGAAACTCTATCCTCTGGGCCGGCGGGGGGATGATTTGTCTGAGTTTGAGCCACTCTAGGCGAGAGAGTGTGTCTGAAGTTATTCGGACGCTGTCGAGGCAAGCCTGAAAGCATGGTCCTTTGATTAGCAGGTCGTCTAGGTAGGGGAGGATGACCACTGCTCGCAAATGGAGAAGTCATGACTTTTGTGAAGACTCTGGGTGCGGTTGTGAGGCCAAAGGGCAGCGCGATGAATTAGAAGTAGTGTTTTTGAACAGCGAACCGCAGATGCTTTTGATGCGGTGGGGAAGATGGGAATGTGGAGATATGCCTCTAGGATGTCAATGGTTGCTAGGAACTCCCCTCTTTCCATTGACGTGATTTCTAATCGTAGGGATTCTATTCTGAATTGTCGGAGCTTTACAAATTTGTTGAGGAGTTTGATGTCTAGGATGGGGGGGCGTACTGTTTTGTCTTTAAGCCTTCGCCTCATTGGGGGACACAGGACCGTGGGTGTTATGCTGCTGTCCACTAGGAGGCGACACTAAGTATACTTCTAAAAACAAGAAAACAGTGCGACTCCTCCCTGCAGTATATACACCCTGGCTGGCTCCAGCCTCACCAGTTTTTGCTTAGTGTCTCATTAGGAGGTAGATGCGGTCCAAGGACCACAATACTAGTACATAATTAGGTTTTTTTCTTTAGATTTTTAGGTTTTTTTCCTTGTTACCAAGGATACTAGAGGGCGACGGTATCTCTGCATACCGATTTCCCAAAACCAACAACAGACGGGAACGCGGGGTGTTACCTCCACGTACCCCCTTCTGCCTCGGTGGACAGGAAGCAAGGCGACGGTTCCTCAGCGTTCCGATTTCCTTGTGTTCCGTTTTTTCGCCTGCGTTATTCCCTACTTCTCCCCTACCCCCTGCAGGATCCAGGGTGACATGCACAGCAACATTCCAGGATCTCTGGGGCAGATCCTGCCGGACAGGGACGCCAGGCTGACACCCTCCTCATATTCCTGGGATTATGAGTCGAGCATTCAAGATGCCCTCCCCATTCCCTGCCAGGGGTTTTGGGTTGAGGTGCCTCCATAAGGTAAGCAGGGCTCCTGAGGGACCCTGCATGCATTTGTTGCCTTCCCTCCTCGCTCCCTAGCCCTGGGCTGCAGGTCTCTTTCTAGCCCCTGAAGGGCTTCAGCTATCCCCCTTAGCTCCCCTAGCCCTGGCCTGCCGATCTTATTCTAGCCCCTGAAGGGCTACAGCAAATTACCTTTAGCTCCCCTGCCCTGGGGAACTGGGCTGAGTCCTCCACTGCAGGGACTCAGGTGACCGAGGGTGCCCCGCGGCGTGGCTTTCCCGCACTTCCGCGCCGATGCGCGCTCGTTTTCGGCCTCAGGGGCCTAATTGAGCCCCGGCTTGTGGCCTGCTCCTAAGCCCGCCCCTATTGCTGCCCCTCGTCGCCGCCTCCGGGTGACGTCAGGCGGCCGGGAATTAGAGATCCCGGCCGTGTCACTGTGGGCGGATCTTCTCTCCCTGGCGCGTCTCGCTCATCGCGAGACCTTCTGCGCGCCTTTTCTCTGGGAGAAGACGCCCTGGCCGCCATCTTCTGTGCCCAGCTGCACGTGGGACACCTTTCCTCAGGGGGACACCGGACCTTGCCTGCGGTCCATTGGAAGCGATATGGGGCACAGCATTCGCTGGTGCCCTCTGTCTGCTTGTATTTTATCTGTGCACTCCTCCCTTCAGTTTACTGCATCTGCTGCTTCTCTCCTAAGCAGCATAAATAGTGTCTCCTAGACTCTGCAGCTCTCCATAACTATGCAGAACTCCAGAAGCAACAAAAAGGGCTCTAAGATAGCTACCTTCTATGCCTCTTGCACAACCTGCAAGAACCATTTGCCCAGCGGTCAGACGACCCCTCTTTGCCAGGCCTGTGACCCATCTAATACAGAGCCGGCCAGTACAGCTGCCCCTGCTCCTGAGGTTTCCTCAGAGCCCAGCGCCTCTGCCACAACTGGTAGTCCCCGCGCCACCCCGGAATGGGTTGTCTTCTTGTCTCAGTCCTTAACTCAATCCATGTCTCAATCCATGGAAAGACTGACTTCGACCCTGATGCAGGCTTTGCATGCCCAACCCACGGCAGACCCCCCTGAGCCCGAACAGAATGCTGCTCAGGGCCACGATTCTGACCCCAGGGTTTAGAGACAGGAATCTTCTTCCCACCGAGCCTCTCTTAAGAGAAGGGACCCCCCTCCTTCCCCTTCAGGGAGCTCCCAGGGTTCCCCGTCCCATGACCAGGGACCAGGGTCCCCTTCGTCTCAGGGTCCATACGATTCTGACCCGGAGCAGGAAATGTCGTTTGACTTGGACAACCCTGACACTCAGTCTATGATTCAGGACCTGATTACGGCCGTCAATCAGACCTGTAAGGTTGATAGTCCCACTTTAGAAACTCCAGGGTCCGCAATATCATTTAAACGAACAAAGCGCCCACACAAGTTTTTCACGGACCACCATGAGTTCCAGGAACTTATGACCAAATACAGGACTCGTCCGGATAAACGTTTTGGTAACCGAAAAGCCATGGAATCTCGCTATCCTTTCCCCCCTACTGTAAGCCAGAACTGGTTGACCCGCCAATCTCCCGTCTGGCCACGCGCACACTCCTCTCCCTTCCAGACGGATCATCTATCAAGGATCCTACCGACCGACAGGTTGAGCAACTAGCTCGGTCTATTTTTGAGGCCTCTGGCTCGGCATTGTCCCCTATTTTTGCCTCAGTCTGGGTAGCCAAAGCGGTTACCTCCTGGGCGTCCTCTCTCCGTGATAATTCTCAATCCCTGGAAGAGTCAGAGATGGCTGCCCAGATCTCTGTCGCTGCTGAATATATACTTCAGGCTTCCCTTGATGCTGCTAGCTGCTCAGCTATTGCAGCAGCTAACGCCATCACCATCCGCAGAGCGCTCTGGCTGCGTTAATGGAAGGCAGACTCGGCCTCCAAGAAATCCCTGACCAGCCTGCCGTATCTCAGCGGACGACTGTTTGGGGAAAAGCTTGACAAGCTGATTTCGGATGCCACTGGAGGGAAGAGCACTTCCCTCCCACAACACAAGCCGAAACGTTCCCTTTTCAGACGTCAACAGACTCGGTTTAGGTCCTTTCGCAACTCATTTGGATGGTCTACCTCCCGCCCCTCACAGGCTAATACCAGATTCCCACGGAGAGATAGAAACTCTCAGGCTCCTCAGAGAACCTCGACTTCCTGGCAGGTGCGCTCCAGACAGTCAAAGGCCAAGGGATCACGGTCCCAAACATTCTCTTCTTCCTGACTCTTTTCCCTCCCCGGAAGATCCCTCCCGAGTAGGCGGCCGCCTCTCTTTTTTTTCGGAACATTTGGCTCGCAGTCGTAGACGACGAGTGGGTCAGGGAGGTGATTTCTTCCGGATATTCCATAGAATTTCACACCCGCCCGGCCAAACGTTTCTTCCTGTCTTCCCCCCCCAAGGTCACCAAAGAAGGCTCGCGCTTTTCTCAAGGCCGTCGATTCTCTTCGGCAGGCAGGAGTCATTGTGCCAGTGCCTCCAAACGAAAGGTACACAGGGTTCTACTCGAACCTCTTTGTGGTGCCCAAAAAAGACGGGTCGGTGCGGCTGATCCTCGACCTCAAGTTTCTCAACAAATTTATCAGACTTACATCATCTGCTAGCAGGGCGTCACGTACGAGTCCAGTCAGACAATGCCACGGCGGTGGCATATGTGAACCACCAGGGCGGCACGCGCAGTGCAAGAGCGATGCGCGAGGTTCGTCCGATACTGGAATGGGCAGAGTCCACGAGATCGGTGATATCAGCCGTCCACATTCCCGGGGTGGACAATTGGGCGGCAGACTTCCTCAGTCGCCAAGGCATCGCCTCGGGAGAATGGAGTCTGCACCCCGACGTCTTCCAACAAATATGCCTCAAGTGGGGAACTCCGGAAGTGGACCTGATGGCCTCACGGCTGAACCGCAAGGTGTCCAGGTTTATAGCTCGATGCCACGATCCTCAAGCTCTGGGAGCAGACGCTCTGGTCCAGCCCTGGACTCAATTTTGTCTTTGTTACATTTTCCCTCCGCTTCCCCTCATACCCAGGGTGGTGAAGAAGATCAAAGCGGAGGGTGTGCCAGTCATTCTCGTCGCTCCAGACTGGCCTTGTCGCGCATGGTACGCCGATCTAGTCCGTCTTCTCGGAGACTCCCCCTGGCGCCTTCCAGATCGGCCAGATCTACTCTCACAGGGTCCTCTCCTCCACCAGAAATCCTCGGCCCTGAGTTTGACGACGTGGCCATTGAGACCTGGGTGTTAACCCAGGCAGGTTTGTCTCCGGATGTCATTACAACCATGCTTAATGCAAGGAAGCCTTCTTCGGCTCGCATTTACCATCGCACTTGGAAGGCCTTCTTCTCCTGGTGTAACTCTCAGAACCGTCCGCCCCTGCAATTCTCGTTGCCAGCCATTTTAGGGTTTCTTCAGACTGGTCTTGACTCCGGTCTTTCCTTAGGCTCTTTGAAGGGACAAGTTTCTGCCTTGTCTGTTCTTTTTCAGCGCAAATTGGCTAACAGATCACAGGTCAGGACCTTTTTACAGGGGGTCTCTCGCCTGGTTCCACCTTACAAGAGGCCTTTGGAAACATGGGATCTGAATCTAGTTCTGGACGCTTTGCAAAGGCCTCCTTTCGAACCTCTCAGAGAGGTCCCTCTTCGCATTTTGTCTCAAAAAGTGTTTTTTCTTGTGGCAATTACATCTATTCGGCGCGTGTCGGAACTAGCAGCCCTATCCTGCAAGTCTCCCTTTCTCTCTTTCCATCAGGACAGGGTGGTGTTACGCCCTGTTCCGTCCTTCCTTCCCAAGGTGGTGTCCTCGTTTCATTTGAATCAGGACATAACTCTGCCGTCTTTCTGTCCGGCGCCGACTCATCGTGTGGAGAGGGCCTTGCATTCGCTGGATTTGGTTCGGGCTCTTCGCCTCTACATTTCCCGGATGGCGGTATTTCGGAAGACTGATTCTCTGTTTATTCTTCCAGAAGGACTCCGTAAAGGAATGCCTGCATCCAAGGCTACCCTGGCCAGATGGATCAGGGCAACGATTTCAGAAGCCTACCGCCTCAAGGGTCAGCCCGTTCCACCGGGGCTGCGCACGCACTATACCCGGGCGGTAGGGGCCTCATGGGCTATTCGACATCAGGCTTCTGCCGAACAGCCTGCACACTTTTGCTAAACACTACAATGTGAATGTTCAGTCCTCGGCTGAGGCTAGTCTGGGCAGACGTGTTCTGCAGGCGGCAGTTGCCCACCTGTAGAGGGTCAAGATACGTCTATATATTCCCACCTAGGGACTGCTTTTGGACATCCCACGGTCCTGTGTCCCCCAATGAGGCGAAGGAGAAAAGGAGAATTTTGTGTACTCACCGTAAATTCCTTTTCTCTTAGCCTCTAATTGGGGGACACAGCACCCTCCCTGTTGCCTATCTGGCTATTATCTTGTTATTTCAGTTCTGTGTTATCAGTTATGGTTAACTGTTTTTTCAGATATAGATATTTTATGTAGATGGGCTAATGGCTTTCCTACTTCTTTAGTCACAAACTGGTGAGGCTGGAGCCAGCCAGGGTGTATATACTGCAGTGGAGGAGTCGCACTGTTTTCTTGTTTTTAGAAGTATACTTAGTGTCGCCTCCTAGTGGACAGCAGCATAACACCCACGGTCCTGTGTCCCCCAATTAGAGGCTAAGAGAAAAGGAATTTACGGTGAGTACACAAAATTCTCCTTTTTTTGGAATGACTAACAGGTTTGAGTAGTAACCTTTGAACGTTTCGGTCTCTGGTACTGGTGCTATGAAGCCAGTTTTGAGTAATGCATTGATGGCTTTGAAGAATGGGCAAATGTTTGGTTTAGGGGGGTGCGAGAGGAAAAAATTAGTTGGGGGGCCAGGATGAGAACTCTATCTTGTATCCTGACAACAGCAGGTCTCTGACCCAATTGTCATGTACGACAGCGAGCCATGAGTGGCAGAAGTGTTAGACGCCTGCCTATTGTGTTGGTGTCGAGTGGGTGGGGAGGGGAGTCATGTGTTCAATGTTTGGGGTCTAGTGCCCTTAGAGCGGGCTTTTCCAGGTTGAATGAGTGCAGGGTATCTCTGTCCCCGCTGGCAGGGCACCCTGTGGCTGTAGTGGCCCGTGAGTTAGGCCTCCTTGAGAGGTGCAAAATCGTGATTGCTGCTGTGTGCGGCGAAAGGACCGCTTGAGCTTTTGCTGGGGGAGAAACTTGATTTTTCCTCCCTTAGCTTCGGAGATGAGCTGATCCATCTTTTCCTCGAATAGGCGACCGCCTTGGTAGGGTAAGGTTATGAGGGATCTTTTAGATGCGGAGTCCGTGTGCTATCTGAGCCATAGTGTTTGGCAAATGGAGATGGCGTTCGACGATGCCAATGCGGAGCAGTTGGCCGTGTCTAGGGACACTAGCAAGAAGTACTCCCTGGCCATAGAGAGGTGGTCGAATAGGTCCGTTGCCTCTGGAGGGAGGTCGAGGTCTTGCAAGACTGCACGCACGGTATCTATCCAAGATACCATGGCTTTTGCAACCCACACCGTCGCGAAAGAGGGTGAGAGGGCTGCTCCTGAGGCTTCAAAGACCGAGCGTGCTAGGTTATCTATTTGGCAGTCGTTGGGTTCTTAGATAGATGAGCTGTCTGAGAGTGTTAGGAGGGTTCTGCTGGCTAGACACGATGCTGGGGGATCGACAGCTGACAATTCAGCCCATTCTTTAATGTTTGTTTGACGCAAATGGGTGTTTACATTCAATAGGTCTGTGACCTGCGACGCGCTTGTCTGGGCACTGCCAATGTCGTCGGATTATGTCCCTAAAATCGGGGTGATTTGAGAAGACTCGACGCGAGCGTTTTTCCTCTTTAAAAGACACTGCGTGCTCTGGGGCGGTAGTAGGGTCATCGCTGACTTTTAGTGTTTTGTAATGGCCTCGATGAGACTGTCAACCAATGCCTGGGTGTCCGTCGTCTCCAGGTCCTGGGATGATTCTTGTTCAGAGATCCCCTTCGGAGAGCATGTCTTTGGGTGACGGGGAGCAAAATGTAAAATATATGTAAAATTAGGTCCGGTGGGGAGCAAAATGTGTCACCTATGGGTGACGTGGTGGGAGTGTCCCTCTCCTGGTTCTCCTGGTTACCCGGGAGACCCTAAACTGGGGACGTTCCCTGCCTGTTGGCCGATCCCCTTGTGAGGAGCCTGGCGGAGGGATTGAGAGCGGTCTCGGTTGGTGGCACCGGCTGTATGGGGAGCGGGGAATGACTGCATTATTTTGGCTAATGAGTCTACCGATTGCGTCAATGCCAGGGCCCACGCAGGGGTGTCAGACGTACTGGGTGGTGCGTCAGTGGTAGGCTCCATGGGGCATTGGGGCTCACAGTTAAGGCAAAGTTGTGAAGCGTGTCCCCGTGGGAGCACAGTCTAGTAGTTGATACATGATGCATGGACCCCTTTGTGGGTTTTGTTATTTCTTTTGGGTGGTTTGGGATCTGCCATAGTGTGGCAGATTACAATTGAAAGTGGTACTGCATTGTAATAAGCAATTTGGTTTGGAAGTGCACTTGGTCAGAGTAGGATGCAGCAGGGAAAGAGTCTCCTATTGGAGCTTACCCGGATCCTGTGTCCCCTTGTTTCTTGTGCTGCAGAGGTGCTGGGCAGAGGAGCATTCGCTTCAGAAGCGCAGGAGGAAAGGGCTCTGTGATGCCAGCCCACAGGATTAGTGTGGTGGCTCTGTGTGGCCCGCCTTGGTGGGGAGGGTCAGGGGAGGGCCAGGTAATGAATGGTGACATGGGCTCTGTACACAGGGCTGCTGCTGAGCCCCACGTGTAGCCTTTGCCTTCTTGAATTTCGCGCCGGTGTGGGGAGCGAGGCGTGTTTGTGTAGCTGTGTGCCGATTGGCCGGTGCGCGCACCATCATAGGTGTGTGATGCAGTCTGCCCCTTGCTTTATGTCATGGGTAGTGGGCGGAGCGTGTGTCGGTGACACGGCCGTGATTGAGCGAGCGTCATCAGGGGGCGTGCTTGCAGCGGTGACCTCGCCGTTGGAGGCTCTGTGTGATTGGCAGCTTCAGCCTGGATTTGTGCAGGCCCGGAGCGACTGTGGGGCCCATAATGCTAGCGGGCTGCACCGCTGTTATGGGCCATGGCAGCCACCGAGCCCCGTGCCATGGACGCGTACCCCGAACTTACCAGCGGTGCACGTTCCGGCACTGAGCTGCTGCAGCCTGGTTTTAGAAGCTCTCCCGGCCTGCTGCTTTCTGTATGTCTCCTCCTGGGATCGAGCTCACGGAGACGTGGGGTCAGTACCTGGCAGACGGGCGTGCACTACCACTGAGCTGCAGTCAGGTGCCCTGCAGCAGGCTCTCCCTTAAGCACTGTGGGTTGGTCTTTGTAGTTCTGTCAATCACCTGCTCCTTGAGTGGAGGAGGTGAGGCTGCCTTCAGACTTGCAGATGCATCTGCAGCGTTTTGCAGATGCATCTGCAAGCATCTGCATGCAGACCGCGGCCCCTATGTTTATAATGGAGCGCACGGCGGTCTGCAGATGCTTGCAGACCGCCGTGCGCTCTCATTGCCCGCCATTAGTGATCTGTGCGCATGCGGATGCCTGCGCACAAATCACACACTCTTGTCCGCACCAGGGACGCGACATGCTGCGTCCCGGGTGCGGACGCGGGACACCGGAAGGAGCAGATATGGTCCGCATCCACACCCGAAAGCAGCAAACGCTGCCAAACGCAGGCACTATGCGTTCCTATGTTAAACATAGGAACGCAGTGCGCATGCGTTTGAATGCGTATGGGAACGCAGCATAAGCTGCGTTCACATACGCAAATGTGAAGGCAGCCTGAGAGAGTCGAAATGCACTCCTTGCATCCCCAGTGTTATGCAGGGGGATGCAGTGGGATGTGTGCAGCTGGCGGCTGTATGTCTGTGGATTCCTTGGGGTTGAGTCCCCGAGGATGCAACAGACTGCCATCCAGCGGGGGAGACCATCGACCATAGGACTGGTTCTGTGGTCGAATGGGGAGAACGGAGCCCCTAAGGGATCCGTTGCCCCAAAAGAGAGATGCGTGTCTTGTGCGATCTCCTTTTTACAAAGAGAGCGGTGTCCTAAAGGGTGCCGTTGCCTGATGTAACCAGCAAAAAGGTTAAAAAAATAAAATAAAATAGAAAATAAAAAAATATAAAAAGGGTAGATGTGGTCTGAAGACAATCACATGTGCCTGCTTGTGACACTAAGCTAAAACTAATTAACTACTCCTACTGAGGAGTGTATACTGCAGGGAGGAGGACTTAAGCTTTATCTCTACTTAGTGTCGCCTCCTAGTGGCAGTAAAGCATACACCCATGGTCCTGTGTTCCCCAATGATGCGAAGGAGAAAACTCCTTTTTGTCTTTGTTTGTATAGGCTGCTACGTGTTCATGTTAGGCCGGGGCTTTACCAGCCCTAAAGCAACCCCAGACCATCACATTACCTCCACCATGCTCGACAGATGGCGTCAGGCCTCTTTCAGCATCTTTTCAGTTGTTCTCCATCTCCCAAATGTGTGATCCAAAAACGTCAAACTTTGATTTGTCTGTCCATAAAACTTTTTCCAATCTTCCTCTGTCCAATGTCTGTGTTCTTTTCCCCATATTAATCTTTTCCTTTTGTTAGCCAGTCTCATGTAAGGCTTTATCTTTGCCACTCTGCCCTGAAGTTCAGCATCCCGGAGTCACCCCTTCACTGTAGACGTTGACACTGGCGTTTTGCGGGTACTATTTAATGAAGCTGCCTGTAGAGGAGCTTGAGATGTCAATTTCTCAAACACGAGACTCTAATGTACTTGTCTTGTTGCTCAGTTGTGCAGCGGGGCCTCCCACTTCTCCCACTTATCTTTCTACTTTGGTTAGGGCCTGTTTGTGCTCTCCTATGAAGGGAGTAGTACACACTGTAGAAGGAAATCTTCAGTTTCTTAGAAATGAAGGCTATTCCATGCGAGAAATTGCCAAGAACAAGAAGATACTGTCGAGTTTCACATGAAAATTCTCTTTTTCTGGCCATTTTGAGCGTTTCATAGAACAAACAAATATAATGCTCCAGATTCTGAACTAGCTCAAAGTAAGGTCAATTTTATAGCTTCTCTATTAGCCATACTGTTTTCAGCTGTGCTAACATACTTATCCAAGGGTTTTCTAGGGTTTTAGGACAGTTAGCAAACACAATGTACCATTAAAACACTGGAGTGGTGGTTGTTGGAAATGGGCCTCTATACACCCATGTAGATATTGCATTAAAAACCAGATGTTTGCTGCTAGAATAGTCATTTACCACATTAACAATGTATAGAGTGTATTTCTGATTCATTTAATGTAAGCTTCATTGAAAAAACATTTGCTTTTCTTTCAAAAATAAGGACATTTCTAACTGATCCCAAACTTTTAAACGATAGTGTATATTGTTACATAAACATTCAGGGATCTAGGAAAGTCTGATGACCACTTCTGTGGATGGTGTAATAGGTCGTCACACAGCTTTCTTTCACACTCCATTGAGAAATCTGTCACTTCATAATTTTACTATAACAAAAATATTTGCACTCCATCAAGGAGGAAAAAAGGCTGACCGATGCAAACTACAATCACCGGAATGTGAAAATGCATTACTGCTCAGGAAAAACAATAAATAACTGAGCTGTATACAAGATAAAAAAAAATGGCAATTTTATTTGAGCCCAGTAATCACGTCACGGTGCACCTCTGAATGTCAAAAAGGGACCTTCTAACACCTAAAATAACTGTGAGGAGTGCACAGACAGGGGGCATGACCCCATAATGCAAAATAAAAAGAGAGGCATTCACTAGGTTAGGACCCAGTAAAGTGACACACCTTGACTTAGGTAGGGACCCAGTAAAGAGATAATCCATGACTTAGGTAGGGACCCAGTAAAGTGATACACATTGACTACGGTAGGGACCCAGTAAAGAGATAATCCGTGACTTACGTAGGGACCCAGTAAAGTGATACACCTTGACTACGGTAGGGACCCAGTAAAGAGAAATCTGTGGCTTAGGTAGGGACCCAGTATAGAGATACTCTTTTTTATAGTTTTTTTTTTCTAAGTAATTCATGTTCGCATTCCTTCAGTGAACAAATTGTTTACATCCTTCAGGCTTTTTCCTCTTTTTGCTAGATGCAACTATTTTTGTGATCGTATATGTTGTATTTAGTGATGAGCGAGCACTAAAATGCTCGGGTGCTCGGTGCTCTGGCCGAGCATCTCAAGATACTCGTGTACTCGGCCAGAGCACCGAGCCCAATGTAAGTCAATGAGTGACAGGCTCCGCCCACAGACTTACGGGTATAAAACGAGCATTGCTGGGAAAGGGCGGGACATCGCCGCAACATATAACACCTTGCTGTGCCCCCCAGAGGGATCCTAACAATGAATCTGCTCCCTGTGTGGTGCCAGCTCACTGTGTGCACTGAAGGGAGCTGTGTATGTGTGTCAGATCGCTTATTATTACTGAGCAGTCCGAGCATCTCCACGGTACTCGGTGCTCGCCGAGCACCCCGAGTACCGAGATACTCGTGCGAGTAACGAGTAGTGCAGAGCATACTCGCTCATCCCTAGTTGTATTCAGTATGAACCAATTCAGGTTAGCAAGTGCCGGCAGTCGCTCTACTTCATAATTTTAAGCAGGTGACGATCCCTGAAGAGCTTAAATGGCAGCCAACAATGTCATCCTCTAAGTATAATGTCTTGTTTGCAGTTATCTTTCAGGGATTGGCTGCGGTGGGAGATGGACCTGGGATCAGAGGTGGATCCTTTATGTGACACCGAGAGGTAAGTCTGTAGACACAGATGAGCATCTCCTTTTGGGGTACGTCCACATGTACTGAAAAACTCTGCAGGAAATCTGAAGCAATCCTGCACCGAATGCCGCCGCTCATTATAGTGAAGAGTTCTCGTGGGTTATGCACAAATCATTGATTGTGGATGACATTGCACTTAGTGATAAGTGAATAGTTTGGCTTTTGGGTTCGGATTGTTTCTTACCGATTCATTTAACTGTTCTAGTATTTATATTCGAGATTCCCCCATAACCTGCATGAGATTAGTTTATTAGTAAAGAAAACTGAAACAGTTCAAAGTATTCTGTAAGAGCAATCCTAACCCAAATATCTTACTATTCAGTCATCACTTATTACACTGAGACTTCTGATAATCTGCAGCAATGAGATATTGATGCAACATATACTAATCAAAGTTGTTAAAGTCTGTGGGATCGGTGGGTTCACACAGACTTTTTTTTTTTTTTTTTTTTAAAGTTCGGGGCCGGACATAGCTTGAACTTGTGTTCGAACCCCGAGCTTGGACTTTACAGTTATGGTATGTGGGGGGGGGCGGCGCTGTAAAACAAAGAACATAGTTAATAATAAACATTATGATTATACTTACCGGACCCACAACACGTCCTGTAGTCCCACTGTCTCCCGGCTGCATCTACTTCCGGGGCCGCTCATTAACTTCCAGCAATATTCACGGCTTGGCACTTAGTTGTTTTCGGCCCGTGTCGGCAGCGTTTGCGATGATGTCAGGGTTCACCCGAGTTCATGGCTTAATGTTTATTATAGTATGCTTTCTTTTACAACCCCCGGATCCGAATTGTAACACGGGTTTCCCAGGAAAACCTATGTTTGGGGTCCGTACCGAACACCTAGTGTTCGTGCACAAAATCCCAAACTTTACAGTTCAGGTTTGCCCATCACTGTTGACGTTGCAGATTTTGGTAAATCACACACATTTTGTCCAGTGGATCTGCCGTATTTCTGCTGTGTGTTTACCCCTCATACAGACCACGTGTTCACTCTCTCCAGACATGAATACCAGCGCTGGGCTCTGAATTGCTGCTTTCTCCCAGAATCTTCCTCCAGGGGCGGCTGTGGGAATGACTTGGAGACTGCGTGTTCCATCATGGTGGATGAGGTGCTGCAATTCTGCTGCAGGTGAGACCGTTTTTATCATATCATTTGATGTCAATATATTATTTGCATGACCCTGATCCAGGTGATTTTCTTGTAGATCTGACTCCGGTGAAGACCTCAAGTCTCCTTTCACAGGGACGGCCAATATCCTCTGTCGCTTACAGGTAGGATCTTGTCAGGGATATATAGATAGGACACAATACATGGCTCAGGATCTTCATCTGGTAACCACAGAGGAGAGCTAATAAACATTTCTCTCTGGAGAGCCCGTCTTGTCATTGTATTACAGAGTACTTTATTACTGTATTATACCACATTTCTCCTTTGGAGATAAATTTCTGCCGGATTCATATATTACTGCTGATCGATTTGTGGTTGCAGCCGCCGCTACAGAAAGATTGTTCAAACTTGGGAGATTGTGACCCTCCGTCTATCACTTTGTTTCCTCTTCATCATACAGGAGGTAGTCTGTGATTTGCTCACACAGTCCGGTTCAGGTGATGTCAGACCGGCAAAATTCCTTTTCAACATCTTACGTCAAAGGTTAGAAATGTCTTCAGAGAGCAGAACGAGCACCGGTCTGAGGAGACATGGACACCTTGCCATGTGTACCAGGTAGGCATCAATATACCTGCTAAACATATATTGCAGTCCAGATGATGACTCTGTGGGTACATACACAGTGCAATGCTCAGTGGGTGCTAGATGATGACTCTGTGGGTACATACACAGTGCTGTGCTCACAGTGTGCCAGATGATGACTCTGTGGGTACATACACAGTGCTGTGCTCAGTGTGCCAGATGGTGACTCTGTGGGTACATACACAGTGCTGTGCTCACAGTGTGCCAGATGATGACTCTGTGGGTACATACACAGTGCTGTGCTCACAGTGTGCCAGATAATGACTCTGTGGGTACATACACAGTGCTGTGCTCACAGTGTGCCCAGATGATGACTCTGTGGGCACATACACAGTGCTGTGCTCACAGTGTGCCCAGATGATGACTCTGTGGGTACAGAGCACAGCACTGTCACCATCTGGTACACTGAGCACAGCACTGTGTATGTACCCACAGTGTCATCATCTGGCACACTTACATAGTGCTGTGCTCAGTGTGCCAGATGATGACTCTGTGGGTACATACACAGTGCTGTGCTCACAGTGTGCCAGATGATGACTCTGTGGGTACATACACAGTGCTGTGCTCACAGTGTGCCAGATAATGACTCTGTGGGTACATACACAGTGCTGTGCTCACAGTGTGCCCAGATGATGACTCTGTGGGTACATACACAGTGCTGTGCTCACAGTGTGCCCAGATGATGACTCTGTGGGTACAGAGCACAGCACTGTCACCATCTGGTACACTGAGCACAGCACTGTTTATGTACCCACAGTGTCATCATCTGGCACACTTACATAGTGCTGTGCTCAGTGTGCCAGATGATGACTCTGTGGGTACATACACAGTGCTGTGCTCACAGTGTGCCAGATGATGACTCTGTGGGTACATACACAGTGCTGTGCTCACAGTGTGCCAGATAATGACTCTGTGGGTACATACACAGTGCTGTGCTCAGTGTGCCAGACTCCTGATGCTTTTACTCTTCATTTTCAGGATTCTTCTGGGACTTCCGCCTGTGGTCCTGATCGGCACATCCTCTGAAATGGGAAACAATCGTCTAGACTGTGAGGATGTCTTCAAATTCATCAACAAGGAAATGGTGATATAATAATGTACTTCATTTATCTGCACTGCACATGTGTATTTTATCTACAGAATGTTAAATCCTTCTCATGTTACAGAAAAGCATTGTTCGGCGAGGCTGCGCTCTGCCCTATGATGTCACTGCGCACTTTTTCAGGGTAGGCAGTGTTCATGGCTCATCATCTGGTCACCAGTATATGTTCTCTATTCCTGGAGGGGGGATAACTTGCTCACTGTTCTGCAGGGTTTGCTCGGTGCCAGTACGAGGTGTGAGGATCCAAGTGATGCAGTGAATTGCACCCTCCATGAAGCTCATATGCGATGTCCCATCGTCCTGACCTCTGCAGCGGTATGTCTGTGCTAATCCATCAATTATTCACAAGAACAGGGGTTTTAGTCTCGAGGGAATGGATTAATCACCTAAACTGTCCAAATCTACAGAGGTGCGCAAAGCAGAATAGTCAGCTTCACGATTGTATTGCTACGGCCCTGTCTGTGGTCAGCTTACATGGTCACCATAGTAATCACGTCAGCTGACCACAGACATGGCTGAAGCTCTTGAGCTGATGTGATCTGCGGTCATCTGACCCGGTCAACATGGTGACCTCACACTGCTCCACCTTATGTCTAGGTGCAAGCAAGAAAAAGACTAGTGTTGCAGCGGATTTTCACTTTAAATGTTAGACAGTATATGTATAGGGAATAGCATAATGGCTGAATGTGAATAGCAGGGCTGTCTGCACAGCTAACAAAGACATAGGGAAAAAACATGGCAAAAACTGCTTGTGAATCTAAGGAAAATTGAGAAATCTTAGCTTAAAGCAGCGGCCGCTGCATCAAGAGCCCGATAACCACGTCACGGTTTTTCTCATTATACCGGGTCCTAATCGTGTGCCTCTCTTGTGGTGTAATGCTGTATGTGTGGGTTTGTATGCCTCTATATACAATTAAAACCAGCTGTGAAGGGTTATAATGAGCATGACTACAATAAAATGGATACCAAACATGGCTACCGGGCGGGGGAAGGGAGCTCAGTCAAAAATCAGTAATACAAATACATAGTAAAAGACCTGCAGCGGCTGCTGCTTTAAGCTAAGATTTCTCAATTTTCCTTAGATTCACAAGCAGTTTCTGCCATGTTTTTTCCCTATGTCTTTGTTAGCTGTGCAGACAGCCCTGCTATTCACATTCAGCCATTATGCTATTCCCTATACATATACTGTCTAGTGTTGCAGCGGATTTTCACTTTAAATCTCACACTGCTCCACTGACATAGCTGCATCTCTCGGTGCCATCTTTGTGTCCTCTGAGCTTGTGCTGATAGGATGCTTCCTCCTTCAGTGTGACAGCATGATGCAGCAAAGATGAGTGCGCTTCGTGGGACCTTGTGGATTTTGTGCGCCAATTTCAAGGGTGGCTGTGGGCTATTCTATATAGCCTGGGGGTCCCAATAAAAATAGGCCTCCACCCCACTGAGAATGCAAGCCCCCAGCTGCCTAGTTTTACCCTGGCTGGCAATTAAAAATAGGGTGAAGCCCACACATTATTTTTTTTCAACTATTTATTTAATTTTTTTTTTTTTTAATAGTGGTCTTTCCTGTATTTTTCATTGCCAGCCAAGGAAAGCCAGGCAGCTGGCAATGTCAGCCTGTTGTCCGATTTATCTGCACTGAGAATGAAAACTACAGGGGACCCCTACGCATTTTTTATCCATTGTTTATTTTCTTTAGTGTATGGCAACCAACCTGCCGTCATAGTGTGTAATGTACTTTGCAACACACATGCCTGTGTGACTGACACATGGAAACCTCATCTGTGTGCATATAAAATACCACCAATCACCTCTCCCATGTTATGGCGGGTGAGAGTGAATGCTGCATCGGTGTTATGCACTTGTGTTGCTTTTGTCATAGGGGCCTGCTGTGTCCTGCTAAGTGCAATGGATATCAGACCTTGGATGGCTTTGTTTTGTTTTTGTAAGTTTTTTTAATTTTTGTCCTTTTAGTGGTTTGTCTGAATATATGGTTAGGGACTCATGAGTGTGAGCACCTTTGACGTGGGTTGCAAGCTTACATATTTTCGACAAAGTATCCACCAACAACTCACATTACCATTCTTTTTTTTTTTGCACTTTATCTTTATGCAGGATGCAGCTGGGCCCTTTTAGGGCATCTGTCTTGTATGGTGCATATACATAGTGCTGGGCAGCCCGCCTGACCTACAGTGATAGTATGGGCGTGATCAATAGGCTGTATACAGACATTCTGCATCATACATACCTGTGTGACTGACGCCCTATGGAAACCTCATCTGTGTGCATAAAATATCATCAATCACCTCTGTCATGTTATGGCGGGTTGAAAGTGATTGCTGCATTGGTATTATGCACTTGTGTTGCCTTTATCATTGGGGCCTGCTGTGTCCTGCTAAGTGCAATGGATATCAGACCTTGGCTGTTTTTTGGTAAACAAATGTAAATGGCAACCAAGCGCAGACACCGGTACAGATTGTGGGGGTGCACTGTGAGTGCAACAGCCAATCACAGACATTATCATAGAGAGTAATTGGCCATTGCAGTGAATATTCATGAAGCTTACGAGTGGCCCCCAGAAGCAAGCCGCGGGAGACTGGTGAGTGCAATCTATCTACCTACCTTCTAGTGAGACCCGCATGCTCAATAGGCATAATGGACCCGGCCTAATTCGGTAAAACCGAATCCAGTGCCCATTCACATCTATTTTAATTTATGCTGGATCATACTAGATCTAGTCAGCTCTGGGTTTTTAACTCCATAAACCGCTGTGTGTTGCGTTTCTGTAGGTGGTTAAAAAAAAACTGTTCCTGTTGGATTTGGCAGGAACTGGATGCAATCGAAGTCAATGGGCACTAACTGGGTCCGGTTTGCAGTCCAGTCTTATGGCTCTTTTTTTATCACCACTGGTTGCAGAAATATGCCAGCGCGAAAGCCTCCTTTAGTTTACAGACTGGTCACTGCTGGGCGGACACCTCTGCAGTTTCCTAGGTTAGGAGCTCGATTGTTATCGAGCCTCAGGAGATTGATCCGGTCAGATCACTGCCGCCTCTCTGAGCTGTCAGTCTTCAGGAGCGCACAGCACACTGCAGAGTAAGGCTGGAAATGCACAATCCAAGTGACATGCGAGTTACTCGCACGAGTCTTGGATCATTCACCCGGCACAATCCCTGCCTCTTTGGACGGGATACTGTCAGTGGCATGTTTTTCTCTGTAGCTCTACGCTCCCATCCAGAGAGGGGGAGGCCATCCTGGGTGAATGATGTGAGACTCGTTTGAGTTACTCGCATGTCACTCAGATTGTGTGTTTCCAGCCTCAAAGAGAGTTTAGAGGGACTATCTACGTTTCATGATTTTCTCTTTTGTATTCACTGTAGTGTTGGTGGCCGAGGCTGGGACCTGCCATCGAATGTCAGTGGAGCCGTCTGCACGGAGGGAACCTGCCGAACAAGTTTGAGGTTTTGAAGGAAATACAGAGCGACGTGGACAGGTGAGTGACAGCTCGTCGGCTCCATCACTGGCAGCCCCTGCACCAGACGCTCATCCTCCTCCTCCTGCTCCTCAGGTTCCTCTCACATCACACGTCTTTGCCGCTCACCGACACCCTGTGGTTATCCGCTGCTGTCCTGCATTTCACCATTAAAAGGAAACACATGCGACATGAGGGCACTTTACAATTACTTGGCAGGAAACATATTCAGGTGAGACGAATGCAATAAACGAGAGATCCTGCTAGGAAGACTCATGTGCTAAAGCACCGCCGCAGCAGCTGTCAGTGACTGCATCTTATCAGGTGCTATTGCTGACATCTAAATATTGGAGGCAGTAATAGATCTGCAGCACCATCTCCCTCCGTTTCTGTTTTTTATTTTTTCTTGCAGACGTTGGACTCTTTGCTGTTCTTCTCGGTTCTGGACCTCATCCCTGTATTACTGGAGGTGATGATGCTCATTTATACTTTACATATGAAACTGATAATAAGACTTTCAACCCCTTCCCGACCTATGACGTTGTACAACGTCATGGGCGGGTAAGGGGTGTTTGATGTGAGCTCTGGCGCGGAGCTCACATCAAACAGACCGATATCTCAGCTGATCACATCAGCTGAGATGTCGACTAACAGCTCCGTTAACCCGCTGTTAACCCCTTGGAACCAAGGTGGCCACGGCGAGGAACGCGCTGTTCCCCGCCTGCTCCGGAGATCCCGCGATATAATCGCGGGATCTCCGGCGCTCACGTGACAGCCCAGCGTGTTGGCGAGACCCCGGATGCTGTCAGAGCGCAGTTTCCTGCTGTGGTTGGCAGGCTCTGCCAACCATAACAGGTCCGCGATTCTGGGAGATACAGATGAGCTGCAGCTCATCTGTATCTCCCAGAAGTGATCGGACTGTGCAGCAAGGTAGCAGTGTACAAATAAGAATCAATGAAAAAATAAAGTTTTGGAAAACCTGTAAAAAAAAAAATAAAAAAAAAATAAAAGTTTAAATCACCCCCTTTCCCCCCCAATCACAATAAAAGTATTAAAAAAAACCAAAACGCACGTTTGGTATCGCCGCGTTCAGAATCACCCGATCTATCATCCTATTAAATCCATTAATGAGAGCCGTAAACTCTGTAACGGAAAAAATGGTCCAAACACCGTAATTCAGTTTTTTTTGGTCGCCGCAACATTGCTATAAAATGTAATAATGGGCGATCAAAACTGCGGATCCCCGCAAACATGGTATCATTAGAAACGTTGGCTTATTTTTTTGCGTCTTGAGCTGTCACCCAGCCCCTGTTCCTGAAAAATGAGAACACTGCAGGGCGAAGAACATGGCGCAAAAAGTCCGTAATACCAGTAATGGCCACTTTACACGTCCCGATATCGTCGCCCAACTCCGATAAAAAGTCACGTGGTTAGTGTGTTGACCCCGATATCGTTCATGCGTTGTGTGGTGTAAATATCCAATACGATGCAAGAATGATGCCAAAACGATATCGGGGAAGAAATGAGCCTGCTCTCCAACGGCCCGATATTAGATGGACGATGTGGCCAGATCGTGCTGTGTGACAGCCCAACAACGATTTGGAGTACAACTTCCGCTATTCTCTCCCATGTTAAATAGTCGTTCCTGGGTCCGCTTGTACAAGGGGGTGTACACATCGCAGTTGCGTTGCCTGCCGATATTGCGCTGTGTAACATCTCCTATGCGATCTTGGAATTTGCCCAAAAAATGCGCGCTCCTGCGTCGTTGTATCCAATATCGGACTGATGTTGGGATGTGTAAAGTGGCCATAAAGGTATACATGTTGGGTGTCTACTAACTCGTACCAACCCGAGGCATCGCCCCGTCATGTCAGTATTACCATATAGTGAACATGGCGACTACAATACCCAAAAAACAAACGTGTCATTGCACTTTTTTTTGCAATTTCACTGCATTTAGAATTTTTTTGCAACTTCCCTGTACACTTATATGCAATAATTTATTTTACCATATAAAGTACAACTCCTCCCGCAAAAAACAAGCCGTCATATGTCTATATTGACGGAAAAATAAAAAAGTTACGGCTCTTGGGAGCAAAAAACGAAAATGTAAAACAAAAAATTCCTCGGTCATGAAGGGGTTAAAAAAAAAGAAAGGAAATGATGAAATGTGTAAAGCATTCCTCTTATGTTCTGATAGGAAGGAGAAAGACCTAAAAGAAAAGCTCTGGAGAATTGTCTGTGTATTATCAGATGTCTGGAAGAAAATGGAGGCAGCTGGGTGACTGCTTTTCTGCCCACAAAGGAAGATCGTGAGTAGAGAGGGCAACCTTGTGTGATTTCCTCAGTATTGCAGCCCCTAGATCCCTCCCTAACATTTAGATCATGGGAAACCTGCTGTCATTATACAGCCATCTTGATAAAGACTTTCACACTGCAGATTAATCACATGTGAATTTGGCATCTTAAGGTTTATACTCCCAGATACGGGAGGATGTGGCACGTGTGCGGTGCCGGGGACCGCTGCTCACCATCAGTGATGTGTTATAATATTTTCCTGCCTGTGATCTCTGATTTATTTCAGACATGACCCTCCTCCATCAGACGGCTTCAGACACCTTGTATCACCTGCTGCCTCTCGCTTTCTTCAGGTGCGTCCTCTGGCAGGAGGAGGAGGTTGTTCTCTCCACATCGCAGACGTCTTATGTTTCTGCTTCTGGTTACAGCTTGGCTCCTTGTCTTCCCGTGGAGAGGACGGTATTGCAGCAGGACTTTGTGTGTGTGACGCTGGAGATGTACAGCAGATTCCTGGTGCTCTTTGTAGATTGGAATCCACTGCTGGATCAGGTGCAGTAATCTGACAGTGGACACACAAGTTCATATTCTGATGAGAATTGATGCAGGTTGATTTGCAGGACCTAAACCATCAGTCATGTTGCTGATCTGTGTCCGTCAGACAGGAGCCTGAGAATAGCCTCCTCTCAATGTTGAGATATGATGTGCCAGGCCGACTAATCAATACAAGAGTAGCTGCTGAGAGGTAGTAGGTGGATCGCAGGGCTCCTGTCTGATGACTGATAGTCCTGGTGAGAATTGATTTGCAGGAACCAATTCTAAATCTGTTCAATCTCCCTAGGTGGAAACCAACGAGATCTTCACCAGTGGCCGCCAGTTCTTATTAAACTGTGTACAGAAGAGCCGTCCACCTGACATTGTCTTCAGAGGACGACTGCCCCAGGTATGTCCTCCATCTTACTGAATGTAAAGTCATACCCTGTGTATAATGTAAATGGTTAGGATATCATCACCCTGTCTGCAGCTCTACATGTCCCCCTCCTGCTGACACCAATGCATCGGTCTTCTTGCATCAAAGATTTGCATTGTCTTGGCATGTCTGACCCAATCCTCCATGGTACAGGCAAGGCAGAGAAAAGGAGGGACATGTGTATCACTGTCTGCCATCTTGGATGCAGGAGGACCTGCAAGGTTGGACTGTGGAGGCAAATGGGGTCATGGTAGATTTTTAGTGTCAGGGTAGAGGGGACGCTTATAACAATTAATGTACTTTACGGCTAGTTTCTCAGTCCAAGAAAGGATCGGCCCAAACAGATGAAGCTGTCATGATGGCCGCTCTGTACTCGGATGTGTGAAGCTGGAGTAATTCTATTTGCACTGATGGCTGTTTCCAGACTCCTCTTGTAGAATCTGCTGTCATTGATTACAGGCTTTGGTTATTGCTAGTAATGAGCAAATCGTGAAATATTCATGTTTGGATTATCTATCCGTATACTGAACCCAATGCAAGTCAAGGGCGAACTTAAATATTGATCTGGAAGATTCCCCAGAAAAATATTCGAGTTCTCTATTGATTTGCATTAGGTTCAGTATATGGATAGATAATCATTGGTGATGAGAGAATAATCAGAACCCGAATGTTTCACTATTCAAAGTCTGGTTTCACACTGCCGTTTTTTGCAATCCGTCTGAATACATGTAAAAAAACCGGATGCACACGGATCTGTTTTTGTCACCATTGCTTTCATTGGTGACTGAATGGGCTTTTGTGTGCATCCATTTGTCACCGTTTTCTGACTAAGCCGTATATGTGCATATCTTCTATGCACCCAAAAATGCAAAATGTTGCATTTTTGGGTTGCGTCAAAATTACGCAGACACACGAACAGTCATGGATCTGTATTTGCCCGTCAAATTAAAATGGAGGTCTGCACGGATCCGTTCTGTGGTACTGAGCATGCTTAGGGGTGGGAGGAGCTGTACCTGGCTTCTATCTTTGGTGACTGATGACGAATCTGTTAAAAAGTTGCGTTGTCGTCCATTGCACCATTTCGTGAGCGACCATTTGCATGTGTGAATTTGATGCATGCAAACGGGTTGCAAAATTTGCAAATGTGAAACTAGCCTAAGGTGGCCCCTTCTCTGTCATCCCATGATGACAGCCCGAGCTCTCTGTTTTGTAGCTTCTGCCGTCATCTAATATAGAGACCACAAGGGCGATCTGACTGCAGCCATCAGAATTAGTAGGTTTTCATTAACTCTTCATGACCAGGTGATTTTTCATTTTTGTTTTTTGCGCCCCTGCTTCCAAGAGCCATAACTTTTTTTATTTCTCCTTCGCCTCATTGGGGGACACAGACCGTGGGTGTTATGCTGCTGTCCACTAGGAGGCGACACTAGGCAAAATCTGCAAAAGAGTTAAGTGGCTCCTCCTCTGCAGTTATACACCCCTGGAAAGGAAGTGCTTCTCCAGTTTTTGCTTAGTGTCTAGGAGGCACACACAGATTTTTTTAGTGCTCCTAAAAAACTTTCTTTTTGAATTTTTTTCTTCAAGAAGAAGAAAAGTGGGTCTCTGACGAGACTCCCGGCCTGGGGGCTCCTGGTTGGGGGCTCCTGGTTGAGGTCGACTGGTCCCCCTAACATGCCGCGCCCTCCTCGGCCCCCCAATGTTGGGGACGCTGGGTTAAGGTTGAGACAACGACCCTCCCTCCCCATTTCCCCACTGTTGGGGTTACTGGGTTGAGGTCGAGGCGAAGGACAAGGCACCTGACGGTGGAGCAGCATCCCTCCCTAAATACCCCTTTGGGGTTCATTTAGGTCGAGACACCGCAGGTAGAGCCTCTGGTGCAGCAGCTCGGACCTGCTCTAGGCACCCAGGAGTCCCCAGCTTTGCTGAAGACTCCTTACCCTCAGCGGCAGCCTGCTCGCCGCAGTACCAGGGCACACAGCTCTGCTGTGTACCTCCTGAAGGGGCCGGGGGACCAACAACGGGGCAACCAGCACTAGCAGGGACACAGCTTGCCTGTGTCCCTGCAGCAGCCAGCACTAAGGGCTGCATCCTGGTGGTTACAGAGGACCCAGTACTCTGGGCCCTCTGCGGGGGCTATTATAGCAGAGGGAGATCTTTCCCTAGCAGGGACACAGCTTGCCTGCGTCCCTGTAGCAGCCAGCAGGGCTGCACTTTGATGATCCCAGAGGACCCAGCACGCAGGGTCCTCTGTGGGGGCCCACATCCCGCCACCGCTGTCTGCCCAGGGGGTCCGGCGGGGTCTGGTTTAGTTCCGGACCCCCCCCCCCGGCGACATTTGCGGCCGCAGGTCTCAAATTTAGGCCGCGGCTTCGGCCTACACCGAAGCCGCTGCCTTCTCCACGCCCCCGGCCCCCCAGATGACGAGGATGACGCTGCCAGCATCATAGCAAGGGGCGGGCCGGAGCACAGAGGGCGCGTTTTTTACAAGGACCGCGCTCTTTTTGCTCAGCGCCCCGCCCCCCTCCCTCCTCACTCACATATCTCGGCGGCCATTATCAGCCAGCCAGTCTCCGGGGGGCACAGGATGAGGATGACCCCTCTCCTATAAGCAGCGGTGGCCATTAAAAGACACAGGCACTGCTCCTGTCACCGCAGCTGCCAGCCTTGAGCCACTGCACACAGCAGCCACATATACGGGCTAGCCTGTGTGCGGACACTGTGCACACACTACACAGACAGCTGACACATGTCATGAACCACACATGTAGGTCAGCTGTCCTGTGTGCGGACAGTCACGTGCCCACATCTTGCTGGCATGGCGGCACATATGCACAGCCAGCAGGGGGTACAACGAGCACTAGGCCCCCCACAAACACTGGGAGCCCAACAGTGCTTCCTCCCTGCCGTGCCCTTCAAGGCACACCAGTGCAGCCGGGGCCTTGGTTTTAGGAGTCCTACAGTGCCTGCAACAAAGGGAAGAGGGACATACGGCAGAGCCTGCCATGCCACCGAGGTACTTCCGGTCTGCAATGCCCCCCATCATTCTCTGGCTTCTCCAAAAGCCATGGCTCAGCATCCGCTATGCGGGGGTACAGCGAGTACAGCACGGGGGGGCGGGGACACACGCACAGCGACTCAGGAGAGTACAATGCGCAGCTTCGCTGTGCGGCAGTTTCTAACGAAAACGGCAGGACAATCAGCAGCGCTATATCCTGCTCCAGTTTGTTCCCTTCCCCCCTGAGGACAATACTACGAGGAGCAGTGTAACTTCCTCTACAGTAGTAATCAATACGTGCGTTGGCCCGTGCGCTGTTTTTTTCCTAACACCGTGCCAGATGTAGGTACCTGTTGGTACACTTGTCCAACCTTATGGCTTTGCCCTGGGGAAGCTGGGTTGAAGCGAGACAAAAATGCCTATTCCTTGGTCCCCCAACGTTGGCGGAGCCCAGTTACTATTCCAACGGCTCAAAATACTCGTCCATCAGACCCCTCCCCAGGCCCCCACACAGTAATTCCACCACCCTAGTCCTCTCAACTAAGAGTTTGACTCTCACGTTTTACTTGGCCCTCCATTGTTGGAGTGCCCAGTGGAAGTTGATGTACTCTACATTTACCTGACAATGGCAAGGGTCCCAGGACCGTTTGCCAATTCTCTCCAAATCCCACAGCTGGAGTTCTGGTAGGCGGTGATGACAGTCAAGTCTCACAAGACGCAGGCTGACACACAGTGACCCGCAATTGCACGAGTAATTTAGCTACGGGTCTCTGGAACCTAAGACCCATAGCACACTCCCTCCTCAGCTCCCCACCGTTGGAGGCGCTGGGTCGTGGCCGAGATTACTATCCCACTGTGGGGGACTCGGGTTGAAGCTGTGACGGCCCAAGGCCTGGTCGGCCTCCGTCCCCAAACTACAAAAACGAAACTCGGGGTCGCAGAACGTGGAATACGAGCCCTGTCGCCAATCTCCTCCCTATACCTATATTGGGTACTTGGGTTGAGATGACACGTGCAAGCACTCTGCACAGCCCGCTTCAAAGCTGGACTTTGCAGACCCCTGACCGCATTAACCAATGGAGGGCCCTTCTGGACCCCGTATGACCGTGGCCCGAACACTCTTCCACGCAATCTGTCCCTTCTCGACTCGGGAGTCAAAAGAGGATACTCACGGTGGGATAGCGCTCGCTGTGTGCTGCGCAGGACACTGGCGACTGAACTATCGTGAGCACAGCCTCCGGTTTCGGCCAGCGCTGCTCATGACTTCCGGCTCCACTCTGAACCTCCGCGCCGGGCCTCTGCCTTTCCCAGGTCCCGCGAATAACGCAAGGCCCTGCCTTCGGCCTAGCTGTGACATCACTGGCTTACCCGCCCTCTGCCCGCCACGCCCACCCTCCTCCTGACGTCGGGGCCTCCGAAGCGCCAGCACAGGGAGTGGGGCAAGGCCAAAAAGGACTGAAGCGCAAAGACTACAAGGCTTTTTTCCCAGCCTGAAGTTGGCAATGTCTATTCTACAATTCAGCAGTCTCCCATATCTGGATGACCCTTTATCAATGCATGACTTTCAAGGTCTGCGAACAGTGGCATTTACACCGTGCTCGTTGAGAAGACTTGGTAGGATCGACCTCCACAGGTCTACCGCAATTCCAAGGCACATGCTGCAGCACAGCACACGCATTCCAGGAGCCCCAGCTCTGCTGCATACTCCTGACGGCCACATGCTACAGCATCACGTATGGAGTCTCAGCCGTATTGGATGCACAGCATCGCATGAACACGGCGGCCTTTGGTTGCACATCCACAGCTATAGTCAAATTTCCCCAGACAAGACACGGATTCTTCGTCTGGGAACCCACAGCCTCAGTCAGAGGTCTCTCCAATCCTTCACAACTGCTATAAGAGTCCTAGACCGCATAGAAGCAGCTTGGAAGTCGGTTCCATTGGTTCAGCTGAATCGCCGGTCTTTGCAATTATCCATGCTTAGGTGTTGCACGAGAACAGGATGGGGTGCGATGTACCCCCATCACAATGCACATGGCAGTAGCCTTGCCCTGTCTCGAAGATGCCCCTCAATCTACGAACATTCGTGCAGTATCTCTAGTACTGAAATCATTCTCCTTCTGGCATTCGAACATGTCCGGATACAGTTGGACAATGCCACAACTGTGACATATGTCAACCACCAGGGTGAAACCTGCAGTCTCTAAGCGATGACAAGTTCACCACATCCTTTACTAGGTGGAAACCTTGGAACACTGTACTGCCAGTTGTTCTCATACCAGGTGTACACGTCTGGGAGGCGGATTCTCTAATCCACCAAGGGATGGACCCAGGGGATTGGCCCCTTTATCTAGAAGTCCTCTGTTGAAACGCCAACGCCAGGACACCACAGATATGGACCTGATGGAGTCACGCCTCAATGCCACGATCCCGGCCTTCCTGGCCTGATCTCAGAATCCACAGTCATTGGGACAGACGCACTAGTCCAAGCCTGGACCGGTATCCGTCTCTCCTATATTCTTTCCCCACTAACATTCTGGAATATCAAACGGGAATGTCGCGGGATCGTCTTCGCGGTCTCAGATTGCCCACACGCGCTTGCTGCGCAGACTCGTCCAATTTATAGCAGCAGTACCAGGACGTCTAACAGACAGTCCAGGCCTGCTCGATCACGGCCAGTTCTCCCTCAAAATTCCTCTCATCCAAGGTTACTGGCGTAGCCTTTGAGACCTAGAATTTAACCCAAGAGGTTTTTTCACCAGGATATTGTAACGACCGTAGTCACAGAGAGGACACCAGCTTTATCCGCGATATCCCATCACACGCGTAATCGTTTTTAGTTTGTTGCTTGGGGCACCTCTAGGGGTCTTTCCCCTTGGTCCTACTTCATGCCAGGGACTCTCTGTTTCTTCCACTCAGACCTGGACTCAGGTCTGTCCTTAGGGTCTCTTACACAGCAGGTTTTCAGCTGTTTTTCACTCTCTTACAAACACGTCTTGCCACCAGACTTCTATGAACTCCTTCCTTCAAAGGGTCTGCTATTTAAGATCTCCATGCAACAAGACTACACCCGTGGGGACCATGAACTTGGTCCTCACGGCACTACAGGAACCACCTTTTTCAGCCTCGATGGGATATTACCTTTAGCATCCTCATCCAAATAGTAGTATGGTTCGGTGGCATTTATTTGTCTCTGCTGAAGTGTCGGTACTTGCAGCGGTCTCATGTAATCTTCTTTTTTTCTAGTCTTCCATCTGGACAAGCTTGTCCTATGGCTGGTTCCATTATTCTTTCTAGGGTAGGCTTACTCCTTCCACCTACATGAAGACATCTCTCTGCCATCACCGCGCCCGACTCCGGTCTGTCCGGTTGCGAAGGACCTACATATGCGGGACCTTGTCAGGGCCCTACGCGTCTAGGTGCCCAACACAGCTCCCTACTAAGAAGTCGGATTCTCCTTTTATCCTTCTTCCAATGGGCCGACATAAAGGCACGTCAGCCTCTATGGCTTCCCTAACCAGGTGGTTTTCTGTAACCATCCAAGACGCTTATACCTTCGAAAACTCATCCCTTCCGGCAGGTCACGGCACATTCTACTATAGCCGTGGAAGCCTCCTGGACAGTTCGGTAAGAGGTATCGGCGAAACTGGTGTTTTAGGCAGCCAAAAGGTCAGCCTACACCCATACCCAAGCCACTATAGTGCTTGCACTCAGTCCTCGACAAATGCAGGTCTGGGTACACGTGCTTTCCAGGCGGCAGCAGCCCACCTATCGGTGCATAGTTCTTCACTGACTATGTTCAGTGTCTCTAGTTCCATTGCTCTTTCCCACCCAGGGCGGTCTGTGTCCCCCAATGAGGCGAAGGAGAAAAGGAGATTGTGTACTCACCGTAAAATCCTTTTCTCTTAGCCTCTAATTGGGGGACACAGCACCCACCCTATTGCCCTTGTGGGCTTTTTCTACAGTTCTTGCATAGCTTCTCAGCTGTTAAATGGTTAACATGTTTACACATGTTTGCCTATTATCACTCTGTTAACTGTTGACTGTTTAAACTTGTGCCTGTTTAGTTACAGGCCTTGTTATACGATTGTTACTTCGTTAACTTCACTGTTTTCCACATGCGCCTGCTTAGTTACAGGCCTTGTGGTACTAGTATTACTCTGCTAACTCTTGACGGTTTACACACGGGCCTGTCTGGCTCAGGCCTTGTTACACTGTTATTACCTTGTTAACTATATTGTTTACACAGGTTGCCTGCGTTGACTCCTGTGTCACTGTTATTGTCTGTTAGCTCTCCTACTGCTTTAGCACAAAACTGGAGAAGCACTTCCTGTTCCAGGGGTGTATAACTGCAGAGGAGGAGCCACTTAACTCTTTTGCAGATTTTGCCTAGTGTCGCCTCCTAGTGGACAGCAGCATAACACCCACGGTCTGTGTCCCCCAATTAGAGGCTAAGAGAAAAGGATTTTACAGTGAGTACACACAAATCTCCTTTTTCCTGTCAATATAGAAATAGGAGGGCTTGTTGTTTTATGCGGGACGAGATGTACTTTCAGATGCAATCATTTATTTTACCATATAGTGTACAGGGAAATGGGAAAAAATTTCAAGAGTTGTGAAATTGCAAAAAAAAAGTGCAATTACACGTTTGTTTTTTGGGGATTTTTAGTCGCCATGTTCACTATATGGTAAAACTGACGCGCCGGAGTGATGCCTCGGGTCGGTACGAGTTCATAGTTACCAAACGTATGCTTTTACTGGTATCTAAGTAGTGAATAAAAATTCAGAAGTTTGAAGAAAAGAAAAAAAATCACACTTTTTGCGCCATGTTCTGCGGCCTAGATCGTTGTCATTTTTTGGAATCTTGGGTTGTGTTACAGCTTATTTTTTGCGTCTTGTGCTGATGTTTCTAACGATACCATTTTTTGGTGGATAAGCTGTTTTCATCGCCTGTTATTGCATTTTATAGCAATGTTGTGGTGATGAAAAAAGGGGATTTTTGGTACTCACTGTAAACTCCTTTTCTTGGAGCTTCAATTGGGGGACACAGGAAGACCTTGGGTGTATGCTTGCTGCCATCAGGAGGCTGACACTATGCAAAATAGCAGAAAGGCAACTCCTTCCCAGCAGTATACACCCCCTACTGGCACAATGCAACTCTGAGAATAGCAATAGGAGCAACCATAAAACCATCAACTTGCTCAACTATATACAAAGGGAGGGAGCTGTGTCCCCAAATTGAAGCTCCAAGAAAAAGATTTTACGGTGAGTACCAAAAATCCCCTTTTCTTAATCGCTTCATTGGGGGACACAGGAAGACCTTGGGACGTACAAAAGCAGTCCTGTCGGGTGGGTGTAATAACAGAAGTATTCGGGTGAACTCAGACCACAGCGGCCTGTAGAATCTTGCGCCCCAGAATGGCATCGGCAGATGCTTGAGTATGAACTCTGTTAAATTTAACAAACGTGTGAACTGACAACCAGGTGGCCGCTTTGCACAGCTGAGCTGCCGAAGCCTGGTGTCTGACAGTCCAGGAAGCTCCCACTGCTCTAGTGGAATGTGCCCTTAGTCTGGATGGACAAAGAACCTGTTTAATGCGGTATGCCTCCGCGATAGTGGAGCGGATCCACCGGGCAATTGTAGCCTTAGAGGCTGCCAAACCCTTGCGAGGACCATGAGGGACCACGAAGAGGGAGTCCACTCGTCGAAAGGAAGCGGTTCTTGAAAGGTAGGTATGGAGAGCCCTGACCACATCCAGATTGTGTAATCTCTTCTCCCGAGAGTGAGATAGGACTGGGCAAAGGGAGGGTAGGACAATCTCCTCATTGATGTGAAAAGAGGAGACTACCTTTGGTAGGAACTTTTCCATGGGACGAAGTACCACTTTGTCCTGATGGAAGACCAAGTAAGGGGAACGACATTAAAGAGTCGCAAATTCCGATACCCTCCAAATGGAGGTAATCGCTACAAGGAAGGCGACCATCCACGTTAAAAGAGGTAGACTAATCTCTTGTGGGGGCTCGAATGGAAGATCTTGGATTACGTATAGTACCAAATTCAGATCCCAGGGATCAAGAGCGGGACGAAACAGAGGGGAGACATGAGTCACTCCTTGAAAGAACCTCCTAACCTGTGGAAGTGAGGCGAGCTGCCTCTGGAAAAGTACCGAAAGGGCGGATACTTGGCTCTTCAGGGAGTTAAGGGATAGGTGTGCATCAAGGCCAGACTGGAGAAAAGCCAGGAGAGATGGAAGAGAAAAAACCATTGGGGAACGATTGCGGTCCTCGCACCATTGGAAGAAAGCCTTCCACGTGCGGTGATAAGCGCGTGATGAGGATGGTTTCCTGCTTTTAACATAGTCTGGATGACTTGTTCAGAAAGACCCGATGATCTCAGTACCGCGGCTTCAACAGCCATGCCGTTAAATTGAGCGACTGAGAATTCAGGTGTTGAAAAGGACCCTGAGTCAGGAGGTCCGGGAGATTGGGGAGTGGCCTTGGAGAGTCCGCGAGAAGGTTGACTACCTCTGTGTACCAGAACTGTCTGGGCCAATCTGGAGCTACGAGGATTACCGTTACTCCTTCTGCTTGGATTTTCTTGAGAATGCTGGGAATGAGATACGGGAGGGAGAACTGGGACCATGGAATCGCAAGAGCGTCGGCGGCGAGGGCTTGAGGATCCTGGACCTGGCGACGAAGGGACAGAGCTTGTAATTGTCCCTGAAGGCCATCGGGTCTACGTCTGGGAAGCCCCATCTGAGGCAAATTTGGTGGAATACCTCTAGGTTCAGGGACCACTCTCCTTGGTCCAACCATCCGCGACTGAGATAGTCGGCCGCCCAGTTGTGCACACCTGGAATGTGGATTGCTGAAATTGCGAGAATGTGTAGCTCGGCCCATTGGAGGATTTGGGTCACTTCCGCCATGGCTGAGCAGCTCTGACTCCCTCCCTGGCGATTTATGTACGCCACTACCGTCGCATTGTCAGTCTGGATTCGGACATGTAGGCCCGTCAGGTAGGATTGCCAGTACAGGAGGGCTCGGAGGATTGCCCTGAGTTGTAGGATGTTTATGGGCAGGGAGGTTTCCTGGGAGCTCCACGTGTCCTGTGCTGTGTAGCCGAGAAAGGTCACGCCCCAACAGGAGAGGCTGGCGTCTGTGGAAATGATTGTCCATGTGATCGGGAGAAACGATCTGCTGCGAGAGAGAAGGGGGGACTCGATCCACCAAAGGGGTGACTGTCTCACTGATCTGGAGAGGTGGACTGGGGGATCGAGACTGCTGAGGGAGCCGTCCCAAGTCGCTAGCAGAAAGTGCTGGTGGGGCCTGGTGGGAAATTGCGCGAATGGAATCGCTTCGATGGAGGCCACGATTCTGCCCAGAATTCTCATGGAGAATCGGAGTGACGGAGGAGAGGGCTGCCTGAGACTGTGAATCCCAGACAGCAGAGCGGCCCGCTTCTCTGGGGGAAGGAAAATGCAGGACTGGGCTGTGTCGAAAATCATGCCCAGAAAGGTGATCCTCTGAGTCGGAACAAGGCAAGATTTCTTGACATTGATAATCCAGCCCAGGCCACGGAGAGAATCCAGAGATATTTGCAGGCTTTCGAGACACCCTGAGCGAGAGAGAGCTTTTATCAGGATGTTGTCCAAGTAGGGTATTGCTAAAATTCCCTTGGACCGAAGGATGGCCACCACTGTTGCCATAATTTTTGTAAAGACCCGGGGAGCCGTGGCAAGGCTGAATGGTAGGGCGGTAAACTGGTAATGTTGGGACCCTACCGCGAAGCGCAGGAATCGTTGGTGAGATGCAAGGATGGGAACGTGGAGGTAGACGTCCTGGATGTGTATGGAGGCCATGAATTCTCCTGGCTCCATAGACCAGAGGTTCCCAACTCCAGTCCTCAAGGCACACCAACAGTGCAGGTTTTCAGGATTTCCTTAGAAATTGGAATCATCCCCAGTGCAGGTGATTCAATTATCACCTGTGCAATACTAAGAAAACCCTGAAAACCTGCACTGTTGGTGTGCCTTGAGGACTGGAGTTGGGAACCTCTGCCATAGACGCTATTACTGAACGAAGGGACTCCATCCTGAAATGTCTCAACCGGAGCTTGGTGTTGAGAAGCTTCAAGTCTAAAATGGGGCGAATGGAGCCTCCCTTTTTTGGAACCACAAAAAGATTGGAGTAAAATCCCAAAAAGTGTTGATGCTTTGGAACGGGGATGTTAACGCCTGCTTCCTCGAGGGAAGAAATGGCTTGGTGAAAGCCGAACATGAGTTTGGGGTCTTTTGGTGGCCGGAATAGACAAAAACAGTCTTGGGGAAAAGAAACAAATTCGATCTTGTACCTCACCGAGACGACGTCTCGGACCCAGGCGTCATCGATTACTGATAGCCAAACTGACTGGAAGGCCCTGAGGTAGCCCCCGAGGTTGGTTCCCGTGCCAATCGCTCATGACGCCAACCCCAGAGGGTCGAGTGTGTGCGTTACGAGGGTGCCAGGAAGGGGCGGGCTTGTAGGAGGGCCTTTTTCTATCCTGGCGGGGGGGGAGCGGTCTCGTTGATTGGAGGATTTGGGCCCTGAGGGACGAAAGGAATGAAATTCGAAATTTCTCTTCTTAGGGATTGTCCGTTTGCGCTTTGCCTGCGGAAGGGAGGTACTTTTCCCGCCGGTGGCACCCGATATGATTTTATCTAGCTTATCACCAAATAGTTGAGAGCCCTCGAAGGAAAGATTAGCAAGTGATTTTTTTTTAGAGGCCGAGTCGGCATTCCAGGCCTTCAGCCAAAGAGCCCTGCAAATTGAGATCATGTTGCCGGAGGCCTGGGCGCTGCAGGATGCAGCATCGAGGCAAGCTGTGGCGATGTATTTTCCCGCCTGAGCAATCTGATCAGCCAGGCCTGCTAGTTCCGTGGGAGGTGCTTGGGACAGAATACCCCTACAGAGGTTCTTGGCCCAGGAGGTCACTGCCCTTCATTCGCAGCCACCTGGGTCTCCCTGGCTAAGAGAAGCGCCCGAGGCTTAGATACATTGAAGCCATGGCGAAATCAGCTTTCGGTCTGGTCCTTCCTTAAGGTAAGCGCCGTCTCCCAGGGGTAGGATGGTGTTGGTATCTAGATGTGACACTGGGGGATCCACTGCTGGTGAGGTGGTCCATTTCTGGCGAATGTCCTTAGAGAAGGGATATAGAGCCTCTAGCCGCTTTCTGGATTGAAAGCGCTTCTCTGACGACATCTTTACCAAGGAATGGCTACACCCAAAGTCGTCTAGGTAAGAGAAGACCCGAGGAGCTGGTTTAGTACGCTTAACCGACCCTTTCTGTGTGGACGGCTTGTCATCAGAGTCAACCTTAAGGGTGTCATTCACTGCTAGAATTAGGGAGTCTACTGTGTCCCTGATTCTCGAAATTTGGTCGAAGTCTATATCCGGGGTCCGAATCCGATACGGAATCGGAATCTGATGGTGCAGTGTGTGCTGGAGAAGGCCTCGAGTAGAGGTCTCTGGGGAAGGGGGGCCGGGACGAGGGGGATGGGCGAATCCACTTCCTTTGTGAGCGGTCTGGTTCCTCTGATTCCAAAGGTGGTTTGGATTGGTCTGGTGGTCCAGGGGCAGGGTTCCCTGGTAGCCTCTGTGATTAGGCCTAATCCATCGGAGCAAACCGACCCTAGCCTATCTGCGTGGGCAGGTGCTCTAGGGCC
Source organism: Allobates femoralis (assembly GCA_033576535.1). NCBI lineage: Eukaryota > Metazoa > Chordata > Amphibia > Anura > Aromobatidae > Allobates > Allobates femoralis. The sequence goes on along the minus strand of JARQOC010000010.1, from coordinate 101,926,354 downwards.
GCCATCAGGTTTTCTGAGAATTTAAAGGGATCCTGTCACCTCCAAAACGCCTCGTAAGCTACCAAAACATTTCCCTGCAGCATATTATCACTAATCTCACACTCCTCTTGTCTCCTAAAAGCATCCTGTGAAAGTGCATAAAAACGTTTTAATACTTACTCATTAAAGAATATAGCCCCTGCTAATTATAATCACTAGTCACCAGGGCGGGCTGTTTTGCAGCTCCAGGATCCACACTCTCTCTGTCTGTGTTCCTCTGCTTGTGCAGGCATTTCCCTTCCCCCCTCTCTATCACAGAATGCAAATCATTAATCCTGCGTTCAGCTGCACATCACAGCAGCACAGACAGAGAGAGGGTGGATCCTCGAGGCTGCAAAATAGCCCGCCCTGGTAGTGACTGACTGAGATAAGGAAAGAACCACCTCAGGTGGGGCAGAGACCACGGATGGGTCAGTGGTAGGCTCCTGAGCTGCCTGCATGGTCTGTGGGCTACAAGCGAGGCACAGTGGAGAGTTCTGAGCCGAGGGTAGCTTCTTATTGCACCCTGAGCAGGCGTAGTACACTGTGGTGGCTATGGTGGCTGTACGGGTGCTCCTTGTGTGAGGCATCTACTATAGCCAGTAGTGAGAGTGCTAGCAGTGTGGGGGGGCTGGGGGGGGGGGGGGGGGCTAGGGAGGCTTGCTTACCCGGGCCCAGGCTTGCAGTGTCCCCTGTGGTGGATCCAAGCAGTGGAGGAGCATAGCTGCAGTGTTCTGTGCCTTCCTTCCTGTGATGGCTCTGTGTGTAAAGCGCGGTCTTCTGCGGGAAGACAGAAGGCGGAGCTAAAAACAGCGGGCAGAGAGCCCGCACTCAATCCCCATTGGCTAGAGGGAGGAGAGGGGCTGCCTGGCCGAGAAACCCCAGTGTGACGGGGGCGTGGCCAGCGCGGCCAAAAAGACCCGGCCCTTTCTACAATGAGCCTTGTCTGTGGGTGGGGCCTAGGCGGAGCTCCGAGGTGCCCAGGGCGGTGCCTTTCAGAGGAGCCCGTCTGCGATTGGTCCGGAGGAGGTCTGTGGGCGGGCGGGAGTGCTCCAGAGGCCGCAACAGAGGCCTGGGGCTAAATTTTTGGCGGCAGCCCGGATCGGGAGGCCCGCAGCGCGTAGTCTCGGGTCTGGGGCTGTGCTGGCCCGGGTACGGCTGCTGACAGGAGCCTCTGTGTCAAGAGGCGGCTGCAGTGGCTCTGGTTACCCTCAAGGCTGGGAGCTGTGGGTCTGGTGCAGCTGCATCGTGCTGTGCTGGCTGTGATAAAGTAGAAAGGGACTTGCTGGCCCTGAAACAGCCAGGAGTCCCTGAGAATCAATAAAGTGTCCCCCTTTTGGGCCCCTATCCTCTGTGCCTGATGACCCTCAGGCAACCCCTGCTGCAGCTATAGGTGAAATGGGCCATGGCTACTCAGACTGCTGAGGTAGCCAGTGACTGGCCCATGCACGCAGGGGCAGATTGCCCTCCCTGCGGCTGGTGCTCCAGAGCAATACCCCTTCTTGGAGTAGCCAGGGGGGAAGCTGAGGAGCTACCAGGAGGGGGCTGGTAAAGTGAGGATCGGGAAGGGGGGAGGTATATGGACCCCAGGCCCAGGGACTGCTTGCTGCCATCAGGGTGCAGATCCCTACCTCGTCCTGAGAGGTGCCGAGCTCCAGACGCGGTAACTTTTCTCCTGTGTACCAGGGATCCGGGCGTCTGATGACCCTACCCGACCGACTCTGGAAGGCGAGTGGGTAGGGGAGCAAATGGGCCAGGGCAGGCACCAGCGTCCGGCCTCAGGGTTCACCAGGATCCGCTTCAATGAAGGGATGGATGGCCCTGGCCCAGAGAGGGAGAGTTAACAGTGCCACCAGCGTACACTGGACCCTCGATCTCTATGTGGGGTGACAGATTGGCTCAACCACTCTGTATGCCCTGGTGAGTCTTCATAAAATAAAAATGTAACTAATCTAAAAAAATTCTGGTAGATACGGGCTCAGAGACCCGTGTCTGCCTCCTAAGACACTAAGCTAAAACTGAGTTGCATTTGTGCCAGTAGGCAGTGTATACTGCTGGGATGGAGTTGCCTTTCTGTTTTTTGCATAGTGTCAGCCTCCTGATGGCAGCAAGCATACACCCAAGATCTTCCTGTGTCCCCCAATGAAGTGATTAAGAAATAGTCATTAGAGAGTGATCTAATATATGTGTTTCACTTTATGTATTAAATTACTGAAATAAATTCACTTTTTGATTACTTATTTTTTCAGACCATAAGACTTTTTTTTTTCCACCAGATTGTGAGGGAAAGTGGAAGGTGCATCTTATGGTCCAAACATAGGGGGACTGTGCTGGAGGGGGCTGGGAGGGCTGCAGCGGCAGACCGTGGTCACTTGTCCCTGCTCATTAGCCTACTGTAATATTTATTGCATCCCGCTGTCCACGTCCCAGTGCTGAAGCTGGCACTGAGCAGTGGCGGGAGGCAGTGTATATTACAATACAGTAAGTGTACTGACCTCACCCCCCATCACTTTATATGCCCCCCGCCTTTGCTGGGATATTGCAGCCCTTATCACTGGATATTATTTTACTGTGTGTGGCAGCAGGGGGGCCATAAACAGTGTACATACCTGTCCACCGCTCCGTCATTCTCTCCCTCTGCAGCCGCATTGATCTCTTCCGGTCTGAGGCTCTGTGCGTCCCCGGGGCATCCTGTCATGTGACTGGCACTGCACAGTAATGTCATCACTGTGCCTCCTGGTCACATGATCAGATGCCCCGGGGACGCACAGAGCCACAGACCGGAAGAGATCAATGTGGCTGCAGAGGGAGAGAATGACGGAGCGGCAGACAGGTATGTACACGGTTTATTATTTTACTGTGTGCGGCAGCAGGGGGCCATATCCAGTGATGGGGAACATATATACCCCCATAACAGTGTTAGCAGCAGACTTCCTTCCCCCTCAATGACAGTCAATTATAACCACATTTTCTACCTAATTTTTTTATTGTCCCTATTTTCCTCTTCTAAAGTCTGAGTGCATCTTAGTCTTAAAAATTTGGTATATTCTACCTTTCTAATAAGTACCATCATCTACTCTGCAGATCACGGCTTCCTGGGAGGAAAAGGATCCGGAGCTTGCAGCTCTGCTGAGAAATCTCCTTCGGCCATCCCAAGATGAAGACATGTTTGATCAACCCGATCTCTTCTAGGGATTGAACTTTCTGACATTGTAGTATCGGTAACCATGGTAAGGTCCGAACTACTGCACCTTACAGAATCGCTCCCCGCAAGACCTCTAAATGTACCTGTAACACAGCGGAGGTGGATGGTATATCACTTACTGATTACCAGTGGCCAGCACCGGTTGAGCCCGGATAGCGCTGGGCCATCGTACATCACTTATTGGGAGCTTCAGAGTGAAACTCTACGGACTTCCATTCAATCCAGCGAGTCCCTGTTGAGGTCATGTGATACAGATGTAGATCAGAGTGGTGCTAGAAACAGGGGAGAGGGTGGCTGATCAGTATTTTATGCACCAATGCTACATTACAGATAGATTTGGAATGGATTTGGTGATAAACCCTTTGGATGGTGGAAGATACATTTTGCTGAGAATTCTTCAGATAGCAAAGTGTGAGCGGCTATGATAGACACAATATTCATCACCTCTAGTAAATAATTTATTCAAAATCTTTCATCCCTGTTATAAATTATTCCTGGTCTATGTGGCTCTGTAGGACGGAGGCTGGCAACCTCCATATTGTCTAGGGTCAGGCTTCCGCTCCCAATGGAGCCCCAGGGTGGGTGGCTCCAGTCCTACCCTGGTCACAGTGCTTTGGACAGACAAAAAGAAAAAAAATAGTCTGGTGTCCATGGATGGATCTCTGCCGCTCTGTAAATACTCTTTGCACTCATCGATATGTACAGAAAAGCAATATAAAAATGTACAACCTCTCAAACATCTTCTGATTTTTTTCTCACACACAACCCCGTGCTCAGCTGGGGGGCGGCTGCGCCACTTCTGGCTTCATTGCCTGTCCTTCCATGGTTCCGGCAGGGGCGTCTGGCTCTGTGTCCGGGGGCTTCGCAGGGCTCTGAGTGAGCGGATGAACCATGGACATGTGAACATTCAGGTTATGAGCCTTCTCAAAGCGTTTCCCACACTGGTCACATGCAAACTCCAGATCCGCCTCAGCTTTGTGCTTGGTCATGTGATATTTCAGTGATGCTCGCTGCCGACATTGGAAGCCGCAAACTTCACATCTGAGAAGGAAACACAAGAAATGAAATGGACACGAAAGAACATTTACAAGGCTGGGTGAAAACCTCCTGCTGTCCTGTGACCCTGCCGTCACAAGAGTGTTTGTGCAAAAACACAGATAACTATTAATGGTGTCAAATATTCATTACAAAATTGTATGCAGAATGTTACATAAAAAAGGTGAACACACCCACAAGGAGAAAAAGGCAAATATATAAAGAAAAAAATGAACAGCAGCACATCCTTTAAAAGTAAAAAACGTGGATTTATTCCCAGGAATAAATATATAAATAAATAATTATATATATATATATATACATACACACGCCATTGGTTCCATGGCGCTTTACATGTATAAGGGCAGAACAAGGATGAGTACATAAATAATGACGAATAAATCATACAGGTACATTAGGGCAGAGATCCTGTCCACAAGGGCTCACAGTCTATAGGGGATGTGTGGGAGACAGTAGGAGGAAGAGAGGTGGGGGTGAGGTGGTGCAGCGGATTAGGTCTCAGTGTGGGTTATAGGCTTGAAGGAAGAGGTTGGTCTTCAGGTTTTTCTTGAAGGTTCCCAGGGTAGGGGTTTGTCTGATATGGTGGGGGAGAGAATTCCAGAGTGTGGCGGATGCACGAGAGAAGTCTTGTATGCGGTTGTGGGAGGTGGAGATGCGGGGGAAGACAAGAAGGAGTTCTTGAGAGGAGCGCAGATTGCGTGAGGGGTGGTATCGGGAGACCAAGTCGAAGATGTATGAAGGGGACACGTTGTGTATGGCCTTGTATGTCAGGGTTAGGGTTCTGAACTTAGATCTCTGGGAAGTAGGGAGCCAGTGAGTAAACAGACTCAATAGCAACTTCTAGATATCACACGTTATTGTCAGCGGTGTTAATATGATGGGTTAAAATACAGAAATGCAACATTTCACAAATCTTATTGCAACTTGTGATGTTTCCCCATAGATCTCATTGTGCTCTATCACCTCAAGCAGAAAAAACTACCTAATAAAGTTCTATGAACAGTGTCACTTAGTTAAAAAATATGCTCATCAGCAAGAGGGATGAGGTAGACAAACATAAGGGAAAAACTTTTATATAGGTGTACTTTGTACAAAAAAAGAGAATTTTGTGCGCTCACTGTAAATTCCTTTCCTCTTAGGACGATGGGTTATGTCATTCTGCCACTAAGAGGTGACACTAAGCAATTGAAAGAAGAAGCGCCGTGGCTTCTCCCAGCAGTATATAACCCCCTGGCTGGCACAGTTCAGCCAGTTTTGTGCTAAAGCAGTAGGAGGGAAAAAAACAACATAAGCCGATAAGGCAACCAGGAACTTAAACAAGAGAACACCAACCACAACAAAGCCAACCGGCCTCAGGGAGGGTGCTATGTCCCCCAATTAGAGGCTAAGAGAAAAGGAATTTACAGTGAGTACACACAATTCTCCTTCGCCTCATTGGGGGGACACAGGACGATGGGACGTCCTAAAGCAGTCTCTGGGTGGGAATAAACATCCACAACTGAAATACACAATCTACAGGCTAGCAGCCGCTGCCTGCAGGATGCGTCTACCCAGACTTCATCTGCATATTCAAATTCTAGGGAGCAATGCACCTTGGGTTTCACTGTGTTTGAGTGCTTTAACTGGTGCCCGCAGTGTTATCCTCCGCTGGTCTCCACAAGGTCAGTGGTTGCTTTGTGATGTCGGTCTATCAAGCATTGCTCCCACTCAGCCAGAATCCTGCGCCACACTGATGAGGGGCAACAACCCCGAAACAGCTGTCTGTGGTTGGATACCTAGTCCATGGTAAACCCCTGGCCATATCTTCAAGCTCGCAAGGGCTGGATAGTGACTTAAGGGCTACTAATACCCTGGGCTAGGTCCTTCCCTGGTGGGATAACTGGCTGGTGTCCATGTTGTAGACTCTTAACCGAGGCTCCATGGACTTCATCTGCATATTCACATCTGCTGTAGCCTGAGTATGAACATTGAACATGTGTTTCGCAAAAGTGTGTAGGCTAAACCAGGTGGCAGCTTTGCACACCTGCTCAGCCGTAGCCTGGTGCCGAATAGTCCAGGAGGCACACACCGGAATGGGCAAATTGCAGAGGAAAAAGAGAATTTTGTTTACGTACCGTAAATTCTTTTTTCTTTAATCATCAATGGGAGACCCAGACAATGGGGTTTAGGGCACTGCCCTCCGGAGGTCACACTAGGTACTACAAGTTTGTAGACACCGCCTCCTCCGCTTATAAACCCCTACCGCAGGGAACATCCTCAGTTTGGTCCATAAGCAGCGAGGAGGAAATAAACCACACCCGAAACATCGGGAAGAATGCCGTGCACAGACGGTTTAACAACCCGGCAAACACTGTCTCAACAGAGAACAGAGCAAATGCAAAACATGCAACGGAACAACTGGGTGGGTGCTGGGTCTCCCATTGAAAGAAAAAAGAATTTACGGTACGTAAACAAAATTCTCTTTTTTCTGGTCATCATAATGGGAGACCCAGACAATGGGGATGTCCTAAAGCAATACCCCAGGGCGGGAAGAGTTCCTCAACAAGACGGATAACATATGGTTCCCTTTAAAGGTGGGCAACCGCCGCCTGGAGAACCCGCCTGCCCAAACTTGCATCCGCAGAGGCATGGGCATGCACCATATAGTGCTTAGAGAAAGTGTGCAGGCTGGACCAGGTGGCTGCCTGACACACCTGTAGAGCAGACGCTCGATGTCGCAAAGACCAGGAGGCACCAACAGCTCTGGTAGAGTGAGCCTTCAATCCCACCGGGAGAGGCAACCCAGAAGCCCGGTAAGCCTCTTGAATGGAAGCCTTAATCCATCTGGCCAATGTCGACTTTGATGCCGCGGACCCCTTACAGCGACCCGTCGTAAGAACAAATAAGGAATCCGAACTCCTAAAGGAGGCGGTCCTGGACACAAAAATGCGTATAGCTCTCACGAGATCCAGAGTATGGAGGTCGCGTTCAACCTGATGAACGGGAGCGGGGCAAAATGATGGGAGAACAATCTCCTGGTTCAGGTGAAAAGTTGAAACCACCTTCGGCAAGAATTCTGGCCGAGGACGCAACACCACCTTGTCTTGGTGAACCACCAGAAAGGGCGACTTGCACGAAAGTGCAGCCAATTCTGAGACCCTTCTCAGAGACGTAATTGCCACCAGAAAGGCCACTTTCTGAGACAGACGAGATAGAGAAACATCTCTTAGCGGCTCAAACGGTGGTCTCTGTAATGCCGCCAGGACCATGTTAAGGTCCCAAGGGTCCAAAGGTCTCTTGTAGGGCGGAACCATCCGTGACACCCCCTGCAGAAATTGACGGACCTTCGGGAGGAGCGCCAATCGTCTGTCAAACAGCACTGAAAGTGCTGATACTTGACCTTTTAGGGAGCCAAGGGATAATCCCAATTCCAAACCCGACTGTAGGAAAGCCAACAATGTCGGGATGGCCAAGGGCCACGGAGACCGTCCACCAGAGGCACACCAAGTAAAAAAGATTTTCCACGTCCTGTGGTACATCTTCCTTGAGACTGGCTTCCTAGCCCGATTCATAGTGGCAACCACCGTAGGGGAGAAACCCCTGGATGTCAGTAGCCAGGCCTCAAGAGCCATGCAGTCAATCTGAGGGCCCTGGAATTGAGGTGGAAGAATGGGCCTTGCGCGAGTAAATCTGCGCGGTCTGGAAGAGCCCACCTGTGTCCGCCTGACAGTTGCCACAGGTCCGGATACCAGGACCTCCTGGGCCAATCTGGAGCCACTAGAATGGCTACCCTGCACTCCGACCTGATTTTCCACAGCACCCTGGGAATCAGAGCCAGAGGCGGGAACACATACGGCAGACGGAATCTGGACCAAGTCAAGACCAGAGCGTCCGCTCCCAGAGATTGGGGATCCCATGACCTCGCCATGTATTGTGGCACCTGATGATTCAGCCGTGAGGCCATGAGATCCACGTCCGGAGTGCCCCATCTGCTGCAGATGTCCTGGAAGACGTCTGGATGAAGAGACCACTCTCCGGCGTCCATCCCCTGTCGGCTCAGATAGTCGGCCTCCCAGTTTTCGACCCCTGGGATATGAACTGCGGATATCAGGCAGTTGTTGTCCTCCGCCCAGGATAGAATGCGGTGGACTTCGGCCAAAGCCTCTGCACTCCTGGTTCCTCCTTGATGATTTATATAAGCGACGGCCGTCGCATTGTCGGACTGAACCCGAATGGGTTGTCCTGAGAGGAATCTCTGAAACGCCAGGAGTGCCAGATAGACCGCCTTGATCTCCAGCACGTTGATCTGCAACGCCGACTCCGACTGAGTCCAGAGGCCTTGGGCCCTGTGGTGTAAGAACACCGCTCCCCAGCCCTTCAGACTGGCGTCGGTGGTCACCACTAACCAGGACGGTTTCAGGAAGGATCGTCCCCGAGACAAGTGATGTGGCTGTAGCCACCACTGCAGGGAATCCCTGGTCGGTTGGGAAAGGGTCACCAGCCGATTCAGAGAAATCGACCTTTTGTCCCACCTGCGGAGGATCTCCAGCTGGAGAGGACGGAGGCGAAATTGTGCAAAAGGCACCGCCTCTATTGCTGCCACCATGCGCCCCACCAGCATCATCAACACCCGTAGGGATGATTGTGGAGACAGGAGGACTGTTTGCACTCCTGATTGGATCGCCATCTGTTTGACTCGTGGCAGAGACACCAGGGCTGAGGCTGTGTTGAAGTCCATGCCCAAATATGTCAAAGACTGGGTCGGAACTAGCGTTGACTTCTGAATATTGAGGAGCCAACCGAACTGTTCCAGAGACCTCATGGTCACATCCAGGCTCTCTTGACAAAGGTGTTCTGATGGCGCCCTGACCAGCAGGTCGTCTAAATAGGGAATGACGGCATGTCCCTGCACGTGCAGGAGAGCCATCATGGAGGCCATCACTTTTGTGAACACCCGCGGTGCCGAGGCCAACCCGAACGGCAGCGCCACAAATTGGAAGTGTTCTTCCCCCACTGCGAATCTCAACCAGCGCTGATGAGCCGGTGCAATGGGCACGTGAAGGTAAGCGTCTCTGATATCTATGGACGCTAGGAAGTCCCCTGTGACACAGCTGCGATCACGGAGCGCAGTGATTCCATACGGAACTTCCGAACCAACACGTGATGGTTGAACAACTTCAGGTCCAGCACCGGGCGGAAGGATCCGTCCTTCTTTGGGACGATAAAGAGGTTGGAGTAAAAACCCCTGAACCTCTCCCCGGACGGCACCGGTATCACCACTCCGTCCCTGCGGAGACCCTCCAACACCACGAAAAAAGCCTGAGCCTTTTCTGATGATGGGACCGACCGATGGAATCGGGATATCGGTTTTGATGTCAGCTCTATCCTGTAACCTCGCGAGACCACGTCTCGAACCCACTGATCTTGAACGTGAAGTAGCCATTTGTCCTGAAAGCGAGACAAGCGGCCCCCCACCTGTGGGGAGGCAGGAAGGGAGAGCGAGTCATGTAGAGGCGGGTTTGGGGGTGGCAGCTGCCGCCCCCGCCGTCTTCTTTGGGCGACTCTTAGAGCGCCACTGAGAAGCGGGCTTTCCCCCTCGGTCCGTGCGAGCGGACGGTGCTGATGACTGCGAGCTGGAACGAAAGGACCACTGTTTTGGGTTCCTTTTAACGGTATACCGTGGCTTAGGCTTATTCTGCGGTATCTTAGACTCAGCAGAATCCTTTATCAGCTTGTCCAGTTCGGTGCCAAAAAGCCTGTCACCAGAGAACGGAAGATTCTGCAAAATCTTTTTGGATGTGGTATCTGAGTCCCAAAGACGCAGCCACAACAATCTGCGGATCGCTATAGCATTGGCCGAAGCCACAGCTGAGCGAGTGGCGGTTTCCAGAGTCGCCGTCCTGGCGTAGTCCGCATAGGCCCTTGCCCTCTCGGTAAGTGCCAGGACCTCTGGACTGGATCTTGCCAGGTCAGAGATACCATCCAAGCAGGTAGTAATCGCTTGTAAGGTCCAGACCGTAGCAAAATTAGGGGCAAAGGAAGACCCCACAGCCTCATAGGAAGACTTGGCGAGTTGCTCGACCTGTCTATCAGTCGCATCCTTCAGCGAGGAGCTATCAGAGGCAGAGAAAAGGGAGCGTGCAGCAATCCTGGTCATGGAAGCATCCACCTTCGGGGACTGCGACCACTCCTGAAGCACCTCCTGGGGGAAGGGGAAGCGATTGTCCTTGGGTTTACGGACATAACGCCGCCCAGGATGTAACCTGGGAGCTCTAACCACCCTTCCAAAATTAGTGTGGTCCATGAAGGAGCCACTTGGTCTAGCCTCCGGCCGCAGCCATTGATAGACCTCCTTCGGGTGCACCGTCACCTCCTCAGGGGTGTCACGAGACGTAAGGTCTCGTTGATAGAGGACACCAGATCCTCCACCCCGTCTGGTGGTTCAGATACAGACACAGACCCGAAATTTGAACCCCCATCATCGTCCTCACCATCAGAGGAACGCTCCTCCTCAGAGAGAGCCTGGAGCTCGGGTGACTCCTCACGACGAGCCCGCTTAGGGGGTCTCACAGCAGAAGAGGGAGACGCCCGGGGGTAACTGGACGGAGTAACTGGGCTATCCAGCCTCCTATTAAGTGCCTCCAGGGATTGCGACATGGAGGACAGCTGGGACAACAAAGATTCATTGATCTTATTCTGCGTCTCCCATGGCCCTGAGATCACCTGAACCTCAGGGTATAGCACCGGAGCTGCTGACTCAGCAGTGTCAGTCCGGGCCTCTGGGCGTCCGCAGTTATTGCAGGACCCCTCCACCAGTGTTCCATTGCATGTAGCACAGGTAATGGTGGTCTCTGCCGCCTTAGCAGCACGCTTCCTAACTGAGGACATCGCCACAGTAGGGGAAAATAAGCCAAATTGCAGACAAAAAACCGGGAATCCCGGTGGCTTACCGACCGCAGTAAAGCGGTAGGAGGAAGCGGTGTGTGTGTGTGACCTCCGCGACGGTTTCCGGTCTCCCCTTGGAGTGCAGGCGCTCGCTGCATACAGATCCCAGCCAGGAAGTGAGGGTAAAGATGGCCGCCGACAGAGAAACTGTGGGCGGCGCCGAAAACACGCGGGAAACACACACACACGCCCATCGATGACGTCACCGCACGGGCTGCTTCCCATCCTCCAAGCAGCCTCAGCATGAAGGTGCCGGAGCCCGCAGCGCGGGAAATAGTGTAAGATACTACACACAGACTGCATTCACAAACAAACATCCGCAGCCCACGGCCTCAGCCCCTGTGACACACAGGGCGGTCAGCCAGGGTGACCCCAGCACAGGGTACACCAGCAGATCCGCGGACCCGAGGGTAACGCGCGGTCTGAGTGTCAGGACACATAAAGTGACCGACACTACCCCCAGGCACACAGGAGACACAGAGTGCCTCAGTGCCGGTCCGGTCTGTAAGCACCATTTAGGGAGGCCTCGGACGGGGGTTCAGCACCAGTCCGGAGTGTAAGCACCATTTAGGGAGGCCTCGGACTGGGCTGGCTCCAGTCCGGTCTGTAAGCACCATTTAGGGAGGCCTCGGACGGAGCGGAGCTGTGCAAGGCTCCCATCTCCCACTCTCCAGAGCCCCCCAGAGAGGGATGGAAAGGAGCGCGACAGCGTACCGGGAGAACACAAAGTGTCCAGGCTCAAGGCCCTCCGGTACCTCCACCTGCGTGTTCCACAAGGGTGAGCGGGGAGGCTGTCGCAGGTCCCGACCGGAACCATTTTACCTTGTCTTCAGACGCCATCACGTAAGCTGTGAGAATGCAGTGAAGTGCAAGCAAAGCGTGATCCTCCGAGCACACTAAGTTTAAAACTGAGGATGTTCCCTGCGGTAGGGGTTTATAAGCGGAGGAGGCGGTGTCTACAAACTTGTAGTACCTAGTGTGACCTCCGGAGGGCAGTGCCCTAAACCCCATTGTCTGGGTCTCCCATTATGATGACCAGAAAATAAGCTTCTTGAATGGTAAGCTTAATCCACCTGGCAAGAGTGGCCTTGGACGCGGCCATCCCTTTCCGGTGACCCTCTGTAAGGACGAAAAGGGAGTCCGACTTCCTGAAAGGTGCTGTCCTAGACAAAAAGTCGTAGAGCACGGACCAGATCCAGGGTGCGCAAAGCCTTTTCAATGCGGTGCACCGAGGCCAGACAGAAAGATGGAAGGACAATGTCCTCATTCGAATGGAAAGCGGAAACCACCTTAGGAAGAAAAGACTGCACCGGACGCAGCACCACCTTATCCTGATAAAAGGTGAGAAAAGGTGCCTTACAGGAAATTCCCGCCAGCTCAGATACCCTCCGAATGGAGGTGATCTCTCTCAGAAGGTGGTTTTTATTGTGGCGAAGTCGCAACGAGCCTTCCCAAAGAGGTTCGAAGAGAGGTTTCTGAAGCACTTTTTCATGACCAGATTTAAGTCCCAGGCCTCCAAAGGCCTCCAATACTGTGGAACGATACGTGAAACACCCTGCAAAAAAGTGCGAACCTGGGGCTTTGTGCTTTTTCAACGCCGATTGGACACGGACAGGACCTAAACCTGACCTTTCAAGGTGGGTTTACACGCTTCAATCTCGTTCCGATATCGCAGTTCAATGGCATTTAGTGCACGTTCCTCCCGCATCGCATTGGATGTTTACACGCTGCGATATCGGAATACAACGTCCGTGCGATGTCTACGCCTCCCAATCCAGGATCGCATACTTAACATGCGAGTGAATGGGTGACGTTTCAAATCGCATCGTAGTTGTGCGTTTACACAGCATGATACGACTTCAATCTTCCTTCAATATCGGAGCATTGAATAGCACGCACATTCAATCCCCGATATCGCATTGACATCGTTCCTGCATCGTATTGGACGTTCACACCATACAACGCAGGAACGATATCGGCTCCGACGATTGAACCACGTGACTTTTGATTGAAATCGTACTACGATATCGCGACGTGTAAACCCGCCATAAGAGTACCTAGGGAAAGACCCTTGTCCAGCCCAGACTGAAGAAACCCCAGAACCGCTCGAAGTGAAAAGCGTAAAGGCTGGATATTTCCCGAATCACACAAGGCAAAAAAAGCCTTACAAGTCCTGTGGTAAATACGGGCAGAAACGGGTTTACTTGCGCAGGCCATGGGCACAGTTTGCGGAGGAGGTTGCGCGCACTGAGTCAAATTCGGGCCTAAAGGGTCACGCCATCAAACGAAGAACCCCAGAGTTTTGGTGATAAAATAGGCCCTGGGAGAGGAGATCCAGACGGTCCGGCAGCCGCCGTGGAACGTCTGTGGCGAGTTGCACGAGATCGGCGTACCAAGATCTCCTGGGCCAGTCTGGGGCGACTAGAATCACCGTGACGCGCTCCGCTCTGATTTTATGTACCACTCTGGGAATAAGGGCCAGAGGAGGAAAGACGTACGGGAGACTAAACTGCGTCCAGTTCTGGACCAGAGCATCTGATCCCTGGGCACGGGGATCTCGAGAGCGGGTAAAGAAGGTTGGAACCTGCGCGTTCATCCGTAACGCCATGAGATCCACATCCGGGGTCCCGAATCGATCGCTGATCTGATTGAAGACATCTGGATGGAGAGCCCATTCTCCTGAAACAAGCCCCTGACTGAGAAAATATGCCGCCCAGTTCTTGATCCCCGTAATGTGAACCGCCGATAGAACAGCCCTTGAGGATTCGGCCCAACGAAGAATCGGTTCCACTTGCTGCGCGCTCCGCCCTGATGGTTGACATATGCCACCGCCATGGCATTGTCCGACTGGAGATGATGAAAACTCCTCAGCGCCTGGTAAATGGCTCAAATCTCCAGGAGATTTATGGGTAGAGAGGACTCCACCGGAGACCACCGACCCTGGGCCATGTGATGACGAAACACCGCTCCCCATCCGAGGAGACTGACATCGGTGGTTAGCACATCCCACCGAACCAGCAGAAAGGATCTTCCCTGAGAGAGAGAGAGATGACGGGGTCAGCCACCAACAGAGAGAATGTCTTGTTGCCGCCGATGGCCGGAAAATCCAATGAAGAGTGAACGGGCTGCGATTCCAGGCCGACAGTTCGGCCAGCCGTAATGGACGGAAATGCAACTGGGCAAAAGGCACTGCCTCCATTGCCGCCACCATCTTCCCCAAGACTCGCATCACGAACCAAAGGGAATGCGGAACAGGACGCAGAAGCATCAGAACCGCACAGCGCAGAGAGCGAGCCTTGTCCTGAAGGAGAAGCACAAGTCCCTGAGATGTGTCCAGGACCATTCCTAGGAATGTGATCTTGCGGTTCGGAACTGGAGAGGATTTTGGTAGATTGAGAATCTACCCTAAACACAAGAGAGTGTCCATCATGACGCGGACATTGTCCTCGCAGTCCCTGAAAGACCGACCTTTGATTAACAGGTTGTCCAGATACAGGAGAACCGAAACTCCCCGAGCATGCTGAACGGTCATGACCGCTGCCATGACCTCCGCCATGACCTTGATGAAAACTCGTGGGGCAGTTGCCAACCCGAAAGGAGGAGCAACTAATTGTGCTTCACTGTGATCGAGGATCATTACCAATTACCTTTGATGGGAATTGGATATTGGGATATGTAAATAAGCGTCACTGGTATCGATGGAAGCGAGGAACTCCCCCTGCTGCATGGACTTGATGACAGATTGAAGAGATTCCATCCGAAAGCGCCGGACTTGGACAAACTTGTTGAGTTGCTTCAAGTCCAGAATAGGATGGGAGGGCCCATCTTTCTTGGGCACAATAAACAGATTTGAATAGAATCCCTGGAACTGCTCGCTTCGAGGTACTGAAACGACAACTCCCGCCCGCTGCAGGGAGTAGATGGCCTGAAAGAAGGCATGTGGAAGGAAGGGCTCTTCTGGGAGGGAGAGTGCGAAACTCAATGCTGTAACCGAAAAATACCAATTGCCGGACCCACTGATCGTCTGTAACAGCGAGCCAGGCATGCCGAAAGCGGGAAAGTCGGCCAACTTGGGGGGTGTCTTCCGATGAAGCAGAGTCAGGAAGAGGAGAACCTCCGAGACCCGGACTCCTTTGACTTAGTCTGTCTGTTGCGAGGCTGCCAGCTTGAACTCGATTTATTGGGGGCCTGGGACCCTATCTGCGCGCGGCGCACGGGACGGCTGTGACGGATGGGAAACACACCACCCGGACGAGTTCCGAAAGGACCGGAAACTGGTTTGTTGACCCTTGGTGAACTTTCGCTTGGGCTTCTGCTGAGGAAGTGAGGTACATTGACTTCCCGTAGCATCTGAGATTAGCTTGTCAAGCTTTTCTCCAAATAGACGCCCACCTAAATAAGGCATTCCGGTGAGAGACTTCTTCAAACCGAATCCGCCTTCCACTCTTGACGCCAGAGAGTTCAGCGAATCGGAATGGTGTTTGAAGCTGCCACCGCAGTGCAATTAGCCGCATCAATAGAGGTGTGCACCAAGAATTCCCCTGCTACAGAGATCTGAGCAGCCAGATCCAACAACTCTGGATCTGAATTAACGTAAAGCGGAGTGTAAATAACCAGCCCAGGTCACAATGGCCTTAGCCACCCACGTAGAGGTAAAAGAGGGAGACAGGGACGATCCTGAAGCTTCGGACACCGATTTTGACAAGTGTGCCAGCTGATGGTCAGTGGAATCCTTGATAGACGCGCCATCAGGAAGAGAAAGAAGAGTCTTAGATGCCAAACGGGACACCAGAGGGTCCACCTGCGGGGAATCTGACCAAGCTTGTGCCACCGCTGGTAAAAAGGGGTAACGGGTCTCAATCGCCTTACGATTACCAAACCGTTTATCCGGCTGGTACCAATGTTTCTGTAGAATCTCCTGAATCTCAAGCTGGTCAGAGAAAACCTTTTGAGGCCTTTTGAAGGAGACCACGTGGTCCGAGGGGGCGACCGGAGCTGGGTCAGCCACTGACAAGGCCTGATTAACGGCAGACACCAGGTCGTCCACCATGGCAAGGGTATCAGAAGAAGCTAACTCAAGTGGATCACCCAGATCTGCATCAGAATCATGGAGCTCACCAGACGAGCGCGACTCATGGGACCTGCTCCATGCAGGGCAAGCATGAGTCTGCGGAGCCTCTTCCTACCAGAACTATGGAAGAGAAGAGGAGTACGAGAGCATGTCTTCTCGAGACTGGAGCAATCGAACGGAGAACCAGGTCGGTCTGAAGTGCTGGGCAAAGGATGGGCCTGCACAACCCGGAATCAGTGTCTCAGTGAGCTGCTGTATGGATTGGCTCACAAATTGTGACAATGCAACCGCCCATTCCGGAGTAGCAGGGCCGCTAGCGGACACATCCTCACCAGTGGGCACCTGCCCAGAGACAGAGGCACAGGGTTGAGAGGAGTCAGAAACACAGGCCTGGCAGAGCGGGGTAGAACAACCGCAGGGCAGCGCAGCACATATTATTCGTCGCCTGAGCGATGTGGAATTATCGCAGGTAAGATGTCACATGTGTCAATATGACCCAGCGATGCGGTGATGCCGCCATCTTGCGGACGATCCAGCGAGCGATTTTATTTAGTCGCTTGTACGGTGTCAAAATAGAAAATACGTCGCTGAGTTTAGTGTCACACGCAGCGATGCACAAGGTCTACTGAGCGATGAGCGACAGGTTTTACGTCTGGCAGTGAAACCTGCGATCAGCGACATGTCGCTGGTTGCATCGCTTGGTCACACGCTTCAATGTCGCTCCTACGTCACTCCTACATCGCTTGAGCGACTGAATATCCGTGACGCATGAGCGACATTGACAGCGATATCAACGCGTGTGACATCCCCTTTAAAGATGGCTGGAAGCGCAGCGCTGACCCAGAAGCCTGTGTCCCCCTGCAGAACTCCGACTGTGCCTGTAGTGAGGTCCCTCTGCTGCTGAAGATGGCGCCCAGAAGTAAAAGAAGCGTCAGAAACGACGTGAGAGTGAGAAACGCTAGGCCACGCCCCCAGTGATGCCCAGACCATACAAGCGCGATAAGTCGATGGGGCGGCCGAGGGCGTTCCCGAAACCGGGGCCTAAATGAATACAGCAGGCCGCCGGCCGAAAGGGGGCCAGCGCGGAGCTCATCGCAGGAGACCAGGAGAGCACAGGGAGACACCGGAAGGCAGCGCAGCTTCATACCTCATGAGGACTCCCATCCCTGGATCCTTCAAGGTGCAGGGGTGCGGACCATCCATCCCAGGGCAGCCTGACAATCTGTGCTGCAGCAGCCAGAGGCCCAAGGGACACCTCCTGCAACCCAGAGTCCGATCTGTGGGGTCTGAGGAGGGATGGTGCAGTGGTCCGAGGAAAACACCAGCTACAACCCAGAGTCCCAACTATGGGGTCTGGAGAGCAGAAACAAATCATTCATAGATGAGAGAAAATAACAAACAGTGTCTTGCCTCCTAAGACACTAAGCAAAAAACTGGCTGAACTGTGCCAGTCAGGGGGTTATATACTGCAGGGAGGAGCCACGGCGCTTCTTCTTTCATTTGCTTAGTGTCGCCTCCTAGTGGCAGAATGGCATAACCCATTGTCCTGTGTCCCCCAATGAGGCGAAAGAGAAACTGTATATATTGTATAGGTGGACTATCTGAAGTGATCTGTCTGTTTACATCAATCCTGGAGACAATATAACTCCCATATAGTGAGAGAAGAACTGTGACAATCACAAATACGCATAATCAAAAAAACCCCTATATATAGTGAATACTTTGGGAGTGGTCACTGAGTATTTTCAGATAATGTATGTTTTATTGTTTACCTTGTTTGTGTAAACTCAGTGCAGTGCCCTATACATATGAGTATTATTGTATCAGGTCAAATTTGCACAATAGCATATATTTATATTTATTATTGTGTTGGTGATCCTATTTGAACACAGGGACCGGTATATTTTTGCTAATTTCCGGCAACCCCCCTTTTTTGGGTTTTAGATTGGTCCTCGAAACGGACAAGTATAGGTGTGCATTTGCAGTATCGTTAAGTTGTATACAAGCAATGTGTAAAAGCGTGTTCACATTGACCATTAATCAGCAACAAACAAGAAAAAAGTGAAAATGAGCAAATACCCCAAATATGTAAATAAATAGCAATAGTGCATGTAAAAAATGAAACAACTATACGACCATATCTACATACACACATCCATAAATACACTCGGATAACCTTACACGTACATTTAGGCATGTGCGCACACTTCAGTATTTGGTTCCTGAAATTTGTACCTCCTAGCAGAAAAACATGCACATTTTTCATGCAATTGGGGGTTGGAAAAACACTGCAACAATTGAAATGCTGGTAGATTTAACAAGAAAATCTACAGAAAGAGTCAATGGGCCTGAAAAGATGCTAAAAATTAAAAACTCTTTGTCTCCATAATTAAAAACACCCACACATGGGCTTACAAGCCTTACGTGTTTCATGTGTGCACTCTGCACTTAAGCTGATTTCACACCACGGCACTATCAAATCTGGGGCTGTCAGGGGTGAACCCGACAGCCCTGGAACCGATTTGCAAACAGAAACGGAGGGCTAATATGCTCCGGTACGGTTTGTAGCCGGATTCAGCCGAGCTCAGCTGTCCCCTGCGAAATGGTGCTGAACCACTTCACAGGGGACAGCTCCCTGGTGCTGAAGTTTAGCATAGCTCATGCTGAACTTCAGCCACAGGTGTCCGGTGTCCGGTTCCCGGATCGGGCCAATCCGGCATCCTAGACTCCCATGTTAGGGAGCGCCGGATCGCCCTGGATCCGGGAGGATATAATTTGGGCAGATTTTTTGCTGTAAGCAGCTTTTTTTTGTGTCCGGGAGAAAAATCCGAATACACCCCGATCCTCACGGAAAGATGGAAACCGGATGGCAGATAGCAGTCATCTGGCCCCATAAGGCGGTCTTATGGCAAAATTGGGTCTGGGGCTGTCATGTTCACCCCGGACCTGATAGTGCTGTGGTGTGAAGCCAGCCTAAAGGCCCCGTTACACCGTACGAGATCGTGAACGACATTGCTCAAACGTCACGGGTTTGGAGTTGTTCAAGCAACATCGTTACTACTTCGTTGTGTGTGACACAGAGATTCAATTACGATAAATTGTTGGATTGTTGATTGCAGATTTGAGAACATGTTCAATTATCATTTAAATTCATACATGCTGCAGATTTAGGCACGTTGAGTATTTGATTGCAAACATTTCACTAAATCTACATCTCCTGGCAGGAAAAACTTGTGTTTTATTTTATGAATTCTGGGTAAAAAACTGCTGCAAGATTTGACCTGCTGCAGATTTATTTCTGCACAAAATCTTTAACCCCTTCAGGACCCAGCCTATTTTGACCCTAAAGACCTTGGCATTTTTTGCAATTCTGACCAGTGTCCCTTTATGAGGTTATATCTCTGGAACGCTTCAACCGATCCTAGCGATTCTGAGACTGTTTTTTCGTGACACATTGGGCTTCATGCTAGTATTAAATTTAAGTCGATAATTTTTGTGTTTATTTGTGAAAAAATCAAAAATATGGCAAAAATTTTGAAAATTTCACAATTTTCACATTTTTTATTTTTTTTTCTGATAAACCAGAGAGATATGTGACAGAAAAAAGTTATTAAATAATATTTCCCACATGTCTACTTCACATCAGCACCATTTTGGAAAAAAAAAATTTTTTTGGTAGGACGTTATAAGGGTTCAAAGTTCATGAGTTTTTCAACCAGAATTTACAAAACCATTTTTTTTAGTGACCACATCACATTTGAAGTCCTTTTGAGTGGTGTACATGACAGAAAACACCCAAAAGTGACACCATTCCAAAAACTGTACCCCTCAAGCTACTCAAAACTATATTCAAGAAGATGATTAACCCTTCAGGTGCTTCACAGGACCTAAGGCAAAGTGGAAACAAAAAATGGATATTTTAATTTTTTTCTCAAAAATGTTCTTTTAGCCTCAATTCTTTCATTTTCACATGGGCAACGGGATAAAATGGATCTTAAAATGTGTTGTGCAAATTCTCCCGAGTACATCGATACCTCATATATGGTCATAAACCACTGTTTGGGCGCACGGCAGGGCTCAGAAGGGAAGGAGCGCAATTTGAATTTTTGAGCTAATTTTACATCCAAAAAGTGAAATGGCACTCCTTCCCTTCTGAGCCCTGCTGTGTGCCCAAACAGTGGTTTATGACCACATATGAGGTATCGGTGTACTCAGGAGAAATTGCCCAACAAATTTTAGGATGAATTTTATGCTGTTGCCATGTGAAAACGAAAAAATTTAGGCTAAAAAAAATTTTTTGTGAAAAACAAAAGTACTATTTCATTTTGACAGATCAATTTGTAAAGCACCTGGGGGTTCAATATGCTCACTACCCATCTAGGTATGTTCCATGGGGGTCTAGTTTCCAAAATGGGGTCACTTGTGGGGGAGCTCCAATGTTTAGGCACACAGGGGCTCTCCAAAAGCGACATGGTGTCCGCTAACAATTTGAATAAAAATCAGCTCAAATTGTTAGCTGTCACCACGTTGCGTTTGGTGAGCCCCTGTGTGCCTAAACATTGGGGCTCCGCAACAAGTGACCCCATTTTGGAAACTAGACCCCCCAGGGAACGTATCTAGATGCATAGTGAGCACTTTGAACCCCCAGGTGCTTCACAAATTCATCCATAAAAATGAAAAAGCACTTTTTTTTTTCCACAAAAAATTCTTTTTTCATTATTACGGACCAATTTGTGAAGCACCTGGGGGTTCAAAGTGCTCACTATGCAGCTAGATATGTTCCCTGGGGGGTCTAGTTTCCAAAATGGGGTCACTTGTGGGGGAGCTCCAATGTGGAGACGCACAGGGGCTCTCCAAACAAGACATGGTGTCCGCTAACAATTTGAATGCAAAATGAGCTCAAATTGTTAGCGGACACCATGTTGCGTTTGGTGAGCCCCTGTGTGCCTAAACATTGGAGCTCCCCCACAAGTGACCCCATTTTGGAAACTACACCCCCCAGGGAACGTATCTAGATGCATAGTGAGCACTTTGAACCCCCAGGTGCTTCACAAATTGATCTGTAAAAATGAAAAAGTACTTGTTTTCCGCAAAAAAAAATTTTTCCATTAATTTGTGAAGCACCTGGGGGTCAATATGCTCACTATCCATCTAGATAAGTTCCCTGGGGGTCTAGTTTCCAAAATGGGGTCACTTGTGGGGGAGCTCTAATGTTTAGGCACACAGGGGCTCTCCATATGCGACATGGTGTCCGCTAACAATTGGAATTGTTAGCGGACACCATGTCACGTTTGGTGAGCCCCTGTGTGCCTAAACATTGGGGCTCCCCCACAAGTGACCCCATTTTGTAAACTAGACCCCCCAAGGAATGTATCTAGATGCATAGTGTGCACTTTGAACCTCCAGGTGCTTCACAAATTGATCTGTAAAAATGAAAAAATAATTTTTTTGTGGAAAAAAAAGTACTTTTTTATTTTTATGGATCAATTTGTGAAGCACTTGGGGGTTCAAAGTGCTCACTATGCATCTAGGTACGTTCCTTGGGGGGTCTAGTTTCCAAAATGGGGTCACTTGTGGGGGAGCTCCAATGTGTAGGCACACAGGGGCTCTCCATACGCAACCTGGTGTTTGCCAACAATTGGAATTGTTAGCGGACACCAGGTCGCGTATGGAGAGCCCCTGTGTGCCTAAACATTGGAGCTCCCCCACAAGTGACCCCATTTTGGAAACTAGACCCCCCAGGGAACATATCTAGATGCACAGTGAGCACTTTGAACCACCATGTGCTTCACAAATTGAGACGTATAAATGAATAAAGAAACTTTTTGTGAAAAAACATACTAGTCTAGTAGTTGCAATTCACAGCATAGGGGACCCATGGGGCTCTGTCATATTTTTGGTCCAGCCAGGTACAACTTGGCACCACGGACTGCCACCAGCCCCCAGCTGCTTCGTCATACCTGGCTGGAACCAAAAATACAACGAAGCCTATTTTTTTTTTATTTCTAGAATTATTTCTAGAAAAAAAATGACATAGGGCTCCGCCATATTTTTGGTCCAGCCAGGTACAACTTGGCAGCTACGGACTGCCACCAGCCCCCAGCTGCCTCGTCATACCTGGCTGGAACCAAAAATACAACGAAGCCTATTTTTTTTTTTATTTCTAGAATTATTTCTAGAAAAAAAATGACATAGGGCTCCGCCATATTTTTGGTCCAGCCAGGTACAACTTGGCAGCTACGGACTGCCACCAGCCCCCAGCTGCCTCGTCATACCTGGCTGGAACCAAAAATACAGCGAAGCCTATTTTTTTTTTATTTCTAGAATTATTTCTAGAAAAAAAATGACATAGGGCTCCACCATATTTTTGGTCCAGCCAGGTACAACTTGGCAGCTACGGACTGCCACCAGCCCCCAGCTGCCTCGTCATACCTGGCTGGAACCAAAAATACAGCGAAGCCTATTTTTTTTTTTATTTCTAGAAATATTTCTAGAAAAAAAATGACATAGGGCTCCGCCATATTTTTGGTCCAGCCAGGTACAACTTGGCAGCTACGGACTGCCACCCACCCCCAGCTGCCTCGTCATACCTGGCTGGAACCAAAAATACAGCGAAGCCCATTTTTTTTTAAATTTCTAGAACTAATTCTAGAAAAAAAAATTACGTGGGGCTCCGCCATATTTTTGGTCCAGCCAGGTACAACTAGGCAGCTGGGGGCTGGAATCCTCAGCATAGAGAGGCCCAAGCGTTCTGGGCCCCCCATGCTGCGAATTGCAGCCCGCAGCCGCCCCAGAAAATGGCGCATTCATTGAAGCGCCATTTTCTGGCGCTGTACCCACGCTCTTCCAGTTGCCCTGGTGCCGGTGGCTAACTGGGTAATAAAGGGGTTAATGCCAGCTTTTTATTGGCAGCTGGCACTAAGCCCGAGATTCATAATATAGGGCCAATGTTAGACCCGCCATTAGGAATCTCTAGTACGGTAAATAGTCAATAAATACACACAGAGAAAAATATTTTTATTTGAAAAAAAAACAAGACACAATTCGGACTCCATCTTTATTATAAAAAGATCCGACGTAGTCCACAACGAAGGTCCCACGACGCTCGATCGCTCCGACGTAGTCCATAACGAAGGTCCCACGACGTTTGTCTCCGACGTAGTCCACAACGAAGGTCCCACGACGCTCGATCGCTCCGACGTAGTCCATAACGAAGGTCCCACGACGTTTGTCTCCGACGTAGTCCACAACGAAGGTCCCACGACGCTCGATCACCTTTGCTTTCAGATCGCTACTCTGGAGCCCGATCCGCCAGCATGGTGATCGAGCTGCGGAAAGCGATCTGGCAGCACAGGCGCATTGACCCACTATGTGCATCACTGCGTCCGGGCTGTCAGATTGCTTTCTGCAGCTCGATGCCCATGCAGGGAGATCGGGCTGCAGAGCAGCGATCTAAGAGCCTGGGCGCAGTGACCCACTATGTGCATCACTGCGCCTGGGCTGCCAGATCGCTTTCCGCAGCTCGATCCCCATGCATGGGGATCGAGCTGCGGAAAGCGATCTGGCAGCACAGGCGCATTGACCCACTATGTGCATCACTGCGTCCGGGCTGTCAGATTGCTTTCTGCAGCTCGATGCCCATGCAGGGAGATCGGGCTGCAGAGCAGCGATCTAAGAGCCTGGGCGCAGTGACCCACTATGTGCATCACTGCGCCCGGGCTGTTAGATAGCTTTCTGCAGCTCGATCCCCATGCATGGGGATCGAGCTGCGGAAAGCGATCTGGCAGCCCAGGCGCAGTGATGCACATAGTGGGTCACTGCGCCCGGGGTGTCAGATCACTTTCTGCAGCTAGATCCTCAGAATCCAGCTGTAGAAAGTGATCTGACAGATCCAGTACAGTGATCCACAGTGATCACATAATGGTCACTGTGGATCACTGTGCTGGATCTGTCAGATCACTTCCTACAGCTGGATCCTCAGGATCCAGCTGTAGAAAGTGATCTGACAGATCCAGTACAGTGATCCACAGTGATCACATAATGGTCACTGTGGATCACTGTGCTGGATCTGTCAGATCACTTCCTACAGCTGCATCCTCAGGATCCAGCTGTAGAAAGTGATCTGACAGATCCAGTACAGTGATCCACAGTGATCACATAATGGTCACTGTGGATCACTGTGCTGGATCTGTCAGATCACTTCCTACAGCTGCATCCTGAGGATCTAGCTGTAGAAGTCATCTGACAGCTGCAGCACAGAGCTGTCAGATGCGGAAGCGGCCGGAGAGAACAGGAGGAGAAGCGGGACCCAGCCGTGCAGCAGGATGGAGCGCGATCGCCGGAGGGGTGAGTGGGAGAGGCGATCGCCGCTCCGGTGATCGGGGGGGGCAGGCAGGGGGAGAGGGGGGTGACAGGAGATGGGGGGGGCAGTGAGGAGGAAGCGGGGACATGCAGAAGGAGGCGGGCGGCAGGAAGAGGAAGCCCGCGGCAGGAAGCGGGCGCAGGGACAGGAAGCGGGGGGGGGGTAAGAAAGATGAAGAGGGGACAGGATAGAGAGGTGGGGGACAGCGGGGCAGATAGAGGAGGACAGGGGAGCAGATCGGAGGGTAGGGAGAGCAGGGGCAGGCAGGGAAGCATGACAGGCGCGGTGATTTTCACTTTCACTTTTGAGCGCCAATCACCGCGCCTGTAGCCGGGGGGGTGGGGGTGGGGGCAAATCGACCCCCCATGGGGTGTTGTACAACACCCCATGTACCTGCAGGCCTGCAGGCCGAGTGACAGGTCAGTGAGACCCTCACTCGGCCTGCAGGAGCCCGATCAATCCATGGCCCACCCCCTGGGCCAAGGGTCGGGAACGAACTTGTTTCCATGGCCCAAACGGTGGGCCAAGGGTCGTGAAGGGGTTAAGGAGAAAAATAAGCAACATGTGCATAAAACTTCAGGATTCTCATTGACTTTGCTGACATAAGGATTTGCATGCAGGTTTGTGACAAAATTGCACTAAAGGTACCATGACACGCTTCAATGTTGAAAGGATATCACCAACGATCTCATGACATCGTTTTGGCATCGTTGGTGAGATGTCACACGTGTAGATATCGTGGACGACGCACCAATGATGTGGCGAGCAGCTATCGTTCGCACAACCCAGCGAATGATACTTGTTCACTTATGTGAATAGGGGAAGTCGTTCACGACATAGTTATCGCGGTGTCACACACAACGATGCAGCAGGTTGGCTGATCGAGGATCGTTTGATTTGAGAACATGTTCTCAAATCTGCGATCAACAATTTATCCTGATTGTATCTCGGTGTCACACGCAACGAAGTAGTAACAATGTCATTTGAATGACTCCAAACTCGTGACGTTTGAGCGATATAGTTCATGATCTCGTACCGTGTAACGGGGCCTTAAGACCTTGCTTAAAAATGCTGTGTGCACAGGGCCATAACCATTCACACAAATAACATTCAAACCAACACACACCCATACAGATACAGAACCAGAAATAATGGATGACAACAGGTCCTCATATATTGTAAGTTACAGTATTCTCTATAACTGTGGGGAATATTTCCTACTCTGCTTTTTGCTCTTCCCGTTAGTCCTCCCAATAATTTATAAGTAATCTGTCATCTGGGTGTGACCATTCATCTCATCATAGGGGTGCGTCCCTATCAGATCTGACATTGTCCAGTTACTTCACCCCCAGTCACTCAGAGGACAACCCTCCCCCAATAGTAATGCCCAGATGTCAAATTATCTATAGATTTCTAGTAGGAATAACGGAGGAACAGCACAGCAAAAACCTTAGACAAGATCATGCCGATGTTTTCCATTATAAAGCCTCCATGGACAGGCGACACTTACTGTAGGGGTTTCGCTCCTGAGTGCCTCATCTGGTGCACAGATAAATGCTTCCTCTGCTTGAAGGCCTGTCCGCACTGGTCACAGATGTAATTCCTCTCCTCTGGGGGAGACATAGGGGGCGTGAGGCATAAGATCTAGTACTCGCACACCATGGAGCCGGCACATCACTCACCCGTGTGGATCAGCTTCACGTGTCTCTGCAGGTAGCGGTCTATCATGAACACCTTGTTACAGCCGGGGTGAGGGCACGGCCGCTCCCGCACCTCCTCATGATGCTCCTTGATGTGCTTCTATGAAAAGAAATATATACACAACAACCAATGACAATTTTTGGAAAAATTCATCTATTACAACATAACACGGAAAAGCACAGACTACAGGGTCATCTGGATAATTATGCGCCCCCTAGTGGTGACCACAGACCATGTAGAGAGAAAATGTTGGATTAGTCGTTCTGCATCAGGAGCTCCATTAGGCTGCCTTCAGATTTGCAGATGCCTCCGCAGCGTTTTGCGGAGGCATCTGCATGCAGACGGCAGCCCTTATGTTTATAATGGAGCGCACGGCGGTCTGCAGATGCTTGCAGACTGCCGTGCGCACCCATTCACTCCTATATGTGATCTGTGTGCAGGCGGATGCCTGCGTACAGATCACACACTCTCGCCCGCACCAGGGACGCAACATGTCGCGTCCCTGGTGCGGACGAGAGTGTGTGATCTTTACGCAGGCATCCGCCTGCACACAGATCACATATAGGAGTGAATGGGTGCGCACGGTGGTCTGCAAGCATCTGCAGACCGCCGTGCGCTCCATTATAAACATAGGGGCTGCCGTCTGCATGCAGATGCTTGCAGATGCCTCCGCAAAACGCTGCGGAGGCATCTGCAAATCTGAAGGCAGCCTTACCCGGACAGACAAACTGGAGGTGGAACCGCGGCCTTTATTTACCTTCATCCCATCAGCTCCTCGGTAGACGGCCGTGCAGCCTTGGTAAGGACACTTGTAGATAGTGGGCAGCTCCTCTCTGCAAAACACAGAAACCCCTGAACATGATGAAACAACAGCACCCTCTGCTGACTCCTCCGTACACAGCTGAAACTCAACATCTGAGGGGGGGAAGGGGAAGGAATCGTCCATATGTATTAGACCATAGGGGCAGGGTCAGGAGGACTCCATACATATCAGACTGGAGGTGGGAGGTCGAGACGACTCCATTCATATCAGACCGTAGGGGGAGGGTTGGCAGTCCTCCTTACATATTAGACAACAGGGGGAGGGTCAGGAGGACTCCTTACATATGAGACAGTGGGGAGAGGGACAGGAGGACTCCATACATTTTAAACAGTAGGGGGAGGGTCGGGAGGACTCCATACATATCAGACCGTAGTGGGAGGGTCAGGAGGCCACATTACATATTAGACTGAAGGGGAGAGTCGAGAGGACTCCATACATATCAGACTGTAGGGGGAGGATTGGGAGTCCTTACATATTAAGACAGTAGGGGAGGCCCCCTTAGGCTACTTTCACATCACGATTTTTTCCGGTTTGTGGGGATCCTGTCTTTTGCAGGACCCCACAGACAGGAATGGACAGGATCAGATGTGTGCCTCGGATGCTATTTCTGTGTCTGGATTCGTGATTTTCACGGATCCGGACGCAGAAACAGCTGGGAGGAGCCCGAGCCTGCAAAGCGCAGGCAAGTGGGGCACTGTCACTTTTGCATTGTACATACGTAGCAGAAGTGAAATAAAACAAAGCAAGTTTAAAAAGAAAAAAAAAAATAAAATAAAAGATCCTAACCTCTCCGGCGAGTGTCCTGTGATGTGCGGCACCAGCTCCAAAGGTTTAAGGACCTGAAATCAGCTGACCGGGCAGGGCTACCCGATCAGCTGATTGGTCACATGACTGCATTAGCACGGTTTAAACCGCTTACCGATTGGTTTTGGTGGGCGTGCGATATAAACCGCACAGCTGATGCGGTCATGTGATCAATCAGCTGATCGGATTGCCCTGCCCCGACAACTGATCTAGGTCCTTAAATCCTCTGAGCTGCATGCTGCACATCGTGGAACACACACCGGAGAGGTGAGGATTTTTATAACACTTGCTTTGTTTTATTACACTTCCGCAATGTATGTATATACATTGCAAAAGCGAAATAACACGGGAACAGAGCAGTTTTAGTGTACTGAGCTCCGTAAACTAAAATCGGGTCCAGGATATGATACAATGTTTTCTCGGACGTGCACTCCATAGGCCTCCATGTTATTTGCTGCGAATCGCGCCAGATCCAATTCTGTCCGCTGTGTCCAAAACTGGAGCAGTCTCCGATTCTGGGTACAGCTCAAAATCCAGCACAATCGGATCCATGACAATTTGCACACAGTCGGATGGCCATACAGGACCAATCCATGCCCATAGGGATACATGAGGGCCAAATCGGATCCATGGCTATCCGTTTTACAACGGATAGCCCCGGATGCACATAAATCATGATTTGAAAGCAGCCTTACACATTAGACAGTAGGGGGAGGGTCGAGAAGACTCCATACATATTAGACTTTAGGGGGAGGGTCAGGAGGACTCCATACATATCAGACCACAGGGAAGGGTCAGAAGGACTCCTTACATATTAGACAGTAGGGGGAGGGTTGGGAGGTCTAAATACATATCAGACCGTAGTGAGTCAGGAGGACTCCATACATATCAGATCGTTGGGGTAGGGTCAGGAGGTCTCCATACGTATTAGACCGAAGGGGGAGGGTCAGGAGGCCTCCTTACATATCAGACAGTGGGGGGAGGGTCAGGAGGACTCCATACATACCAGACCACAGGGGGAGGGTCAGGAGGCCTCCATACATATCAAACCATAGTGGGTCAGGAGGCCTCCATACATATCAGACCGTAGGGGGAGGGTCGGGAGAACGCTATAGATATTAGACCACAGGGGGAGGGTCAGGAGACCTCCTTACATATTAGACAGTGGGGGGAGGGTCGGGAGTCCTCCTTACATATTAGACAGTAGGGGAAGGTTGGGAGGACTCCATACGTTTTAGACAGTAGGCGAAGGGTCAGGAAGCCTCCTTACATATTAGACCGTATGGGGAGGGTTGAGAGGACTCCATACATATTAGACCGAAGGGAGAGGGTCAGGAGGCCTCAATACATATCAGACCGTAGTGGGTTAGGAGGTTTCCATTCATATTAGACCGCAGTGGGGGGGGTCAGTAGACCTCCTTACATTTTAGACCGTAGGGGGAGGCTCGGGAGGACTTCTTACATATTAGACCACAGGGGGAGGGTCAGGAGACCTCCTTACATATTAGACAGTAGGGGGAGGGTTGGGAGGTCTAAATACATATCAGACCGTAGTGAGTCAGGAGGACTCCATACATATCAGATCGTAGGGGTAGGGTCAGGAGGACTCCATACGTATTAGACCGAAGGGGGAGGGTCAGGAGGCCTCCTTACATATCAGACAGTGGGGGGAGGGTCAGGAGGACTCCATACATACCAGACCATAGGGGGAGGGTCAGGAGGCCTCCATATGTATTACACAGTGGGGTGAGGGTCAGGAGGCCTCCATACATATTAGACCACAGGGGGAGGGTCAGGAGGCCTCCATACATATTAGACCGAAGGGGGAGGGTCAGGAGGCTTTCTTACATATCAGACCGTAGTGGGTTAGGAGGCTTCCATTCATATTAGGGTGCTTTCACACTACGATTTTTGCATTTCCGATGCTGTCCGAAAAAAATCGGACAGCATTGGACCGATTTTCGGACCCCATGCATCCCTATGGGGATCGGACCGAATCGGATGTGCACTAAATGCCATCCGATTTGGTCCGATCCGATTCTGCCCGATTTTGGCCGATTTTTTTCAGGAGAAAAAAATCGTTGCCTGCAACGATTTTTTCATCCAATTACAAAATCTGACAGACTCGGATCGGACCAAATCGGATGGCATTTAGTGCACATCCGATCTGACCCGATCCCTAACATGGGGCCCTATGGAGAAGGGTCCGAGGAAACAAGTGATGTCTCCTCGGACCCCATTTTACTGTACTGAGCATGCTCAGTACAGTAAAACTGCTCCTGGGAGCACAAGGGTTAAAAAGAAAAAAAAAAAAAAGTTTATTCTCACCTCTCCCCGAGCCCCCGCCGTCAACCGCCATCTTCCTCTAGGCTCCCGGTGGCTCCCGCAGGCTGCCGGTGTCAGCAGAGGTGTACCTCTGCTGTTCAGGACCTGCGGTGATGTCACAGTCATGTCACCCGCGGGTTCACCATGGTGAACCCGCGGTCACGTGACTGTGACATCACTGCAGGTCCTGTGTACAGCAGAGGTACACCTCTGCTGACACCGGCAGTCTGCGTGAGCCACCGGGAGCCTAGAGGAAGATGGCGGTTGACGGCGGGGGCTCGGGGAGAGGTGAGAATAAACTTTTTTTTTTTCTCTTTTTTGCAGCCCGGCGCCGATTTTATGCCGGAATCGGGTGCCTATTTGGCACCCGATTCCAGGCATCAGAAGGGAGCCGATGCTGTCCGATTTATATCGGACAGCATCGGCTCCCTAAAAATCGTGGTGTGAAAGCACCCTTAGACTGCAGTGGGGGGTCAGTAGACCTCCTTACATTTTAGACCATAGGGGGAGGGTCGGGAGGATTTCTTATATATTAGACCATAGGGGGAGGGTCAGGAGGCCTCCATACATATTAGACAGTAGGTGGAGGGTCGGGAGACCTCCATACATATTAGACTGCAGGGGGAGCTGTGGGAAGCCTCCTTACATATTAAACCACAGGGGGAGAGTCAAAAAGCATCCATACATTTTAGACAGTAGGGGGAGAAGAGGGAGACTTCCATACATATTAGACCGTAGGGGGAGGGATAGGAAGAATCCATATACATTAGACCACCCGTCCTTCAGTCCATTATACAGATTACAGACATCGCTCTGACCTTTCACGCTTTATCTTCTTCTTCCAGCCTGGTTTTGGTCCCGGCTTCTTCCTAATTTTGGGTTCCTGTACTTTCTGGCTTTTCCTCGGTCGGGTCTTTCTAAGCCGCGGCCTAGAATCCAGGAGAATAAAGTGAATGGAAATACCATACATAATAAGCAACAAACAAAGACATGTGACTGTAAGACGTGTCCTCCCCCATGGCAGGTGGGATCCAAACACGGTGAGACGCGAAGTCCAGCACACGTCTTTATATACACTATGCTGGGTCCTGAGTGTCTGTATGAATACAGATCTGACAGATAATCCGGGGGATGGAGAGAAGCCACCTGGCAGGACCAGTCTCCAGAGCTCGGCCAAGACATCATGGTGCTGGGGTCACTCAGCACTCACCGACACACAGGGCATCTCTGCTTCATTATGAGCGGTATGGTGGCTCAGTGGTTAGCACTGCATGGTGGCTCAGTGGTTAGCACTGTATACAGTGGCTCAATGGTTAGCACTGTATACAGTGGCTCAATGGTTAGCACTGTATACAGTGGCTCAATGGTTAGCACTGTATACAGTGGCTCAATAGTTAGCACTGTATACAGTGGCTCAATGGTTAGCACTGTATACAGTGGCTCAATGGTTAGCACTGTATATGGTGGCTCAGTGGTTAGCACTGTATACAGTAGCTCAGTGGTTAGCACTATATGATGGCTCAGTGGTTAGCACTGTATACGGTGACTCAGTGGTTAGCACTGTATATGGTGACTCAGTGGTTAGCACTGTATACAGTAGCTCAGTGGTTAGCACTGTATGGTGGCTCAGTGGTTAGCACTGTATATGGTGACTCAGTGGCTAGCACTGTATACGGTGGCTCAGTGGTTAGCACTGTATATGGTGACTCAGTGGTTAGCACTGTATATGGTGACTCAGTGGTTAGCACTGTATACGGTGACTCAGTGGTTAGCACTGTATACGGTGGCTCAGTGGTTTGCACTGTATATGGTGGCTCAGTGGTTAGCACTGTATACGGTGGCTCAGTGGTTAGCACTGTATATGGTGACTCAGTGGTTAGCACTGTATATGGTGGCTCAGTGGTTAGCACTGTATATGGTGACTCAGTGGTTAGCACTGTATATGGTGACTCAGTGGTTAGCACTGTATATGGTGGCTCAGTGGTTAGCACTGTATATGGTGGCTCAGTTGTTAGCACTGTATATGGTGGCTCAGTGGTTAGCACTGTATATGGTGGCCCAGTGGTTGTCACTGCACGGTGGCTCAATGGTTGTCACTGTATACGGTGGCTCAGTGGTTAGCACTGCATATAGTGGCTCAGCGGTTAGCACTATATGGTGGCTCAATGGTTAGCCCTGTGTACAATGGTTCAGTGGTTAGCACTGTTGCTTTGCTGGAGTCCTGGTTTCAATTCCCAATAAGGATGACACCTGTAAGAAATTTGTATGTTCTTCCTGTGTTTTCTCTGGGTTCTCCGGTATCTTCCCACATTACAAAGACTGGTAGGGAATTTTGATTGTGAGCTCCAATGGGGACAGGGTGATGTTGTCTGTAAAGCGCAGCAGACTATGTTGGCGCTAATTAAGAAACGTATAATAACTAATCCCTTAATGAATTTGATGCAAGTAACTTCCCAAAACTTTTACCTCTTTTCTTCATAAGGTTCAAAGGAGTCATCTGATGACAACAAGGCGTCTCCAACACAATCTTCGTCACTTTTATTGTGGAAATCACTACATGAAAAGAAACCACCATTACAGCAAACACCGGGGCCCTCGGGAGCCAGTAAATCTAGTCTGAACTGTCCACACTGGGAAGAGAACCGTCATACATACAGAACACCCTCACCCGTCTGAAAGGACCCCGTCCCTGGAATGATCCACAACCACAGGAGACGTCCTGCTGTCACACCCTGCAGGAAGAAACAAAGAGAATTTTGTTTACGTACCGTAAATTCTTTTTTCTTGAATCATCAATGGGAGACCCAGACAATGGGGTTTAGGGCACTGCCCTCCGGAGGCCACACTAGGTACTACAAGATCTGTAGACACCGCCCCCTCCGCTTATAAACCCCTACCGCAGGGAATATCCTCAGTTTGGTCCATAAGCTGCGAGGAGACAACAGAAAAAACCACACCCGAAAATCTCGGGAAGACACCGCGAACAGACGGCTCAACAACCCGGAGAAACTGTCCCAACAGGAGACAGATCAACCGTAACATATAACGGAACACTGGGTGGGTGCTGGGTCTCCCATTGATGATTCAAGAAAAAAGAATTTACGGTACGTAAACAAAATTCTCTTTTTTCTGATCATCATAATGGGAGACCCAGACAATGGGGATGTCCTAAAGCAATACCCCAGGGCGGGAAAAAGTTCCTCAACAGACGTTAGCATACGCGGTCCCCCTCAAAGGTGGGCAACCGCCGCCTGGAGGACCCGCCTGCCCAAACTTGCATCCGCAGAGGCATGGGCATGCACCATATAGTGCTTAGAGAAGGTGTGCAGACTGGACCAAGTGGCCGCCTGACACACCTGTAGAGCAGAGGCGCGATGTCGCAAGGCCCAGGAGGCACCGACAGCTCTGGTCGAGTGCGCCTTCAAGCCTACCGGAAGAGGCAAACCAGAAGAACGGTAAGCCTCTTGAATGGGTGCCTTGATCCATCTGGCCAAGGTTGATTTTGACGCCGCTGACCCCTTACAGCGACCCGCCGTCAGTACGAACAAGGAGTCCGAACTCCGGAAGGAGGCAGTTCTGGACACATAAATACGTACAGCCCGTACGAGGTCCAGAGTGTGGAGGTCGCGCTCAACCTGATGAACAGGAGCGGGACAAAATGATGGGAGAACAATCTCCTGGTTCAAATGAAAAGTGGAGACCACTTTTGGCAAGAATTCCGCCCGCGGGCGCAACACCACCTTGTCTTGGTGAACCACCAGAAAGGGTGACTTGCACGATAGTGCCGCCAGTTCAGAGACCCGTCTCAGGGACGTAATCGCCACCAGAAAGACCACTTTCTGTGACAAATAAGAGAGAGAGACTTCTCTCAATGGCTCAAAAGGTGGTTTCTGTAAAGCCGCCAAGACCATGTTGAGATCCCAAGGGTCCAGAGGTCGCCTATACGGCGGAACCACTCGAGACACCCCTTGGAGGAATTGACGAACCTTTGGGAGGAGCGCCAAGCGCCTGTCGAACAATACAGACAGCGCTGATACCTGACCCTTCAGAGAACTGAGGGAAAGGCCCAACTCCAAACCTGACTGCAAAAAAAGCCAATAGGGTCGGGATCGACAAAGGCCAAGGTACATGTCCCCCAGAGGAACACCAGGCGAAAAAGATTTTCCACGTTCTGTGGTAAATCTTCCGTGACGTGGGCCGTCTAGCTCGGTTCATGGTGGAAACCACCGCAGGAGAGAAACCCCTGGATGTTAGTAGCCAGGCCTCAAGAGCCATGCAGTCAATCTGAGGGCCCTGGAATTGGGGCGGAAGAAGGGGCCCTGCGCGAGGAGATCTGCGCGGTCTGGAAGAGCCCACCGGAGTCCGCCGGACAGTTGCCACAGATCCGGATACCAGGACCTCCTCGGCCAATCCGGAGCCACTAGAATGGCTGTGTGACATTCTGTTTTGATTTTCCACAGGACCTTGGGCATCAGTGCCAGAGGCGGGAAAACATATGGCAGGCGAAAATCTGACCAACTCAGTACTAGAGCATCTGCCCCCAGAGATTGAGGGTCCCATGATCTCGCCATGTATTGTGGCACCTGATGATTCAGCCGGGAGGCCATCAGATCCACATCCGGGGTCCCCCATCTGTTGCAGATGTCCCGGAAGACGTCCGGATGGAGAGACCATTCTCCGGCGTCCATCCCCTGTCGGCTCAGGTAATCTGCCTCCCAATTCTCGACACCTGGGATGTAGACTGCGGAAATCAAGCAGTTGTTGGCTTCCACCCATGAAAGAATGCGGTGGACTTCCGCCAGAGCCTGTGCACTCCTGGTTCCTCCTTGGTGATTTATATAGGCGACAGTCGTCGCATTGTCGGACTGAACCCGAATCGGTTGTCCGGATAGGAACACTCGAAAGGCCAGGAGTGCCAGATAGACCGCCCTGAGCTCCAGTACGTTGATCTGCAACGTTGCCTCTGAACGTGTCCAGAGACCTTGAGCTCTGTGGTGTAAGAACACCGCGCCCCAGCCCTTCAGACTGGCGTCGGTGGTCACCACTAACCACGATGGCTTCAGGAAGGATCGTCCCTTCGACAGGTGACTCGGCTGAAGCCACCACTGCAGAGCATCCCTGGTCGGCTGGGAGAGGACCACCAGCTGATTCAGAGAGGACGTCCTCTTGTCCCACCTCTGGAGTATTTCCAGTTGCAGAGGACGGAGGCGAAACTGTGCGAAAGGCACCGCCTCTATTGCTGCCACCATGCGTCCCACCAGCTTCATCAATACCCGCAGGGATGAATGAGGTGATCTGAGGAGATCCTGCACTCCTGACTGGATGGCCAGCTGTTTGGCTCGTGGCAGGGACACTAGAGCAGAGTCCGTATGGAAGTCCATGCCCAGATACGTCAGTGATTGGGTTGGGACCAGGGTGGATTTCTGGATGTTGAGAAGCCACCCGAACTGCTCCAGAGACTGCATGGTCGCCTGCAGGCTCCGCTGACACAGGTGTTCCGATGGCGCTCTGACCAGCAGGTCGTCCAAATAAGGGATGACTGCGTGTCCCTGCGCATGCAGTAAGGCCATCATTGATGCCATCACTTTCGTGAACACCCGGGGGGCCGAGGCCAACCCGAAAGGCAGCGCCACAAATTGGAAGTGCTCTTCCCCCACTGCGAATCTCAACCATCGTTGATGAGACGGTGCAATGGGCACGTGAAGGTAAGCGTCGCGGATGTCTATGGACGCTAGGAAGTCGCCCTGCGACACCGCCGCGATCACGGAGCGCAGGGATTCCATGCGGAACTTCCGAACCAACACATGGCGGTTGAACAGCTTGAGGTCCAGAACCGGGCGGAAGGAGCCGTCCTTCTTCGGGACGATAAAGAGGTTGGAGTAAAAACCCCTGAACCTCTCTGCCGTGGGCACTGGGACCACTACTCCGTCTCTGCGGAGTCCCTCCAACACCAGATAAAAACCCTGAGCCTTTTCTGGAGATGGAACAGACCGATGGAATCGGTGTGTGGGTTGTGATGACAGCTCTATCCTGTATCCTCTTGAGACAATGTCTCGAACCCACTGATCTTGGATGTGGAGTCGCCACTCGTCTTGAAATAGAGACAGGCGACCCCCAACCTGTGGGGAGGCAGGAAGAGGGAGCGAGTCATGAGGAAGTGGTTTTGGGGGCGGCAGCTGTTGTACCTGCCGACTTCTTCTGGCGACTCTTGGGACGCCACTGCTGAGAAGTCTTGGTCCCACGGTCCGCGCGAGCGGAGGACGATGACGGCTGTGAGCTGGGACGAAAGGACCACTGTTTAGGGTTCCTCTTCACAGTATACCTAGGCTTAGGTCTGTTCTGTGGAATCTTGGACTCCGAAGAGTCTTTGATCAACTTGTCCAGCTCGGCACCAAACAGCCTGTCACCCGAGAAAGGAAGATTCTGCAGAATCTTCTTTGACGTGGCATCTGAGTCCCATAGACGTAGCCACAACAATCTGCGGATCGCTATTGCATTGGCCGAGGCCACAGCTGAGCGAGTGGCAGTCTCCAGAGACGCCGTCCTAGCATAATCTGCATAGGCTTTTGCCCTCTCTGTAAGTGCCAGGACTTCAGAGTTGACACCTGCTATGTCAGCAATACCATCCAGACAGGATGTGATCGCCTGCAGAGTCCAGACCGCAGCAAAACTCGGGGCAAATACGACCCCACAGCCTCATAAGACGACTTGGCGAGCTGTTCGACCTGTCTGTCTGTCGCATCCTTCAGTGAGGAGCTATCAGAGGCAGAGAAAAGGGAGCGTGCAGCAATCCTGGTCATGGAAGCGTCCACTTTCGGGGACTGCGACCACTCCTGAAGCACCTCCTGAGGAAAGGGAAAGCGATTGTCCTTGGATTTGCGGACATAACGCCGTCCAGGGTGTACCCTGGGAGCTCTAACCACCCTTTCAAAGTTAGTGTGGTCCAAAAAGGAACCACATGGTCTAGCTTCGGGTTGTAACCACTGATAGACCTCCTTCGGGTGAACGGCTGTCTCCTGAGGGGGTAACCCGAGGCGTAAAGTCTCGTTGATGGAGGACACCAGATCCTCCACCCCTTCAGCTGGTTCAGACACCGACCCGAGAGTTGAACCCCCATCATCCTCGTCACCGTCAGATTGACGCTCCTCCTCAGAGAGGATCTGGAGCTCGGGTGAATCCTCCCGGCGAGCCCGCTTAAGGGGTCTCACGGTGGAAGATGGAGACACCCGGGGGTAGCTTGAAGGAGTAGCTGGAGCCTCCAGTCTCCTTGTTAGTGCCTCCAGGGATTGCGACATGGAGGACAATTGGGACAACATAGAAGTATTAAACTCGCTTTGTTTTTCCCATGGCCCTGGGATCACCTGAACCTCAGGGTATAGCACCGGAGCTGCTGACTCAGCAGAAACAGCCCGGGCGTCTGGACGTCCGCAATTATTGCAGGACCCATCCACCAGTGTTCCTGTGCATGTAGCGCAGACAGGGGTGGTACTGGCCGCCTTGGCAGCGCCTTTCTTCCCTGAGGACATACCCACGGTAGGGGAATATCAAACAGGAGAAAATCACCGGAAACCGGTGGCTTACCGACCGCTGCACAGCGGTGGTGAAGGGAGCGGTGTGTGTGTGTGGCCTCCGCGAGGTAAGAAGACCTGGTCTCCCCTGGAGTGCAGCAGAGCAGTCTCCAACGATCCCAGCAGGAAAGTGAGGGAAAAGATGGCCGCCGCTGTAGAAACAGAGGGCGGGGCCGAAACACGCGGGAAGCACACACACACGCCCATCCAGGTCACATGGGCCGCTCCACATCTCTCTCGGCCGCCATTACAATAATGTAAGCGCCGGAGCCCGCAGCGCGGGAGGTATAAAGATAAATACCCAGGCTTAGAGACAAAAGTCCGAAGCCCACAGCCGCAGCCCCTGTGGCACACAGGGCGGTCAGCTAGGGTGACCCCAGCACAGGGTCACCGCCAGAACCGCGGACCCGAAGGCAACGCGCGGTCTGAGTGTCATGAACACACTAGTGCCAGACACTGCCCCCAGGCACACCGGAGACACCGAAGTATCTCAGTGCCGGTCCGGTCTGTAAGCACCATATCATGGGAGGCCTCGGACGGGGGTTCAGCACCAGTCCGGTCTGTAAGCACCATTTAGGGAGGCCTCGGACTGGGCTGGCTCTAGTCCGGTCTGTAAGCACCATTTAGGGAGGCCTCGGACAGAGCTGACTCCAGTCCGGTCTGTAAGCACCATTTAGGGAGGCCTCGGACGGAGCGGAGCTGTGCAAGGCTCCTATCTCCCACTTCCCAGAGCCCCCAGGGGGGATGGGAAGGAGTACGGCAGCGTACCGGGAGACACAATGTGCCCAGGCACTAGGCCCTCCGGTACCTCAACCTGCGTGTTCCCCGGGGGTTAACAGGGAGACTGCCGGAGATCCCTGACTGGGACCTTCTTTTACCTTGTCTTCATACGCCATCACGTAAGCTGTGAGAGTGCAATGAAGTGCAAGCAAAGCGTGTGATACCTCCGAGCACACTAAGTTTAAAACTGAGGATATTCCCTGCGGTAGGGGTTTATAAGCGGAGGGGGCGGTGTCTACAGATCTTGTAGTACCTAGTGTGGCCTCCGGAGGGCAGTGCCCTAAACCCCATTGTCTGGGTCTCCAATTATGATGATCAGAAAAAATCTTTTATAAGCAATGACAAACCTTCATTGCTTTTTGTAAAGCCAGAACGCATTTAGACAGTATATCCCTGTCTTCATTAGGGGGCACTAGCGACAGGAGCAGCTCCGGGCATTGATGCAATCAAGCAGTGCCGTCTGAAGGACCTGTCGCTACCCGGCAACCAGGCACCACGCCAGAGGACCTTCAATGACGCCCTTCCAGCAAGTACCGGTCATGTGATGCCACCTGGAAACGATGCGGGAGCGCCGGCGGGCAGCAGTCCAGCAATCCGGTCTAGCGGCAGTTGCGCTACCAATGCATTATAACTGGGTTTGTGCAGGAGTGCACAACCTCATTAGTTTAGTGGCCTCTCGGCCCCACATCATCACCTGATACTTCACAGTGCGCTCCCTCTCTTATCTCCTCTTTATGCTGATGACACACAACTAGACACTTCTTCACCTTACCCCAACTCTAATAAAGAACACCAATGATTGTCTAACTGTAGTTTCCAATATCATGTCCACTCTCTATCTGAAACTCAACCTTTCCAAAACTGAACTTCTGCTCCCGCCCTCCACTAACCTCCCTAAATATGACATCTCTCTCTAGGTGTGCGGCACCACAAAAACGCCTAGTCAGCAGACTCACTGTCTGGATGTTATGTTTGACGCTGATCTCTCCTTCACCCCATATATACAATCTCTCACCCACACTTGGCGCTTGTACCTGAAGAACATCTCTAAAATCTGCCTCTTATCCATTGTAGCCCTTATGGCCCCTTTACACGCAGCTACAGGTAACAGAACCATGCAACCAGTAAGTTACCTGTGGAAAACCTATCTTGGTGCTGTGTACAAATGGAACTATGTCTCCATGATTTCACTGCAACCAGTAAGTTACCTGTGGAAAACCTGTCACCTGTAGCTGCGTGTAAAGGGGCCATTATTCACACCCGCCTTGATTATTGCAATTCTCTATTAATTGGCCTCTCCCGCACTAGACTTTCCCCTCTTCAGTTCATCCTTAATGCAGCAGACAGGATCACCTATCTAGCTAATCGTTACTCGGACGCATCCGCTCTATGCCAGTCATTACACTGGCTGCCTATACACTATATATATGATCCCATTCAAATTTCTTGCTCTCACCCACAAAGCTCTTCAGAGCAAAGCACCTCCCTAACTCTTCTCCTTCATCTCTGTCTATCACCCCACCCATTCTCTATTTTCTACAAGCAAACTCTGACGAACATCCCCACTAATCCGAAGCTCCCACTCCCGACTCCAATACTTCTCCCGAGCTGCACCAATCCTCTGGAATGCTCTACACCAAGAAATTAGAACCATCCACAACATACATATTCAGGCGCTCCCTAAAAACACATTTTTAAGATGGCCTTTTACACCTCCTAACTGAAGTTCTTTACAGTGGGTACGGAAAGTATTCAGACCCCTTTAAATTTTCATTGCAGCTATTTGGTAAATTCAAAAAAAGTTCAATTTTTTTTCTCATTAATGTACACTCTGCACCCCATCTTGACTGGATAAAAACAGAAATGTAGATGTTTGTGCAAATTTATTAAAAAATAAAAACTGAAATATCACATGGTCATAAGTATTCAGACCCTTTGCTCAGACACTCATGTCACATGCTTTCCATTTCCTTGTGATCCTCCTTGAGATGGTTCTACTCCTTCATTGGTGTCCAGCTGTGTTTAATTAAAGGGAACCTGTCAGGTGGTTTATGCGCCCCAGCTATCACTGTCTGCACCTGCAGATTTATAATACTATTCTAATCACATTCCTGTCTGAGCTCATAGTGTAATGTGAATGGTGAAAAAAAGCATTTATACACTTACATTTCAGTCTACACCTTGGAGAAGGGAGACTGTCTGGCAGGATAATAGTTAACTCACTATTAACTTGGATAGCTAAAGGACCTGTGATGATCTGCCATACCGTGCACCATGACTGACCCCAGAGACTACAACAAGGGATCAATCGTCCTCTTGTTGTAGTCTCTGCGATCATAGTGATGGTGCACTGTACGGCAGATTATTGCCATATAGTGCACCATCACTATGATCGAAGAGACTACAACAAGAAGAAACTTGATCCCTTGTTGTAGTCTCTGGGGTTACGGTGTTTGTGCACTGTATGGCCCCAGAGACCCCAGAGACTACAACAAGGGATCAAGTGTCCTCTTATAGTCTCTGGAGTCATAGTGATAGTGCACTGTATGCCATAGAGTGCATGCACTATCACCGAAATCCCAGAGAATACAACAAGGGATCAAATGTCCTCTTATTGTAGTCTCTGGGGGCCATGTGATGATGCACTGTATGGCAGATCATTGCCATGCAGTGCACAATCACCGAGATCCTAGAGACTAAAACAAGGGATCAAATGTCCTCTTGCTGCAGTCTCTGGGGTCACGGTGATTGTGCACTGTATGGCAGATCATTGCCATACAGTGCACCATCACTATGACACTAGAGACTGCAACAAGACACTTGATCCCTTGCTGCAGTCTGTGGATGTAGAAGAGGTGATTGAGCATCATGAGACCTTCGTTTTGGACTACGTTGGATATTAATAAAGATGAAGTCTCAATTTGTATTTGGTTTTTTTTCTAATAAAAAGATTTTTCTCTGTGTAGTGTATTTTTTAATATTTACTACAGATTCCTAATGACCGGGTCTAACATTGGCCTGACATTATGAATCTTAGGTTTAGTGCCAGCTGCCAATAAAAAAGCTGGCATTAACCCCTTTATTACCCAGTTTGACACCGGCACCAGGGCAACTGGAAGAGTTTGCGTACAGTGCCAGAAAATGGCGCTTCAATGAATGCATCATTTTCTGGGGCGACTGTGGGCTGCAATTTGCAGCATGGGGGGCCCAGAATGCTTGGGCCTCTCCATGCTGAGGATTCCAGCCCCCAGCTGCCTAGTTATACCTGGCTGGGCCAAAAATATGGCGGAGCCCTACGTTATTATTTTTTCTCAAATTAGCTCTATAAATAAAAAAAAAATGTTGAGCTTCGCTGTATTTTTGGTTGCAAACCAGGTACAACGAGGCAGCTGGGGGTGGTGGCAGTCCGTAGCTGCCAAGTTGTACCTAGCTGGACCAAAAATATGGCGAACTCCCACGTCATTTTTTAATTAATTCTACAAATAAAACGACATGGAGCTTTGCCGTATTTTTGGTTGCCAGTCAGGTACAACTTGGCAGCTGGGGGGCTGTAATCCTCAGTGTGGAGAGACCCAAACGCTGTGGGACCCCCACGCTGCAAATTGCAAATCACAGCCACCCCAGAAAATAATGCATTCATTAGAGGCGTCATTTTCTGGTGCTGTAACCCGACTCTTCCAGTTGCCCTTGTCCTGGTGGCAAACTGATCTAGTTTCAAAAATGGGGTCACTTGTGGGGAAGCTCCAATGTTTAGGCACACAGGGACTCTCCATATGTGACATGGTGTTTGCTAACAATTTAAATGGAAAATTAGCTCCAATTGTTAGAGGACACCATGTCAAGAATGAAGAGCCCCTGTGTACCTAAACATTCGAGCTCC
This sequence comes from Allobates femoralis, assembly GCA_033576535.1. Classification (NCBI taxonomy): domain Eukaryota; kingdom Metazoa; phylum Chordata; class Amphibia; order Anura; family Aromobatidae; genus Allobates; species Allobates femoralis. Next base: position 101,883,837 of record JARQOC010000010.1, on the reverse strand, counting down.
CCCACAAGTGACCCCATTTTGGAAACTAGATTCCCCAAGGAACTTATCTAGATGCATAGTGAGCACTTTGAACCCCCAGGTGCTTCACAAATTAATCCGTAAAAATGAAAAAAAAAACAACAACAACAACATTTTTTACAGATCAATTTGTGAAGCACCTGGGGGTTCAATGTGCTGTAACAGAGTAAACTGTAACCTAGCCCTGAAGAAGTAGTGTGTAGCTACGAAACGCGTCAGCACAATTAAAGGTCTTCAGAATACACCGTTTGTCTTCTTGGGGTCAGCGCAGACACCATAAACCTATCTTTCATCTTTCTCTCTGGATCATTTAAAATAATGGAATCTGTGATTTCAGAAGGTTTGCAAGAAAGGGATGAGTAGACTTTACTTCCTAAGGAAATTAAGGTCGTTTAATGTGTGTAGCAAAATGCTTGAAATGTTCTACCAATCTATTGTGGCGAGTGCAATCTTTGCTGCAATAATATGCTGGGGCAGTAGTGTGTGCACAGCTGACACTAATAAGCTGAATAAACTTATCAAGAAGGCTAGTGCGGCGGTGGGTCTACAACTTAGGACTTTCCAGGAGGTATTAGAGGATAGAATTAATAAGAAATGCAAGGCTATAATGAGCAACAATACACACCCGCTCTCTGAACTGTTTGCGAAGCAGAAGAGCACATTCAGCAAGCGTCTAATCCAACTAATGTGTAAAAAGGAAAGATACAGAAAATTGTTTGTTCCGACAGCTGTGGGGATGTTTAACAAATGTATAAGTGTAAAGCGTCCAAAGACTATGTGAAGTTCTATGTGTATGGGGGGAATAGGTGAGGTACATGTACCAGTCTACCCACATCTGCTGTCCATATAGACTTATTTTGTAAAGATCTTTGTTCTGCTGCTGTAATACTGTAATTTCCTCCGGGATCAATAAAGTTTATCTTATCTTATCTTATTTAGTTTCCTATAGGAAGCTCAGGTTTGAATAAAGCCTCTTTCAGACTGTTATAAACCATTGTAAATAAAACAACAGACCAGCACATAACGCACTGGCACGCACCAGTATTTCATCCACTCACATTCATTGATATTATTTCCATACAAAAAAAGGGATGTATTTGCCAAAATTTGGCTGTGATCAGCATGTTCTATCTAAAAAAAAAAATGAAAGCAGCACACGGTACATTTCTAGAAATCATATGTAAAACAAAAAAAAATCCATGTGAGCAGTTCTGTTATATTATTACTGCATTTCAATTTGCAGAAAAAAGAAAAAAATGCAGATTATAAAGTGCCGTCTGAAATGTGACCCGGTAGGACCCAGGGTCACCCGGCAGGGCCCAGTACCTGTCAATAGGGCCCAGCTTCACCAGGCAGGGGCAGCATCACCTGGAAGGAACTGGTGCCCATCAATAGGGCCCAGTGTCACCCACCAGGGACCAGCATCACCACGCAGGGCCCGGTGCACATCAATAGGGCCCAGCGTCATCCAGCTCTGTAGCTGCACTGACGCTTTCTTTAAATATTTCGAAATCTCACAACGTTAACTTTTTTTTAGTTTTAATTAAGATTAGTTGACAAGAAGTAGTAGTATCTTTGGTAATTGATTGTTGGTGTGAATGGTGTTCAGCCCTGGACATCTTACCTTGCAATGAATCTATCTCCGGACATGCAACGGTTGGGGTCTCCAGGGGCGGAGTGGAACATTGGGTCTGTGCCGAAGGGTAACCTGCCCTTCCAATATCTGCTATGGCCGGGGTGTCGTCCATCCTGTCCGGCAGGGAGTATCCTGGGGTGGCAGTGTCTGCAGCTTTGACAGGATGGATCCCATTTCCACTTTGTGCCTTTGGTTTTTCCGTATTTTGCTCTCCTGTGAGCTCAGAGTCTGTGTCCATTATGTAATCGTGTCCCTCGTCACATCCCCACAGGGCCCGAATAACGCCACAGTATTGTGCGGAAAGTACTCGCTGCAGGCTGGGCACGGAGGAGCAGCCGCCCGCATGGCTGTGGGTCCAGTGTACCAGGCCGGTCAGGCACTCAGGGCTGGAGGTGATCAAATCTAGAAATGCAGAGAATCATATATGAGAAAAACTCACCAGAACAAATCTCTCCAGTCCTATAATGTATCCAACTGGACACAACTGGAGCAAGTCCTCAGCTGTGAAAAGTAATAAATCCTCCTTACCTGCGCAGGGCCCGGTGCTAACATTGTCAGGACTGTGCACTTTATCACTGAAAATGCAAAAAAAAAGATAGAAAGTCACTATAGCTACATGTACATAACACATGGGGGTCCTCAGCCACCATAAAATCCTCCCAAGACCCCATAGTTACACTGCGAGGTGGACAAGGCTATGACATAAGACCTCAACCTCCATCTATCCACTATTGACCGCGTCTTTGGAGAGATCTCTGATCCTGGACATTGCAGTATGTACAGCACTGCAGAGTGCCAGAGCCATAAAGGGGTTATAAACTCCATGAGGAGTACACTTATGCTGCATCCATATACATGGTTTACCTTACTGCACCCACCCTGTGGTGTTGCTGTGAGGAGCCGGGGAGACGTTCACTCTCTGTATGAAGGCGCGGAGCACGCTGCGGCACTTGTAGAACTGGGCATGGCAGGACTTGCACACAAACTGCGGCAGCCGAGGGTCCGGCCGTACAGAGACGCCGACCAACTGCTGGAAGTCAGTGAAGAACACCTGGTCCATCCGCCGCTGCTTCCCCGAGCTCCGGCCTGTGACCGGCACCTTACCGAAAACCTGGCGCAGACTGCGGGAGGAGAACTTTCCATGGCACAGCCGGCAGTGCCCGCTGCTCAACGCCCGTCCCAAGCCTGAAAGACATAACACAACAAAGATGAAAGAGTTATCGGGGAAGAAAGGCGATTATATCCAAAGATAAAGCTGCAACCAAAACTATTCACCCCTCCCCTACTAAATTCAGGTCATTAGTAATTAACAGCCTTTAGCCCCCGTCACACCTGGCGACGGGGCTGGGGATGTCAGTGGCGACTGGTGGGTGCAAGCACGTTTTTGGCGCCCCGCCAGCGTCGCTGTCCCCCGTTTACACGGGGCGACACCTCCAGCCCCACGCCGGCGAGCTATCAGGCGGCATCGCCGCTGAGGTGTCTGGAAACCCCAGCGGCGATGCAGGACAATGGGAGCCTATGGCTCCCATCGCCTGACAGGTCGCCAACGCCCGGTTACATGGGGTGATGTGTGCACATCGCCCCATGATGCTCACCTGGTTTCAGAGCACTGCTCTGAAACCAGGCGACCGCCCGGCACCACCGACATCGCCCCTTTACATGAGGCGACGTAGGGGCAATGTCGCTGCCGATAGGGCACGCCCCCATGTCGCCTATGTAATAGGCGGCGATGTCGCCCCGTGTAACGGGGGCTTTTCTGCTTTTTGCATGAAACAAGAACGTAAATATCAACACAAGTCACAAAACAAGAGGTTACACCAAATTGCAACAAATAAGCCAGAACTATCAGAAAACAGCTTACAATATAAAGTGTGCAAATGCACATATTCATTTCAAACTGTATAATATTAGGAAACTGAGATTTTTTGCAACATGTTGATCAATGTTTTGAGCCACCCTGCCACGTCAAGGCAATCTCATCAGGGTGGTCCTACTCTATATGTTGTTATCTTAGTTGTGCCATGTGGCCTGCATCATACACATAAAGTAGAACCATTAAAAGCAGCATTTTCCTGCTGCATTTCAGAACCGCTCTCATGGTGCATGTGAATGAAGGCAAATCGGATCCCAGCACATGCAGCTGATGTTACACATGCCTGGGTTTTCTAGAAATTACCCTCACAGCATCAGAACAGCACTCCTGAATAAAAGCGTGTATTTGCATGCTTTATATTACAAGCTATCTTCTGGTAGTGCTGGCTTATTTGATGCTTTTTGTTACTACAAATTCCCCACAAAATGTCACTGTTACTGACTGCTATGGTCATTAGCAGAGCTCATTATGAGATGCGCTTTGTTTTCCTCTGAATTGGGGTGCGTCTTAAAATCCGAATCTTGGTTTGTTTGTTTTTTAAACTTACCAAGGGGGGTGTCGGGGGTGCAGGAGGCAGGGTCCATGGAGAATTTGGGCAAGGCTGCGGTACAGGAGCTGGGCCTGTGTCTCGGCAATGGGTCTTGGTGACCGCCATTTTCAATGTTTCTGCAGTCATTGGCAAGCAGTGCCTCACGGCCTCTACTGTCCAGAATTTCCAGAAAATGGGCACGGATCTCAATCTCCACATGCGCCGCCTCTGCGGCCATTTTCTGGAAGTCCTGTAGGGTAAAGGCCGAGGCACTGCTTGCCAATGACTGCAGGAACACTGAAAATAGCGGCCACCAGCACGCATCGCCGTGACACAGGCCCAGCTCCGGTCCCGCAGCCTTGCCCCTTGCCCAAATCCGCCATGGACCCTGGCTCCCGCATCTCCGATCCACCATAACAACCCCCCTTCCTTGGTAAGCCATGATGGGTTTAGGATAGAGGACATACCGTATATACTCGAGTATAAGCCAAGTTTTTCAGCACAAAAATTGTGCTGAAAAGTGCCCCCCTTCGGCTTATACTCGAGTCAGTGGTACTGGCTGAGTGTGTGGGGGCGATGTCTGGGGCTGGAGGAGGCGGGGAGGCTGTACAGTGAGTGGCCAGTCGCATGGGGCCGCTCATTAGTGCAATGCAATATGCACTGCATCCCCCTGTCAATCAGCGGCAGGGGGAGCGGTGCATATTACATTGCACTGTGTATGCGCCCCCCCATCACAGGTTACAGCCCCCCATGCTGCCACACACCTTAAAATAATAAAGCATTCATTCTCACCCTCCGTCGCTCTGTCACTATTGCGTCCTCCGGTCCCAGCTTCTTCCTGCTTTCGCCGGCTTCTATTGCTATGACCGGTGCAGCAGCGATGACGTCATGGCTACTGCGCCGGTCACATGACGCCGGCGAAAGCAGGAAGAAGCAGGGACCGGAGGACGCAATAGTGACAGAGAGACGGAGGGTGAGAATGAATGCTTTATTATTTTAAGGTGTGTGGCAGCATGGGGGGCTGTAACCTATGATGGGGCCTGTATACCTCTAATGGGGGCCTGTAAACCTCTGATGGGGGCCTGTATGCCACTGATGGGGGCCTGTATGCCACTGATGGGGGGCCTGTATATGGGGAACTTATCTAGATGGGTGGTGAGCATTTTAAACCCCCAGATGTTTCACAAATTAATCCATAATAATGAAAAAAGAAAATGTTTGTGGTAAAAAAAAAAAAAAGTACTTTTTCATTTTTACGGAACAATTTGTGAAGCACCTGGGTGTTCAAAATGCTCACCACCCATGTAGATAAGTTCCCTGGGGGGTCTAGTTTCCAAAATGTTGTCACTTGTGGGGGAGCTTCAATGTTTAGGCACACAGGGGCTCTCCAAACATGACATTGTGTCCGCTAACAATTTGAATGGAAAATCAGCTCAAATTGTTAGCGGATAACCATGCCGCGTTTGGAGAGCCCCTGTATGCCTAAACATTGGAGCTCCCCCACAAGTGACCCCATTTTGGAAACTAGACCCCCCAAGGAACTTATCTAGATGAGTGGTGAGCATTTTGAACCCCCAAGTGCTTCACAAATTGATCCATAAAAATGAAAAAATACTTTTTTTACCACAAACATTTTCTTTTTTCATTATTATGGATTAATTTGTGAAACATCTGGGGGTTTAAAATGCTCACCACCCATCTAGATAAGTTCCCTGGGGGGTCTAGTTTCCAAAATGGGGTCCCTTGTGGGGAAGCTCTATGTTTACGCACACAAGGCTCTCCATACGCGACATGATGTCCGCTAACAATTGGAATTATTAGCGACACCATGTCGCGTTTACAGAGCCCCTGTGTGCCTAAACATTGGAGATCCTCCACAAGTGACCCCATTTTAGAAACTAGACCCCCCCAAGGAACTTATCTAGATGCATAGGTGAGCACTTTGAACCCCCAGGTGCTTCACAAATTGATCCGTAATAAGGAAAAAGTACTTTTTTCACACTAATTTTCGTTTTTTTCATTTTTTCCATTTGAGTGTGTCTTGTGCCCTATGGTACTTGGTCTTGTGGAATGTACCGAAATAGGACATAAAATCAGAAAAACTAACCAAAAAATTGCCAGGTAAATACCCATTGCACCTAGCAGCAAGCTGCTAGCTCCTCTGATACACAACACCTATACCTAGGTGATTGAGCACAGGTATACAGGCCCCTGTGCTGCCTCTCAGAGGAGCTAGCAGCCTGCTGCTAGGTGCAATGGGTATTTACCTGGCAATTTTTTGGTGAGTTCTTGTGGGATGTGGCTCACTTGAGTCTGGGCCGCCCCGCTGCCTGTAATATGCCGCACCTCCTGTGGTCAGTGACAGCATTTGCATCTGCACAGCGGCGCGGGTCACTGTGCTCTATTAAAGCCGCAGTGACCAAAGTCTCGCCAGATTTTGTGTGGGTGCAATAGAGCACAGTGTCACTGACCACAGGAGGGGCGGCATATTACAGGAGGCGGACGGCATATTACAGGAGGCGGGCGGCCTGGATTTAAGTGAGCCACGTCCCACAAGACCGAGTACCATAGGGTGCAAAACACAGTAAAATTTATCTCTCACCGTTAAAATTAACCTACCCTTAAGGTACCTTTACACGCCGCGACGGCAGGCTGGATACATCGCGCTACAAGCTACAATTGTAGCTTGTAGCGTCCATATCGCCTGTAGTAGCGGCGTCTGAAGAGGCGACGCTACAGCCGGCGACAGATACATCTGTTTATGGGCTCTGCTCATAAACTTAAGGCAACATCGCCGATTGTAGCGAGCTGTATCGGCGTGTAAAGAAGCAACGGAAGGCAACTCTGGACACCCGGCGATGTGGCTGCCATGTATCTAAGGCGTGACACAGTCGCCATGTTACCGCGCCCCATCTGCGATCATTGGAGGTCGCTCCTGCTTTATGATTGGTAGTCGCAGCATAGGGCGGGATATTTAAGGAGCTGACCAGTCACACTACACAATTACTCGAGCGTGCTCTATTAACCAGCCTCCTGCGATGCCTGGCCAATCCTGATGATATTGCGCTGTCCTATCATCATACGGACGGCTCGTAATCCAAGATTGTTGCACGCCTATGTGCTATCCCTGCTGCACCGGGTCCGCCCATAGTAGCTTGTTGGAGCGGTGTGTAAACATGGTACGCTACGCTACAGCTGGCTACTTGAGACACCCGGCGATGTAGCTAGCTATAGATGTAGCGTGGCGTAGCGCACCTTGTCGCGGCGTGTAAAGAGGGTGCGTTGACCGTTTGTAGCCGTTTGAGCGTGCTCGTGCACGCGAAGTAGCGCGATGTATCCAGCCTGCCGTCGCGGCGTGTAAAGGTACCTTTACTGTTCATGTCTTTGTCAGTGGGCAAACTTACAAAATCAGCAAGGGATCAAATACTTAATTACTTCACTGTATATTCTCTCTCCTTTTCCCAAGAATTGGGAAAAATACTCAAGTGACTGCAGAAGAACTGCAGCGAGATGTGACAACAGCAGGGAGTGAAGGTTTACACAGCATACTAAATGCTAAAGGTCTCAAGGCCTGAACTCTAAAACATCTCCACTGACCCAAAACTACAAGAAAAGTCACCTCCAAAACTAACATAACTCTAGAAATAATCAAAAAGATAATGGGATTTTGTCTTTGAAACAATTAAATAAAGATGGAACTTGAAAACCTATCAACAAGGAGGCTGGATCTATTCTTTTATAACCCTGTACATATCCTGAATTACCTCCTGTATTATACTCCAGAGCTGCACTCACTATTCTGCTGGTGCAGTCACTGTGTACATACATACATTACATTACTAATCCTGTACTGATCCTGAGTTACCTCCTGTATTATACTCCAGAGCTGCACTCACTATTCTGCCGGTGCAGTCATTGTGTATATACAGATATCCAGGTATAGTGCTCCTACGATCCGCGCTGCTGTTCCAGGGATAAAGTGCCCCCACCTTGGTGTTGCTGTGATGGTATTTCTTGCCCCAGCAGTGTGGATAGTAGGGGCACTATCTATTCCTGGATATCTGTATGTACAGGAGTGCAGGTCCAGCAGTGTGGATAGTAGGGGCACTATCTATTCCTGGATATCTGTATGTACAGGGAGTACAGGTCCAGCAGTGTGGATAGTAGGGGCACTATCTATTCCTGGATATCTGTATGTACGGGGAGTGCGGGTCCAGCAGTATGGATAGTAGGGGCACTATCTATTCCTGGATATCTGTATGTACAGGGAGTACAGGTCCAGCAGTGTGGATAGTAGGGGCACTATCTATTCCTGGATATATGTATGTACGGGGAGTGCGGGTCCAGCAGTGTGGATAGTAGGGGCACTATCTATTCCTGGATATCTGTATGTACGGGGAGTGCAGGTCCAGCAGTGTGGATAGTAGGGGCACTATCTATTCCTGGATATCTGTATGTACGGGGAGTGCGGGTCCAGCAGTGTGGATATAGGGGCACTATCTATTCCTGGGTCTCTGTATGTACGGGGAGTGCGGGTCCAGCAGTGTGGATAGTAGGGGCACTATCTATTCCTGGATATCTGTATGTACGGGGAGTGCGGGTCCAGCAGTGTGGATAGTAGGGGCACTATCTATTCCTGGATATCTGTATGTACGGGGAGTGCGGGTCCAGCAGTATGGATAGTAGGGGCACTATCTATTCCTGGATATCTGTATGTACGGGGAGTGCGGGTCCAGCAGTGTGGATAGTAGGGGCACTATCTATTCCTGGATATCTGTATGTACAGGGAGTACAGGTCCAGCAGTGTGGATAGTAGGGGCACTATCTATTCCTGGATATCTGTATGTACGGGGAGTGCGGGTCCAGCAGTGTGGATAGTAGGGGCACTATCTATTCCTGGATATATGTATGTACGGGGAGTGCGGGTCCAGCAGTGTGGATAGTAGGGGCACTATCTATTCCTGGATCTCTGTATGTACGGGGAGTGTAGGTCCAGCAGTATGGATAGTAGGGGCACTATCTATTCCTGGATATCTGTATGTACGGGGAGTGTAGGTCCAGCAGTGTGGATAGTAGGGGCACTATCTATTCCTGGATATCTGTATGTACAGGAGTGCAGGTCCAGCAGTGTGGATAGTAGGGGCACTATCTATTCCTGGATATCTGTATGTACGGGGAGTGCGGGTCCAGCAGTGTGGATAGTAGGGGCACTATCTATTCCTGGATATCTGTATGTACGGGGAGTGCGGGTCCAGCAGTGTGGATAGTAGGGGCACTATCTATTCCTGGATATATGTATGTACGGGGAGTGCGGGTCCAGTGTGTGGATAGTAGGGGCACTATCTATTCCTGGATATCTGTGTGTACGGGGAGTGCGGGTCCAGCAGTGTGGATAGTAGGGGCACTATCTATTCCTGGATATATGTATGTACGGGGAGTGCAGGTCCAGCAGTGTGGATAGTAGGGGCACTATCTATTCCTGGATATCTGTATGTACGGGGAGTGCGGGTCCAGCATGTGGATAGTAGGGGCACTATCTATTCCTGGATATATGTATGTACGGGGAGTGCGGGTCCAGCAGTGTGGATAGTAGGGGCACTATCTATTCCTGGATCTCTGTATGTACGGGGAGTGTAGGTCCAGCAGTATGGATAGTAGGGGCACTATCTATTCCTGGATATCTGTATGTACGGGGAGTGCAGGTCCAGCAGTGTGGATAGTAGGGGCACTATCTATTCCTCGATATCTGTATGTACGGGGAGTGCGGGTCCAGCAGTGTGGATAGTAGGGGCACTATCTATTCCTGGATATATGTATGTACGGGGAGTGCGGGTCCAGCAGTGTGGATAGTAGGGGCACTATCTATTCCTGGATATCTGTATGTACGGGGAGTGTAGGTCCAGCAGTGTGGATAGTAGGGGCACTATCTATTCCTGGGTCTCTGTATGTACGGGGAGTGCGGGTCCAGCAGTGTGGATAGTAGGGGCACTATCTATTCCTGGATATATGTATGTACGGGGAGTGCGGGTCCAGCAGTGTGGATATAGGGGCACTATCTATTCCTGGATCTCTGTATGTACGGGGAGTGCGGGTCCAGCAGTGTGGATAGTAGGGGCACTATCTATTCCAGGATATATGTATGTACGGGGAGTGCGGGTCCAGCAGTATGGATAGTAGGGGCACTATCTATTCCTGGATCTCTGTATGTACGGGGAGTGTAGGTCCAGCAGTGTGGATAGTAGGGGCACTATCTATTCCTGGATATCTGTATGTACAGGAGTGCAGGTCCAGCAGTGTGGATAGTAGGGGCACTATCTATTCCTGGATATCTGTATGTACGGGGAGTGCGGGTCCAGCAGTGTGGATAGTAGGGGCACTATCTATTCCTGGATCTCTGTATGTACGGGGAGTGCGGGTCCAGCAGTGTGGATATAGGGGCACTATCTATTCCTGGATCTCTGTATGTACGGGGAGTGCGGGTCCAGCAGTGTGGATAGTAGGGGCACTATCTATTCCTGGATCTCTGTATGTACGGGGAGTGCGGGTCCAGCAGTGTGGATAGTAGGGGCACTATCTATTCCTGGATATATGTATGTACGGGGAGTGCGGGTCCAGCAGTGTGGATAGTAGGGGCACTATCTATTCCTGGATATCTGTATGTACGGGGAGTGCGGGTCCAGCAGTGTGGATAGTAGGGGCACTATCTATTCCTGGATATCTGTATGTACGGGGAGTGCGGGTCCAGCAGTGTGGATAGTAGGGGCACTATCTATTCCTGGATATCTGTATGTACGGGGAGTGCGGGTCCAGCAGTGTGGATAGTAGGGGCACTATCTATTCCTGGATATCTGTATGTACGGGGAGTGCGGGTCCAGCAGTGTGGATAGTAGGGGCACTATCTATTCCTGGATATATGTATGTACGGGGAGTGCGGGTCCAGCAGTGTGGATAGTAGGGGCACTATCTATTCCTGGATATCTGTATGTACGGGGAGTGCGGGTCCAGCAGTGTGGATAGTAGGGGCACTATCTATTCCTGGGTCTCTGTATGTACGGGGAGTGCGGGTCCAGCAGTGTGGATATGGGCACTATCTATTCCTGGATATCTGTATGTAAAGGGAGTGCGGGTCCAGTGTATGGACACAGACACTAGTTGTGGGTTTCCACACCTGGCCCCAGTGACTACATACAATCTAATTAAGGTACCGTCACACGCGGCAATTTTGCAAGCAATTTCACTGGCAATTTGCTGGTTGCAGTGAAATCATGGACACATTGTTCCATTTCTACACCACAACAAAATAGAACCATGTGTCCATGATTTCACTGCAACCAGCAAATTGCCAGTGAAATTGCTTGCAAAATTGCCGCGTGTGACGGTACCTTTAGGGTATTAAGTTTCCCCATACAATAGGACCCATTGCGCTCTGTCTGTCTCTGACTTTACATACTGTGTACATACATTCTCCTGTAGTTAGTGTCAGCTCTTGAAAAGAGGTTCTACAGCAGCTGCGTGTCCTCTTACCCGCTCTGTTCTCCGGTGGGGGCGCTCTCGGTGCCGGGGTCCTCTCCTTTGCTGTGGCCCGGGGAGCCTTCCGGTGACAGGCCGTACTCCGCCCGCGCCTGTCCCGCTTCATCCCGCGGCCTCACCCCCCAAGCGGCAGCCCGGGAGCCGCCATCCAGCCCGGGGAGTACAGGCGGGGCTCCCCCTGGTGGTCATGTGTATGTACTACAGTGAGACCATATAATGTCCTCATAGTAACAGGTTCATGTCAGAATATATTTTACACATAAACTCTATATTCCCCATAACATGTCATGTCCTGAACCTCCACATTGTATGACGAGTTTCGTGACTGGCATGATAATTCATAGGAAACACCAAAGCCTATAGCCATTCATAATGCATTGCTCCGACCCTTAGATGGCGCTGTGGACAGTTCCCTGCCTCTTTGCTGGTCCGCCAGCTGTTCACTCCGGGCTGTGCAGCAGTTGTTTACATTCCGGTTGGACACTATAGACATAACATCTTAGTTCCGGGTGCTGGTTGTTCCCATACGTATTATCGATTCCTCAGACAGACATGGCTTCCACATCCGCGGACGGGGTGCTGAGACCACTGCAGAGGGCCATGAAAGTGGCGAACAGAGCCATAGAGCTGGACACCGGGAACCGGCACCGGGTGAGAGGGGAGGGGCAGCTGTCATATGGAGGGGCACTGTATATGGGGGAGGGGGGCAACTATCATATGGAGGAGCACTGTATATGGGGGAGGGGAGCAACTATCATATGGAGGGGCACTGTATATGGAGGAGGGGGGCAGCTGTCATATAGAGGGGCACTGTATATGGAGGAGGGGGGCAGCTGTCATATAGAGGGGCACTGTATATGGAGGAGGAGGGCAGCTGTCATATGGAGGGGCACTGTATATGGGGGAGGAGGACAGCTGTCATATGGAGGGGCACTGTATATGGGGGAGGGGGCAGCTGTCATATGGAGGGGCACTGTATATGGGGGAGGAGGTCAACTATCATATGGAGGGGCACTGTATATGGAGGAGGGGGCAGCTGTCATATGGAGGGGCACTGTATATGGAGGAGGGGGGCAGCTGTCATATAGAGGGGCACTGTATATGGAGGAGGAGGCAGCTGTCATATGGAGGGGCACTGTATATGGAGGAGGAGGACAGCTGTCATATGGAGGGGCACTGTATATGGAGGAGGGGGGGCAACTGTCATATAGAGGGGCACTGTATATGGAGGAGGAGGGCAGCTGTCATATAGAGGGGCACTGTATATGGGGGAGGGGGGCAACTATCATATGGAGGGGCACTGTATATGGAGGAGGGGGGGCAGCTGTCATATAGAGGGGCACTGTATATGGAGGAGGGGGGCAGCTGTCATATAGAGGGGCACTGTATATGGAGGAGGAGGGCAGCTGTCATATGGAGGGGCACTGTATATGGGGGAGGAGGACAGCTGTCATATGGAGGGGCACTGTATATGGAGGAGGGGGGGCAACTGTCATATAGAGGGGCACTGTATATGGAGGAGGAGGGCAGCTGTCATATGGAGGGGCACTGTATATGGAGGAGGGGGGGCAACTGTCATATGGAGGAGCACTGTATATGGGGGAGGGGGGCAACTATCATATGGAGGGGCACTGTATATGGGGGAGGAGGACAGCTGTCATATGGAGGGGCACTGTATATGGAGGAGGGGGGCAGCTGTCATATAGAGGGGCACTGTATATGGAGGAGGAGGGCAGCTGTCATATGGAGGGGCACTGTATATGGGGGAGGAGGACAGCTATCATATGGAGGGGCACTGTAGATGGAGGAGGGGGCAGCTGTCATATGGAGGGGCACTGTATATGGAGGAGGAGGGCAGCTGTCATATGGAGGGGCACTGTATATGGAGGAGGGGGGCAGCTGTCATATGGAGGGGCACTGTATATGGGGGAGGGGGGCAACTGTCAAATGAGGGGCATTGTATATGGGGGAGGGGGCAGCTGTCATATGAAGAGGCACTGTATATGGAGGAGGGGGGCAACTGTCATATAGAGGGGCACTGTATATGGAGGAGGAGGGCAGCTGTCATATGGAGGGGCATTGTATATGGAGGAGGGGGGGCAACTGTCATATAGAGGGCACTGTATATGGAGGAGGAGGGCAGCTGTCATATGAAGAGGCACTGTATATGGAGGAGGGGGGCAGCTGTCATATGGAGGGGCATTGTATATGGGGGAGGGGGGCAACTGTCATATGGAGGGGCACTGTATATGGGGGAGGGGGCAGCTGTCATATGGAGGGGCACTGTATATGGAGGAGGGGGGCAGCTGTCATATGGAGGGGCACTGTATATGAAGGAGGGGGGGCAGCTGTCATATGGAGGGGCACTGTATATGGAGGAGGAGGGCAGCTGTCATATGGGGGGGCACTATATATGGAGGAGGGGGGCAGCTGTCATATGGAGGGGCACTGTATATGGGGGAGGAGGGCAGCTGTCATATGGAGGGGCACTATATATGGAGGAGGGGGGCAGCTGTCATATGGAGGGGCACTGTATATGGGGGAGGGGGGCAGCTGTCATATGAAGAGGCACTGTATATGGAGGAGGGGGGGCAGCTGTCATATGGAGGGGCACTGTATATGGGGGAGGAGGGCAGCTGTCATATGGAGGGCACTGTATATGGAGGAGGGGGGCAGCTGTCATATGGAGGGGCACTGTATATGGGGGAGGGGGGCAACTGTCATATGGAGAGGCACTGTATATGGGGGGAGGGGGCAACTGTCATATGGAGAGGCACTGTATATGGGGGAGGAGGGCAGCTGTCATATAGAGGGGCACTGTATATGGGGGAGGGGGGCAGCTGTCATATGGAGGGGCACTGTAATATGGGGGAGGGAGGCAACTGTCATATGGAGGAGCAGTGTATATGGGGGAGGGGGGGCAACTGTCATATGGAGGGGCACTGTATATGGGGGAGGGAGTAGCTGTCATATGGAGGGGCACTGTATATGGGGAAGGGGGGCAGCTGGTATATGGAGGGGCACTGTATATGGGGGAGGGGGGGCAACTGTCATATGGAGGGGCACTGTATATGGGGGAGGGCAGCTGTCATATGGAGGGGCACTGTATATGGGGGAGGGGGCCGCTGTCATATGGAGAGGCACTGTATATGGGGGAGGGGGGCAACTGTCATATGGAAAGGCACTGAATATGGGGGAGGGCAGCTGTCATATGGAGGGGCACTGTATATGGGGAGGGGGGCAGCTGTCATATGGAGGGGCACTGTATATGGGGGAGGGAGGGCAGCTGTCATATGGAGGGGCACTGTATATTGGGGAGGGGGGCAACTGTCATATGGAGGGGCACTGTATATGGGGGAGGGAGGGCGGCTGTCATATGGAGGGGCACTGTATATGGGGGAGGGCAGCTGTCATATAGAGAGGCACTGTATATGGGGGAGGGCAGCCGTCATATGAAGGGGCACTGTATATGGGGGAGGAGGGCAGCTGTCATGGAGGGGCACTGTATATGGGGGAGGGGGCAACTGTCATATGGAGGGGCACTGTATATGGGGGAGGGAGGGCAGCTGTCATATGGAGGGGCACTGTATATGGGAGAGGGGGGGCAACTGTCATATGGAGGGGAACTGTATATGGGGGAGGGCAGCTGTCATATGGAGGGGCACTGTATATGGGGGAGGGGGGGCAGCTGTCATATGGAGGGGCTCTATATATGGGGAGGAGGGCAGCTGTCTTATGGAGGGGCACTGTATGTGGGGGAGGGAGGGCAGCTGTCATATGGTGGGGCTGTCAGACCCTGAACATGGGGGTTCAATAACACACAGCATACATAACCTTTTCCTTTCCAGTTTTGTGCTTTCGTTTCTTCTTCTTTCTCTAAAAGCTATAACGTCCTATTTTTCTATATTTTTTTACATCCCCATTACCATGTGAGGGCTTGTTTTTGGTGGGATGATCTGTGCTTTACAATTAGAGCATTTATTTTACCATTTAATGTGATGAAAAAAATATTAAAAAGGGATGAAACAGTAAGGATAAAAAAGATTTAAAAAAAAAAAAAAAAAGCCCTCCGCCATTGTTTTTGATTGTTTTTGAGGTTTCGGTTTAATGCCGCTCATTGTCCAGTTACAGTTATTTGCTGACATGATTCCCCGGGTCAGTATGAATATGGCGACACCTAACTTGTATTATTTTAATTCAAATTAAAGCCCCTTTGAATATGGAATAATTCCCCACATCCTGTAGCTTTTTGATCTATGGAGCGGTGTGACTGTTTTTTGGGGGTTTTTTTGTGACGAGCTGTAGATGTTGTTGCACCTTTATGAAGTACATGTAGCATTTTGTTCACTTTTTCTTATTATTTTTAAACATTTTTTTGAGGGGGCAGGGGGTTGTGACAGAAAAGGGACAATTCTGGATGTTCCACTTTTTTTGTGCTCGTGATGGTCACACTGCAGACTGCAGGTAACAATCAGGACTGAGTGCACAGCAGAGGCTGCACTAGTAAGCTGCCAGTGACCGCCAGTGACAGCCACATCTGCTCGTGGATCGACCGCCAGGACTTGTTTTTCCACCTATGCTTCTTGGCTGGTTTCCATATAGAGCAGAAGATGCCACCAGAGATGATCAGGAATGTAAAAAAAGGAGGGAGGACTATAATGAGACGCTGGAACTAGGGCTGCTCCGGTGTCATCGTCCCTCTGCCTATTAGATTCCTTCTCCACAGATTATCCACAGCCTGTTGCTCTGCAGGTCCCAGTACCTCCATGCATTACCTATAGAGCACACTGTAATACCTCACTTCACCTGTAGTGGCGCCTCAGGGTATCAAGACACACACAACTTTCCTGTTTTGCACTTTTGTTTAATCTACTCCTTTTTCTCCTCTTCTCTTGCTTGCTCCTATTCTTTTTCTTCCTCCTCTTCTCTTCCTCTTCCTTTTCTCTTTCTACTCCTATTTCTCCTTTTCTCATCCTCCTCTTCTTCTTTTTCTTCATCCTCCTCTTTCTCATAATTTTTCTTCTTAATCCTCCTCTTTCTCCTCTTCTTTTTCTTCATCCTCCTCTTTATCTTCTTTTTCACCCTCCTCTTTCTCCTCTACCCCTTCCTCTTCTCTTGCCTTTGTCCTCCTCCTCCTTGCCCTCCTCACACTTTTTGTCCCCATCCTTCTTTTCGTCCTCCTCTTGTTCTTCTTCTTCTTCCTATTCTCCCAATAGCCATAGTAGCCATATGAGGACCTATTTCTTTGCGGGATGAGTTTATGTTCTAAATTTCTTTTACAGTGTAAAGTCCTACAAAAAAAATCCAATTGAAGTGCAGGGTATGAAAAAAAGAACAATCTATCCAGGTTTTTGGGTGTCTTTTTTTTCTTCGGTGATCATTACGCAGTGACAATGATCAGGGACTGTGATTCCCCAGTGAAGTGCGGTTACAGTAATACCAAACTTGTATGTAACTGGCGAAAAAAAAGAATCTGAACTTTGGAAAAATAACATTTTAAAAAAAAAAAAACCTTTTTGTCGCCATTTTCTGAGAGCCGTGACTTTGTAACTTCCTTGTTGACGTGTCAGGGCTCGGTTTCCACCTGGAGCTTTGGTTTTCTACTGATATCGTTATACACGGTGGAAAACATATTTTGGATGTGCCGTGACCAAAAATAACTGACAATTTTGGCATTTAAATACGTTTCTTTCTTTTCAGTGTTTTCTGCATGGGGTAAATAATTTCATATTGTGATAGATACGAGTCTTCTGGATGCGGTGATACTGATTTCCTATGACGATTGGTGGAGGGGGCCCTTTAGCCGGCAGATCATTGGCACACTGAGGACGTGTCAATTGCGCCAGGGGATGGGGACTTTGGAATAGACGCCCCACCGGGATTGCGCCACTTAAATGTCAGAGTGATGGCAGCATTTAAATGGTTAATCATCAGCTATTGGTGCTGGCTGTGGTCACTGCTGTATTACACAGCCGTCAACATTTAAATGGTTCATCTCTGGTGAAATGGTGAATCTCTGGTGCAAGACTCTGGCATAACGTTGAATGGCTGCCTTTGATCATCTGTTTATCCCTGCTGTGAGAACCAGCTGCTAATTACCTGAAACCATGTGACTTCCCACAATCCCCCTCCCATGATTCTTTAGTGTGCCCTATATATTTAGTTCTGTCTTAAGGGGTACATGCTTAGGGGGGTTTGCACACATGGCATCTCATGCAAAGTGGCATCGAGTGCTAAGTGGCTTGCAGTTACTTCATGGCAGTTAGGGCAGGAGTCAGGTAGCAAACTCTCACTCTCACTTTTAGCAATGTCCTTTATTTCAATGTCTATCTTCTTATGTGCCTTTGCCATTCACTTTCACCGCCCCATCCACCCTCCATCACCCCTCATCCACATAAACCCTCTCTCCTTCCCTCTACTATGTACAGCTCCCATACTCTCTACAATGTACTAAATAATCTCAGACCACCATATTCCAGGGTATAACATCATAGACAATGTCACAATTCCAAAAACTATTTGATCTTTCTCTTTTTACTGCCATTCCTGTCAGGTGATCTCTCCAAATTCTGGTCCACCCTCTGCCAACTTCAACCCCTCCCCCACCTCACATAGAAACCCTACTAACCTTATCAACATTACTTGCACACCCTCATCTCCCTCTTTTAACTGCACTCTCTGGAATCCACAGTCTGTATGCAACAAACTTCCCTTCATTCACAACTACTTTCTCACTAACTTTCTTAACCTTCTGGCCTTCACAGAAACCAGGATTCAGACACAGTGACCCCTGCCGCTATTTCTCATGGCGGCTTACATTTCTCCCATTACCCGAGACCTGGGAACAGACATGGTGGGTGGAGTTGACTTACTCTTTTCCCCCAGCCCCATCACTCTCATTCCATTCTTTTGAGGTCCACACCATCAGGGTCTTCCATCCCCTCCCCCTCAGAGTAGCAGTGGTATATCGCCCCTCAGGGTCACCCACCCAGTTCCTCGACCATTTTTTCCCTGTGGCTGCTGCACTTAATTTCCTCAGAATTACCAACCCTTATCCTGGGAGACTTTAACATCCCCAGAAATAGCCCCATCTCTCCATCTGCATCCCAGCTCCTATCTCTAACCACCCCTCTTGGCCGCTCACAGCTCTCAACCTCTGACAAACACAAAGATGGTAACACCCTTGACCTGATCTTTGTCTGGCTCTGTTCAATCTCCTTCTTAGATAACTCACCTCTTCCTCTCTCTGATCACAACGTTCTCTCCTTCACGCTCACAAATCCTCGCCCACCCCAGCGCACTCCTACCTATCACACATTCAGAAATCTACAGGCACTCATGCACTCACAGAATTTCTACACTCATCACTGTCCCTTATCTTGTTCTCCTCTCCTGATTTGGCTGTGAATCACTACAATGACACTCTCAGAAGCTCCCTAGACCAAGTAGCGCCCCTCACCCTCAGAACCTACAAACACAGAGTAAAACAGCCTTGGCTCACATCACAAACTCGATTCCTCCAGCGATGCTCTAGGGATGCTGAACGTCTATGGAGGAAAACCCGCTCACCAGAAAAACTTAGGCTGAGAATTTACAACTCTGCACTTCACCTCGCCAACAGACCTACTTCACCACCCTGATCTCCTCACTATCCAACAACCCAAAGAAACTCTTTGACACCTCTCATTCTCTCCTCAGTCCTAAAGTGCAGGCCCCCAACACTGCTGATGATCTAGCTTCTTAGTTCACAGAGAAAATAGACAACATCCGCCAGGAAATCAGCTCTCGGTCCCCAACCGATGCTACCTATCAATTTCCACCCCACATTCCTCGTCCCAGCCCACCACATGCACCACTGACCCCATTCCCTCACACCTACTCCAGTCTTTCTTTCCAGTCTTCACCACTCACCTAACCAAAATCTTCAATCTATCCCTCTCTTCTGGCATCTTCCCTTCCTCCTTCAAACACTTTATCATTACTCCATCATTAAAGAAAACTTCTCTTAACCCATCCTGCACAAATGCCTATAAACCAGTCTTCAATCTCCCTTTCATCTCTAAACTCTTGGAGCGCCTGGTCTATCTCCCGCCTCACCTGTTACCTCTCCACTCACTGTCTTCTACACCCATTACAGTCTGGCTTCTGCCCCCTACATTCAACAGAAACTGCCCTCATCA
Organism: Allobates femoralis; assembly: GCA_033576535.1. NCBI lineage: Eukaryota > Metazoa > Chordata > Amphibia > Anura > Aromobatidae > Allobates > Allobates femoralis. The sequence goes on along the minus strand of JARQOC010000010.1, from coordinate 101,864,071 downwards.
AAGTGACCAATGACCTTCTGACAGCAAAACTAATGGTGACCACTCTCTGCTTATCCTTCTGACCTTTCTGCAACTTTTGACACAGTTGACCACCATCTCCTACGCTCTATGCTTCACTCCATTGGTATAAAGGATACTGCTCTCTCCTGGTTCTCTACCTATCTTTCTGACCACTCTTTCAGTGTATTATTTGCTGGCTCCACTTACCCCTCTCTTCCTCTCACTATTGGGGTCCCTCAGGATTCAGTCCTTGGCCCTCTTCTCTTCTCTCTCTACACGGCACCGATTGGACAGACCATCAGCAGATTTGGCTTTCAGTACCATCTTTATGCTGAATACACACTTCTACTTCTGATGATACACATCCTCCCCTGACCTCACCCCCGCTGTAATAAGAACACCAATGACTGTCTAGCTGCAGTTTCCAATATCATGTCCGCTCTCTACCTAAAACTCAACTTTTCAAAACTGAACTTCTTCTGTTACCGCTCCACTAACCTCCCTAAATATGACATCTCCCTCTCGGTGTGCGGCACCACAATAACGCCTTGTCAGCAGCTCACTGTCTGGTGTTATGTTTGACTCTGATCTTTCCTTCACCCCATATATACATTCTCTCCCTCTCTTGCCGCTTGCACCTGAAGAACATCTCAGAATTCACCCCTTTCTCACAATGGAAACAACAAAAATACTGTGGCCCTGATTCACTTCTCCTTGACTATTGTAATTCTCAATTAATTGTCCTCCCCCTCAGTAGGCTTTCCCTCTCCAGTCCATCCTTAATGCAGCAGCTAGGATCACCTATCGGCCAACTGTTACTTGGATGCATCAGCTCTATGCCAGTCATTGCATTGGCTGCCTACATAGGATCCAATTCAAGCTGCTTGTTCTCACCCACAAAGCTCTTCCCCCTACCTCTCTACCCTCATCTCTGTTTATCACCCTATCCGCTCACTTTGCTCTGGAAGTGACTTTAGACTAACATCTGCATTAATCTGAACCTCCCACTCCCGGCTCCAAGACTTCTCCAGAGCTGCACCAATTTTCTGGAATGCTCTACCCCAAGAAATTACATCTATCCACAACTTACATAGTTTCAGGCATTCCCTAAAAACACATCTTTGTAGGGTGGCCTACATATGCCAGTCAATTACTGGCTGCCTACACTAGGATCCAGCATTCAATGCTTGTTTCAAAAGAGTCTTGCTTCGTTTAGAGCAAAAACCCCAGATATCCTCCAGGGAAGGACCTAGACATGGTTGGTGGCCACTTATGCTGCTCTTATCTATTCCCCATTTCTCAAGTTGACTATACCATCATTGTAAATAAGCCCCACCTCACTGTTAGATTGTAAGCTCTTATGAGCGAGGCTTTCATTATTTGCTTTAGGCTGGCTTCACACTATGGTTTTTGCCATCCTGTTCTGTTTCGTTTTTAAAAGAACAGGATCGTTTTAGTCTCCCATGTAGTCCTATGGTGCTAATGATCATAAATGGACATCTGGTTTTGTGAATTCAGTCCCGGATTGTTTCTGTCCTGTTTTTCCTGGGCCCCAATATCGGAGACTGCTCCGATTTTGCGCTCTGGTGAAAAAAATCGGACCAAATCCGGACAGAAACGAATCTAAAGCGATCCGGCACACATAGCATGGGAGTCTATTGGCGCTGGATCCGGTAAAAAATCGGATCATTTCCCAGATACGGTTTTAGTGTACTGAGCATGCTCAGTACACTAAACACTGCTCTGTTCCCGTAATTTCACTTTAGCAGTATATCTACATATAGTACACTAATCATATCTACTACACTGCTAAAGTAAAATTAAATAAAGGAAAGGTTAAAAATAAAAAAAATAATTCTCACCTGTCTGCGTGTGTCCCGCGATGCATTCACCTCCGATGGTGAAAGGACCTTAATCCGCTGACCGGAAGGGGCGGGGCAACTTGATCAGCTGATGGGTCACATGACTGCATCAGCGCAGTTTAAATCTTTACTTACTTGATGTCAACGACTCCTGATCTGCAGAGGAAAACGTCATTATGTAAACCTGCCCATCTTGATGTCCAATCCTTAAAAGAACATGGACCATAATGGTTTCCCAGCTCCCCTCCAGCAGCAGATATTGGGGTTGGGGCGGTGTAGCTGGTGCTCTCCTCCCGTACACATGCACACTTTGTTGAGTTTATGAGGGGTTTCGTGGAGTCGCTGTCGTACCCCCGCCATCAGGCAGAGAATCCATAGCTCCAACTGCAGAAGTGGATGAGAATCCAGAACAGTCTCCCAGGATCACGTCTTGCAAATGTTATTTTTCATGGTAATTTTCATCCTGGGAATTGCAGTGATTACTCCCCTGCGGTTATATAAGAGCTTCGGGGTCAGAACTATCCTTATTTATGAATTTCTTAACTTGTTTTTTTCCCAGGACGCCTATGTTGAGTACTTGAAGGGTGTGAATTTGATTTCCCAAATCCTGGCTGAGGAAGCTGAGCACAAAGGTAAATAATCTTCCAATCAGATGTCATTAGGACAACGCCATTGTGTGGTCAGACAAGAAAAACAAAGGAAAGATTGTCCTTTAAAAGTGAATTATGCTGATATCATCAGCAATGAATTTATTCCAAGGCCTAATTCTTACTTACCAGTAAATGAAGCGCTGAGCCCGGACTCACAGAAGATGCTGAAGTTGGCAGAACAATGTCTGGAGAGGGCACGGATGACGGCGGATAAGCTGGGTGAGTTCATACTGGCCTCTGTATATAGAGGTCTAGAGATGTAAATGGATGCAGTTACATAAATATCATAAAGTGAGGGTTTGATACCATGATCATATAGAAAGCAGCACAAACACAGATGTAATAAAGTATAAATACTTATTAGAATCAGATTAAAATTAATAAAATGGAAATACATAAAATGGCAATAATGATCCAAAAGAAATAAATTGGACCCCGGCACAGACAGCAAAAAAAGAAAACTAATGCAAAGTATTATGCATCAGGACCTACCAATAAACATATGACAAGACCCAAACAGTGTAGGGATGACAGAAAGAACACTTATAATAAGGCCCATAAGATAATATAAAGAGATGGTCCCCCAGGAAGAAGGCATGCAAGCTGAAACATGCGTCAGGGAGTTTCACTGCTTCTCACATTCAGATATTGGACCATCTCTTCATATTATCTTATGGGCCTTAGCATATACTAGACGGGGGCCCGATTTTATTGCATCAGGTGATTCTAGAATGTGTAGGATTATATATTAGTCCAACTATTTCCGCATCTAATCGCAGCGCCACCGAGGAGGGCAGGGGTAGTCCACTGCTGCATGGGGTGGCTGTGGCTTGGAAGGCGCTGCTGCTGCTCACCATCCCCCTTGTGTGCTCTGTCTCTCCCCCCCCTGTGCGCTCTGTCTCTTCCCCCCCTGTGCGCTCTGTCTCCCCCCCCCCCTGTGCGCTCTGTCTCTCCCCCCCCTGTGCGCTCTGTCTCTCCCCCCCTGTGCGCTCTGTCTCTCCCCCCCCCCTGTGCGCTCTGTCTCTCCCCCCCCTGTGCGCTCTGTCTCTCCCCCCCCCTGTGCGCTCTGTCTCTCCCCCCCCTGTGCGCTCTGTCTCTCCCCCCCCGTGCGCTCTGTCTCTCCCCCCCGTGCGCTCTGTCTCTCCCCCCCCCGTGCGCTGTCTCTCCCCCCCCCCGTGCGCTCTGTCTCTCCCCCCCCCCCCGTGCGCTCTGTCTCTCCCCCCCGTGCGCTCTGTCTCTCCCCCCCCTGTGCGCTCTGTCTCTCCCCCCCCGTGCGCTCTGTCTCTCCCCCCCCGTGCGCTCTGTCTCTCCCCCCCCCGTGCGCTCTGTCTCTCCCCCCCCCGTGCGCTCTGTCTCTCCCCCCCCGTGCGCTCTGTCTCTCCCCCCCCCGTGCGCTCTGTCTCTCCCCCCCCCCGTGCGCTCTGTCTCTCCCCCCCCGTGCGCTCTGTCCTTCTCTCCCCCCCTTGTGCGCTCTGTCTCTCCCCCCCTTGTGCGCTCTGTCTCTCCCCCCCTGTGCGCTCTGTCTCTCCCCCCCTGTGCGCTCTGTCTCTCCCCCCCTGTGCGCTCTGTCTCTCCCCCCCCTGTGCGCTCTGTCTCTCCCCCCCTGTGCGCTCTGTCTCTCCCCCCCTGTGCGCTCTGTCTCTCCCCCCCTGTGCGCTCTGTCTCTCCCCCCCTGTGCGCTCTGTCTCTCCCCCCCTTGTGCGCTCTGTCTCTCCCCCCCTGTGCGCTCTGTCTCTCCCCCCCTGTGCGCTCTGTCTCTCCCCCCGTGCGCTCTGTCTCTCCCCCCCTGTGCGCTCTGTCTCTCAATTTCCTGAACAATATCGTTTAAGCGATCTGCTTTTTTGATCACTTAAGCGATATCGTTTGTGCGTCGCTGCGTGTAATCAAACGATTTTTCATTGAAAACTCGCTTGATTGTTTGATTGCAGATTTGTGAACATGCAACAACAATAGGATATCTGCCGCGACACTACTGTATATATGAGAAATGTAAATTAATGAGTGGCACTAAAGAAAAGAAGATCAGACTGAATTGTGCAAATGTGTAATGCAGAAACTGCCCTGTGCTAAAAATGAAAATCAGAGGTCTTAGTCTCATCAGTGGCAACTAAGAATCAAGCCTGGCACCCACTTCAAGGGGCCTCCACTGCCAGGTCCTGACACTATGCCCTAGTGAGATGGTGAAATGGTGAAATCTGTGTAGGCTTATATGTCCATGGATGTAATTAAAATCAAGTGTGTGCTAGGACCTCACACTGGTGTCCAAGAGTGGTTACCAGACTAAGAAAAGAGGGAAAAGGGAAAATTATATATAATGGGAGCTCAGTCAAAATAGACAATATGTGAAAACGTATAAGACTGGCATCACCGTACATGTAGGTGCTGGCAGAAAATAATCATACTTACAACAATAGGATATCTGCCGCGACACTACTGTATATATGAGAAATGTAAATTAATGAGTGGCACTAAAGAAAAGAAGATCAGACTGAATTGTGCAAATGTGTAATGCAGAAACTGCCCTGTGCTAAAAATGAAATCAGAGGTCTTAGTCTCATCAGTGGCCACTAAGGATCAAGCCTGGCACCCACTTCAAGGGGCCTCCACTGCCAGGTCCTGACACTATGCCCTAGTGAGATGGTGAAATGGCGAAATCTGTGTAGGCTTATATGTCCATGGATGTAATTAAAATCAGGTGTGTGCTAGGACCTCACACTGGTGTCCAAGAGTGGTTACCAGACTAAGAAAAGAGGGAAAAGGGAAAATTATATATAATGGGAGCTCAGTCAAAATAGACAATATGTGAAAACGTATAAGACTGGCATCACCAGGGCAGTTTCTGCATTACACATTTGCACAATTCAGTCTGATCTTCTTTTGCTTAGTGCCACTCATTAATTTACATTTCTCATATATACAGTAGTGTCGCGGCAGATATCCTATTGTTGTAAGTATGATTATTTTCTGCCAGCACCTACATGTACTGTGATGCCAGTCTTATACGTTTTCACAGATTTGTGAACATGTTCACAAATCTGTCGTTGGTCGGCCGGTGGACACGCAGCATCGCTGCGTGTGACACCGGCAAAGCTGCGATGAACGAGCTCCCAGCGCCTCACAGCCTATGCTGGGAGCTCGTATCCATGGTAAACATCAGGTTACTAAGCGCCGCGCGGCACCCTAGTAACCCGATGTTTACCATGGTTACCAGTGTTCTCGCTGGTCCACATCGTTGGTGAGTCTGCCTGTGTGACAGCTCACCGACGATGTGAACGATATTGTTAGCGATCGCGCGTGCATGTGATCGCTAACAATATCGTTCTGAAAATTTAACCTACCCTATCTGTGACGTGGCCCTTAGGGTACCGTCACACTTGGCGATGCACCAGTGATCCCGACAACGATCCGACCTGGTAGGGATCACTGGTGCATCGCTATGTGATCGCTGGTGAGATGTCAAACAGTCAGATCTCACCAGCGATGCAGCGGTCGTTGAGACCCTGTCACTTTAGGGCGTAGTGTTGAGATCGTTGGTCGTTGTCCCTGTCAAACACAGCGATGTACACTGCCCAGTGGGAGTGCAATGACCAAAAAATGGCCCAGCACAGTTTGTAACGATCAGTGATCTCGTAGCCACAATCAGGCCCTGCTGTGTGTCACACAAAGCAAGATCGCTGGCGAGGTCGCTGTTGCGTCACAAAACTTGTGACTCGCTAGCGATCTCGCTAGCGATCTCGCTTAGTGTGACATTATTTACATAATGTCCTATAGGTGGCACTGTTGTGGGGTCAAACTTACAGACAGACTGGATAGGGCTTTTATATAGTAGATGTTCTTCTATACTGTTTGGGCCTTGGATCTTACCAAAAAATATATATTACAAAACACAAACAGTTTAGGGATCACAAAAAGAATACATATATTATTATATGGGCCTTATTATAAGGAGATGGTCCCATACCTGACTGTGTGCCACCCACTGACGAGTGTTTTGGCATTCGTGCCTTCTTCCTGGGGGACCATCTCTCTATATTATCATATGAGCCTTATTCTATATGTTCTTCTTGTGACTTCTATTCTGTTTAGGTCTTGTCATACGTTTGTTTATAAGGTTCTGATACTACTTTGCACTAGTTCTTTCTTTCCTGCCTGTGCTGTGGGGCCATTGTTTTTTGTTTTTTTATTGGATCATTATTGCCAATTTTTATACTACCCTACCCACTGGCAGACACAAACAGAAAAAGGCCCCTGTGTAAGAACAGTACATAGGGCCCTTTTCAGTACAATAGCTCTTAAACATGCACTATTTCCCCTGCTTTTGAGGTGCAAATGGGCCACCTTTCCTCTCTGATCTCTGTGCGGTTGCACAGGTTGCACCAATGATATGTTCGTGCCTTATTAATGTGAATCTAATTATAATAAATTGTTATATTTTATTTATTATGTCTGTGTTTGTTCTGTTTTCCATATGATCGTAGTTACGTGTTTGGTGCTTGACGTTCCATGATTTAGTCCTACACATATTCTGCAATTTTTATGAAAATTTATATGGTAATGATCACTTTTATATTAGGCCCAGTTCACATTAAGACTGTGCTGCGTTTGTCTGCATTGCGTTAGCGCTGCTGTTGTGCTTTACAAATGCAGTGAACCGCAAATCTAACGCTGTTCGTTAACGCAGGCCATTATATGCTATGGGCGAGCGCATGCAAACGCATCCCAAAACGCAAGTGCAAAGTGGGGTTGTGTTTGAACGCATGCGCTACTCCTAGCGCACAGGAAACATCGCCAGACACATCCCCTATGTGCTAGGACTAGCGCATGCATTCAAACGCAACCCCATTTTGCACTTGCATTTGGGGTTGCGTTTGCATTCGCTCGCCCATAGCATATAATGGCAGCGTTAACGCACAACGTTAGATTTGCGGTTCACTGTGTTTGACTGCGTTCGCAAAGCGCAACAGCAGAGCTAACACAATGCAGCCAAACGCAGCACAGTCTTACATGTGAAATGGCCCTTATTGTTTACATTTTTGGGGTATTGACATTACTTTTTACTGGTGCTATTCGTATAACTGTATTATTTACTGTGAGCTGTATTTTCTCACTGTGGGTTTGTTACAATGTATTAGTGTTGGTGGCAGTTTGGGAGAGCAGATCTGTTCCACTGATACATTGTAACAAAGTTGTACTATCATGAGCTGTAAACAATGAATATTTCTATTCACTGCAGCAGCAAAGATCTTGCAATAAGATGAAGGATGGTTCAATACGCTCGGCCTTGTGACGATTATATTGTGTCATTTCTGTTTTAGGTAAATCGGATGATAATTTACAGTCACCGGAAAGTCGAAATTCTGAACTCCCCGATCCACCAGCTGCTATAAACGCGATGAGTCGTCCGTCCCTCTCCTCCACCTCTGTGACCTCACCGGTTGCTCCTGGCCACCACTATGGCCACCGGCGAGCTTGTTCAGACGAGGTTCAGAAGCTCGGAGACTTTCCAACACCAGAGGTTTTCCAAATGCTGAGGGCGGCTGAAGGCCAGAGGTCTAGAAAGTGCGTAACCCAAAATCATCATTATATTCATCCTCAAAGTAATGAGCAGCTCAGTAATGAACTGTCTCTTATCAGGGAGCTCACACCCCTAGAGGAGGCATCTATACAGAACCAGAAGCTCAGGGCATCGTATGAAGTCCGTCTGGCCCGGCTGAACCCTCGGCAAGCAGCGCAGAAAACCTCGCTGGTAAGTGGCCAAATATAAGGCTCCGTTCACATCTGTGTCAGGGCATGAACCGATATTTGTCCAGTAAGGTGTCTGACACCGCAAACGAGACCTGATGGATTCAGTTATAGTCAACAGATTTTTTTTGGGGTGAGATTAAAGGCCCCATCTCACGCTTCAATGGTCGAACGATTCGATCAACGATCCGATTTGACCTGGATCGCTTGAACGACGTTCAATGTTAGTAAAATGTCACACGTATAGATATCGTTAATGATACAGCGATTTTGCGACAAGCAAACAATACTTGCGGTCGTTAGATCGCCTACGTCCTTCACTTCTCAATAGGCGAGGTCGTTAACGACATCATTATCAAGTTGTCACATACACCCATGCTGCAGGTTGAACGAACGCTCATCGTTTGGTTAAAGGTCCGGTTCACAAACCATCGATGAACGATCCGCCCGATTATTGTTGATCAGATGTACATGTCACACTGAACGACGTAGCCTGAACCACTGAAAACCGTGATGTTTCAACAATATCGTAGTGTGTGACGGGGCCTTTACCCTCTTATCCAACCTAGTTGTGCTGGGTTAGAGCAGCGCTCCTCCACACTGTACGTAGAATACAGACATCCCCCACCCCAGCAGTATGGCTGACGAGATGAAGAAGCAGGAGAGGACACCTCAACCCTCTACTACTTGTATTGTATCAGTGCCGGTCACATTGACGGTATAGCACATGTACCACTCTGTCTCCTGCAGACGTCTGTGGATCATGATCCAAGAATAGATGAGCCACGACATACAGGCCATGCCGTCTGGACCACAAAGGACAGACTGCAATGGATGCGCTGTGATGTATGGGCTGCGATTTACGGTCTGTAATGGACAGGCCATAACATACGGGTCGTAATGTATGGCCATGATTTATTGGCCGCTATGTACAGGCTGCCATGGACAGGCCACGACATACAAGCCACAACGTATGGGCTGTGATGTCTACAACGCGATGTACGGGCTGCATGAGTTCCTTACAGGTCTCTGTACCTGAATTCAGCAGCACGGTAGGCATATATGACGCTGCTGGGTCCAGTCAGATGATGTGTATTGTGCTCCGTGTTCAGACCGAGCCTACAGGAGTCCTCACAGTAAGCACAGAGAGATGTGCAGTATCGTAATGTATAGGAAGAAGTTTACAGCGGCTGCTGAACATTATAATGAAGCTGACGCCACTCACTGCTATAGGATAAACTAATGGTCAGAAGCCTGAGCCATCGGTGACAGACAGCCGATGATATGGAGAGTCATGCAGGCTGCACCTCTTATTCTAGGGCCGTATACACACAGGCTTTTTTTTGTGTGTTCAAATGCAATCTCTTTTTTTAACCAAGAAAGAAGAACACTTCATTTCTTGAATTGCTTTATGAAGTTTTTTCCAGCCTTCTGATTGGACAATGCCTAGTTTGGAGTGGATCTTATCATAGATTTTTTTTTTTAAACCTGAAGTGGCGGAGGGGTACTCTCAGAGCACTAGCTCCATTGACCATCAATGTGGATGAACATTGAGATGGAGGAGTATTTCAAGATTTTCTTTATTTTTAAGCGCTATAGAAAAAACAGAAGCCCTTATATTTGTAAATATCCCTAAAGTCCCCCATGCACATTAGATATCTATTGATTGTTCAGCTGCCTGCCATCTTCCCCCATACCCAGAAACACCCGGCTCCAGCAAGTGCTCCTGTACTTTCTATGAGATATCGGCCACCAGGCTCCCCCAGCAATACTTTATCTCTCATGGTGGGTTTACACGCCGCGATATCGGCGTCCAACTCCGACCCAACTCCGACAAAAAGTCACGTGGGTCGCGAGTTGGAGCGATATCGTGTGCGCGTTGTACGGTTTTGAGCGTACAACGCGATGCTGGAACGATGCCAAAACGATATCGGAGTTGAATAGCAGAGAGATATCGCAAGGCCGTTGTACCAGCATCGCTGCGTGTGACAGCCCAACTCCGATCTGTACTCGCACCTCACCCATTAACTCCCATGTTAAATGGTCGTTACTGGGTTGGTGGGCGTACACATCGGAGGGACGTTGTTTCCCGATATCGCAGCGTGTAAACCGGCGATGCGATATCGGGAAAAGGGCTGAAAAAATGCGCGCTCCCGCGGCGTTGCCTCCGATATCGCGGCGATATCGGGACGTGTAACCCCACCATTAGAGAACAAAGATATTGTTGGATTTCCAAGGTGTCTGTACACATCAGATTAATCAACAGAAAGCGCCAATGTAGCCGAGCTCAACCAACACTCTAAAGGTACCGTCACACACAGCAATATTGCTTGCAATTTCACTGGCAATTTGCTGGTTGCAGTGAAATCATGGACACATGGTTACATTTGTACACGGCAACAAAATAGAACAATATGTCCATGATTTCACTGCAACCAGCAAATTGCAAGTGAAATTGCAAGCAATATTGCTGCGTGTGACGGTGCCTTAAGGGCAGCTTCACACTTGCGTTCCCCGCCGCTGCGTATTGCGGCGGGCGAACGCAAGCACCGCCCATCCCTATGTTTAACATGGGGATGCACGGTGTATGTGGGTCCCCATTGCCCTCCATCTGTGATGCAGAGGCTTGCATACAAATCATACATTCCCGTCCGCATCGAATACGCAACATGTTGCAGATTTGGTGCGGACAGGAATGTATGATTTGTACGCAAGCCTCTGCATGCGTACAAATCACACATGGAGGGCAATGGGGACGCACGGCCATCCGCGCCCGACCACATACACCGTGCGTCCCCATGTTAAACATAGGGATGGGCGGTGCTTGCAGTCGGGTTGCGTTTACCCGCCGCAATACCAGCGACGGCAAACGCAAGTGTGAAGCCAGCCTAAGGCCCTATACACTCTGTTCATTTTTATGTGTTTTTAGTGCAAATTTGTCACAAAACTGCAGGCAGATTCTGATGTCAGCAAAGTCAATGAGAATCCTGAAGTTTTGTGCACATGTTGTTTTTTTCTATGCAGATTTGGTGCAGAAATAAGGGTGCCTTCACACTGCGGCGTGATCCAGTCTGGGATGACCCTGACAGCCGCGGACTGGATCAGCACACAGGACTGGAGGGCTAATATGCCCTCCGGTCCGGTGTGCAGCCGCACGCAGCTGCAGCCGCTGACAGTCAGGACCACGGCGCCACGGTCCTGACTTATCAGCAGCGGGAACTACGTGCGGCTGCACACCGGACCGGAGGGCATATTAGCCCTCCAGTCCTGTGTGTTGATCCAGTCCGCGGCTGTCAGGGTCATTCCGGACATCCCCGGACCGGATCACGCCGCAGTGTGAAGGCACCCTAAGTCTACAGCATGTCAATTATTGCAGCATTCGGTACATTTTTCTGCCAGGAGATGCAGATTTAGTGCAGTAATTTCTGAACCCAAATGCTCAATGTGCCACATAAACACTAAAGGTACCGTCACACGCAGCAATATTGCATGCAATATCACTGGCAATTTGCTGGTTGCAGTGAAATCATGGACACATTGTTCTATTTTGTTGCCGTGTACAAATGGAACAATGTGTCCATGATTTCACTGCAACCAGCAAATTGCCTGTGAAATTGCTAGCAATGCTGCAACGTGTAATGGTGGGTTTACACACACCAATTTATCTGTTCAATTCTGAACCAATCTCTGGTTGCAGTGAAATCATGGATACATTGCTCCATGTTGTACACAGCCACAAAATGGAGCAATGTATCCATGATTTCACTGCAACCAGAGATTGGTTCAGAGATTGAACAGATAAATTGGTGTGTGTAAACCCACCATAACAGTACCCTAAAACACTGATCCCCACCTCCAGGCCTCAGGAGCGCCCAGCAGGGCAGGTTTTGAGGATTTCCTCAGCATTGCAGGTGATGGAATTATCACCAGTGCAAAAGATTAAATTATCACCTGTGAAATACTGAGGGAATCCTGAAAACCTGCAGTTATGGGGGCTCCTGAGGACTGGGGTGGGGGGCACTGGTCCTCATTAACAAATCTGCATTTCTTCATCAGTGCAGTTATGCTAAAGTGAGGAGGGGAATTTACAAAACATTGAGACATTAACATCATCATTGAGAGATTGACACCTGCTCTGTGTTTTGAAAACACTCCTGATTTTGTGAACAATACTGATCTGTGAATGAGGCCTGATGTGTACTGGAGGGGTTGAAATTGGATGGACATTAATGGTGGGTTTACACGCTCCAACGTCAATCCGATATTGGATCCGACGGCGTGGGGGCGCGATTTTTTTCTGCCCAGATTTCAAAGATCGCATTGGAGGTTTACACAGCGCGATATCGGCATACAACGTCTCTACGATGTGTAAGCCCCTTGTACGGCCGACCCAGGAACGACCATTTAACATGGGAGTGAATAGGGGGACGCTGTACTGCACATCGTAGTTGGGCGTTTACACAGCCCGATCGATCCGGCTCCAACCTCCATCCATATCGGGCGGTTGAATAGAGCGCTCATTCGATCCCCGATATCGGATTGACATCGTTCGTGCATCGTATTGGTCATTTACACCATACAACGCTGCGAACGATATCGGGTCCAACGCACGAACCACGTGACTTTTGGTCGGAGTTGGACGCCGTTATCGGGACTGTAAACCCACCATTACACACACATTGTTCTGCTGGAGATCAGTCACCTGCAGCTATCTCTCATAGAGCACATGGCTGGGGGAGCTCTCCTGTGTATGTGCAGTTGTGCACAGATGAACATCTGATGTATACTTTCTTTTTTTTTCACAGATAAGTGAATAAATATTATATTATTATCATCATCATTATCATCCCTGTCCCCACTGGGGCTCGCAATCTACATTCCCTATGGCCGGTTTCACACCACGGTGTGACCAGGCCCAAGGCTGTCCAGTGTGAACCTGACAGCCCCGGACCCGATTTTGACACAATGTATCCCTATGGTGCCGGATGGCAGATATTTGCCATTCGGTTTTGTCCCTGTCTGACAGCATCAGACTTCATTCGGTTTTTGTCCCGGGCACGTCCGGTGCAAACATCTGCACAAATCGGATCCTCTCAGATCCGGCGCGATCCGGTGCCCCTAACATGGGAGTCTATTGCGCCAGATCGTGCCGGATCCGACAAAAAATCGGATTCGGGAGCTGGACATCGGGTGCTGAAGCTCAGCTAACTGTATAATGCTAATCATTGAGCCACCATATGCAGTGCTAACCACTGAGCCACAGTATACAGTGCTAACCACTGAGCCACCGTATGCAGTGCTAACTACTGAGCCACCGTATACAGTGCTAACCACTGAGCCACCGTATACAGTGCTAACCACTGAGCCACCGTATGCAGTGCTAACCACTGAGCCACCGTATACAGTGCTAACCACTGAGCCAACGTATACAGTGCTAACCACTGAGCCACCGTATGCAGTGCTAACCACTGAGCCACCGTATGCAGTGCTAACCACTGAGCCACCGTATGCAGTGCTAACCACTGAGCCACCGTATGCAGTGCTAACCACTGAGCCACCATATACAGTGCTAACCACTGAGCCATTGTATACAGCGCTAACCACTGAGCCACTGTATACAGTGCTAACCACTGAGCCACCATTTACAGTGCTAACTACTGAGCCACCGTGTACAGTGTTAACCACTGAGCCACCGTATACAGTGCTAACCACTGAGCCACCGTATACAGTGCTAACCACTGAGCCACCGTATACAGTGCTAACCACTGAGCCACCATATACAGTGCTAACCACTGAGCCACCATATACAGTGCTAACCACTGAGCCATCATATACAGTGCTAGCCACTGAGTCACCGTATACAGTGTTAGCTACTGAGCCACCGTATACAGTGCTAACCACTGAGCCACCGTATACAGTGCTAACCACTGAGCCACCATATACAGTGCTAACCACTCAGCCACCGTATACAGTGCTAACCACTGAGCCACCGTATACAGTGCTAACCACTGAGTCACCATATACAGTGCTAGCCACTGAGTCACCATATACAGTGCTAGCCACTGAGCCACCGTATACAATGCTAACCACTGAGCCACTATATACAGTGCTAACCACTGAGCCACCGTATACAGTGCTAACCACTGAGCCACTGTATACAGTGCTAACCACTGAGCCACCATATACAGTGCTAACCAATGAGCCACTATATACAGTGCTAACCACTGAGCCACCATATACAGTGCTAACTACTGAGCCACCGTGTACAGTGTTAACCACTGAGCCACCATGCCACCCAGATACCAGTATGCCCATTATAACCTATGTGCTGCTCACATGTCTATGTTTCCCTCAGACTGAGTGTCTGTGTGAACCCCAAGGAGACATGTCTGTTTTTTTTCGGTAGTACGCATAACAAGAACCAGTACAAATCTATGGGTGTATGAGAGGCCCGTCCAGCACATGGAGGGCAGCAGTGTGCAATCCATAAGCTGCACGTGTTTAACCTTGAAAGTATAGAATTTTTGTCATTTAATTTTCTATGTCAATTCAGAAAAAAAAATGGATGGCCGATGATTTGATGTTTTTTAAAACCATACATATGGACGGGTGGTAAAAAAAGCCATGGATGGTTAAATGGACCGTGCTGCACGTACACGAAGGGGGCCAAGACTGCCAGCTGGTATTCAGGGCATTGTTCAGCCTATGGGCACATGTTGAGTATTTTGTTGCAGAAATATCTGTAGCATATCCTGGAAAGAGAAGTGTTGTGTTTTCAGTGTGTTTTTTATGCATTTGGGGTGGCAAAAACACTGAAAGAATTGACATGCTTCAGATTTATTTCTGCATCAAATCTGCAAGGGAAAAAAAATAAATAAGTGCACAAATAAGGATTCTCATTGACTGTTCTCTAAGGATTGGCATACAGATTTGTGACAAAACTGCACTAGAAAAAAACTGCATTGTGTGCACAGGAACCTATGGGCCTCCTAACTCCTCTGACAGGTTAATGGGCTGGTGCAGACAATCAGAAGTTTCACAGGTGATTGTATCAGACCTCACAGCAGCCATTTCCACAGTTGTGCCCATCCCCCATCATCAGTGGTCAGAGTCAGGGCAGGAGGGCTGGATAGTGAGTGGATCCTGAGCAACCAGGACAAAGACGCCCAAGGAAGTGATGGGGCAGATGATGGTGAGCCCTGGGGAGCACCTGTATACTCCACTCCGCATACATCTGTATATACGTTATGGGTTTTGTGTGTTCGCGTGTCACTCAGAGCATCCCTTCCCGTGTGCTCTCCTCACCTTCTCTATCCTCCATCTTTTGGATTGTAGTTTGTTTGCCCCCTTTAGTCTGGCTCATTACCGTGTATTTTTGATGTTGCAGAATTTCTGCACTTATGTAAATTTTGTTTGTTTTTTTGTGTTTTTTATTGCATTTTTATTCTGCGTTTTTTGTCTCTTGTATGTCATGCTTTTAATAAAGTAGCTTTGTTTTTTAACTTTCCTAGTATCTGGTACTGACCAAACTTTATTGGCATCTTTAGGTGCAGAGTACATGCATTTTTGCTGTGGAAAAGCACTAAAAACGCATTTACATTTTTTGCATCTAATGTAAGTCTATGGGGAAAATCAGCACTGAAAACTCAGTGAAATTTATATATTGTGGATTTGAAAAATGCTCTGGCGTTTGACTTGCGCAGCATAAAGAAGCACAGCAGGCAGGAGATTTCTATAAATCCTTCCGCTTTACTGGATCTGTAAGACGCTGCGTTTTTTGATGCACCAAAAATTTGCAGTGTTGGAAATTCACCAAAAGCTCAAGGTGTGAACAAAGCCTTACATTTTTTTTTTTTTTTTTATATATATATATATGGAACAGCCTAAATAAAACACACTGCTGTCCAGCAAGATACTGAGAGGTGGTCCAACAGCATAGGAGCCGCTGTTACTGTGAATACTATCAGGGGTCACAACCTATTGTATTTATTATAAGGAAGTGACCATAAGGCGATGTGCAGGTGGAGGGTTCTTAATAATTGGGAGGTGGTCAGTTGGAAACCACCTCAGTAATCAGTCATAAGGCCGGGTTACACGCAGCGACATCGCTACCAATGTTGCTGCAATGTCACAGGTTTCGAGACTTTGCAGCGACCTCGCCAGCGACATCGCTGCGTGTGACATGCCGCAACCACCAGCAATCTGATCACTAATCATTGCGGAATGGCCGGGACCATTTTTCAGTAATTTGTCTGCCACTGTCACGCATGCATCGGCATGTGTGACAGGGGCAATGACCAGCGACACCCAGTGTGCGCCCAACACCCTGACTGATCCCAGCGACTAGTGGCAGTGCATCACTGGGTGATCGCTGGTGAGATCTGCCTGTGTGGCATCTCACCAGCGATCCCGACCACGTCGGATTGTTGGTGGAATCGCTGGAACATCGTTATGTGTAACGGGGCCTTTAGTCAGTTTGCTGCCTTTTGATTGAATGACGCAGAGTCTGGAGCAGATTCCAGCAAGACACCGATCACTGGGAGGGGCGGCTCTTATACAGGACAGAATAGTCTGGAGATAGCCTGTGTCCTAGTGTTAAAAGTAATAAATACTGTAGATAGATGATACTGTATAAATATATCATCTACAGTATCATCTGTCTACAGTATCCATCATCTATATGTACAGTATCTGTCTATGTCTACAGTATCTATCACCTGTCTACAGTATCATCTATATGTACAGTATCTGTCTACTATGTCTACAGTATCTATCATCTATATGTACAGTATCATCTGTCTACAGTATCATGTCTACAGTATCTACTGTATCATCTGTCTACAGTATCTATTTATATGTACAGTATCATCTGTCTACAGTATCATCTGTCTACAGTATCATCTGTCTACAGTATCTATATGTACAGTATCTATCATCTGTCTACAGTATCTGTCTACTATGTCTACAGTATCTATCACCTGTCTACAGTATCATCTATATGTACAGTATCTACTATGTCTACAGTATCTATCATCTATATGTACAGTATCATCTGTCTACAGTATCTATCATCTATATGTACAGTATCATCTGTCTACAGTATCTATATATGTACAGTATCATCTGTCTACAGTATCTGTCTAGTGTCTGTCTACACTCTACAGTATCTGTCTACCTATCATTTATCGACAGTGTCTATTATCTATATATCTACAGTATCTCTCTATCTAGAAAAAATTGGCAAAAATGTACAAACAATAATTAGGATTTATTAGTCTAGTGTGGCAATGTTTCAGTGGTGACCCAGCTTTCCCAAGGCTTGATAAAGGTGGGTCAACACTGAAATGTGCCAAACTGGACTAATAAAGTCCTAATTATTTTTTGTACATTTTTGAAGTGCTGCCTCTATTTTTTCTGCTTTTATTATTTGGGCTAGTGGATGTCTAGTTTTTATTAGAGCAATTTATCAAACTATATTTTGCAGTGCTGTTTTTACTTTAAAAAAAAAAGTACCGGTAGTTAACTATCTACAATATCTATCATCTTTCATATCTATCTATTATTATTTATTTATAGCGCACCATTGATTCCATGGTGCTGCACATGAGAAAGGGATACATACAAACAAGTTAAAAATACAATGAACAAACTTAAGGTCCCATCACACGTGTCAATATCGCTAGTGACATCGCCGAAAAGTGACGTGTTCAGTGATGTTGCTAGCGATATCGCAAGTGCATCGTGCTGTATGACAGCACGACTCAACTGCGATATATCGCTGGTCGCAGGTTCATAAACCTGTCAATATGGCCCCAGCGATTAGGCTGGATCGCGCCATCTGACACCGCAATAGCGATGTTGGCGGCGATACAGCCTATACCTCAGCATTGCTGCGGATTGCTCGCTGCGTTGAGTGATGGCTCCGCCCACATCGCCGCGGCGTCACCACCAACATCTTACTGTGTGACAGCTAGCCTGTGATGTCGGAAGTGACCGCGCTCCCTTCTGACATCACAGGAGATATTGACGCGTGTGATGGGGCCTTAAAGGTACCGTCACACGCGGCAATATTGCATGCAATTTCACTGGAAATTTGCTGGTTGCAATGAAATCATGGACATATTGCTCCATTTGTACACAGCAACAAAATAGAACAATGTGTCCATGATTTCACTGCAACCAGCAAATTGCAAGTGAAATTGCATGCAATGCTGCAACGTGTGATGGTGGGTTTACACGTCCCGATATCGGGGCGATATCGTAGGCAACGGCGCGGGAGCGCTCATTTTTTTAGCGCTTTTCCCGATATCGCATCTGCGGTTTACACGCTGCGATATCGGGAACCAACGTCCCTACGATGTGTACGCCCACCAACCCAGGAACGACCATTTAACATGGGAGTTAATGGGTGAGGTGCGAGTACACATCGTAGTTGGGCTGTTACACGGTACGATGCTGCTACAACGGCCATGCGATATCGGGCGGTTGAATAGCACGCTCATTCAACCCCGATATCGTTTTGGCATCGTTCCGGCATCGCGTTGTACGTTCAAACCGTACAACGCGCGAACGATATCGGGTCCAACTCCCGAACCACGTGACTTTTGGTCGGAGTTGGATCGGAGTTGGACGCCGATATCGCGGTGTGTAAACCCGCCATAACAGTACCCTAAAAAACTGATCCCCACCTCCAGGTCTCAGGAGCCCCCAGCAGGGCAGGTTTTGAGGATTTCCTCAGCATTGCAGGTGATGGAATTATCACCAGTGCAAGTGATTAAATTATCACCTGTGAAATGCTGAGGGAATCCTGAAAACCTGCAGTTATGGGGGCTCCTGAGGACTGGGGGTGGGGGGCACTGGTCCTCATTAACACATCTGCATTTCTTCATCAGTGCAGTTATGCTAAAGTGAGGAGGGGAATTTACCAAACATTGAGACATTAACATCATCATTGAGAGATTGACACCTGCGCTGTGTTTTGAAAACACTCCTGATTTTGTCAACAATACTGATCTGTGAATGAGGCCTGATGTGTACTGGGGGGGGTTGAAATTGCATGGACATCTACCCACACATTGTTCTGCTGGAGATCAATCACCTGCAGGCAACATCTTGCCGTGTGACAGCTAGCCTGCGATGTCGGAAGCGACCGCGCACCCCCGGCATCGCTTCCGAAATTGCAGGCGATATTGACGAGTGTGACGAGGCCTTAAAGATACCTTCACACGAGGCAATATTGCTAGCAATTTTACTGGCAATTTCCTGGTTGCAGTGAAATCATGGACACATTTGTTCCATTTCTACACGGCAACAAAATAGAAAAATGTGTCCATGATTTTGCTGCAACCAGCAAATTGCCAGTGAAATTGCTAGCAATATTGCCGCGTGTGACGGTACCTTTACAGTGACAGACTGGTACAGAGGGGAGAGAGGACCCTTCCCTTGTGGGCTTACATTCTATAGGCTAGCAGGGATGGAAATAGTAAGTTGGGTCAGCTCCGATGGTGGTAGAGCACCAGCTCCAGTGGCAGTAGGGTCATTCTGGGCTGTAAGGCTGGTTTCACACTGCAGTTTTTTCACTGATCAGTGTCCATTTGGGTGCCAAAACCAGGAGTGTCTCCAAAACTCAGAACAGGTGTCAATCTTTCAATTATACTTTTTCTCTGCAAGTTCCTCTCCCCTTTCCTCTCCTGGTTTTGGTACACAAATCTGATGGACACTGATCAGTGAAAAAACTGCAGTGTGAAACCAGCCTAAGCTGTTCTGAAGAGATGGGTTTTCAGGTTCTGAGTGTAGGGGATAGCCAGACATGTTAGGGTGCAGAATTCCAGAGGATGGGGGATGCTTGGGAAAAGTCTTGCAGGTGGTTAGATGAGGAATGTACAAGTGTGGAGGAAAGGAGAAGGTCTTGGGAGGATCGAAGATTACGAGTTGGATGATATCAGGAGATTAATTCAGAGATATATATGGGGGAAGACAGATTGTAGATGGCTTTGTAAGTCTAGGTTAGTATAGGGTGGGCCATTTATATGGATGCACCTAAATAAAATGGGAATAGTTGGTGATATCAACTTCCTGTTTGTCACACATTAGTATATGGGAGGGGGAAAACTTTTCCATATGGGTGGTGACCACAGCGGCCATTTTGGATCCAACTTTATTTTTTTCAATGGGAAGAGGGTCATGTGACACATCAAACTTATTGAGAATTTCATAAGAAAAACAATGATGTGCTTGTTTTTCAATGTAACTTTATTCTTTCATTAGTTATTTACAAGTTTATGACCACTTATAAAATGTGTTCAAAGTGCTGCCCATTGTGTTGGATTATCAATGCAACCCTCTTCCCTCAATCTTGACACACTGATAGCCACACCGCAGAAGAAATGCTAGTACAGGCTTCCAGTATCCGTTGTTTCAGATGCTGCACATCTCGTATCTTCACAGCATAGACAATTGCCTTCAGATAAGGGATGAGGAAAACTTATCTGTGAATGGTGAAGTTACCAAACAAAACCAGCGCTATTGGTCTGACACTAACCCACAGTGGATAGATCCCTCCAAGACTGTGGGAACACAAACATTGATGGTATGGTGTGGTATATGGGGTACAAAGATAGTGGGGCCATTCTTCATCAATGGAAACCTCAATGCCACTGGATATCTGAAATTGCTACATGATGATGTGTTGCCCTCTTTATGCACTGAAGATGGCACGTTCCCTGAGTTTTTCAAACAAGATCGTTCACCACCACATTATGGGTGTCAGGTCCAGGAACTCCTACATGAACAGTTTCCTGGAAAGTGGATTGGTCGTCGTGGGCCAGTTGAATGGCCACCAAGGTCTCCCAATCTGAGTCCCTTAAGGGGATGTCACACGCGTCAATATCGCTGTCAATGTCGCTCGTACGTCACGGATTTTCAGTCGCTCGAGCGACATAAAAGTGACGCAGGAGCGACATTGAAGCGTGTGACCAAGCGATGCAACCAGCGACATGTCGCTAATCGCCGATCGCAGGTTTCACTGCCAGACGTAAAACCTGTCGCTCATCGCTCAGTAGACCTTGTGCATCGCTGCGTGTGACACTAAACTCAGCGACATATTTTCTATTTTGACAACGTACAGGCGACTAAATAAAATCGCTCGCAAGATGGCGACATCACCACATCGCTGGGTCATATTGACGCGTGTGACATCTTACCTGCGATAATTCCACATCGCTCAGGCGATTAATAATTTGTGACGCATGAGCGATATTGCGGGCGACATTGACACGTGTGACAGGCCCTTTAGACTTTTATCTTTGGGGTCATCTGAAGGCATGTCTAGGCTGTGAAGATACGAGATGTGCAGCATCTGAAACAACGGATACTGGAAGCCTGTGCTGCATTTCTTCTGCGGTGTTGCTATCAGTGTGTCAAGAGCGGGAGAAGAAGGTTGCATTGACAATCCAACACAATGGGCAGCACTTTGAACACATTTTATAAGTGGTCATAAACTTGTAAAAAACTCATGAAAGAATAAAGTTACGTTAAAACCAAGCACACCATTGTTTTTCTGAAATTCTCAATATGTTTGATGTGTCACATGACCCTCTTCCCATTGAAAAAAATAAAGTTGGATCCAAAGTGGCCGACTTCAAAATGGACGCCGTGGTCACCATCCATCTGGAAAAGTTTTCCTTCTCCCATATACTAATGTGCCACAAACAGGAAGTTGATATCACCAACCATTTCCATTTTATTTAGGTGTAGCCATATCAATGGCCCACCCTGTAGTTTGAAATGGTTTGGGGAATTTGGAGCCAATGAAAAGATTTGCAGAGGAGAGAGGTGGATTAGTTGGGCAGCAGAGTTGAGAACAGATTGCAGTAGTTGAGGCGGGAGATGATGAGGGCAAGCACTAGTATTTTAGTAGATTGGGGATTGAGGAAAGGATGGATTTTGGAAATATTTTTGATTTGGAGCCGGCAAGAAGTGGCAAGGGTTTGGATGTGTGGTTTGATGGATAAAGAAAAATCAAGGCTTAAGGCCCAGTTACACCTAGCAACATTCCAGCAATCCTGACAACGATACGACCTGGCAGGGATCGCTGGAATGTCGCAAAGTGGTTGCTGGTAAGATGCCACACAGGCAGCTCACCGATGCGGCAACTCCCGACGGTCGTTGGGATCTGTCACTGTAACAGGTGTAGCATGGAGATTGTTGGTCGTTGCCCCTGTCAGACACACTGATGCAGCATGCCCGGCGGAAGCCAACAGTGAAAATGGTCCAGGCCATTCCATAATTATCAGCGATCTCACAGTAGGGGGAAGGCGCTCGCTGCTACATGTCACACGCAGCGATATTGCTGGCGAGGTCACCGCAATGTCACAAAGCCTGTGATGTTACGGCGATATTGTTAATGATATCGGTAAGTGTAACGGGGCCTTTACTCCTAGGCAGCGGACTTCAGTACAAGGCAAAGTATGATGTCGTTTATTGTGATAGATCAGGTAGCGAAGATGGGTGAGATGGGGGAAAGATGATGAGCTCGGTTTTGTCTACATTGAGTTTTAAGAAGCGAGAGGAAAGGAGGATATGGCCGATAGACACTCTGGGATTCTGGACAGGAGAGAGGTGACATCTGGGCCAGAGAGGTAGATCTGAGTGTCGTCAGTGTACAGGTGGTACTGGAATCCATGGAACTTTATGAGTTGTCCTAGGCCACAGGTTTAGATCTAGAAGAGTAGGTGTACCAGAACAGAGCCTTGAGGTAGAGTGGAAGTGGCAAATGCTAAATGTGCGGACAGAAAGGTGGGCTGAATAATGTTATTATTTTTGAATTTTTTGGAGAACTGCCTTTGCTTTTTGATAATTATAACTATCTATAGTATCTATCCATCTAGCTACCTTATCTATCATCTATTTACAGTATTTGTCTATTATTTATACATCTGCAAGCCTTGGTTCTATGCACTTTACAGTTTGTTTTTTTTAATGTTTTCTAATAAAATGGCTTTTTAAATTAACCTGGATTTGGAGCCTATGCTGGACTTCCCATTTCTTGTACCTGTCATTACCAGTTATATTTTAAGACTTTATTTCTCCACCTTATGCTGATCTTCTTAGTTTATTTTCACACTGGGGTGTTTTTATTTTCTGGTTTCTAAAGGTTTTAGATATGAATAGAATGACTTTCCAAATGTTTTTGCATCATATGCATTCTTTAAAAAAACTCCATGTAAACACAGCCCAGGTCATTGTTATGGAGATAAGTCCATTACCCTGATAACAGGTGAGGACAAGCATTGTCCACTGCAGGGGTTCTGGTATAGAGGTGCTAATGTCAGGTGCAACTGAGCCAGACGTCCTGTCTCCAGATCCCACAATGACATCATTACATGTAATATCTCTGTACAATAATCCATCTTCATATCGATCCCGGACATAACTGATCAAGGAACTTCATCACTTCTCTGGTTTCAAAAGTGTTGCAATTTTTTTGCTTTCAGAAACAGAAAAATAAGTTAATGTTGGGTGAAATTCTGGTTCGGTCACAGTCGTGTTTGGTGTGTGAACGATGGTGAAAATATGACGGGAAACATGGTGGTCGTAATATCCCACCCGAGGCTCCTATGGGAGGATACGCCATCAGTTAGGATAATGCTTTGCCACCTTCTTTCCTTACATATCATTAGCCGCCTCCTCTCACCTGACCAGGAGGAGGCGGAGGGGTCTTCTTCGGACCCTTTAAAAGCTTGCCTCAACAGAAAGTGTCAGACCTGTGATATCCAGCCAGGATACAGCTCTGCTTGATCGTCAGCTCCTCTACAGCATTGCTCCTCAATGTAATCAGTAAGTTTACCTATTTTGTCATTTTTAAATGTAATAATTTTGTAAGACACTTTACCTTTTGTGTATTAAAGGGATTGTCTGCCCATATATATTATGTCTTAATTATATTATTTATTGATATTTTTATTATTTTTTTTTTTTATTATTTCTCTGTAATCCAACCACACGCTTCAGTTCAGTTTAATTACAAGCTGAAGCTTTGTAGCTCTTTAGCCACAGGCCCTGATATTATTATATATTGTCCAAGTATAGAAAACAAATAGGCGGCACTCACCGTGTGTTCGTAGGTGCTTTCTTTATTGAAGAGGTGCGGGAGGGGTGCATGAAGGTACAGACGACAGGTCCTGTTTCGCGTTTGCCCGCTTCTACAGGTCCTGTAGAAGCGGGCAAACCGCGAAACAGGACCTGTCGTCTGTACCTTCATGCACCCCCTCCCGCACCTCTTCAATAAAGAAAGCACCTACGAACACACGGTGAGTGCCGCCTATTTGTTTTCTATACTTGGACTGTAAATGCTTGACTGGCTGATGCAGGCGTAGCACCACCAGGTGGCTGGGGATAAGACAGCGGTCTGTCTTTATGGAGAAATAAGAAAGACCAATAGCCCTGAAGGTGCCCGGTGCCCCTACCTTTCTATACAATTATTATATATTGATAACCTACATTTACCCTATCTGATTTTTGTGGTGTTAAACAGGTATGTTTTTGCTGATTGGTGGTCATTGACTAGCTCGGTAACACAAGCCGACCCTCCCTTCAGATACAGACTGATGAGTAAGGCGATGTTCACACAGGGTGGTATTGCGGCTGCATTTGTTTTCTGCTGCAAACACTGATCTCTTGGCAGAAACAAAGTTGTTTTTTTTTACCCACACTTTCTCATTTGTTTCTGTGACTGATAAATTGCTGTAAAGGTACTGTTACACACAGAGATATCTCTGGAGACATTGCTTGCAACTCACTGGTTGCAGTGAAATCATGGACACATTGTTCTATTTTGTTGCCGTGTTGCAGCATGGCAATTCTAAAGGTACCGTCACAAGCGGCAATTTTGCTGGCAATTTCACTGGCAATTTGCGAGGTTGCAGTGAAATCATGGACACATTGTTACATTTGTAAACAGCAACAAAATAGAACAATGTGTCCATGATTTCACTGCAACCAGCAAATTGCCAGTGAAATTGCTCGCAAAATTGCTGCGTGTGACGGTACCTTTAGAATTGCCATGCTGCTTTTTTCAAAAAACAGTTTTCAAGTTCAGGCGGGAAACAAAAAGCAATCGTGTGCAGATTTCTGGAATCTCATAGGTTTTGCTGGTGCTGTAAAAAGCAGCGTGTTATTAGCAATGAAAAAAAACATGCAAAAAAAAAAAACTCAGTAAAAACACCATGTGTGAACATAAAGCCTATTAAACGGCTCGGTGGCAGAGGATGCCATTGTTCTCGGCAGCACAAGTTCTGTTTAAACAGGACAGTGTGCTGCCAAGAACAATCAACTTTTCTGCAGCTCAAAAATTATACCACCGGATGAATGAGCGCTTTGTTTTTTTTTTTTTCTCGTTCATCAGGGGATCAACAGCCTGTTTAGACTGCATGAGTGTCAGAAAATGAGCATTTCTGTAAACCTGTTTACTATAATCAAGCGGAGTAGATGCTTCTTTAATGATAGGTCATCTACAAGTGTGTCTCATTAAGTTAAAGTAGCTTTTTGATGATATTCTATCTCAGTAATTCAATACATAAAGTGAAACACATATTATATATCAATGGATAAGAAAAAAATGCGGCACTCACCGAGCAGAGCTTTTTCCTTTTTTATTTCAGAGTCCTCTTTACATGGTTTCTCTGCAATGGAGGACAACAAAGTCCGTAGAAGGGGCAGGTGCTCCGAAACGGAATCCGTCACCTGTGTGTTTCCTCACTCCCCCCCCATTGCAGAGAAACCATGTAAAGAGGACTCTGAAATAAAAAAGGAAAAAGCTCTGCTCGGTGAGTGCCGCATTTTTTTCTTATCCATTGATATTGCTGTCTAATAAGCGTGCACCCGGGCACATGAACCTGCTTTACTCGCACCCTTACATATGCAAGTAGCACCAGTCCCTGCAACACAGCAGTGCCCAGTATATGTC
Source organism: Allobates femoralis (assembly GCA_033576535.1). NCBI lineage: Eukaryota > Metazoa > Chordata > Amphibia > Anura > Aromobatidae > Allobates > Allobates femoralis. Next base: position 101,837,852 of record JARQOC010000010.1, on the reverse strand, counting down.
TGCAAAACATATATTATATAGAGTCATTACACACAGAGTGATCTATTTCTAGTGTTTATTTCTGTTAATGTTGATGATTATAGTTTACACCCAATGAAAACCCAAAGGTCATTATCTCAGAAAATTAAAGTAGGGAGGATGAAGGGTCTGAGAGATAAAATATTCCCTAAATAGGTATCAGAGGCTTCACCTTGTGTGGTTGTGAGAGTCACAACTAGGGATGGGCGAACTGTTCGTTTTTCCCCGGGTTTGTGACCGCAGTTGCTGTTAAAGTGAGCAAAGAGTTGATAGTACATACTAGGTCCACGTTATTCGTTCCAGCTGTGCGGCGGCGCTGCGTCACTTCTGGCTTCTGGGGAATAGTCATGTGACTGGCTCCAACAGTCAATCATATGCACCCAGAAGATAAGGGGTGATCCAGAAGTGACGCAGCATGCTTCACACCAGGAAGAGAGAACGCTGACCCATTAAGTATATCATGTATATTGAATTTTTAATTGCTTTAACAGGGCAACCCCGAACATGAACCCGGAGAAAAACAAGCAGTTCGCCCATCCCTAGTCACAACCACTATAATGGTACTGTCACGTGTCAACCAAGGCTGCGATGTCGGAAGTGATGTGCGGGTGCGCGGTCGCTTCCGACATCGCAGCCTTGGTGTCACACGGCAGGATGCTGCAGCGATGCGGGCGGAGCCATCGCTCGCTGGGCTGGGATCAACCCAGCGAGCGATCCGCAGCAATGCTGCGATATAGGCTGGATCGCTGCCAACATCGCTATTGCGGTGTCAGACGGCGCGATCCAGCCTAATCGCTGGTTGCAGATTGACAGGTTTATGAACCTGTTCATAAACCTGTCAACCTGCGTCCAGCGATAAATCGCAGTCGCGTCGCGCTGTCACACAGCACGACGCACTTGCAATATCGCTAGCGACATCGCTGATGCGTCACTTTTTGGCGATGTCGCTAGCGACATTGACACGTGTGACACGGCCATAAAAGCAGATCATGCTTGCTGCAATTCACAGCGTGGAGCATGTAGAGTAGGGAGGATGAAGGGTTAAAATCTGTGCTGCCGTATTTCACAAGACATCAAAGGGTGAATATAATACTGATTTATTAGTCAACGTGTTTCCGGCTCCCTAGCCCTTCCCCAGGTCAAATCAGTATATTGCCATGTTTCTGGAAGCCCTGAAACATGTTGACTAATCAATATTATATTCACCCTTTGATATCTAATGGAATACGGCAGTGTGTTTTTTTAACTCTTCATCCTCCCTACTTTAATTTCTGAGATAATGACCTTTGGGTTTTCATTGGCTGTAAGCCATAATCAACATTAACAGAAATAAACACTTGAAATAGATCTCTGTCTGTAATGACTCTATATATGTGTTTTACTGAATTTATTTCAGTAATTCAATACAGAAACTTTCTGATGATATTCTAATTCATTGAGAAGCACTAGTACACATGCATATATACAACATATACAAACACACATATTATATATATATATATATACCCAAAAACAATCAGAATATATGAATAAAAACATAGATGCATAATAAAAATAAAACCTTTACATGATATATAAAAATTTACTAGATAAAAAAAGTGCATGTGTGTAAATATATATATATATATTTTACATTTATGTGTGTATATATAATATATAATTTACATTTGTGTGTGTATGTATGTATGTATATATATATATATATATATATATATATACACACACATGTAAATTTTATATATATATATATATATATATATATATATATATATATACACACATAAATGTAAAATATATATATATATATATTTACATTTATGTGTGTATATATAATATATAATTTACATTTATGTGTATATAATGCATATTATATATTACCATGTTGCTCTGGAACGAATGAGGAAAAAAATAAAGGCCAAAAATATAAGGGATTGCTGATAAGGGATTAATAACCAAATCAATAAAATGGGTCATCTGTATCAGATTATGGTAGTCCACCACCCCCACTGATCAGCCTTTACAAATCATATATAATATATATATATATATATATATATATATATATATATATATATATATATATATATATATATATATATATAATTTTTTTTTTTTTTTTCTTTCGATACAGCAGCACCTTTTATAGGATGAAGTGTAGTTTTCAATAACATAGTTCAACTTGCCATGCAATGTACTGAAAAAAGTGTGGTCAAATTGTAAAAAGAAAAAAACCCACAAGTCTGCCATTGTGTTCTGAATGTCCAGCTGCCTTGGCCGCCCGCTGGCACACCGCAATCACATTGTGTGGGGGAAGTGGACATCCGAAATTAGAGTGCTGCACACTGTCTGCATTACTGTTGGTGGCTTTTAAAGAGTTAAATGGCTGCAATCGGACTTGGCTTTGGTTGCTGCTGTTAGACCCGGCTGCTGGTTGTATAGTACAGCCGGCGCCTGGCTCTAAACCCGTCCAAAAGGGAATAAAGTATAGCCGAATAGGGTGTGCTAATTGTGGGGGTCCTGGGTGTCAGCCCCCTCCAATCTTATATTGGTAAAATAAAAAATCACTATAAGACCCCTTTAAATGTTTCTTTCTTCCAGACACTGTCACTACAGAGACAGATGACGGAGAATCTGGTGATAGCAAAGGCCAGAGAAGAGACTGTATCCTTCACATGTGCAGATAGTCTGGGTAGAGGGGAGGGATTATTTCTGTAATTATTTTTTTTTTTTCATGTCTTTACATTTTTAAACTAATTCAATCATTGACCTTTTTCAAAGTAAAGAAACTCTTAAAGAGATCCTTAACTATCACCCACAGCTACAGAGGAAAGCGGAGGAGCGCAGACAGCGGCTGCAGGAGGGGACCAGCAGGTATATCCCTGAGGCTTTGCCATGGGGGGTGTTTGGTCCTTTTTCCTCAGCTGCTTCTGTCTTGATTGCAGACTGTTCTCCAAAGAAAAGCAGATGACCCCGACTGAGGAAGCGCAGAAGACTTTGTACACAGCTGTGCGGGATTATGAGCAGGACTATGTGAGTTGCTTTGGTCTTGGTGTGTTGTGGTTTGGTTTTTTTGTATTTTTTTTATACACTCCTCGACATTGAGATTGTGACACAAAGGAAACATTTTGGAATGATAGAAATTACAGGATGGTGTGTCGTGCCTGCGGGTGGCGTGGCGTGTCTGCGGGTGGCGTGCCTGTGGGTGGTGTGTCATGCCTGCGAGTGTTGTGTGTGCGGGTGTCATGTGGGTATTTGTCGTGCTTGCAGGTATCGTGTCGTGCCTGCGGGTGTCGTGCCTGCGAGTGTTGCACTTATACTCCATGCTTAATAAATCAAACTGTTTAAAAATGTTATTCCCATTTTTTTCATCATTTATAGATGATTAATACATCTATCCGTCCTTTGATTTCAATAATTCCACGACTTTTCCTTCTCGGTGTTACAATTTAAATCCTAAGGAGTGTAGAATGAATGGCGGCCACATAGATAATCTGGGCCTCTGGGCAAAGGGACACTTAATCTGTTTTTTCTTATAGGAAGTACAATGCATTTTTACCTTTTTAAATGTGCCTAAATCCTATTTAATTTTATTCCTGTTCTTCAGAGATGGCCCATTCCCTATAAAAAGAGACTTAAGAAGAACCCAAGTGACCTAGAAGTGGTTTCCAGCTACTTGTGCCAAATCCTTAGGTAATCAGCTTTCAGATATTTCATTCAAGGTTTTGGAAATGGGGAACACTTGAGCATGACAGGGTAAATCAGGCATAGAGGAGCTCCACTACTGCCCAGCCCCGTCTATATGAGTGGTTGAGCTGCAGTACCAGACTTGGTCATGCCTGTATGTGTGGTGCTGCATCCACATGAACAGTGAATCACTCATTGATGGCTATGAACAACCGCTTCGAGATTTTACAACTGTTATGGTGGGGTTACACGTAGCGATATCGTCCCGATATTGCATACAACGCCGCGGGAGCGCGCATTTTGGGAGCACTTTTCCCGATATCGCATCGCCGGTTTACACGCTGCGATATCGGGGAAACAACGTCCCTCCGATGTGTACGCCCACCAACCCAGTAACGACCATTAACATGGGAGTTAATGGGTGAGGTGCGAGTACGCATCGGAGTTGGGCTGTCACACGCAGCGATGCTGGTACAACGGCCTTGCGATATCGGGAAGTTGAATAGCTCTGCTATTAAACTCCGATATCGTTTTGGCATCGTTCCAGCATCACGTTGTATGCTAAAACAGTACAACGCGCACACGATATCGGCTCCAACTCGCGACCCACGTGACTTTTTGTCGGAGTTGGGTCGGAGTTGGACGCCGATATCGCGGCGTGTAAACCCACCATCACATATGTCATAAATGTGTGATCAGCAAAGATTCTTTGCTAACAATTGCACCACAGGTCTGGTTCTTGTTGAGGGCTCCAGCTAGAGTTGTAAATAAGGAGTAATCCCCCTGTATTCTATTCCTGTCTAATTATTTTTTTTTGCTTTTATTCCAGCACCTCCGAACATCCAATTGCCAAACTAGTTGTGCATCACCAGTGTCAAATCTACAACCGTCTCTACCCCGTCATCAATAAAGACTCTCAGGAAACCTCAGACAAAAAAGGTTTTTGTCGGTCCCTCCCGACAGGCCCTTTGTCAGCCATTAGCCTGCCATATCTGAGACCTTCAAAAAGTTTCCACCACCTACCCGGACCTCCCCGGACCCCCATCCAGCACAGCCACTCCATAGGGGAGGGGCTGGAGAGCTGGGGAGACTCTGGCAGCTTCCAGCTTAATAGAGAACAGAGCGACATGGAGACTTCTTTTGAGGACTTGGAAAGTTTAATGTCTCCAACATCGCTGAGTGTGCCCGCTGCACTGCAGAGACTGACCGTGTCCCAGCACCTGAATGTCGTTGTGAAAGAGATCCACAATGCCAGAGGTGGGTGACGTAGGGTCAATATGATAACCCAACAATAGATCAATTTGACTTTTGGCTTCGCTCTTTAGTGCCCAAATGGCCACAAATAGGCCCTTGATAGCTTACTGTATGACACTATTATTTGGGCACCGTATGGCGGTATAATTTAGGTTTGTATGAAGATGATAGATGAATCTCTTACACAGCTGTTTAAGTAGGACAAAGACCAGTAAAAGTAAAGGCCGGGTAGCACGTAGCGATGTTCCAGCGACCCGACCAACAAACATCGCAGGAACATCGCTATGTGATCGCTGGTGAGATGCCAGACAGGCAGATCTCACCAGCGATCACCCAGCAATGCGCCCACATCCGAAGGTCTCTGGGATCGGTCAGGGTGTCGGGCGCACATTGGATGTCGCTGGTCGTTGCCCCAGTCACAAATGCCGATTCATGCGTGACAGCAGCAGACCAATGATTGAAAAATGGTCCCGGCCATTCCGCAACGATCAGCGAGCTGATCGCTTGTCGTTGCGGCTTATGATACGCAGCGACATCGCCGGCAAGGTCGCTGCAACGTCACAAAACCTGTGATGTTGCAGCGACATCGGTAGCGATGTCGCTGTATGTAACCCGGCCTTAAGTCAAACTTGCCATATTCCATTTTTCGCATTCGCTGTTCCATATTTGGACACAAGGGGGCAGCACATGATGTCATAGACTCTCAGACCAGTCTCTGGCATTTTTGGGCTCCTTCCTATAAAGTGTGGAAGGGGCATTATTAGACTTTATTAGATGGGAGCATCTAATTTATAATAGGGGCTCCCAGCAATAGGAAATAGCCACCTACTTTTTTATTTATTTAAAGGGTTTTTCCTCCAAAGTTAAAATAGAGAATCCATCCTTGTAAAAGGAAGCAAAGTTTCCACCGAAATCCACTGTTTCCTGCAGACTGCAAGTGATGAGGTCCTGACCATCAGCAACCTCAGGACATCATTGCTTTCAGCCTGTCTATTATAGCTTAATAAAAGCAGAAAACCCCTCTAATAAGATGTCACACTAGACCTCCAGGTATCTATATAGACTCTTGCGGGCTCCAGTACATATATGTATTTGCTGATTCCAGCCCACCATGTGTAAAGTGATCCACACCATATTTATTCCATGATTTTATATCTTCTTCCAGACCGGTTGCTGTCATCCACCGTGTCCTCTCTGGACCTCCCTGAGAGCCCACAAGTGAAGGATGCCTGTCTGGACTGCTTGGAGGACAGCTTCTTTCCCCCGCTGTGGCCAGCACTGATCGCCCTATACAGGTAACTATACCGTCCATGTCCTCATATAGGGTCCTTTCAATGGAAACCACCAGTCCGTCTCTCCTTGTGTGTATCGGATTACACCTGTGATAATCCAGTCCTGAAGGGGATTGATCATCAGTCCATTCCTATCTAGATACTATTTAAATACCATTTGGGCGATGCTCCCACCATTCATGGGGGAAGGGGTTCGCCATAAATGTCTAAAATTAGAATAATTCACAAAAAAATAAGATGTACATGTTTTTACCTTTTAATGTGTCTTCTTATTTCTCAGACAGGCATTGTCTACCCGGGAGCAAGCTCTCTGCCAAGTCATGGATATGTACAACTCTGCTATGCCATCTGCACTGGGGGTCTCGAAAAAGCTGTACCCTGAAGATCTAAAGGAACCGTATAAACCTGCCGTGGAAAACTTGCAAAACTTGCCGCGTCAGCGCAATCCGCAAAGAAAAGTGGAGTGTATCGGTAAGAAGTGTTAATAACCCCTTCATGACACGAGGCTAGTGAACAGAATTGCTGAGCAATCGCCTAATTATCCCAGGTTCTGCTTTAAATGCACCTGGTGATAAACCAACATTGCTGGGGGCCAAAAGCAGGATGCAGGTGACCCAAAGTTCACAGAACCCTTGTCCGGCTGTCATGGAGGACCAACATGGATGCCAGACAGAGGTCTGAGAATATCTGTTGCGCTCTCTGTCATCTTAATTCCAACAAGGGGAATTCTACTCAGATCTTTCTGGTAGCCTTAAAAGGATTGCGTTTTTGCGCTCAGGTTAGACTGTGAATTATATGAGACTCCCCTAGTTGTTATATTAATTGTTTTTTTTTTTATTTTTTATTATCAGTGAGGACCCTGCGTGTCATTTGTGAGTGCACAGAAGAATATTGCTCCTCTCCTGGGACCGCCGCCATGTGAGTGTCTTTATATGTGGGTCGGAGGGTGATCGCAGTCTGAGCGGGGGTTTTCCGACTCGTGTCTGATATTTTCCCTGTCTCCGTCCATCTGTACGCTGCACGTGTCTCGCTGCTTTCCATTCTCTCTCTCTCCTCGTGTACACAGGTTGCTGAGTACATGATGTTTATTGGGTACAGATAGGCGGTTCCTCTGGGGTCTTCACTGATGGATGAGATGTGACAGTCGCAGGCAGAGCATGGCCTGTCCTGCAGAGCACAGGAGGCCGCGGTGCTCTGCAGAGCAGCAGCTCCCAAGCAGAGCGCCTGTCTGCTCTAATTAGTGGAGCGCGACAGATGAAGAGGAGGGGGGGCGCAGCGCTATGGATAGGAAGAGTTATGGAAGGCACCAGACAGCAACATAGTGGAGGGGAGAGAAATAGAGAACACGGGGAATCGGCAGCAGGGGGTTAGAGGAAGTTCAGACTGCACATGGGTAGGAAAAGCTTTGGGAGGGTTAATAAATTATTCATGGTGGACCCTGCAGATTTGTTGTTAGGATTAAAACATGATTAACTCAGGTTTCATACCAGGCTGATGATAACAATCCATAAGAATCACGAGAGTCCAAGAGTTTGCAACTTTCTAAAAATACTATTTTCTAGAACTTTGCTTGCTGTCAATAAATGGGTCCTGATCATAACTTTGGAAGCTAAAAGTTTTCGTCTGTCATTTGGACATGATCGGGAACTGACTTTCAGTCTGTCAATGTCAGCAGCTTTCAATGACAGCAAACAAAGATCTGGTACATGGCGGAATTGAAAACAAAGGACTGAAAATCGCAGTAAGAGAAGGTTCAAAACACAAAAACTGAGATGTCCCCCAAGCAGGGGTACAGTGTGTGTGGCTGGGGGCAAATTTCGGGTGCAACTGCCAGGACTTGATGAGCCAATCAGCATGAGGAGTGACCCCAGACAGTGGGGAGACAGATGTGGGGTTATGACCCCAGAGGCACAGGACACCTTTAATGTTTCCTGAAGACACAGAATGGCCATATTCTCTCATGCTGCCCTCCATCTCCCATGTGAGGCGCCCTCCCTGCGTGCAGTCATTAGTCTGCTCCAGACGGGTTCATCTAGGCAGAAATGTCATGACCCAGAACGCGGGCACAATAGAGGTCTCACATTTACTGCTCATCCCAGGATCATTGTTCTGATGAGTGCAGGATTGTGGGCGATTCCTATATCGACGTATGGGAACCCATCTGGATGTGGGATCGGTGCCACAGTATCATAGATTAGGGTTTATCTCACTCTGCAGGACTTAGTGCCACCACACGTTACATGATCAGCCATTGTATGTACCAACAAAGGAGACTCAGTGATCCGCTCACTTTGAGGGTTTTCCTTGTTGGACAACTCATTTTGCAGCTCAAATGTGTTCTATAATGATCTCATACATATAATGACCCTGTATTTTCCTCTCTGACCTTTTTTCAGTGGTGCAGACGACCTCCTGCCCATAGTGGCGTTTGTAGTGCTGAAGAGCCACATGTCGCACTTGCTGTCTGAGTGGCAGCGCTGGAGGAGTTTATACATGAGGGGTAAGTGCCCATCGCTCTGGTCGGCCGCAGTTTCTACTATGACATGACAGTTTCTGTAATTATTACTGAGCAGCATTGGCGCTCATTAACAGCAGGGGAGCGCCCTGTCCCTGGACTGTCGCTCACTTTTAGTCAGCCGGGTGATATGTCTGCTATTGTGACAGCTTTATTGTCTGTCGCTTGTTTCCCTGAGCTAGTTCTGCAGACTCACGTCTCTGCCTATCTATTATTTTTTTTTTTTTTTCATTTCGCTGCTTACATACTTTCTTCCCAGACAGTCTCGGTGTCTGGTCTCCATGTTTCTACTTGTTTTCCTTGCAGGGTATTGGTACACTTTTGGCCCCAACCTCCATCTCCTCTATGCACAGTATTTACATGCATCCTTGTTAATATGTAGGATAATTTTTCTTTCTGGCAAGACCTATTGTCAAGTCATTGGTCTGATATTGGTGGGGGTCCCGCACTCTGCACCCCACACTATTCAGCTGAAATCTGCTCCAACAGTGTATACAGATGCTGGGTCCATTCCATTGCCAGAGCTGACTTCATCTGATTAGTAGGGAGGCCAGGTGATGTACCACCTCCAATCTCATTGATGATAGGACAACCCCTTTAAAAATATATCACTGTAGGCTGTGACTTTCTGGAGCAGTGCATGCAGAGTTCATTGCCTCCAGTAAGGAAAGACTCTGCATGCGCCATTCCAGGTCACATGCACTAAGATCCCTTGCCTTGTACTGTACACAACGAAGATGATGATTTAGTGACGAAGGATTGGAACTGCCCCCTGGGAGCTTGTAACTAATTTGCATACATTTTTCTTTCTCTGCTGGTCCATAACTCCACAAACTGCCAAAACGTTACGGTTTAGAAACAGCGTGACCCTTGATCATGGATTGTCCCAGGCATAGGGCCTGATTGAAGTGAATGGAGCTGGATGTCAATTCAGCTTCAATTTGAAAAGTAGTTACCTTGATAAAGTTGACAGATGTCATAGTTTCGATAATGGATCCAAATCTCATTTCTAATGTATTTTTGTTCTCCACAGAGATCTGATTGGAGAGGAGGGCTACTGTCTGACCTCTCTGCAGAGCGCACTGGTGTATTTGGAGACCCTTCCCATGCCCCCTGTCTGAGAGACGAGCGAGGTGGAGAAAACAGAAGCTGCATCAGCACATTACTCTGCACCTTACCTGCGTACATGAAGAAACCCTCAACCACTGGCCGTTCTCCCGTGAATGTGAAACTGAAAAAATGGTGTTAAAATGATATTCTATGCACTCTACTGTTACAAGTTCATCTCTGGGATGGCAAAGGCTTTTCTAAATTATATTAGCCATGCAATGAAAACCAATATGGACGCTGTTACAGCCCTTGCATGGATTCTCACCCAACATTCCTAGAGTCCTGACTGATCCATCCCCTCCCCCGATATGACAGTAGAGTTGGGAAACTCTTACTGGTTGCCACCTCAGCATTTCCAGAAACCTAGTTACCCTTTTTGTGAAAGCTGGATAGGGAACGTTCCATATTTGTCACCCAGCTTTTCCAAAAATAGTTTCTAATAAATTGATGTTTCTCATCTTTGTAAGTGATCAGTTGGGATCTGACCTCCTAATCCTATGAATTATGGGGCTGCAGCTCTACAACTCCTTTTACAGTTTATCCCCTTGTACATGGACATTACTGACCACCTGCTGTTGGTATCTGCATGACCAAGAAGAGGGAAATGCACCCAGGAATATATAAGCCGGACTCTAAATCATTAAATGAGCTATCCTGGACTTTACAATCCCTTTGTTAAGATGGGAGTACCCGTGTATGGACTGATTTTAGAGAGAATGCACCTTTTTGATAAAATCGCATGCATCAGACGTAAGGGAGCGGACTCTGCACAATCTGGTGTTCACACTGATGATGACCATTACAATATTGCACTAAATTATTTATAGCTAGTATCATTTTTATCATTGTAGGTAATTTAATGCTCCAGATTTTTTCACATTACAAATGCAATCTTACTGTGATTTGTAGTTCTCCATAAACTGGAGTGCCAGAGGTTGGGCTGCAAGTTTTGGCACTCAACATGCTGGAGCTCCAACCTATGTCAGAACTACAACTCCCATCATGATTACCAACATGTATATTTTCTAGTTTGCAACTCAGCAAAAGTATAACTCATCATTAGCTGCGGCTGAGAGTTATAGTGTTGCCACAAGAATGGAGATTACTGGTATGGAAAGATGAAGTTCTGCTTATACTTTTCTGCTTGAAATAAAGTTGTTTTTTAATAAACTTCTTTAGTTTTGTTTTTTGTCCCAGAATTAGTTTGGATTTTGAGCGTATCCAAAATAAAAAAAGACAATAGGAAACAATTGATATCTTTCCATCCTGGCAGGAAATTCTGAGACCGGGGCCAAGTATTTGAAAATGAACATAATTCCTGTCTTATTGCAGATTTATTTATAGCTTTACTCATGGGGGTTGTTGTCTTCCTTTATTGCTGCTTTCTTATTTCTCTGTTCCATAGAGGACAGCAGGACTTTTCATACATTTCTTTACTATTGAGTACTTACTTGGGAGATGGTCACATGGCGGCCGGTCTTGCAGTGCGATTCCTTATAGAGGATGATTGAAATTCTAACGCAAACACGACTTAACAGTAAGGCTGCTTTCACATAACGATTTTTTCCCTGTCCGTGGGATCCTACTTTTTGTAGGATCCGACGGACAGGAAAGGACACCACAGAGGGTGACCTATTCTGTGTCCGGGTCCGTGATTATCATGGATCCGGACACAGTGGGGCACTTTCACTTCTGCAATGGATAATATACATTGCAGAAGTGAAATATAAGAAAGAGTTAAAAATAAAAAATCACTATGCTCACCTATCCTCGATCCACCGCTGCCTCCCAGCAAGGTCCGGGTGCTTACAGGACCTGTGATGTCACAGAGCATCATCAGGTCACTTGACCGCAGTTACCACGGACATGTGACCCGATGATGCTGTGAAGTCCTGTAAACACACGGACCTTGCTGGGAGGCAGCGGTGGATCGAGGATAGGTGAGCATAGTGATTTTTTATTTTTAACTCTTTCTTTTACTTAATTACACTTCTGCAATGTATATTCTTCATTGCAGAAGTGTAATTAGAAGGGTTGGAGCAATTTTAGTGTACTGAGCATGCTCAGTACACTAAAGTCGGGTCCAAGGAATGATCATCTGTTTCCTTGGACCCGTGCTCATAGGCCCCCATGTTAAAGGACACGGATCGGATTTGGCCTAATTGCCATCTGATTTTGTGGGATCCAATTTTTTTTCTGAGCCTAAAATCTGAGCAGTCTCCGATTTTGGGTCCAGCAAAAAATCGGATGCCAAATCTGATCGGATCCGACCCCCAAAGGATAACCTGGGGGCCAAATTGGATCCATGGCTGTCCGTTGTAAAACAGACAGCCACGGATGCACAAAAATCGTGATGTTAAAGGGGCCTAATTCTTCACTATTCATCCAGGGCTGATAAGTATGATTTGTCTGCTGTATCCCCTTCCCCCATCCTGTGTTGCATAGAGATTTCACCCTTTCCATTGCAAAAAAAAAAAGTGTCCAAACTTGCCCTGGACTTGGAGAAATATGGGGAATTTTCTTGTACATTCAAATGGAATTTGTAGAGAAACAAAAACAACATTCTGTTCTTGTCCAATTACGGAGATCTATGGTGAGACATTCATGTGCTGTAATGTCTGTATACTCATATATTCAGTGATCCCTGCAGTAATGTCTGTATTCTCTTATATTCTGTGATCCCTGGCTGTAATGTCTGTATACTCTTGTATTCCAGCTGGGGATCACAGAATATTTCTACTACACCCCCCGCCCAGGAGCTGACGTATATCCCACCTGTTCCTGCATGGTTTGACACATACATTACTCAGGGGCACAGTTATAATAATATCTCGGAACAGGAACATTTTTTTTTTACCACATCCAATTGTGGAATTTATTAGAATAAAAATTTCTATTAATTAAAATGTACAATTGTTCGTGGCACAATGGCACAACCCTTATAAGACGTTTGCTCACGTGGGGCTTCCTTGGGGTCCTCTGCTCACTTGAGCACATTAGTCAGGAGTCTAGACTCCTGTAAATTTATGTGCACGGGGGATGGTCCTCTTTGTTGTGCGCAGGTAATTTTGCAACCTACTTAAAAAAGATAACTTTTTTTTGGCTTTCTGCACATTAAGAGTTTTGCCATTTGTGTGAAAAGGTGGCAGGGAAAGGAAGGCTTTTACAGATGCTGCTGCTAAAAGAATGGATTGTAGGCCAGCTGCATCAGCTCAGATTATGGATAAGCTTTTTTATCTGTGACCTCAATTTTCTCTGTTACACAAACTCCCAATCTTCACAACCACCAACATCAAAGGTAAAACCTGTAGATGAGGATTAATGATTCTGGTTCACATACAAGGCAATGCAATAAGGTTATTTCATCAAGATTTATTGCGTTCACATGAATCTGAGATTGGTGGGAATGAAGGGGTTAATCTAGATGTATGACTGGTGGGAGCCATCAGAGATGACAGCAGATGGGCAGAGGATGAATTTATGAACATCATCTCGTCATTATGAAACTCTCAGAAAATGGAACAATCTCACGTTCAAATATCCACAAGCTGGATTTTACAGTGGCGGCTTAGTAGAACAGATCCGGATTACTAACTCTGCTATAGTCGTGACTTCTTCGAGGGATTGTTCAGCTTGTGATCAGGTTGTAGGTGGATTTTTTGCCCATTAAAAAAAGGACTAGAAGAAATGGTGGTGCCTTTAATGGATGGACCCCCCTCTCTCTGCTCCCAAAAAGAGCTTGTAGAGATCAATCAATGATGGTGGAAGGGTTGGTGAGTGACAGTACACGTGAGATATGACCTAGGAGTCGTACGCCGGGACTTGTCCAAAATTTCACAGCTTCCCTTCTAAGATCAGTGTCTTGAGGTCAGTGGTTGAGTTGGCGCACAGCACAGTGTGGGACACCCGCCTTTTTTCCACCAACGACGCAACGGCTTCTCCTACCTCCAAATGACTCACGTACCCAGGTCCGAGGCGCTCGGGAGGAGCCACCCCCATGTTGATTTTTACCTAATAATGGCAAAAAAGATGTGCATGAGATTACTGTTTCCATCACCCACGGTGAGGGCCATCTAGATCAATTTTGGCCGCAATTTAACAACTATTCATTGTGATTATGTTTTCAAATATCACATGATATTAGGCCAAGAGCCTAATTTTTATTTATTTTAATTTGAACATTCCTTCACTTCTATCCAAAAATTGGTACTAACCTCATTCAGTTTGCAAGGAACGTCGGGATACTCCTCCCGAATCACTTGAGAAAAAGCCAGTGCTCCAGCTGCACCCAATGTCAGGAATCCAGTGCCGGGCATAAGCAAACGCTCACCGGCGCCCCCTAGAGTTATGTGAAAAATTGCATAAGTTTCAGCAATAATAATATATAGCGGTTATAAAGCGCCATTAACCCCACAGCACTTTACATATATCATTATCACTGTCCCCATTGGAGCTCACAATCTAAGGTCCTTATCAGACTTTGGAGTGTGGAAGGAAACACAAGGAGAAGATACAAACTCTGTGCGGATGTTGTCCTTGGTGGGATTAGAACTCAGGACCCCAGTTCTGCAAAGCTGCAGTGCTAACAACTGATCCACCATACAGTGCTAACCACTGATCCACTGTATACAGTGCTACCCACTGAGCCACCGTATACAGTGCTAACCACTGAGCCACTATATAAATAGTTAACAAATGAACCATTGAACAGTGCTAACCACTGTGCCACCGTAAAAGTGCTAGCCACTGAGAAACCATATCAAGTGCTAACCACCGATCCACTGTATACAGTGCTAACCACTGAGCCACCATATACAATGTTAACAAATGAACCACCGTACAGTGCTATACACTGTGCCACCCTATAAGTGCTAACCACTGTGTCACCATATAGTGCAAACCACTGAGCCGCTGTATGGTGCTAATCACTGAGCGACCGTATTCAGTGTTATCCACTGAGCCAACATTCTGCCAATATACACAGGACATTGCAGACATACATTAAGGCTATGTGCACATGCAAAGTATTTGTTTGCAGACATGTCTCCACCAAATCCGAATCTCGTGTCAGAAAAAAATGAGCATCTTTTATGCGTTTTTTTACATGTTTTCGGTGAATTTTTTTAATGAGTTTTTTTCATGCACTCTTGGGTGGAAACACGCTGCCAGAATTGACATGCTGCAGATCTATTTCTGCATGGGAAAAAATAGCAATGTGCACAAAACGTCATCGATTTTCTGGGCATAAGGATTTGCATGCAGTTTTGTTACAAAACTGCACTAAACAAACGCATAAAAAGGTGCTAAAAACGCACTGTGTGCACAAGGTCTAATGGGCTAAAAGCAGTGTTCCCCAATTCCCCAGATCACGTTTTCAGGATTTTCCTGGCATTACACAGGTAAAGGTATCATTACTGGGGCAAATCTATGGAAATCCTGAAAACATGATCTGTTAACAGAGCAACTCTTGAAGAATGGAGTTGGATAACACCGGTTTAGGCTGGGTTCACATATCCAGTAATCATCCATTAGAAAGGACCCTGCAGAGATCTGTTGGAATAAATGATGTCTGCTGAATCGATTTGTTTTTAACATAAGAGTCTATGGAGACAGATTACTATTTATCTTGTAATGGATCCTGTAATTAAAAAGAAAAAAAGTCCTTTATAAATGAAAGAAAAATGGAGGTTAAATCGCAATCAGTTACCGACCCCGTTCTCAATAGATTCCCGTGTTAAAAAACGGATCCCGGAGGGGGCTATACAGACAGGTAATTACACCTTAACCCCTTGGTGTATTTGGCACTGGCCAGTATATATTGCTTTGGTGTTTTTTTGTCTACTCTGAGGCTTATGATGATGGGTTGTTTAGCCCTATGCACTGTGCATGTGAAACAGGATGTAGACTTTTTCTATATTGAATGATTGTACCAAGTGGGTTATTCCTGGTCTGTATATTTTGTATATCTCCGTTTTACCGTGTCTTGTGATGTTATTTAATAAAAAATTGATAATATTAATTGATGTGGCCTGACTCCTGGGTTTTGTATTTGGAATTCTAAAAAACGGATCCAGCAGAAATCCGTTATTTACCATCGGACAAAGAAGTTGTGTTTTTGTGTTTGCAGAACGTTTTGTTTATTGGATCTCTGCAGAATCCGATGTAATGGACAACTCAGCCTTAAAGGGTTATTCACAACCTGGACCATCAGGAGCGCACCGCTTCCTAGTTTCCAGCTGTCCAAGGACTGGTGCGCTCCTGATGATTGACAGTATAGAGCACCGGCATTGCTGAACAGTCTCCGGTCCCAGAAGCCGTCTACAACATCTGAAGCAATTTTGTACACAATAAAATACAGTGCAGGATTTTGCAGCCACAGGGCTAAGCTTTAGGAACAACAATCCTACACGTGTCAGCTATAGAAAGCCTTAATCATGGACACCACTGATAATTTTCTGTGATAATGACATTTGGCTGTAGTCAATAATCATCAACATTAACAAAAATAAACACTTGAAATAGATCACTCTGTGTGTAATGACTCTATATAATGTATGCGTTTCACTTTATGTATTGAATCACTGAAATAAATGAACTTTTTGATGATATTCTAATTCATTGAGATGCACTAGTAGCTTAAATGTTAGTTGATGAACACATAATTATATATTAATATTTGTTTTTATTAACCAGTAACTTGGAAGTCTGTTGATTATCACCTACCGGTAATAAAGGTGTATGTTCCATTTGGATTATCTTTTACCAAGGGAAAGAAAGCTTTCCAGGACGTAAATGTGCTGAGCAGAAGAGTATCCAGCACCTACAAGAGAGAATAGATCCGTGAGTTGATGCCATTATCTGGATGTACGGTATTCCACCGACAACTGGAGCACAATGGTCCGAGATAATATATTGAACATTCAAGTCCATTCTCTTCAGCCAACATGTTGTTCCAGAGGAAGCAGTAGCCCCTAATTGCCCCATGTTAGGGAACCCCCCCCCCCCCCCCCCCACATACAGCAATCAGCCTACTCCCTGGATCACAGAATCTTGATAATTAGGTGAATATGTTGTATATTTCTTTATCTATTTGTTGCATATCTTATCTGTGCATATATGTCACCCTCCTCTATCCAACCTCCTTCCATTGTTGTCAATTACTTTTGTCTTTTAGGAAATGGACTTATTCTATGGAACAACTGTTCTGATGTCTCTGTACCATTTATGTTGTGATCCTTCTATTTTTTTCTGGGAGAAAAGACTCCTGATACTTGATTTCTGGATCTATCTATCAAGCAGCATCCAGCTGTGTGCCTGCAGATATAACAGGGATGAGTTTGTAAGAGGAGATAGAGATGATGTGGACACAAGTGACTTTGCACACACATAGCAGAGCTGAGTGTGTAAAGTGCAACACATGAGTATGCAATGTACAACCAAATACTTGTGATGTTGCAATATGCTACCTGACATTTACATAGGGCTGCACCAGTACTGACAAATACAAAGCACAAGCATCAGCATTCCTCCATCATGGATGAGGGTTGATGGTAAAATCTCCAGCCTATGTAATGAGACACACTAAGAAATGGTTGATGCCATAATCCATTGTCACCGTACCCTCTGCAGCTCCTGTAATGACTGTGTGTGGGGCGGACCACCTTGCCACCAGCTGAACCCCAGCGAAGACACCACATCGGTCACTTTTCCTGCACTGCTGCCCAGGGCAGCTGCCGCCTCTTGTGCCCCCTGCTCAGAGCCTGCACAAACCCAAATACAAAAAAAGGGTCAATGAGCCAGACAGTGCCGCAGGTGCCCCCTCCCCCTCATTGAAAGCAATATCATAGACTGTGCAAGAAATAATGGACATATATGGAACCAGTGTGAATTCCCCATGTGCTGCAGAGCTGTAATCTTCATAGGTTATACTGTGACAGGTGGGTGAAGGTGGTATGATACATCCATGCTCCTCTTACCCACATCTCCGACCAGGGTGTGAAGACTTTCTATGTACTGCGCTGGCACAAAACTCGTCAGCTTCTCCAAGCGGGCATTATCTCGCGAAATTACGGCCACCTGGAACCCTGCAGCAAAAAGGAGGACAATGCTTAGATAGCAAGATCTCAAGGGTTGCAGAGGCTGATCACCTGTCACAGAGGGCAAGCTCGATCCTACCTCTCTCCAAAAGACATTTCACAATTCCAGACCCAACAGTACCAGCTCCTCCAAGAACCAGGACCAGCCTCTGTGACGTGGACATAGTGACCGGCTCGGCAGCACAAGTCCCAGACCACAGACACGGCAATCAGAGAGATCAGCTATACAGACTCAATATTAATAGTGAGCATGGCACCTCCCCAAAATCCTTCATACCTCCCCAAAGACTCCCACCCCAACAATCCTCAACAAATCCCACCCTCCATACACCCTCCTCCTAACCTTGCTGTCTAGCAAATATACCCAAGAAGCCAGTGATGGGGGACACTTCACTACTATAGGATAATGCAGGACTGATGGCAAGCTCTTCAGGGTACTTACCAGACAATGCAAAAAAATCCAGAGCTATTGACTGTCGTCTACATAATAGTCAAGAAATTGTTTACCAGAAAGGAAAGGGTTAATAAATCTGAAAGTTTATAAAAAGTGAGTGCCTTATTGTAAAGCTCCAACTTCTGCTGTCAGTGAGCGCCCCCTGGTGGAAGGTCAGGAAAGGGCTATGTTACAAAGTTTTACACTATGTTACATATCAAGTAGAGACTACAAAGTATCAATGGGAAAACAAAAGTTTACATCAGAAGGATCTAGGACCCCTTCACATCACGATTTTCAGGGATCCGTGGCTATCCGTTGTAAAATGTATGCTATGACTAAGGATCTATGATCCAAACACATAAGCCTGTTAACACCCTTTACTTGCACGATGTAATCATTTTTAAAGTTTTTCACAATTAAGGCTTATTTTTAACAAATGGAATTATTGAAACGTGTTGCCAGATCAAAATCCTTCCACACTTACAGTGCTTTGAAAAGTATTCATACTCCTTGAACATTTCCATATTTTTTCTTCACGTTACTCGCACAAACATCAATTTTATTCGAATTTAATGTGATATCAATACTAAGTAGCAAGAATTTGTGAGTTGTAAAGGAAATGATACCTAATTTTCTAAATGCTTTAAAAATAATACCCTAAACCTTATGATGTGCATTAGTATTCAGCCCCAGAGTCAGCACTTTGTAGGACCACCTTTCTCTATCATTGCAATTAGTATTTCAGCCTAGAGTCAGCACTTTGTAGGACCACCTTCTCTATCTTGCATTAGTATTCAGCCCTAGAGTCAGCACTTTGTAGGACCACCTTTCTCTATCTTCCATTAGTATTCAGCCCCTGAGTCAGTACTTTGTAGGACCACGTTTCTTTGTCTTGCATGACTCTGTCTTTTATTAGTATTCAGCACCTGAGTCAGCCTTTGTAGGACCACCTTTCTCTGTCTTCCATTAGCATTCAAGCCCTGGAGTCAGCACTTTGTAGGACCACGTTTCTCTGTCTTGCTTACTATTTAGCCAAGTCACCTTTGCAGGACCACAATTCTCTGTCTTGCATTACTATTCAGCCCCCTGAGTCAGCCCTTTGTAGGACCACCTTTCTCTGTCTTTTGGGGTCTGTCTCTGCAGCTTTGCACATCTAGAGGTGACACTTTCCCTTGTTCTTTGTTCTTGCTCAGTGAGATTGGATGGAGACGTCTGTGAAGTCACAGATTCATTGGCTTTATGTCTGGACGGTGACTGGGCCATTCACACACATGAATATGCTCTGATGTAAACCCTAGATTCTAGATGTGCAGGATGTTTAGGGTTGTTGTCCTGCTGGAAGGTAAACCTATGCCCCAGGTCAGGTCTTCTTCAGGCGCTAACAGGTTTTCCTCCAGCATTGCTCTGTATTTAGCTCCATCCATCTTCCATCACCTCTAAATAGCTTCCCTGTCCATGCTGATATACACCCCACAGCAGGATGCTGCCACCTCCACCATGTGTGATGGTGGGGATGGGGTTTTCAGGGTGATGTGCAGTGTTAGTTTTCCACCACACACAGTGTTTTGCATTTAGTCCAAAAATATTTACTTACGTCTCATCGGACCAGAGCACCTTCCCCACTGCTCGCTGTGTCCCCTATATGGTTTTTTGAATGCTACAGCCGGGCCGCATGGCTTTGTGAATTATACAGCTTATAGTCGTCCTCTGAACAGTTTTTTCCCCTGAGCTGTGATCTCCACCAGTGACCATTGGTTTCTTCTCTTATTAGTGCTCTTCCTTCTTGCGATGTCAGTCACAGTGGACGGCCATGTCTTGTAACAGTACTTTGTGAGATGTTCAGAGCTTGGGCTATTTGTTTTACAACCTAAACCTGCTTTACTTTTCTCCTGTCAGGACTTCGAGTGTTTTGATTACCTTTTGGGCATTCTTGCCTTCTTCCAATATTCTATAATTTGTTTCATGTGCCCTTTTACTTCCTTCCTTTATAAACCCCACCCCAGCCTCTAGACATTTCAAGAGTATTCTGCTTTGGTTTCCTCTGCCTGGTTTCATGCTCATAGAAGCTTCTCAAGTTTTCTGCCTACTCCTTGCAAGTCCTGGGTGTATCTCCCATTGCTGCTCTCCTGAGGTTCTGCTACCTTCACCTCTTGCCTGTGTGGAACCCTTCTGGCTAGGCGCCACAGAGGTATTACACTTGACAAATAAAGAGAATTTTGTTTACTTACCGTAAATTCTTTTTCTTATAGCTCCTATTGGGAGACCCAGACATTGGGTGTATAGCTTCCGACCTCCGGAGGACACACAAGGCATTACACCTAAAAGTGTAACTCTTCCCCTACTGCCTATACACCCCCTCCCGGGAGAATCCCATCAGTTCGGTGCACAAGCAGGAAGGAGGAAAGACCACCCGCGCCCAGACCAACAGGACTGGGAAATAACAAACGGCCAACAGGGCCAACACGCGAGGTGAAATACGACACCAGGCACTAGCAGAGAACAAAGCCCCAAAAAGGCACAGGGTGGGAGCTGGGTCTCCCAATAGGAGCTATAAGAAAAAGAATTTACGGTAAGTAAACAAAATTCTCTTTTTCTTTTGCGCTCCATTGGGAGACCCAGACATTGGGATGTTCAAAAGCTATCCCAGGGCGGGAAAAACCTAAAAGCAGGCCCATCATAAATGAGCAACCGCTGCCTGAAGGATCCGCCTGCCCACATTGGCATCAGCCGATGCCAAAGCATGGACTTGATAATGCTTAGTAAAAAGGTGTGAAGACTAGACCATGTGGCCGCCTGACACACCTGAAGAGCTGAGGCTTGATGACGCAAAGCCCACGAGGCCCCCACAGCCCTTGTGGAATGAGCCTTAATACCATTAGGTACAGGCAAACCAGAGGATAGATAAGCCTCCCGAATAGGAGTCTTGATCCACCTAGCCAAGGAAGACTTGGAGGCTGGCTCACCCTTCTTCTGACCCACAGTCAGAATGAACAGCGCATCCGAATGGCGAAATGATGCCGTTCGGGACACGTAAATCCTGAGAGCCCTGACCAGATCCAAAGTATGGAGATCCTTCTCATACTGGTGAACCGGATGCGGGCAAAAAGATGGCAGGACAATGTCCTGATTCAGATGGAAAGGGGAGAGCACCTTAGGCAAGAACTCCGCCACAGGCCGAAGCACCACCTTATCCTGGTGAAACACCAGAAAAGGAGACCAACATGACAAAGCGGCCAACTCTGAAACTCTCCGCAGAGAAGTGATGGCAACTAAAAAGGCAACCTTTTGTGAAAGCCTGGAAAGCGAAACCTCCTTAAGAGGCTCAAAAGGCGGCTTCTGCAACGCCGCAAGGACCAAGTTAAGGTCCCATGGGTCCAAAGGACGTCTGTAGGGAGGAATGATGTGACTCGCCCCCTGAACAAACCTCTTCACCTGAGGAAGCGTAGCCAGACGCTTATCAAAAAGCACCGACAGGGCCGATATCTGTCCCTTGATGGAACTAAGAGCCAAACCCTTATCCAAACCCGACTGGAGGAAAGCCAGAAGGGTCGACAGAGAGAAAGGCCAGGGAGAATTGCTGTGAACACGGCACCAGGAGAAGAAAATCACGGGACGTCAACAACCAGACCTCAAGCGCCACAAAGTCAGGCTCAGGGCCGAGGAATTGTGGCGGAAGAAGGGACCCTGAGACAAGAGATCCGGCCGATCCGGGAGCCTCCATGGATCCCCCACCGGCAATCTCAACAGGTCCGGGTACCAAGCCCTCCTGGGCCAGTCCGGGCGATGAGAAGGGCTCGCCTGCATTCCGCCCCGAGCTTCCACAGAACCCTGGGCAACAAGGCCAATGGGGGAAAGACATACGGAAGACGAAAGCGGGACCAATCCTGGACCAGAGCATCCGTCCCCACTGCCAGACTGTCTCGGGCGCGAGACATGAAGGCTGGAACCTGCCGATTCAGCCTGGACGCCATCAGGTCCACATCTGGAGTTCCCCAAGCGGTGCAGATGTGCTGGAACACCTCTGTGTGTAAAGCCCATTCTCCCTCGTCCATTCCTTGCCGGCTTAGGTAGTCGGCCTCCCAATTGTCCACTCTGGGGATGTGGACAGCCGAGATGGACACGTCGTTGTCTTCTACCCACCGAAGGATGGGTTGGACCTCCGCAAGAGCCTGACGGCTGCGAGTGCCTTCCTGGCGGTTTATGTAGGCGACCGCAGTCGCGTTGTCGGATTGGATCCGAATTGGATTCCCCGACAGAAACCTCTGGAAGGCCAGGAGCGCCAAGTAGACGGCACGAATCTGTAAGGTAGACTCCTGTGACGTCCAGGTGCCCTGAGCCCTGTGATGCAGGAACACCGCACCCCAGCCCAGAAGGCTGGCATCCGTCGTGACCACCAACCAAGAGATGGGAAGAAACGACCTGCCTCAAGACATCGACCTGGGCACCATCCACCATCGAAGAGACTCCTTCGTTGCGGAAGAAAAAGGGCAATGCACCGATCTAGAGAGGACAGATACTTGTCCCATCCGCGCAGGATCTGCAGTTGAAGCGGACGCAGATGAAACTGCGCAAAAGGGACAGCCTCGATGGTCGCCACCAACTTCCCCAGGACGTGCATAAGACGTCTGATGGGAACCAAGTCCGCCTGCAAAAGGAACCGGACCTCCTCCACAATCGAGGACTGCTTGTCGAGGGGAAGGATCACCAGAGCCGGGACAGTGTGGAACTCCATTCCCAGATCCAAGATCGTCTGCGTCGGGACGAGTACCGACTTCGGGGAGTTTACTATCCAACCGAATGTCCGGAGAGTGTTCAAAGTGGCCGTAAGACTCAACTGACACTGTTCCGCAGACGAGGCTCTGATCAACACGTCGTCCAGGTACGGAGTGACCGTGTGCCCCTGCAAATGCAGCACTGCCACCATAGCCGACATCACCTTGGTGAAGATCCTCGGAGCCGAGGAGAGGCCGAAGGGCAACGCCACAAACTGGAAGTGGTCCTCTCCCACAGCAAACCGCAGCCATCGCTGGTGAGCAGGAGCAATGGGGATGTGGAGGTAAGCATCCTTCACGTCCACCGAAGCCAGGAAGTCCCCCTGAGACAGGGACGCTATCACCGAGCGTAAGGACTCCATCCTGAAGGGCCTGACTCTCACATGTCTGTTGAGGAGCTTGAGGTCCAACACCGGTCGAACTGACCCGTCCTTTTTCGGAACCGTGAAGAGGTTGGAATAAAACCCCCGAAACAGTTCCTCCGACGGGATCGGGACCACAACCCCGCTTTGTAGCAGGGCGTCCAGCGCCCGGTGAAAAGCCGCCGCCCTTGCCGGAGATGGCGAAGAGAGGCAGAACCGAGTCGGAGGCCTCGACTCTAGTTCGATCCTGTAGCCATGAGAGACCACGTCCACCACCCACCGATCCTGGATACGATCCTGCCAGATGCTTCCAAAACGGGAGAGCCTGCCACCGATCTTGGACGCTCCCGGAAGAGGCGAAGAGTCAGGAAGAGGCAGGCTTGGTGGCTGAGGAGCCGGCAGATTTCTTCTGCTGGGCCTTAGGCTTCCATGACCTATGGGGTCTCTGGTCCTTGTCCGGACGGGAGGAGGTTGACGAGGATGAGGCCGATTTGGAGGAGGGACGAAAGGAGTGAAATCTAGCATGCAGCTGACGCTGACCGGTCTTCTGCACCTTAGATTGCGGCAAGGAGGTGGATTTTCCACCTGTAGACTCCTTGATGAGATCGTCGAGACGTTCCCCGAAAACGGGAGGCCCTGGAGGAACTTCTTAGACGTAGTGTCCGCCTTCCAGTCACGCAGCCACAACATCCATCGGGCTGCCAGCGAATTAGCCAAAGCCACCGCAGATCGACTAGCAGATTCCATGATTGCAGATCTAGCATAGTCCGTAAATGCCTCAGCCTGAGACGTCAGGACCGCCACCTCAGGAATCCCCGAAGAAACTCCAGGGATCTCCGAGAGACAAGCTGACACCGCCTGAAGGGCCCACACAGCTGCGAAAGCTGGAGCAAAAGAGGCACCTGTGGCCTCGAAAATGGACTTCTGCAGAAGCTCAATCTGCCTGTCCGTGGGATCCTTGAGAGAGGACCCGTCTGCCACCGACATCACGGTGTTGGCAGACAACCGAGAAACCGGAGGGTCTACTCTCGGGGAAACAGACCAGCCCTTGACTACATCTGGTGGGAAAGGATAACGGGAATCCTTCTGCTTCCTAGCAAATCGCTTGTCAGGACAGGCCCGAGGGGTCTGAACCGTAGAGCGGAAGTTAGAATGATCTAGGAAGGATCCCTGGACTTGGCCGGGGGAAGAAACTGATAAAGTTCCTCTGACATGGAAGTATCCACCGGCGGCGCAGGCGCCGTCAAATCCAACACCGTATTGATGGAAGACACTAAGTCGTCCACCAAAGAACCCTCGTCCTGGTCCTCGTCAGGAGCCCGGACAGAGTCTAAGTCCTCCTCCCCCTCCAACAGGGAGCCCGCAGCTCGGGAACCCGCCTGCGAGGGCGCAGGGAAAACCGCCCGGCGTGGCCATTTAGGAGGTCGCGGGGACGGTTCAGAGAGGCCAGAATTGTCCCCAAAGTCCAAACCCCTAATCGGGGAAGAACCAATCCGACGCCTACGACGAGTGGCGGAGGACCCAGGGGAACCTTCCCATCCACCTGACAGGGACTCCTGTAAGGCTCTGGTCATAGCAGCCATAGACTGAGACACAGAGTCAGAAATGGACTGAGCAAAAACAGCCGTCCAAGGCGGAGGTACTGTTAGATCCACCGGGCTAGGCGGAGATGCCAACGACCCAGAACTGGGGGGTGGCTCGTGGACCAAGGCAGTTACTTGGATCACATTAGCCAGCGAAATATCAGCCTCCTGCGGGGCACAAGCCGAGCAATGAGGGAAAGAGGATCCAGCAGGCAGCTGAGCCTTACATGCTGTGCAAGCATGATAACGTGTCTGCACCCTGGGAGCTTTGTTCCTGGAGCTAGACATGATGTCCCCACAGTGCATCCAATGATAGATCTCAAAGGAAGGGAATTGGGGTGTAACTGCAGCGAAAGAGGGGATAATGGAGCACCACCAGAGACTGGGGTGACCTACCGGACCTTGTGTGCCCTCCAGAGACGCTCAGACCCTGCAGCCAGCAGCAAAGTGCAGGGACAAGGAGCCCCCAAGATGGTCTCCTTCAACACAAAGCAAAGAACTGATGGGATTCTCCCGGGAGGGGGTGTATAGGCAGTAGGGGAGGAGTTACACTTTTAGGTGTAATGCCATGTGTGTCCTCCGGAGGTCGGAAGCTATACACCCAATGTCTGGGTCTCCCAATGGAGCGCAAAAGAAATATGTGTTCCTCTGTAAGTTGTGGGTTTAGGGTTTAACCTATGGAGTCTGTTTTTACACACACAGGACTAGGCCACCTTAGTATAGAGGGACTGATTATTCAGTAGGTCCAAAAGGGGGTGGAGCCTAGGTCAGTGCAGGAAGACTTGAGTGACAGTTCAGTTAGTGCTGGGAAAGCAGTCAGAGAGGACGCGCCTGACAGCTCTGCGACAGGAGGTATCCCCATCTCTAAGAGGAGGCCCGGAACAGAAGGGGACGGAACAGGATCGGTTGGAGCCGGCTGGTAACGTCTGGGGAACACCGGCGACACGGAAGCCGAGGCGGTCAGCAGTTTATCTCTGGCTGCAAACCGACGAGCTGCAGGCCCATAATCACCGGGTAGCCGTAAGCGCCACAAGAAGGTACCTCGCCCCTCAGGCCCAAAATAGGTCCAAGATCACAGGAGCATCGGCCCGGATTCCGGTGGCGGGAGGATTTGCTATTTACCACTCCCGTCCATACCAGTAAAGGAAACCCGTGCTTCACTGTAGTAGACCAGGTTCTGGCAGGAGAGCTCTGCAAGTGTGGTGAAAGATAGAGGACAGAATTAGACCCCGAAAGACTTAAGAAGGAACATCTGGAGACTTCATAGGGGGACCCTGAGCCGACAACTCCTACCCATTAAACCAGACTGTACCGTGTTTCACCTTAACATCTGCCGGTACCCAGTAAAGTGGAGTTGGAGTCGAACCGTTCTCTGTCTTTCTTCTTGCCAGTGCCCGGAGGGCTTCATCATCATCTCACTGGAGGGGTAAGAACAACTACTCCCCTCATCCTCCATCACCGCTGCCCTGAGGTAAAAGCTCCACCTGTGGGGAGCTGGACCACACTGAGCTGCACCCATCATCTCCTCAGCGGCCGGCCTGCAGCGCCGGCATCTAAATAACCGGGATCCACAGGTGGCGTCCCGTTCTCTTTATCCCCTGTAAATATTCCCTCCTCATCTAACAAATGACAGCCAGGGCATGGAACCGGGAACCCGACCACCCGTGATTCCCCAGTTAAATCCATCAAATCCAGGCCCGGTATCCGAGTACCCCTAGCCCTGGACTTATCACCAGCGTTCCTTTTGCTTCCGACTGCTCATGCTACTCCCTCTGCTGCAGCTCTTGCTTCACCTGCCTTTGCTGACACATAGGCTGGATACTGATCAGTCGCTTCCTATATTCAAATAGATGCAGAGCATGAGACTGTTCTGGACTTAGTAATTTGTTCTGCATCTGGTTCTGGACATTAAAAAATACTTCCTTCCCAGGCCTCTCTGGATGATTTAATGTGTTACATAGACTTGCCATGTTTGGACTTGCCATTGACTTTCCTTTTACATCATCTCCAAGTGTAAACTGCGCTTTATAGACTGCTCCGCTGATTCCATCTTCCTGTGAGGTTTTCAACAGACTTTTCATTAAATATCTACACTGTTACAGACTTTGACTTTTCCCCTGCACTTGTTGTTTATCGCCATGTTATATCTTTATCCCTGACCTGTCTGGTGTGTTTCTTGGTGCCATGATGGTGTTTGAAAACTCTTGTTATTACACAATCCTCTGAGGCCTTCACTGAGAATACATTACACACAGGGTGGGGCAATTTACTCATTATGTGACTTCTGGGGGGAATTGGTCACTCAGGTCTTATTTAGGGGCTGAATACAAACATGCGTCACAATATTCAGCTTAATATAACATGTAGAAGCCAGGTATGATGCCTCACACACAGTGACTCAGCATAGCCTATGTGTATACCCGCACTGCCTGAACCTGTCCTCTCAGGTATGATGCCTCACACACAGTGACTCAGCATAGCCTATGTGCATACCCGCACTCCCTGACCTCTCAGGTATGATGCCTCACACAGAGTGACTCAGCATAGTCTATGTGTATAACCGCACTGCCTGAACCTGTCCTCTCAGGTATGATGCCTCACACACAGTGACTCAGCATAGCCTGTGTGTATACCCGCACTCCCTGAACCTGTCCTCTCAGGTATGATGCCTCACACACAGTGACTCAGCAAAGCCTATGTGTATACCCGCACTCCCTGTCCTCTCAGGTATGATGCCTCAACACAGTGACTCAGCATAGCCTGGCTGTGTGTATACCCGCACTGCCTGAACCTGTCCTCTCAGGTATGATGCCTCACACACAATGACTCAGCATAGCCTATGTGTATACCCGCACTGGCTGAACCTGTCCTCTCAGGTATGATGGCTCACACACAGTGACTCAGCATAGCCTGGCTGTGTGTATACCCGCACTCCCTGACACCTGTCCTCTCAGCGTTCCTCACAGCTCCTTCCTCTTTCTCCTCAGCATTTATAGTAACCCAGTGCCTCACGTGCTGTAGAAATAAGTTGTTCACCAATCGAACAAGGATTCAAAAAAATTCACCAATCAGCACACAGATGAAACAAATAATCCACCAATCAACGGAGCGCTCATTACGTCATCAGCCGGCGAGGTCCTATCAGGTGGGCGCATCCCGGAAGTGAGATGAGAATTGTGCAAATAGCAGGTGAGAGGACGCCGGGTCATACGACCACTGGGGGGCGCCAGGCTCTACTGTCGGAGCAAGAGAGACTTTCACTCTAGCGGAGTTAGGGGCAGCGGCAGGTGACGGGGTCTTTTATCGGGTGAGAGGGGAGCACCTAGTGGTTAGAGGCTGCAATGGCACTGACTGTGGATTAGAAAACTGTAAACTGCAAAAATGTTCCCTGATTGTTGACAGAGGTAGGAAAAGACATGGGGCACGAAGGAGGGAGATGAGGGGCTGTAGGGGTACGAAGGAGGCGGGAGATGAGGGGCTGTAGGGGCACAGAGGAGGAGGGAGATGAGGGGCTGTATGGGCACAGAAGAGGAGGGAGATGAGGGGCTGTAGGGCACAGAGGAGGAGGGGGATGAGGGGCTGTAGGGGCACAGAAGAGGAGGGAGATGAGGGGCTGTAGGGGCACAGAGGAGGAGGGAGATGAGGGGCTGTAGGGGCACAGAGGAGGAGGGAGATGAGGGGCTGTAGGGGCACAGAGGAGGAGGGGGATGAGGGGCTGTAGGGGCACAGAGGAGGAGGGAGATGAGGGGCTGTAGGGGCACAGAGGAGCAGGGAGATGAGGGGCTGTAGGGGCACAGAGGAGGAGGGAGATGAGGGCTGTAGGGGCACAGAGGAGGAGGGAGATGAGGGGCTGTAGGGGCACAGAGGAGGAGGGAGATGAGGGGCTGTAGGGGCACAGAGGAGGAGGGAGATGAGGGGCTGTAGGGGCACAGAGGAGGAGGGGATGAGGGGCTGTAGGGGCACAGAGGAGGAGGGAGATGAGGGGCTGTAGGGCACAGAGGAGGAGGGAGATGAGGGGCTGTAGGGGCACAGAGGAGGAGGGAGATGAGGGGCTGTAGGGGCACAGAGGAGGAGGGAGATGAGGGGCTGTAGGGGCACAGAGGAGGAGGGGATGAGGGGCTGTAGGGGCACAGAGGAGGAGGGGATGAGGGGCTGTAGGGGCACAGAGGAGGAGGGGGATGAGGGGCTGTAGGGGCACAGAGGAGGAGGGTGACGAGGGGCTGTAGGGGCACAGAGGAGGAGGGTGACGAGGGGCTGTAGGGGCACGAAGGAGGGAGATGAGGGGCTGTAGGGGCACGAAGGAGGGTGATGAGGGGCTGTAGGGGCACTAAGGAGGAGGGCGATGAGGGGCTGTAGGGGCACTAAGGAGGAGGGCGATGAGGGGCTGTAGGGGCACTAAGGAGGAGGGCGATGAGGGGCTGTAGGGGCACGGAGGAGGAGGAAGATGAGGGGCTGTAGGGGCACGGAGGAGGAGGGAGATGAGGGGCTGTAGTGGAGCACAGAGGAGAAAGAGGCAAAAGCTATAGGGGCGCGGAAGCAGGCAGATGATGATGGTCGGCAGAGGGCGCAGATGTGGGAGGTAAGGGGTCGTTAGGGGGCACAGAGAGAGACGAGTGGTCGTCAGAGGGCGAGGAGGCAGAAGATGAGGGTCATCGGAGTGTGGAGTCAGGAGACGAGGAGCACGGAGGCGGGAGACAAGAGTCGTCAGAGGATGCGAAGGTGGAAGATGAGGGGTCATCAGGGGCACAAAGGGAGGTGGGAGATGAGGGTCATCAGAGGGCGCATATGTGGGAGACAAGGATTTGTCAGAGGGCGCAGATGTGGGAGACAAGGGGTCGTCAGGGGGCACACGGAGACGAGAGGTGGTCAGGGGGCACAGAGGGAGACGAGGTTGTGAAGGGGCGAGGAGGCAGAAGATGAGGGTCATCGGGGTGTGGAGTCAGACGAGGAGCATGGAGACGGGAGACAAGGGTCGTCAGAGGGTGTGGAGGCGGAAGATCAGGGGGCACAGAGGTGGATGATGAGGTCATCGAGGCGTGGAGGTAGAAAACTAGGTTTGTCAGGGGACGTAAAGACGGAAGACAAGTCGTCAGAGGGTGTGGAGGTGGGAGAATAGGGTCGTCTGGGGGCGTATAGTGAGATGGGGATCGTCAGGGGACACAGAGGCAGGAGACAGTCATTGAGGGATGCAAAGACGCGAGATGAGGGTCATCATGGAGGTGGATACAAGGGTCGTCAGGGGGCATGGAGAGAGGCAAAAGACGAGGGTTGTTAGGGGGCGTGGAGGGAGGTGGGAGATGAGGGTCATCCAAAGACTCAGAGGCAGGCAGTTGATGAGGGTCATTAGGGAGCACAGAGGTAGGTGGAAGACGAGGATTGAGAGGAGCGCAGAGGCGGAAGACGAGGGTTGTCAGTGGACCAGAGGTAGGTGGGAAACGAGGGTCATCAGAGGGCGCAAAGGGAGGCGGGAAACGAGGGTTATTAGGGGGTATGGAAGGAAGTAGGAGACGAGGGTCGACAGGGAGTGCGGAGATGGGATACAAGGTTTCATGGGGGGGTGGATCATCAGGGGGTGCAGAGGGAGGGAGATGTGGATCATCAGGGGGTGCAGAGGGTCGTCGGGGGCATGAAGAAACGCAGGAGATGAGGCTCATTGGGGGAGCGGAGGGAGGTGGAAAATGATGGTCATCAGGAGACAGAGAGGGAGACTGGTGACGAGGGTCATCAGGGGGCGCAGTGGGAGGCGGGAGATGAGGGTCATCAGGGGGCTCAAAGGTGGGAGATGAGGTTCGTCACGGGGCGCGGAGACTAGGGTCGTTGGGGGACATGGAGACGGTGCACTACAGCATAAAGGTGATAGGGTGTAAAATCCCATATGGGTCCAGTCTTAGAAGATGTACAACTCATGTGAAGTAAGGATGCATGGTTCAGGCTCGGTAATACAGCAGAGCAGTATAGGGAGGTGACATATACACATACATACATACATACATGCAAGAGACTAGTCAGCCGCACTCACCTCAGAAGATCTATATATATATATATATATATATATATATATATATATATATATATATATATATATATATGTACAGGAAGGTGACCATATTGCAGCACACCATGACTGTACGTCTCACCTTTTTCCCTAGGATGAGTGCAGACTTGCTCCTCGCTCAGTATAACACCTGGCTTCTCGGCGCCTCCTCTGCCGGATCACTAACTACGTGCACAGATAACCAGACCATGGATTTAGTGAGACAGCGGATTCTGGAGGAGCCGGACCTGCACAATATTCTCCAGAATGACGCCTTCTTCTTGATCGGCTGCAGCCTTCAGGACAAAGCAGACCTACTCCTCGCGTTGCAGCATCTGGCGTGTGCCTTTCAGACCCTGGAGCAGGCGGCGCTCAATCTTTATTTTATTCCATGGCGGAGAGAATTCCATACAATAAAGGTGAGGATGTAATGGTGCCACAGAGACTGGAGGGGGCGCTATTGAAGTATTAGCTATGCTCCTCTATGTCAGTCTTGTATACCTGTCCATTACATTTCTGTTCTGTGCCTTTTCTTGTAATTGTTCATTATTTTCCTTCTGTCCCTTTCTTGCCCACCAGACATACTCCGGATATTACGTGCACACACTGGAGGCCGCCCTACCCCAGGACGCTATAATCCGAGCCCTCAGAAGATTAAACTATGAGCTGGAAGAAGACGGCACCTCCCTGAGGATACATGTCCTACCGCCTCCGCAGACTCTGTCTACAGCTGCGCTCGGCTACCTTGCTGCTCAGATGGAGTGTAACATCTTATCTGACCTTGTGTCCTGCTCAGGATCTACCCTGGTAAGTGGCGCTGACCTTATCCAAGAAAGAAGGAGCTGGCGAGGTGAAGATGTCTGCATGGAGAGGTTGCAAAAACTGGTGTTAGAACCAATAAAGGCCTCCGCTTCTGTGGATCACGTCCTTGGAGCTTCCAGCGGCGACACTTTCTACCAACCTCAGTTTTGTGACTTTTGCCATGAGCTCTTTGATCAGCATGTAAGTGGGCGTTGTAGGATGGTCACTGACCACCGTGGGGAGGAGCGATGCCACACACAAGTGCCACATGCGGACTTTGTCATGCACGACTGCGTATTTGTAGAACGCTCTTTAGAGCATTGCTGTGTGGTATGCAAAATGTTCCACGGTTCATTGTGCTCCACGATGAAAGTTTGCAGAGACGATGGGCATAGGATATCACAGATGACTTCATCGGAGAAGATCCAAGCAGTGATGGAGGAGCAGAGGAGTAGGTACCAGCTCCACCGCTGCCTGCAACCAGGACAATTGCCTCATTACCGCTGCACAAACTGCCGACAGCTCCATTATATAAAGTGCAAAGAGGTGGAACAGTGCCGAAGCCAAGGCCATAGCGCCAGCATGATCATGCTGGAGAAGGACCAGCGGCTATGGCTGCAGCGCGGTTCCATGGACCTCACATTACTTTGCAGGAACATGCCGATAAGTCACGTTGGGTAAGAGGGAGGGAGATTAGTTTTAAAGTTTGAGCACGCTGGTACACTATAGAAAAAGAAATAAATATGTAGGTGAGACGGGTGAAAGATTGGCAGGATCCTGGTCCAGTGGCCACATTGGTTTCCATGGCCATTGGCTTACAGCTCTGCATGCTTCCTCCTACATGTCGTAATCCCGGGCTCATCTTCTGATTAGTAGACCTGGCGCAGGGTGTTTGTTGTAGATTGATGGGCCGAATATTCAGAAGAGGTGTCGGGGATGTCTGCATGTATGAGGAGGTATGTAAGCTTCGGGTCAGGCGACCACAAACTATCAAAATGGCTGATAGACGAGGGTCCTGTGACTGTGCTTATGTCTAATACCTTATTCATGGTTTCTACAGTACAGTAGTACGGTTTTGTGCAAGAGCTTTCCTGGTGGTCAAATTTCCTATTACGAAGCCAATACTGTCACCTCTGTTCACTACATATGGAATAACATGGACGTCTGACAACTAATAGTAACATTTACAATATGGCTTCACCGTGTTTCCCTGCTATCACCTGTTGATTGGATTATTGGTCTTGTGTGATTTTTATTTTTTCCCCCAAACATGTTCATTGGCCAAGCACCTACAATAAAAGTCCCATGTTTTAAATTTCCTTTTAGTTATTATTATAGCGCCATTTATTCCATGTCGCTTTACATGTGAGAAGGGGTATAGTTCACATTTTCTCTATTTTGGATAAAGAGAAACTATTCCCAGCAACTCAATGGACAAGCAAAACAAACTGTAGAAATTGCATCATTCTTATGTGCCAAACCAATAATGACAGGTCATCTAGGGTAGATTCCACTTTTATTAAGTAAAATACACTGGTGTGAAAGAGTTTGTTCCCTTCCTGATTTCTTATTCTTTTGCATGTTTATCACTTATATGTTTCAGATCACCAAACACATATAAATATTAGATAAAGATAACACAAGTATCCACAAGATGCAGTTCATAAATGATCTTTATTAAGGGAAAAAGGGCCCTGTAGGTTTGGATTTCTATGTGGGAAAGTGATTGTCCCCTAAACCTATTAACTGGTTTGGCCTTTAGCAGCAACAATAGCAATAAAGTATTTGTGACAACTGGCAATGAGCCTTTACAATGGTCTGGAGGAATTTTGGCTGCTCACCTTTGCAGAATTGTTATAATTCAGCCACATTGGAGGGTTTCCGTGCATGAATCGCATTTTTAAGGTCACAGCAACTCAATCGGATGAAGGTCAGGACTTTGACTAGGCCATTTAATGTCTTAATTTTGTTTTTCTTCAGCCATTCCGGAACTTGCTGGTGTTTTGGTTCTTTGTCCTAAAGCATAACCCAAGTGCACTTCAGCTGGAGGTCACGGACAGATGGCCGGACATTTTCCTTCAGGATTTTTTGGTAGATAACAGTATTCATGGTTCTATTCACCATAGCAAGTCTTCCAGGTCCTGAAGCAACAGACAATCACACGACCACCACCATATTTTATTGTTGGGATGATGTTCCTTTTCTGAAATGCTGTTACTTCTACCCCAGATGTAATGGGACAGTCACCATCCAAAAAGCTTAACTTTTGTCTTGTCCAACCAGAGTATTCTCCCAAACGCCTTGGGGATCATCAAGATGTTTTCTGGCAAAACTGAGATCAGCATTTATGTTCTTTCTGCTCAGCAGTGGTTTTCATCTTGGCTCTCTGCCATGCAGCCATTTTTAATCCGTTTCTCATGGTGGAGTCATTTTTATTATTTTATTATTATTATTTATTTATATAGCGCCATTGGTTCCATGGCGCTTTACATAAGCAGTGGGGGTAACAAGGACAGGTACAGTACATATGAGCAGTACATATGACAATGCTTGCTGATACACGACGGGAGAGGTTCCTGTCCACGAGGGCTCACAGTCTACGGGGGTGGGGGAGGACACAATAGGGGGGGGTAAGCGCCAAGCGGTTGGTGGAGCGGCGCTGGGTCTCATCATGGGTTATAGGCTTGTTGGAATAGATGAGTTTTCAGGTTCTTTTTGAAGCTCTTGAGGGTAGGCGAGTGTCTGACGTGCTGGGGGAGGGAGTTCCAGAGTCTAGGGGAGGCGCGGGAGAAGTCTTGTATGCGGTTGTGGGAGGATGAGATGAGGGGGGAGGAGAGGAGGAGTTCTTGTGAGGAGCGTAGGTCCTCACAAGAGGACAAGAGTCATGAACACTGACCTTAACTGACCAATGTCTTCAAGCATATAAAGATATATCAAGCAAATTTATCTTTTTTTAGCCATCAGAAAGAACTGTCTTCAGACGATCTTAAGGCCACAGCAGAGCAACTCGTCAGGTCTTATTCTGATGACTTGGACATCACATTTATCGATGAACTGTGTCAGTTTGTAACATTTTCCAATTTATTCATAGACGAGGAGCCAAAAGACATCAGCACTGGACTTTTCATGTACAAGTTTATCATGGAAAAAGGTGTGCAGGACACTTTCCCAAAGAGTGAGATGGCTCTACGGATATATCTAATTTTGATGGTAACAAAGTGCAGTGGTGAGCGTTCCTTCTCAAAACTCAAATTAATTGAAAACTGATTAGGACATCTATGAAGCAGGAACGACTTGTAAATTTGGCTATCATGAGCATCGAGTCAGATACTAATGTCCAATTCACACAGTATAACATCATTAGTGATTTTGCAGCACGAAATCAAGGAAAGTGCCTGGATTATAAAAAAAAAAAAAAAATTCATTTTGCCTGAATTACTCTGCGTAAATGATTTTTGTAAATAAACTTGCGTTCGGTTCATTTTGTGTTTTTGGATTACATATTGTAACACCTTGAAAAATAGGCCTCCCTCCAAAATGGGCACTGGGCCACCCACCTCTTAAAATAAGATATGGGAGTCTGGAAAAGGTTATAAAGCAGGGCCGGATTTGTTTTTCATTTGTTCCTGAATTTCTTTGGATTGTGGCATGATATCTAGCTTTTGAGGATCTTTTGGTCTACCTCACTTCGTCAGGCAGGACCTATTGCAGTGATTTTTTGATTGAGAATAGATGTGACAGTAATCAGGCCTGAGTGTGGCTATGGAAATTGAACTCAGCTTCCCAAAGATGTGATAAACCACAGTTAATTTATGTTTTTAAGGAGGAGAGGGCAATCACTTTTTCACACAGGGTCCTGTAGATTTGGATTTCTTTTTCCCTTAATAATAAAGACCTTCATTTATAAACTACATTTTGTGATTACTTGTGATATCTTAGTCTAATATTTACATTTGGTTGATAATCTGAAACATTTCATTGTGACAAACATGCAAAATAAGAAATTAGGAAGTGGGGGCGCAAATCTTTTTCACACCTCTGTAGCTCTACACCTGTAACACTAGGGTTTTTAGATTTTCTACTTTGATTGCTGGATACAAACACTATAATTAAAGGAAAACAATTGTCCAACTAGAAATATGGCCTCACTCTATGAAAGGCAAAAAAAAGTTGGAGTTACCTATTGATATTTAATAAATAAATAGAATTGCAAATTGGTTATGGACAATGATCCAGTGTTCCTTAAGGGGCCCGTCACACCAGGTGACGTCGGCGGTGACGGGCAGGAGCGCAAACGTTTTTGGCGCTCCGCCAGCGTCGCATGTTTACATGCGGCGACACCACCGGCAATCTGACAGGTGGCATCGCCGCTGGGGTGTCTAAAAGCCTGCCAGATTGCCGTCCCCCTGTTACATGGTGCTATGTCTACACATCGCCCCTGAGTGCTCACCTGGTTTCAGAGCACTGATGTGAAACCAGGCGACCACTCAGAGGCGATATGTAGCGCCGACATCGCCCCTTTACATTAGGCAATGCAGGGGCGTTATCGGTGCTGATAGGCCACGCCCCTACGTCGCCTAAGAAATCGGCGGTGCCGTTGCCAGGTGTGACGGTACCCTAAAGGTTTAGACCGAGAGCAGCAACATTCCTCTTAACACTCTATGTAATTTATCCCTATAATATAAGCTATTTTCTGATATACTTCCTTCATTCCCTCTCTATACTGTCTGACAGCTGTTGGTTTTTTTTTTCTGTTTCCTGCTGGATGACTTCCCATGTGTGTGCCCCAGTGCATTCTAGGATTCTCACACGGAGCATCATCAAGCCGACAGACAGCAGGCACTCCCCCAACCTGAAACAAAATGTCACTGGGATGCTGGTTCCAGGGGTGGGGCTGTCCATATATTTACAAAGGTCTTCTTCCCCCCCCCCCCCACTCCTCCTTGAGTCCCCACAGTGTGTGTTCTCAGCCCCCCTTCAGTCCTCCCCGCAGTGTGCGTCCTCAGCTCCCTCTTCTCCCCTCCCCGCGTGTGCGTTTTCAGCCCCCCTTCTCCCCTCCCCACAGTGTGCATTCTCAGCCCCCCCTTCTCCCCTTTCTGCAGTGTGCCTTCTCAGCCCCTTTCTACCCTCCCCACAGTGTGCGTTCTCAGCCCCCCTCTTCTCCCCTCCCCGCAGTGTGCCTTCACAGCCCCCCTTCACTCCTCCCCGCAGTGTGCGTTCTCAGCCCCCCTTCTCCCCTCCCCACAGTGTGCGTTCTCAGCCCCCCTCTTTCTCCCCTCCCCGCAGTGTGCCTTCACAGCCCCCCTTCACTCCTCCCGCCAGGGTGTCTTCTCAGCCCCCCTTCACTCCTCCTCGAAGTGTGCCTTCACAGCCCCCCTTCACTCCTCCCCTCCCCACAGTGTGCCTTCTCAGCCCCCCCCAACCCTCACTCTTACCCACTCCCCACAGTGCAGTGTCACATCCTCCCCGACATGCTGCGTCTCTGCCTTTGTACAATCGTGAATGGCCCTGCAAGAGGACATAAGTGATGTCAGTGGGTATCCCAGGTGTTATGCATATTCGATGAGCTGGGAGCTTCCCCTGACATCACTTGTGGGCGGAGCTTATGCGCTCCTGCACGGCCGGCTTGACATTAGCGATCGCACCGAAGGAGAGATAGCATGTCAGGGAGGATGTGACACCACACTGAGGGAGGTGGGGGGACTGAGAACATACACTGAGAGGAGGAGAAAAGGGGGGCTGAGTAGTAACTCTGCAGGGTAGGGAGAAGGGGGGGGGCAAAGACCTTTGTAAACATTTGGACAGGCCCAACCTTGGAGCCAGTGTCACAGTGACATTCTGTTTCAGGTTGAGGCTGAGGGAGTGCCTGCTGTCTGTCAGGTCGATGATGCTCCATGTGAGGATCCCAGCATGCACTGAGGCACTCACATGCAGGGCCGCACCGTCCATTGGACAGTGTGAGCCCTGAGTATCTAGCGGCAGCAGCCAGGAGGAGCGGCATTGGAGAAGGGGGCAGTGCCAGCACCAGAGACTGGCTTCCTGTGTGACCCGGTAAGAGGGCGCCGGCGCTGCATCAGTCTGCCAGTCCACCACCCCGCTCCTCAACTACAGGGGCGGTGGGGCTAGAGGCTGATAGCACCCATCCTCCGACCACCCCCCCGGTCATCAGATTGTGGCTCAGGCAGCAGAGGGGCTTGGTGCACCCCTGCTCACATGGGACGTCATCCAGCAGGAAATAGAAAAAATAGCTGTCAGACAATATAGAGAGGGAACGACAGGGAATTAATAAAGGAAGTATTCCAGAAAATATCATAGATTATAGGGATGACTTAGGGAGTTAAGAAGAAAGTTGCTGGTCTTAGACTGACCCTTTAATCTAGTTCTTTAGGAAATAAGGTGTAATCAGGCCATCATTGTACGTTTTAGGTAACACACCCAGTTCAGTAGCCATGAATTTTTTTTTTTTTTTAAATCTCCTGGGACACTGGAGAAATGACAACAACACAGACGGCAGCGTGTCTAGACTTGTGATCCATCCAGCACATCAGGGACTTCATCTGTCGGTGATCACACAGGAGCTGCCAGCAGAGGATCTTGTCGATATGCCCAAGTGCATTCAGTGTCAGAATGTTCCTCAGACAACCATTGATAACCTCACTGATAACAACCGAGTCTGGAAGTGCTGGGGTTACTGCACATAGCGCTCATACTTCAGACTGAATAAATTGTTATGTTTTGAAAATTGTTTCCATTTTTTTCATCATTTTTATATCAGGAACCTGTCCATCTGTTATTGGTGTTGTGATTTCAATGTTGAGAAGTGTAAATCACACTTTGTACTGATCCTGAGTTACCTCCTGTATTATACTCCAGAGCTGCACTCACTATTCTGCTGGTGCAATCACTGTGTAAATACATTACATTACTGATCCTGAGTTACCTCCTGTATTATACTCCAGAGCTGCACTCACTATTCTGCTGGTGCAGTCAAGGTGTACCATACATTACATTACTTACCGTATATACTCGCGTATAAGCCGACTTTTTCAGCCCAAAATTTGGGCTGAAAAGTCCCCCCTCGGCTTATACGCGAGTATACAGTATATATACATCATATATGTATATATACTGCAGCAGCCCCGGAGGTATACAGGCCCCCCCCCATCAAGCTCCAGGGCCCCCCCCTTGAGCGGCGTCCTGTAAAGGAAAATCATACTTGCCAGTGTCCTGTCGCGCCGTCCGCAGCTCCCGACACGCGATCCCGGGCTTCATTAAGCGTCTTCCGCATTCCTTTAGTCGCGGGCAATGACGTCATTGCCCGCGACTACAGGAAGTCGGAATCCGGAAGACGCTGAATGAAGCCCGGGATCGCGTGTCGGCAGCTGCGGACGGCTCGACAGGACACTGGCAAGTATGATTTTCCTTTACAGGCTGCCGCGCAAGGGGGGGGCCCTGGAGCTTGATGGGGGGGCCTGTATACCTCCGGGGCTGCGGCTGTATACAGCCCTGGGGCTGCGGCTGTATACAGCCCTGGGGCTTTTGCTGTATACAGCCCTGGGGCTGCTGCTGTATACAGCCCTGGGGCTGCTGTATATACCTCTGGGGCTGCATATGGGGCTGCATATACCTCTGGGGCTGCTGTATATACCTCTGGGGCTGCATATACCCCTGGGGCTGCATATGTGGCTGCATATACCTCTGGGGCTGCATATACCTCTGGGGCTGCATATGGGGCTGCATATACCTCTGGGGCTGCATATACCTCTGGGGCTGCATATGGGGCTGCATATACCTCTGGGGCTGTATATACCTCTGGGGCTGCTGTATACTACCACTGGGGCTGCTGCTGTATACTACCACTGGGGAGGCTGCTGTATACCTCACTGCTGGGGGTTGTATACCTGTGCTGGAGTCCACCCTCGGCTTATACGCGAGTCAATAATTTTTCCCAGTTTTTGGGGGCAAAAGTAGGGGGGTCGGCTTATACACGGGTCGGCTTATACACGAGTATATACGGTACCTTATATTAAGATGGGCTCAGCCAAGCTGTGAATGCAGCTCTGGAGTATAATGCTGGCTGCAACTCAGCATTAGCACAAGAAAAGTAAAACAGCATATCTAGAAAGTTCAGTAAATGTATAAGTATATAAAACATAAATCACATTGCCAGTTTCCTGGAGACTCTTGTTTCATGAGGCTAAGAACATGAACAGAGCAGAAAAGCAAATATAAAAGTCTCTCACAGAGCACGGACTGTTTGGGCTCTTTATAATCTCAGCTGATGTAGTGAGAATTTAGTAACTTCCATTACACCCCACTGGGGGTAACGTGTCACCTTCACCAGGTCCTCAACCTCACAGCTCTGTTCACATACAGTCAGGAATCACCGTCCACGATCCAGCATGGAGAGCACGTGGTGCCCTGTCGTAATTTCTAAAAGTCTTATTCAGTGTGCTGTGGCTCAGCATTGTGCAGCCCCCTGCGGTGCCCTCATTGTTTGCATCGTTTCGCCTGGTTCTCCGCTCCTGAGCTGCTCACTCTCTTGTTACGGTGATGTGGAAATGTCGGCATCAACTGCGGTTCACAGGCTACAAAAAAAATGATGTCACAGAATGAAACATCACAGCTTTCCTACAAATTCATAATGGATTAATCTAATAATGATCAAAAGAGACCCCCAAGATGCTGGCAGGTAGGAGGCGGTGTGCAAGGCTCAGGTTTAAATCACCCTCTTTTGCCCCATTGAAAATAAAACTATTAAAAAATAAAAAACATATTTGGTATCACTGTGTTCAGAAATGCCTTATCTATCAAAATGCCTACATTGATGGAAAAATAAAAGTTATGGCTCTTGGAAGAAAAAATGGAAAATCGCCCAGGGGTATAAACAGTCACTCGTTAAGGTTGACTCCTTTAAGTAACAGATAAAAGTCTTACGTAAAGGTTTCTCTTTGAAGTAGGAACTTGCCAGGCTGTCTTCTGCAGTAGCCCTGACCAGAGGGGAAAGACAGAGAGGGGTCAGTGTCCACAGGAACGCAGCAGTGCGACTCCATTCACATCTCATCTTCTTACCTCTTTTTGGGATCATACATAAATAGGAAATTGAGAAGTCGGAGGCCGGCTTCAGACAGCCAGGGAAACTTATGCTTCAGGTTGTTGTATGGCTGCTTGCGTACCGTGTATTGGCCGACAAGGGGTAACTTAGAGAAACCCTGCAAAAAATATAAAGGAAAATATTAATAGTGGTAAATGTTCGGCTGAAGAGAAATCCGCATTCACCATATACGTACTGGCCAGATAGTCTCACTGGGAGTTCCTAGGAGTTGTATAATTAAATCGATTTGCTGGATCTCTGAGGTTCCAGGTAATAGAGGCTTGTGAGCCAACAACTCAGCCAGGATGCAACCGACCGCCCTGCAAGAGAGACAACATTACTAGGAACAAGAGACCCCCCCCAGACCCTGTACTGTGCTGGATGCAGGGGTTCCTGTGCACAGGGTCCATCCCCCTGTAGTTTAGAATTAGAGGTCTTGTAACATTAGATGACAATACAGCACGTACCACATATCGATGGCCGTCGTCTGTGTTGTGCTTCCTAAAAGCAACTCCGGTGCCCGGTACCTGCAATCACAAAGGAAGAAGCAGATCGGAGATATATATGTGATCTGACCGTGTACATAATGCCCTAGTAAGGTGTGCCACATTTCACACAACCATTAAAGGATTATTATTTATTAGGTTAGTGCATGTACAATGAAATAAAAATAATTTTTGCATTTGCTTTTCACTGGATTTTACCATCTCTTTGTCGGCTGCAGAATGAGATTAACTAAAAAAAAACAGATTTTTTTTTTTCTTTTTCTCTCTCTATATAATATTTATTCACTTGTATAGCACCATTAATTCCACAGTATACAGACATTACAGCCGGGGATCACAGAATATACGAGTATACAGACATTACAGCTGGGGATCACAGAATATACGAGTATACAGACATTACAGCTGGGGATCACAGAATATAACAGTATACAGACATTACAGCCAGGGTTCACAGAATGTAAGAATATACAGACATTACAGCCGGGGATCACAGAATGTAAGAGTATACAGATATTACAGCCGGGGATCACAGAATATATCTGTATACTCTTACATTCTATGAACCCCGGCTGTAATGTCTGTATAATCTTATATTCTGTGATCCCCAGCTGTAATGTCTGTATGCTCTTATATTCTGTGATCCCTGGCTGTAATGTCTGTATACTCTTATATTCTGTGATCCCCGGCGGTAATGTCTGTATACTCTTATATTCTGTGATCCCCAGCTGTAATGTCTGTATACTCTTATATTCTGTGATCCCTGGCTGTAATAAGAGTATACAGACATTACAGGCAGGGATCACAGAATATAAGAGTATACAGACATTACAGTCGGGGATCACAGAATATAAGCATATACAGACATTACAGCCGGGGATCACAGAATATAAAAGAGTATACAGATATTACTGTCTGCCACCTCCAACTCAAAAATATTTACAGAATCAGTCCCTTCTTCACACCCTCGCAGAAACCTCTCACACGTTGACACTCACATACTCTCTAACTCTATTCTACAACTATCCTCCAAGTCATTACTCCACCACTTTCTACAATTCTACACTCACAGCAGCGATTGATGCAGTTGCTCCTCTCGTTCACAGCAGAACACGATGAATCAACAGACGAACCTGGCACACAGAAACCACTATAAAGCTGTGGCGAGAGTCTAGGGTTGCTGAGCGGCGCTGGAAGAAAACACATTCACAAGAAGACTACACAGCATTCAAACAAGCACTTTTCACATTCAAGTCAGCACTCACCACCATTAAACAGAACTACTTCATTACCCTTAAATCCTCTTTGTCCCACAACCCCAGGCAGTTATTCAACACATTTAACTCCCTCCACCGCCCCCACTGTCCCCCCTACTTCTCGTATCTCTACAGAAGACTTCACAACACACTTCACCAACAAGATCAATCAGATCAGACAAGTCTTTGCTACCAAACCATCACAACCCCTACAAGGCCACTCCCCTCCCCCACTAACCCTCCTCCCCTCCATCACTGAAGGAGAACTTGCACACCTCCTCTCCAAATCACACCTCACCACTTGTGCATCGGACCCTCTCTCCTCGCTGGTCCTCCACTTCTCCCTTCTGAAAATCCCTCCACTGGCTCCCAATTCACCAATGTATCCAATTCAAACTACTAACCTTGACTTACAAAGCCATATGCAATCTGTCTTCCCCCATATATCTCTGAACTAATCTCCCGATATCATCCAACTTGTAATATTTCAAATACAAAAGGGGAGGGGGAACAAGAGGCGCAATAGTGCCCTTATCACTAGACACTAGGTTGACAACCCGGTGAGCAAAGCAATTCACTCACCTGATCCAGTTGTGTCACCCACAACTGGTTTGAAGGCTTGTTAGGAATAATATCCTGATGGCTGCTGCTGGACCTCCACCGAACCACTCACCCGTGGAAAAGCATCTAGTTACTTGGGAAAAGGTGTAGGACGGTCCGCGCTACCAGAATGACTTGCATCAAAGAAAACGCTGGCAGATGAAGAGTTAATCAGATCCTTCTTTATTTTCCGACGCGTTTCGGTGCCCACCTGGCACCTTCATCAGGGATCCCTGATGAAGGTGCCAGGTGGGCACCGAAACGCGTCGGAAAATAAAGAAGGATCTGATTAACTCTTCATCTGCCAGCGTTTTCTTTGATGTAAGTCATTCTGGTAGCGCGGACCGTCATACACCTTTTCCCAAGTAACTAGAAACTTGTAATGTTTGATCCTCCCAAGACCTTCTCCTTTCCTCCACACTTGTACATTCTTCATCCAACCACCAGCAAGACTTCACCTGAGCATCCCCCATTCTCTGGAATTCTGCACTACAAAACCTCTGACTATTCCCCACACTCGGAATCTTCAAACGGAACCTGAAAACCCATCTCTTCACAACAGCCTACTGTCTGCAATAACCACAGTGCCACCTCACCACCACTGGACCTGGCACTCCAGCACCACCAGAGCAGACCCAACCTACTGTCTCCCTCCCCATTGCCCTGTAGAATGTAAGCCAGCAAGGGCAGGGTCCTCTCTCCCTCTGTACCA
Source organism: Allobates femoralis (assembly GCA_033576535.1). Lineage (NCBI taxonomy): Eukaryota > Metazoa > Chordata > Amphibia > Anura > Aromobatidae > Allobates > Allobates femoralis. The sequence continues at coordinate 101,793,727 of JARQOC010000010.1, read as the reverse complement.
GTCTGTCACTGTTTGTTTGTTCATTGTATTTATAACTTGTTTGTATGTAACCCTTTCTCATGTACAGCACCATGGGATCAATAGTGCTCTATAAATAATAATAATAATAATTACAGCTGGGGATCACAGAATATAAGAGTATACAGACATTACAGCTGGGGATCACAGAATATAAGAGTATACAGACATTACAGCCGGGGATCACAGAATATAAGAGTATACAGACATTACAGCCAGAGATCACAGAATATAAGAGTATACAGACATTACAGCTGGGGATCACAGAATATAAGAGTATACAGACAATACAGCCAGGGATCACAGAATATAAGAGTATACAGACATTACAGCCAGGGATCACAGAATATAAGAGTATACAGACATTACAGCTGGAGATCACAGAATATAAGAATATACAGACATTACAGCTGGGGATCACAGAATATAAGAGTATACAGACATTACAGCCTGGGATCACAGAATATAAGAGTATACAGACATTACAGCTGGAGATCACAGAATATAAGAATATACAGACATTACAGCTGGGGATCACAGAATATAAGAGTATACAGACATTACAGCCAGGGATCACAGAATATGAGAGTATACAGACATTACAGCTGGGGATCACAGAATATAAGAGTATACAGACATTACAGCCGGGGATCACAGAATATAAGAGAGTATATAGGCATTACAGCCGGGGATCACAGAATATAAGAGTATACAGACATTACAGCCGGGGATTACAGAATATAAGAGAGTATATAGGCATTACAGCCGGGGATCACAGAATATAAGAGTATACAGACATTACAGCCAGGGATCACAGAATATAAGAGTATACAGACATTACAGCTGGAGATCACAGAATATAAGAATATACAGACATTACAGCTGGGGATCACAGAATATAAGAGTATACAGACATTACAGCCAGGGATCACAGAATATGAGAGTATACAGACATTACAGCTGGGGATCACAGAATATAAGAGTATACAGACATTACAGCCAGGGATCACAGCTGATTCTTTCTTTAAACAAATAATGAAATGTTTCTCATCCTAGAATGACTCAGCAATGATCCCCAGGATTCTCTGGATTGGATGGTTTGCATCCCATATACCTCACGAGATCCCTGCCCTGATACAGAGCAATGTGGCATGTACCTGCACTGGCATCCGATGCTCACCCACAGGATGGCACACAGAGATCTGCACTCGATGGTCTCTTCGTAGACAGGGGTCGCTCACAGTCATATCTTACATCCCTCAGAATTATATTTACTGCCTGACATAACATGACATCATGTAAACCTTTCTGGGCAGCCACTCACCAAAGAGTCACTACTTTAGGGGTCATCTGTTTTGCAGGCACACTGTAAGCCCGGGCAAGTCCAAAGTCAGCTGCAATGTAGGAATAAATCAGTTTTGAGTATTGCAAAACTCCATATATTACCTGACTGGAAGTGAAAAAAAAGTGTGGTGTCTCACCAATCTTCACACAGCCCTTATCAGTCATCAGCAGGTTGGAGACCTTCAGATCCCTGCCGAGGAAAAGACTGATGTAAGGACAAGAGCACGGCACGCTTACATATCAATAGCAACATGTCGATCAACTGAGGGGGAACATTTAAGGTCTTTATTCACATCCAAAGTTCAGGCAGGAAAACAACCATCCTGTTACCGACAGAAATCGGCAATGAGTGAATGTCAGATTAACCCCTTCATGACCTTGCCATTTTTTGCAATTCTGACCAGTGTCCCTTTATGAGGTTACAACTCGGGAACGCTTCAACGGATCCTAGCGATTCTGAGATTGTTTTTTCGTGACATATTGGGCTTCATGTTAGTATTAAATGTAGGTCGATAATTTTTGCGTTTATTTGTGAAAAAATCAAAAATATGGCAAAAATTTAGAAAACTTTGCAATTTTCAAATTTTGAGTTTTTCTTCTGGTAAACCAGAGAGTTATGTGACACAAAATAGTTATGAAATAATATTTCCCACATGTCTACTTTACATCAGCACAATTTTGGAAAAAAAAAATTTTTTATTAGGAAGTTATAAGGGTTCAAAGTTCATGAGCAATATTTCATTTCTCCACCAAAATTTACAAAACCATTTTTTTTAGTGACCACATCCCATTTGAAGTCCCTTTGAGGGGTGTACATGACAGAAAACACCCAATAGTGACACCATTCCAAAAACTGCACCTCTCAAGCTACTCAAAACTACATTCAAGAAGATTATTAACCCTCCAGGTGCTTCACAGGAACTAAGCAAATTGGAAACAAAAAAATGGATATTTTAATTTTTCTAACACAAATGTTCTTTTATCCTCAATTTTTTCATTTTCACATGGGCAAAAAGATAAAATGGATCCTAAAATTTGTTGGGCAATTTCTCCTGAGTATATCGATACCACATATGTGATCATAAACCACGGTTTGGGTGCACGGCAGGACTCCAAAGGGAAAGAGCGCAATTTGACTTTTAGAGCTAATTTTCCATTCAAAAAGTGATATGGCGCTCCTTCACTTCTGAGCCCTGCCGCGCGTCAAAACAGTGGTTTATGACCACATATGAGGTATCGGTGTACTCAGGAGAAATTGCCCAACAAATTTTAGGATGAATTTTATCCTGTTACCCATGTGAAAATGAAAGAATTGAGGCTAAAAGAACATTTTTGTGAAAAAAAAGTACTTTTTCCATATTCACAGATCAATTTGTAAAGCATGTGGGGGTTCAATATGCTCACCACCCATCTAGATATGTTCCCTGGGGGGTCTAGTTTCCAAAATGGGGTCACTTGTGGGGGAGCTCCAAAGTTTAGGCACACAGGGGCTCTCCAAACGCGACATGGTGTCCACTAACAATTTGAATGGAAAATCACCTCAAATTGTTAGCGGACACCATATCGCATTTGGAGAGCCCCTGTGTGCCTAAACATTGGGGCTCCACCACAAGTGACCCCATTTTGGAAACTAGACCCCCCAGGGAACATATCTAGATGCATAGTGAGCACTTTGAACCCCCAGGTGCTTCAAAAATTGATCCGTACAAATTAAAAAAGAAAATTTGTGTGAAAAAAAAGTATTTTTACCTTATTATGGATCAGTTTGTGAAGCACCTGGGGATTCAAAGTGCTCACTATGCATCTAGATAGGTTCCTTGGGGGGTCTAGTTTCCAAAATGGGGTCACTTGTGGGGGAGCTCCAATGTTTAGGCACACAGGGGCTCTCCATACATAACCTGGTGTTTGCCAACAATTGGAATTGTTAGCGGATACCAGGTCGCGTATGGAGAGCCCCTGTGTGCCTAAACATTTGAGCTCCCCACAAGTGACCCCATTTTGGAAACTAGACCCCCAGGGAACATATCTAGATGCACAGTGAGCACTTTGAACCCCCATGTGCTTCACAAATTGAGACGTAAAAATGAATAAAGAAACTTTTTGTGAAAAAACATACTAGTCTAGTAGTTACAATTCGCAGCATAGGGGACCCTATACATTTGGGTCTCTCCATGCTGAGGATTCCAGCCCCCTAGCTGCCAAGTTGTACCTGGCTGGCAACCAAAAATACGGCAAAGCTCCATGTCATTTTATTTGTAGAATTTAAAAAAAAAAATGACATGGGGCTCTGCCATATTTTTGGTCCAGCCAGGTACAACTTGGCAGCTATGGACTGCCACCAGCCCCAGCTGCCTCATTTTACCTGGCTCGAACCAAAAATACAGCGAAGCCCTTTTTTAATTTCTAGAACTAATTCTAGAAAAAAAATTACGTGGGGCTCCGCCATATTTTTGGTACAGCCAGGTACAACTAGGCAGCTGGGGGCTGGGATCCTCAGCATAGAGAGGCCCAAGCGTTCTGGGCCCCCCATGCTGCGAATTGCAGCCCGCAGCCACCCCAGAAAATGGCGCATTCATTGAAGTGCCATTTTCTGGCGCTGTACCCACGCTCTTCCAGTTGCCCTGGTGCCGGTGGCTAACTGGGTAATAAAGGGGTTAATGCCAGCTTTTTATTGGCAGCTGGCACTAAGCGCTAGATTCATAATATAGGGCCAATGTTAGACCCGCCATTAGGAATCTCTAGTACGGTAAATATTCAATAAATACACACAGAGAAAAATCTTTTTATTTGAAAAAAAAAACACAGACACAATTCGGACTCCATCTTTATTATGAAAAGATCCGACGTAGTCCACAACGAAGGTCCCACGACGCTCGATCGTTCCAACGTAGTCCATAACGAAGGTCCCACGATCACTTCCTGCAGCTAGATCCTCAGGATCCAGCTGTAGAAAGTGATCTGACAGATCCAGCACAGTGATCACATAATGGTCACTGTGGATCACTGTGCTGGAGCTGTCAGATCATTTCCTGCAGCTAGATCCTCAGGATCCAGCTGTAGAAAGTGATCTGACAGATCCAGCACAGTGATCCACAGTGATCACATAATGGTCACTGTGAATCACTGTGCTGGAGCTGTCAGATCACTTCCTGCAGCTCAGGATCCAGCTGTAGAAAGTGATCTGACAGATCCAGCACAGTGATCCACAGTGATCACATAATGGTCACTGTGGATCACTATGCTGGAGCTGTCAGATCACTTTCTACAGCTGGATCCTCAGGATCTAGCTGTAGAAAGTGATCTGGCAGCTCCAGCACAGAGCTGTCAGATCCGGAGGCGGTGAAGAGGAGGAGGAGGAGCGGGACGCAGTGGAGACAGAGCGGCCACCGGAGGGGTGAGTGGGAGAGGCGATCGCTGCTCCGGTGATCGGGGGGCAGGAAAGGGGAAGAGGGGGGGTGACAGGAGAAGTAGGGGGGCACTTAGGAGGAAGGAGGGCAGGCAGGAGGAAGCGGGCAGCAGGAAGAGGAAGCGGGCGGCAGGGACAGGAAGCAGGTGGTAGGAAAAGGAAGCGGGGGGGGTAAGAAAGATGAAGAGGGGGCAGGAAAGAGAGGTGGGGGACAGGGGGGCAGTTAGAGGATGACAGGGGAGAAGATTGGAGGGTAGGGATAGCAGCGGCAGGCAGGGAAGCATTACAGGCGCGGTGATTTTCACTTTCACTTTTGAGTGCCAATCACCGCGCCTGTAGCCGGGGGGGTGGGGGTGGGGGCAAATCGAACCCCCCTGGGGTGTTGTACAACTCCCCATGTACATGCAGGCTGAGTGACAGGTCAGTGACACCCTCACTCGACCTGCAGGAGCCTGATCACTCCATGGCCCAGGGGGTGGGCCAAGGGTCTGGAAGGGGTTAAAGGGAATAAGTCAGCAGGAGTTTTCTTCCTTACTGGAGAGCAGCATGACATAGAAAAAGAAACCTTGGATCCAACGATATATCACTTAGATTACAGTGCGCAGTGGATATGACACAATCAGAGTTTTCAGAACTGAGAAGCTGCCCATGCTCAGGCTCTGTATATAACGTTAATAGAGAGTGAGCTGCTAATCACAGCAGAAGGTGTGCCTGACTAACTCAGAGTTGAAAAAGCTGCCCCTGTCCACAACAGACTGAATATACAATGTCTATAGACAGTGAGATGCTAATCACAGCAGGGGGGTGTGCTGGACTAGCTGACAAAGCTGCCCCCGCCCACACCGGGCTCTTTATGTACAAAATCTATTGATAGTGAGCTGCTAATCACAGCATATTAGCTGACCTCTTCCAGCAACGATAATCCCATGACGCTAAAACAAACATTACAGGTAAACTACAACACATAGTGTGATGAGACACATTGCTAAAATCTGTGTTAACCCCTACAGCATGCTGTCTTCAGATTACACAGCAAGAGAATTTCCACTGCTCACAGATTCTTTACCTGTGCACTATGAAGTTTTCGTGCAGATACTGGAGGCCGGTGAGTAGCTGGAAACATATACATTTTACCTGCATAAAGAGGAAAACTAAGAAGTCATAAAAATAAACTGCTGTAATAGTAAAACTGTAATCGTAAACTGCTATAATAGTAGAACCTTATAATGAAGGAAAGATGTATGAAAAAGGGTTAACAGCCGCGCTGCTGAATCATGGATAATGGAGAATGTGATTTTATTTCAATGCGCTTCGGAGTAAAACTCAATGAGGATAATCACAAATTGTGATAATCCTGATGAAGGAGTGCTACTCTGAAACGTGTTGAAATAAAATCACTTTTTCCATTATCGGAATCATCCTTCCATGATTCAGCAGCGCAGCTTTTAACCCTTTACTGTCCATCTTGCCAGCATATATGCTCCTGGGGCTGCTGCAGCTGCGATTCATTGCTCTTAAGGCGGCGTCACACGCATCAATATCGTGAGCGACATCCCTGAAAGGTGACGCATTAGCGATGTTGCTCACGATATCGCAAGTGCGTCGTGCTGCGTAACAGCGCGACGCAACTGCGATCTATCGCTGGTCGCAGGTTGACAGGTTTACCAGCATGAACGTAAACCTGTCAATCTGGCCCCAGCGATTAGGCTGGATCGCGCCATCTGACACCGCAATAGCGATGTTGGCGGCGATTCAGCCTATACCGCAATATTGCTGATTGCGGATCTCTCGCTGGGCTGATCCCAGCCCACCGAGTGATGGCTCTGCCCACATCACTGCGGCATCACCGTCAACATCCTGCCGTGTGACACCAAGGCTGCGATGTCGGAAGCGAGCGCCCACCCGTGCATCACAGGTTTGGTTGCAGCGTGTGACGCCGGCATTACAGCGATTGTTTTACACAACCCACGCTGGTGAGAAAGTATTTGCTTTTGGGATTATCTCTGTTATCTTCACAGATAAGACCCTATTGCGCTTCTCTTTAATTCATCTAGCACCTAATAATGTTTTTGAGAGCTGAGGCTCCATCATTAATTAACCTGTTAAAGACCATATGATATAAATGAATGACGGACGGTCCTGGTGTAGTTGGTTTGAAAGATTTGTGATTCACAGTTGCTGCCTCTGGTCCTTCATCCTCCCTCTGGTATCTCATGGGCACCTCTGTTGCGTCCTAGACCTCGCCAACATCTACAAGCATTGTGCCACAACTTCATAAAGACTAGGAAACGACTGAGACGCCTGGAAATTGCCAGATGCAGACTTGAAGCCAAGCAGTAACAGAGGACCGGATCAGAAAGCAGCGGATATCTTTTTTGATCACCTCTAGTCCTGGGTTTTAGGAGGCTGCAACGCCAGCAGTCAGCTGTAATTATAGGGTACACTGGGGGTCAAACATTTTCCCAGCCAAGCTGGAAGCTGAAAGCTGGCATTATACAGTGCCTATAGATGAGGTAAGTCTGGCTAATAGATTGGAGAGTCCTGAACCCATACCTGAGCCTCGGAGAACGGCGTCTGCATGTTTTCCAGAAGACTGGCCAAGTCCTGCTCACAGTAACCCATGACCAAGAAAATGCTGCAAAAAAACAAAATAGAAATGTCAGCTGTATAATGACCATCACATTATATTATTATAATGAATGCAGCTATTGTTACCTCTCTAGGTGATTCCCAACAACCACTTCCTTCAGCTCTACAATGTTGGGATGTCGGAGCTTTAACAGCAGCGTGATCTCTCGGAGGCTGCTGATCGGGATTCCTGCAATGGACGGACACGTCAATATCTACTAATGGTGTAATCTTAGCACTTAGTGCGGGGGGCCGGCAGTAAACACCACAATTTCTGATATTGATGACCGATCCCAAGTTTGGAAATTGACTTTAAAGCCATTGTAAATGTCCCCTTATGAAGCCTTATTTCCAGAATCAAGAATATCTCTGCATATTGAGCACAAAGGAAAGGAAGATGAGAACATATAGGCGTGTGGAAAACGACGGGCCGGGATGTGATGGCCATAGACACTGCAGGGAGGGACAGATGCCACAAAAAATACTGAACGCTTCAGTGTTTGACCACTGCCTTAGTATTTGGCCTCTGACTGGGCAGTCTGTGGGCTTTTTAGGTGGATCCTCATTTTATGAAGTTGGATGTAACACTCTTTAATTTTTGGTTATGCTACAAGACAGACTCCTAGTTCAGATTCTGGAGACTTCTTGCTGTAAGATCCATTCCCTTCTGAATGAAGGTTGTTCTGCATCATGCCTGCAAAAATGACTGATATATAGTGGGAAATAAAATTTGTTATGCACTCCTTTTAAACACATTCTTTATTAAAGGGATCCTGTCACCCCCAAAACACCTCAAAACCTATTAAAAGCTGTCCCTACAGCATAGTAACACTTACCCTACACTCCTTTTACCTCCTAAAAGCACCAAATGAAATAGGAGAAAAATGTTATTATAGTACCTCATTATGGATGATAATGAGTGACTATGCTATTCATAGTCACTCATCCAGGCTCTCCCACTGCATGATATCACGCCTCCATAGGCGTGATCTTGGAATCTGATTAAAATGCGCGCCTCCCCGCCGCTCTCCTGTGTCTCAGCCGGCCTGTAGTGGGGCTCGGTGACGCGATACGCGTCATTTCCGTCGCCGGGTGACGTATACACCCGCGCCGCTCTGTTAGCTTCAAAACGCGCACTGCGCGTGCGTGCGCATGCGCAGTGCGCGTTTTGAAGCTAACAGAGCGGCGCGGGTGTCTACGTCACCCGGCGACGGAAATGACGCGTATTGCGTCACCGAGCCCCTTTACAGGCCGGCCGAGACACAGGAGAGCGGCGGGGAGGCGCGCATTTTAATCAGATTCCAAGATCACGCCTATGGAGGCGTGATATCATGCAGTGGGAGAGCCTGGATGAGTGACTATGACTAGCATAGTCACTCATTATCATCCATAATGAGGTACTATAATAACATTTTTCTCCTATTTCACTTGGTGCTTTTAGGAGGTAAAAGGAGTGTAGGGTAAGTGTTACTATGCTGTAGGGACAGCTTTTAATAGGTTTTGAGGTGTTTTGGGGGTGACAGGATCCCTTTAAAGGGGTTTTCCACTACTAGGACAACCAATTCTGATTCCAGCCACTTCCCCAAGCTAAAATAAAAACCCTCTACTCACCTCCAATGCTGGTGCTGTTCCAGCGCTGTCATTGCTCGTGTCTCCTGGGATCACATGACATGGTGACATCTCTCGCATCCTATCAAAGCCGGCTTCTCTCTCTCCATCTTCATACAAATGAGTTATCATCAGGAAGTGGCAATGCGGATGACACTCACTTCACTGCTCCTGAGTGAAGAGGAAGAGAGAGAATCCGGCTGTGATTGGACGTGAGGGACATCACCATGTCATGTGATCCCCGGGAACACGAGGAGTAACATCGCCAGCATTGGAGGTGAGTAGAGGGTTTTTATTTTACCTGGGGAAGTGGGTGGAATCAGACGGGGTTGTCCTAGTAGTGGAAAACCTCTTTAAATATGTTTAAAACACCAAAAGAAAAAAAAAGAAGAAAAAAAAAAACGGTGAAAAGGGTGCAAGTATAAAAATTCAATAAAGGATTTTATGGGGCGCATGTATTTGTATTCTTATGGGTAACCTGGACATATAAATCCTAAAACATATTTTTAGATATCAGGTCCAGGTTACCCATAATAATCCCATGCATGTGCCTCATGAAATCCTTCATCATGTGCAGGATTTCTGCAAGCCCCATGGCTGTTAACAGAATAAAATCAGAAATGTCCACATGTAGTTATGTGACCCAATCCTGTCCGCCTGTGCACGGTGTGACTCCTCTCACCGTCCTTCTCTTTATCCATCCGAACCTTCTTTAGTGCCACAATTTCATTGTTCCTGGTGTCTCTGGCGCGATCTGTAAACCAAACAGAAGGATGAGCGAGCAATGTGTGATACAAGGACGCCCTGTGAGGTGTGATGGGGTCATGATGTATCGTATGAAGACTGACGAGCCGTGTGACCTCCCCACAGGGTGTGAATACTTACACACAATGCCATAGGTGCCTTCACCAATTCGATTTAACTTTTCAAATTCCTTAACGCTTCGACACTGCCCGAGCTGTAAATGAAAAAAAAAATCCATATTAGTTATATGGGACTGAAAATGTCACTAGTGACCATACACAGCTGTAGGGTGTTACAGTGTACCAGCGCTCACTTAAAGGGAACCTTATCCAGAACCCAAATACCTATGTGTGTGACCTGTCAGTGAAGGGAATCGAAGCAGAGACAAAAGGTCAGGATCCGGCCTCGGACTAGTCACGTTGTCCCTGCCCGGCTTTGCAAAATGTTTCCTCTGGAATGCTCCAGAGTTACAGCATAATCCACACACAACTGCAATACGGCAGCTGGAGTCTGATCATATACTGCACGCAGGATCGATCTCACAACATGTTCCCTTTAACACCCTGGGGCGTAAATGTCCATCTGGGGAAGGAGTGACCCTACTGTGACGTCCACTCCGGCAGCTATCCCCTTCCCCATGGTCATGGCTCTTTTACACTGGGATCGTTATTTGTCCTTTATATTCTCGCCACTTCCTTACAACTGATCGAAATATCACAATTTCAAACCTATAAGTTCAATGTTAAAAAAAAAACGCCCAAAAAAACCAATAGAATCTTCTTTTTTTTTGTTTTGTTTTGTGCCCCGCCCCTCCACAAAATGCAATAAAAAAGTAAAAAGGTTGATTAAAACATCCCATGTACTTCAAAATAAATGAAAAAAGTTACAGATCTTAGAAAATTGGGACTAAAACCTATACTGTACATTTTATTCCCCTGAAGTTCCCACCACAAGGTGGCGTCCTGCATTCAGGTATGTTGGCGACTAATAACTAAAAAACACTCGCCCTCACCTCAAGTCATCAGTGCAAAAATTAATAAGTTACAGATCTCCGAAATTTAAGACAAAAACATATATAGCGCTATAACAATAAATACACTTTCTCTTTTTTAATAATAATAAATAAAAAAACATTGTTCTTTACAATTTTTTTTACAATAAATACTATTTTTTATTAGAATGTTTTACTCTTTAAACAAATAATATATATTCTTTTATATGAATTTTTTTATAATAAATATTTTTACACTTTTTTTCTAATAAATAATAATTTATTTTATTTACTTTTTTAAATAAATAATACTTTTTTTTTATAAAAAAAATATATTTTTCTACTCTTTACAATAAAATAATATTTTTTTACAATATATACGGTAATATATATTTTACTTTTTTTTAACATAATAGTTATTTTTTCTCTCTTTTTTTATTTAACAATAAATAATTAAAAACAAAATGTAAAAGTTTGGTCTTGTCATAATCATATTGCCCTGGTGGATTTGTTTAGAAAGTTAAAATCACTTTTACCGCACAATGAATGTCATAACAAAAGGATATACTAGCAATTTCATTTTTTTTTTCCACTTGGAATTTTTTTCCAATTTTTCAGCACATTTTTTAGTAAATTGCAGAGCCTTGTCCTGAAAAAAAAAATAGTCCTCATATGACAATTCCAACAAAGAGATAATAAAGTTCTGACTCCTGAGAGAAATTGAGGGGACAAAAATGGGCACAGTGAGAAAGAGTGAACCGAGGGCTGGAAGAAAGCGGTCCCATTTATTCCATTACTTCATACCATAGCAGTGATATACCGGAAATGAAGCCAAGGCACATAGGGTTTACCTGTGGGGATAGGCTTAGAATAAAAGGCAGTTTTGCTCAACTGAATGGGTTTTAAAATGACAACAGCTGAAATCACATATGATATCCTGTGATATCCCAAAATACAGTGTGCAGCAGTCTCCCCAATAATCCAAGTATCCTCCGGACAGAAATGGGGGCTTTATCATCGCACTATCGTTCATGCAGATCCAATCATTTCAATGACAAAGTATCATAATCGTGTTTGTGCATCTAGTGATCTCCTGAGGAAGGGGTTAAAATCCCTGAAACTCACAGAGAATAAAAGCACATAAAAAAGGTTATGATTCCTTGTCATTGAAATTACAGGATCTACATGAACGGTAGCCCCCATTTCTGTTCGGAGCATGCTCCACACCATAGGAAACACATTATGACAGGTGCGGAGATCTCATCACTGCCTCATCTCCAGCTGCGTCTCCGCAGGACTCCACAGCTGCGTCTCCGCAGGACTCCACAGCTGCGTCTCCGCAGGACTCCACAGCTGCGTCTCCGCAGGACTCCACAGCTGCGTCTCCGCAGGACTCCACAGCTGCGTCTCCCAGGACTCCACAGCTGCGTCTCCGCAGGACTCCACAGCTGCGTCTCCGCAGGACTCCACAGCTGCGTCTCCGCAGGACTCCACAGCTGCGTCTCCGCAGGACTCCACAGCTGCGTCTCCCCAGGACTCCACAGCTGCGTCTCCGCAGGACTCCACAGCTGCGTCTCCGCAGGACTCCACAGCTGCGTCTCCGCAGGACTCCACAGCTGCGTCTCCCCAGGACTCCACAGCTGCGTCTCCCCAGGACTCCACAGCTGCGTCTCCCCAGGACCCACAGCTGCGTCTCCGCAGGACTCCACAGCTGCGTCTCCGCAGGACTCCACAGCTGCGTCTCCCCAGGACCCACAGCTGCGTCTCCGCAGGACTCCACAGCTGCGTCTCCCCAGGACTCTACAGCTGCGTCTCCCCAGGACTCTACAGCTGCGTCTCCGCAGGACTCCACAGCTGCGTCTCCCCAGGACTCCACAGCTGCGTCTCCCCAGGACTCCACAGCTGCGTCTCCCCAGGACTCCACAGCTGCGTCTCCGCAGGACTCCACAGCTGCGTCTCCCCAGGACTCCACAGCTGCGTCTCCCCAGGACTCCACAGCTGCGTCTCCCCAGGACTCCACAGCTGCGTCTCCGCAGGACTCCACAGCTGCGTCTCCCCAGGACTCCACAGCTGCGTCTCCGCAGGACTCCACAGCTGCGTCTCCGCAGGACTCCACAGCTGCGTCTCCCCAGGACTCCACAGCTGCGTCTCCGCAGGACTCCACAGCTGCGTCTCCCCAGGACTCCACAGCTGCGTCTCCGCAGGACTCCACAGCTGCGTCTCCCCAGGACTCCACAGCTGCGTCTCCCCAGGACTCCACAGCTGCGTCTCCGCAGGACTCCACAGCTGCGTCTCCCCAGGACTCCACAGCTGCGTCTCCCCAGGACTCCACAGCTGCGTCTCCCCAGGACTCCACAGCTGCGTCTCCCCAGGACTCCACAGCTGCGTCTCCGCAGGACTCCACAGCTGCGTCTCCCCAGGACTCCACAGCTGCGTCTCCGCAGGACTCCACAGCTGCGTCTCCGCAGGACTCCACAGCTGCGTCTCCCCAGGACTCCACAGCTGCGTCTCCCCAGGACTCCACAGCTGCGTCTCCCCAGGACTCCACAGCTGCGTCTCCCCAGGACTCCACAGCTGCGTCTCCCCAGGACTCCACAGCTGCGTCTCCGCAGGACTCCACAGCTGCGTCTCCCCAGGACTCCACAGCTGCGTCTCCGCAGGACTCCACAGCTGCGTCTCCGCAGGACTCCACAGCTGCGTCTCCGCAGGACTCCACAGCTGCGTCTCCGCAGGACTCCACAGCTGCGTCTCCCCAGGACTCCACAGCTGCGTCTCCCCAGGACTCCACAGCTGCGTCTCCGCAGGACTCCACAGCTGCGTCTCCGCAGGACTCCACAGCTGCGTCTCCGCAGGACTCCACAGCTGCGTCTCCGCAGGCCTTTACAGCGGTTTCTCCTGCAGTGTTTACAGCAGTGCTGTTTTTCCTCCTGTTCCCACCACACAAGGTGGCGCTCTGACTAAAACTACAGTGTTTATAAGCACAGAATTGTGTGACAAAATTCACCTCTTCAACAACAAAAAGCCAAATAAATTGTGCCTCAGTCAGTCAGGGGCCATGTACTCAGTGTGCAGCCCCTGCTGAGCATCACCCTCCACACCAGGGACCTTACACCACACTCACCCGGTCTCCCTCCGGCACCGGCAGGAATCGCTCCTCTCTGACGCTCCTCAGCCGGATTTGCTCCAGTTCAGGCTCAGGCTCCGCTGTGGTGTCGGCCATTGTGCACGGAGTCTGCACGGGAGCGGCCGGCAGGAAAGTCCGAGGCTCTGCGGCCTGTGCGCAGGGAGAGATGGAGATCGGGCGCCCTCTGCTGGCTGCAAGGAATAATGACAGGAGCCAGGAGATACGGTACGTAGGGAGAGACGGAGAGCGGGCGCTCTCTACTGGCTGCAAGGAGTAATGACAGGAGAGAAGGGAGAGGCAAGAATAGATGGAGATTGGGCGCCCTCTGCTGGCTGCAAAGAGTAATGACATGAGACGAGACCGCTCAGAAGTGAATAAGAGAGGGAGACAAAAAAACACAACAATACAGGGGCGGGACATTTTTTTGGGCCCCCTCTTCATACTACAGCAAGGTTATGTAAATATATAGATTTATAAATATTACAATGGTGTGTATTTTAGTGCGATAAAATCTGCAGCATATCAATTTTTGCTGTGGATTTTCCAACACTAAATGGGCTGTATATATAATATTGAAGCTATGCAGGGCTGTATTTATTATCTGGAGGCTACTGCTGGGATGTATATATTTGGCCAGTTGCAGCATCAAAATAATATATACAGCCCAGCACAGCCTCCAGATAATATATAAAAGCACAGCCTCCAGATAATATATACAGCCCAGCACAGCCTCCAGATAATATATACAGCCCAGCACAGCCTCCAGATAATATATACAGCCCAGCACAGCCTCCAGGTAATATATACAGCCCAGCACAGCCTCCAGGTAATATATACAGCCCAGCACGGCCTCCAGGTAATATATACAGCCCAGCACAGCCTCCAGATAATATATACAGCCCAGCACAGCCTCCAGATAATATATACAGCCCAGCACAGCCTCCAGATAATATATACAGCCCAGCACAGCCTCCAGATAATATATAAAAGCACAGCCTCCAGGTAATATATACAGCCCAGCACGGCCTCCAGGTAATATATACAGCCCAGCACAGCCTCCAGATAATATATACAGCCCAGCACAGCCTCCAGATAATATATACAGCCCAGCACAGCCTCCAGATAATATATACAGCCCAGCACAGCCTCCAGATAATATATACAGCCCAGCACAGCCTCCAGATAATATATAAAAGCACAGCCTCCAGGTAATATATACAGCCCAGCACGGCCTCCAGGTAATATATACAGCCCAGCACAGCCTCCAGATAATATATACAGGCCAGCACAGCCTCCAGGTAATATATACAGCCCAGCACAGCCTCCAGGTAATATATACAGCCCAGCACGGCCTCCAGGTAATATATACAGCCCAGCACAGCCTCCAGATAATATATACAGCCCAGCACAGCCTCCAGATAACATATACAGCCCAGCACAGCCTCCAGATAATATATACAGCCCAGCACAGCCTCCAGATAATATATAAAAGCACAGCCTCCAGGTAATATATACAGCCCAGCACGGCCTCCAGGTAATATATACAGCCCAGCACAGCCTCCAGATAATATATACAGCCCAGCACAGCCTCCAGGTAATATATACAGCCCAGCACAGCCTCCAGGTAATATATACAGCCCAGCATAGCCTCCAAATAACACATGTAGCCCAGGACAGCTTCTATTTAACACATACGGCCCAGCACAGCATTCAAATGACATATACAGCCCAGCACAGCCTCCAGGTAATCTATATAGCCCAGCATAGCCTCCAGGTAATATATACAGCCCAGCACGGCCTCCAGGTAATATATACAGCCCAGCACAGCCTCCAGATAATATATACAGCACAGCACAGCCTCCAGGTAATATATACAGCCCAACACAGCCTCCAGGTAATATATACAGCCAAGCACAGCCTCCAGGTAATATATACAGCCTATCCCAGCCTCAAGGTAATATATACAGCCCAGCACAGCCTCCAGGTAATATATACAGCCCAGCACAGCCTCCAGGTAATATATACAGCCCAGCACAGCCTCCAGATAATATATACAGCCCAGCACAGCCTCCAGATAATATATACAGCCCAGCACAGCCTCCAGGTAATATATACAGGCCAGCACAGCCTCCAGGTAATATATACAGCCCAGCACAGCATCCAGATAATATATACAGCCCAGCACAGCCTCCAGATAAAATATACAGCCCATCACAGCCTCCAGGTAATATAAACAGCCCAGCACAGTCTCCAGGTAATATATACAGTCCACCACAGCCTCCAGGTAATATATACAGACCAGTATAGCTTCCAGGTAATATATACAGCCCAGCATAGCTTCCAGGTGATATATACAGCCCATTACAGCCTCCAGGTAATATATACAGCCCAGCAAAGCCTCCAGGTAATATATACAGCCCAGCAAAGCCTCCAGGTAATATATACAGCCCAGTATAGCTTCCAGGTAATATTTTAAGTAGGGAAACAAGTGGAATCAGAAGAGGTTGTTAATTGTAGCTACAAATCCCAGTACATTCTTACTAATGGTAGGGAGATGCTGGGAGTTGTTGTTAGTCATTATTAGCGGATCATAAAGGAACTTCAGACTGATGAGTAGTAGTCAGTATCACAAATAAAGATTTACATCCAGGTACCTTATAGATGATATATAAGATGACATATAGATCTTCTCTGACTGAAGTAGTTGCCGTCCCTTTTGTCTCCATGTAACACAGACGCCATGATGAGATTTCTCTCTTTTAGTCTCCGGCATTTCCCAACAGAGTGCCCTTAAAAATAAAAAGTATCATTACAGTGCCCCAGAAATATAAATATATCATATGCTGCACCCCTGAATAAATAATTACCCCTCACGTTTTTTCCTGTACAGAATATCCCCCATATACTGCCCCTAAAACTGCCCCTTTTCATACTGTCTCCCAAAACCTCCCCTTTCTGTAATATCTCCCCAATTCTACATCTCTGCATAAAGTCCCCCCACATCCTTATACTATGCCCCCTTTCACTATCCCCTCACTGCCCCATCATGTCCATAATGTCCCAATTTACCCCATAATGTTCACATTGCCCCATATTATACCCCATTGCTCAACAAGGTACCAATTTGCCCCATAATGTCCCCAAACACGCCACAATGTCTCTCATTGCTCCATAATGTCCCTCATTGCCCTACAATATCCTTCATTGCCCCATAATGTCCTCAAACATGCCACAATGTCCCTCATTGCCCCACAATATCCTTTATTGCCCCACAATATCCCTCATTGCCCCATAATGTCCCCAAACACGCCACAATGTCTCTCATTGCCTCATAATGTCCCTCATTGCCCCACAATATCCTTCATTGCCCCATAATGTCCCCCATTGCCCGATGTCCCAATCTGCTCCATAATGTCCCCCATTGCCCCACACAATGTCCCCCATTGCCCCACAATATCCCTTAGTGCCCCATAATGTCCCCCATTAACCTTCAATGTCACATAATGTCCCCCACTACCCCTCAATGTCTTTCATTGCCCCATAATATCCCATACTACCCCATAAGATCATTGCCTCATAATGCCCCAAGTGCCCTATAATGTCCCTCTTTGCCCCATAAAGTTCCCCATTGCAACATTATGTCCCTTGGTCAGTTACCTGTCCCCAATCCTCCCCCACCACAGCCCCCTCATCTAAAATCATTTTCCATCTCATCTTCGGCTCCTAGGAGCGCTTACCTGTCCAGTCTGCGGCGTCCTGTCAGCAGCCCCAGTGAAGGAGCAAGTGAGGAGTGCTCCTGTACCTCAGTCCTGGCGCCTATACATTTGAATATACAAGAGGCGGAGTCTCCAGGTCCTGCCATCACACACTATGCAGACCTCTGACTTGCGCAATGCAGTGGAGGACCTTCGCTGAGTCACATGACTGTGATGTCACCAAAGGTCCTGCCACTGGGGACATTGCAGTGAATCACTGCACATAGCGAGTTCCTTGTGCCTCGGCTCTGATCCACATGGCTTATTGTACTTGCACTTGTGCACACCTGGCAAGAGCAGCTCTGGACAAGAGATACCATTAATCCTAGATCCTGAGCTCCATGACCTAGCAATACAACACGGTCACCGTTGAAGGACCTGTGGTGACATCAATCCGGTCACGTGACCGCGGCAGGACCTGGAGCTCCCGAAGCAAATTTCGGTGCCTCCAGTATACCTCCAAGCGGAGGTGGATTCACAGGTGTAAGACCGCAGTTGTGCAGGTTTGCACAACCACCTCTGGTGAGTGGCCACACAGCCCTGGGCCTAAATCCACTTCAAAACCTTTCTTCACATGCGCTCCCACCCCTCCCCCCTTTTTGTCTTCCACATGGCTTATTTGCACAGTTAAATTAGCCATGCAGTGCTGGAGCCTGGAGGGGCCCCCTCTCCCTCGGGGCCCCCATTCAATGAACGAGCTGCACGGGCGGTAGGTCCGCCCCTGCAAAAATATATACAGTATATAAAATACATGACGCACCCCATGGCCGGTGTACTTGGATCCTGGGCATAGCTTTAAGGAACTGTCACTGGTGGCCGGTGCCTGGATCCATGGCCCTGGTGGTCACATAAAGGGGTTTAGTAAAAATAAAAATAATAAAAGTTTTGTTTAACGTGACACCACCTGCAGTATCTGGTGATGACACACCCAGGTCGGGGTACTCAGAGCTCGGGCACAGTGTCAGGGGGGACGCTATCATGGGTGGCTGCACCCGAGTCCATGGCCCTGGGGTCGGTGACTTCTTAAAAGTACAGTTTCTATTAGGATAATTCGTGACACCACCTGTAGTACCTGGTGAGGGATCACCAGCGCCGCCACAGTCCTCCAGAGGGCGATGGTATTGTGGCAAGGGTGGTATAGCTTCCTACAGGTGAAGCTGGACCTCTGGGGCAGCGTTGAGTACTGTAATAAAAGTTCAGTGTTGGAAGGACAAATACACGAAGGCAGTTTCACTCTCTCCGGGTACTTTACTGAAAACGAGCATCTGATGAATACACAGTTCACAGTGCAGTAAAGATGGAATTCACAGGTAACCTTTCGGGTGGCTGTAAATGGATGCAAGGCGGTTCGGAGGTACCCGCGGTATGCCTTAGTTATCAAACGCATGTCCTTTTAGCCATGCCCGGGCAAGTCTCTTCCCAGTCCCGCTGAGGTAGTAATGGAGTTCCTCTCCTCTCCCTCTCTGGCAGGGTACCGTGGCTGGTAAACAAGCCGCAGCAACCGGTTGACGACTACGGAGGTAGACTCCGGCAGTTTCCTCGGATCCGGCTTTCCGTGGTGGACTGGGGAAGCTCCGCGGAGTATGATCACTTTGCACTCGGGTTCCCCCTTTCTCTTTCGGGCCCAGACTCACACGTCAGGCACCCTCTCTCAAGGTCCCCTAAGAACCTCCTTTCATTTTCCCTCAGCTCTAGTTTGCAACTCGCCTGTTGTGACCTCCCGACTCTCCTAACCCTCCCCTCAAGCGAGCTCCTTCCCTGGATTGAGTGTGGGAGTGCTGGAATTGGGTCCTTCCTACCAACCCTGCATCCACTTACAGTTAGGGAAAATTACACCACTTTTACGGGTGTAATACTCTGGTGTGACACCTGACCAACGGGTGTGCCACATACCCCCTTGGTGAAACATACTCGTCCACGAGTATAGGTACCTGGAAACCAGGGAGAAAAAAAAACAAACATCTTCTTTATAATCATCAACAGGTAACTATTTACAATCACGCATACTTATTTCTCTTTCTGCTCCCAGGAGGCACATTATCTTTAAACGTTACTAACACACACACAGCAGTGGTTACTATAGACCTCACGGTCCTCGGGTCACCCATTGGCCAAGATCTTACTCTCCGGTTAACAGTCTGCACATAATTTAACTTTGGAGTCCTCGTGGGCCCAACGGGGACCGGTACTAACTGTGCGGACCGCTATACATCATCACAACAACACACTATCAACAGGGGCAGAATTCTTCATTTGCAAGATAAGAGGAGGGAGCTATATACAGGCAATGTCTTTTTTCACAAAAGTCTAGTTAGAGTAACTCAAGACGGGACACACGGATGGCGATCCAACCCATTGGTCTTGCGTGTCTCTCAAAAGTCACTTGCTCACCTCGGTACAGATCACGGTCCGGGTGAACGCGTTGCAAGTGCGATTCTATATCTCTCCGGGTTATGAAGATGTCCTCATGTAGTCCAGGTTCATGGATGAATCCCCATCCTTCCTCATAATATGTGGACACCACTGTTCCTTGTCTACGCAGTTCCAGGGGTTCCGGGGGTTGTGTACGGGCTTCGTCGCGGAGCCGATGGGTGGCCTGTTCTCTTCGCCACCACTCCTCTCGCCGGCGCTGACGAGCCTGCTGGTCCTGCAAACTTAGCAGAGTCGAGTATGCTGGCGGGGTGAATTGCTGGTCAAGACCCGCGGCATGGCTCTGGTCTCTGCTGTGCCCACGGAGATTAGGGCACCCTGCCGCTGCCATTGCCATACAGTCCACCATGCGGCCTCTGGGGTGCTCCCTCCGGAGGCTCTTTCGCAGTCATCTGGATCCTCAGAGTCTGACTCATCTCCCACCTCCTCGCCTTCCACTACAACATCCGGCACCTCTGGGGATGATTGCGCTACTTCGATTTGAAGATAGTTGCTGGGACAGGACGTTGGATCAACAGGGGCTTCCATTTGAGTCCCTGTGTCCCGGGTTTGGACGCGTGGCGGAACAGGTGGTAATGAGGCGCAGTATTCAACGACCGCTTGTGGTGCTACAGGCGCCTCTCGGTCATCTCGCATGTTCATCAGCTCGCGGGCCTGTTTAGCGCTTCACCGTCGGCACACCCACTCCAAGGCTTCCTCCATATCCTGGCGGAGCCTCCCAAAAGTGTCTCTCCAGTAGTCGACATCTCCCTCCAATGTAAAGAGGGAGGCCGCTCCCAGGTCTCTATGTGTGGTTCTGGCCTGCTCTTCGACCTCACGCACTATGTCACACCATCGGGGAGCCGCCATGCTGCTGGGTACAAAGGCTCCTTTTCCACTCTGTCCTTCTTTTCCGATTTGTTTTTGTATGGGCGGCAACCCCGAGGCCGCTTCCGTTGGGCCGCCCCCTTGGTTGATAGACAGCCATTGGGGCGGCCAAACGTTTTCGCGCCTCTAAGCCCTCCTTTCTCTAGGTGTAAAACAAGGGTACAGGAGCGCAATGTGTGAAACCTGGTGGTCTAAGGGGTTAATGGATTGCACGCCAATTGGCCACTCACCCAGGGGGTTATGCAGTCGTGCACAACACCAGTGTATGCCAGGAAGCAGAGGAGCCCCCGCTCAGAAGCTGCACGAGATGCCTGTCCTGTAGTCCTGCCTCAGTCCATGTGAATCTAGGAGGTCACGTGATCCAAGTCAGATGTGACATCACCACAGCTCCTTCAGCTGTTATTGTTGTTAAGGTGCTTCAAACAATGCCCTGGCCCAAAGCAGCTCCACCAGTGATCCCACAAAGGGATTATAACATAAAACAAAGGGAAAATGGAAACTGGAGTTTATGAGCGCTAAGGCACAAAGCAAAGGGAACGTATTAGCAGATTTTCAAACCTTTTATTATTAGCTCCTTGTATGGGCAACAACGCGTTTCAATAGCACGCAGGCTATCTTCATCAGATAATACAAGGAATTGAGCTCAGGAAGTGACATTTATAGGGTCCAGATTACAATAATTGGATAGCTCATTAATGACATTATGGCAAATCATTAACCCTACAAAAACCTAAAAAGATCACTTGTATACCAATCTTCCGATGAAAAAGGTGAATTACTATATGAAGCAGGACGACAATTAAAACTGTTGGAAAACATATAACATAACATATAACATGGGTTGTTAATTTTTGTATTTATTGTATGGGTTGTTACTTTTATTAGCACACACGAGTTTATATTTTATATTCAGCAGGTTATGTTATATGTTTTCGAACAGTTTTAATTGTCGTCCTGCTTCATATAGTAATTCACCTTTTTCATCGAAAGATACAAGTGATCTTTTTAGGTTTATGTAGGGTTAATGATTTGCCATGATGTCATTAATGAGCTATCCAATTATTGTAATCTGGACCCTATAAATGTCACTTCCTGAGCTCAATTCCTTGTATCACCTGATGAAGATAGCCTGCGTGCTATTGAAATGCGTTGTGGCCCATTCAAGGAGCTAATAATTGTGACAACCATCCGCTGTGAGGCTGAGCTGCTGGTAAGGCAGCACCCCGAGAAACCCCGAGACCCTTAACCCCTATACAGGGATCTGGAATTACAGCGAAGCCCAGGGGGTAGCTGCCTATATGAGCAACAGAGCCGGGGAGGTCGCCAGGGAAAAATCAAGACCCGAAAAACGAAGTCAGAAGTCCGAGTCAAAACCGAGAGGGCAGCTAAGGTACAAAATCGTCAGGCGGTAGCAGAGTCAAAAATCCAGGCAAGGGTCAAGGGCAAAAACCAAGAGGGCAGCTGAGGTACAAAATCAATAGGCAGAGGCAGAGTCAGAAATCCAGGCAAGGTCAGACACGAAACTAAACACACACTATCACTGGGGAACCAAAACTATATCTGGCGGCCTGCAAGCCAGGCTCCAATGTATTTGAAGGGCGCGGTTACCTCCCATAGGCTGGAGCTCACAGCCTGATGACCTCATCCGGACCGCCCCTAGATCCAGGCCAGATGGAGATGCACGACTGGCTCCACCCACCCCACTTGTGACAGCAGAACGAAGGCTGCGCCTAACAGACAGCTCTGCAGGGCGCGTTCCCCTGCCACCCATACCACCCAAAGGAGAAACATGGCGGCGCTCAGCGACAGAAGCAGACGTCGCAGGAGCAGGTCCATATGAGGACAAGGCCCTCCTATCACTGGCGCCATCAGCCGAAGGAAACCGGCTCCTCCCAGTGGCCGAGGCAGGAACACCAGCCACCAAGTCCAATGGCGATGTGACAATAATAAGAGGTTTGCAAATGTGCTAATACGTACCCTTTGCTTTGTGCCTTAGCGCTCATAAACTCCAGTTTCCATTTTCCCTTTAATTTATCTCCTTTCTCTAGGGGCTGAGGCACACCCCCGGGCCTGCACATGGCTTCTTCTCACATGCCTATGTCACCATCTTGGGATTCCCGGTAGAAATGGCGGGAACCCATTTTTGGCGCCATATATTGATGATAAGAGTCCAAAGTTAAACAGTTCAAAGGCGCACAGTACCCAGTAACACCAGGCACGGGATCCTGTTCGTGAGCGCCAGAAATAAAGTCTTATGACCTGCCCAGGCCGGGGTACTCAGAGCTCGGGCACGGTGTTAGGGGGGACAATATCACGGGTGGCTACACCTGAGTCCGTGGCCCTGGGGTCGGTGACTTCTTAAAAGTACAGTTTCTATTAGGATAATTCGTGACGCCACCTGTAGTACCTGGTGAGGGATCACCAGCACCACCACAGTCCTCCAGAGGGCGATGATATTGCGGCACGGGTGGTATAGCTTCCTACAGGTGAAGCTGGACCTTCGGGGCAGCATTGAGTATTGTAATAAAAGTTCAGTGTTGGAAGGACAAATACACGAAGGCAGTTTCACTCTCTCCGGGTACTTTACTGAAAACGAGCATCCGATGAATACATAGTTCACAATGCAGTAAAAATGGAATTCACAGATAACCTCTCGAGTGGCTGTAAATGGATGCAAGGCGGTTTGGAGGTACCCGCGGTATGCCTTAGTTAACAAACCCGTGTCCTTTTAGCCCTGCCTGGACAAGTCTCTTCCCAGTCCCGCTGAGGTAGTAATGGAGTTCCTCTCCCTCTCTGCTGCTTGGACCCCAACCTCTTGTGGAACCGGGTGGACCGCTCCGTGAGTGGCAGGGTGCCGTGGCTGGTAAACAAGCCGCAGCAAACGGTTGACGACTACGGAGGTAGACTCCAGCTGTTTCCTCGGATCTAGCTTTCCGTGGTGGACTGGGGAAGCTCCCCGGAGTATGGTTGCTCTGCACTGGGGTTCCCCCTTTCTCTCTCGGGCCCAGACTCACGATTCAGGCATCCTCTCTCAAGGTCCCCTCAGGACCTTCTTTAATCTTCCCTCAGGTCTAGTCTGCAACTCGCCTGTTCTGACCTCCCGACTCTCCTAACCCTCCCCCCAAAGGGAGCTCCTTCCCTGGATTGAGTGCGGGAGTGCTGGAATTAGGTCCCTCCTACCAACCCTGCATCCACTTACAGTTGGGAAAAATTACACCACTTTAACGGGTGTGATACGCCGGTGTGATGCCTGACCAATGGGGGCGCTAAAGTGATGGCACCAACGCTGCCAGCAGACCTCCAGGGACGATGGGTAGGCAGCCAGATGATGTTGCTCCCTGCAGGTAGAGCAGAGTCCCCATGGCAGTGAGGTAAAGAAATGGTTTCGCACCAGGAGAGGCACAGTCTTCTCTTTACGACTGGAACACAGGTGACCAACTTAGTAGAAATAAGAAACAGGAGACCTTCTTGCTCTGCACGGGTGTTTACTGGTGACTTGTCAAGGCTGTTCTCATCGGTACACAGTCACTCAGTCACGGGTAGCTAGCCGGATAGTTACCAAAGGATGCAAAGTCTCTTTGAGGTCCTCTACGATGTTTCTTCTGGTGACAACTTCTGTCCTTTTCACTCACTGCACTCTCCTTACTAACTGTGCGCGGCCCCGCATGGAGTCCTCTTCCTACCAGGCCCGTTGGGTATATAGAGGTTACCCTTCTCTCTCTAAGGGGCTCAACCCGGTTTGGAGTTCCTGGTGGGGACATTCGTGTCGGACCAGGTCGGGGTTTTATGAAAGGCCTTTGACCCACAGGGTTTGGCGGCTCAGAGCTAAACTTTCTTGCACCGCACTTGGAGCCGGTACTCCGTTTTGGACTGGGTTCCCTCCGGACCAGATATCGGTACAGTCTGGCCCCAGACTTCCTCAAGTCAGGGATCCCTCTTCTGTCTGGGCTGCCTTCCCTTACAGGCAGCCTCCACTTCACTCTCCTCACAACGTCTACTCCTGACTGTCACTCCCGCTCTTTTTCCCTACACCTTAGCTTCTCCCACCGGGACTGGGTTAACCACAAGGTCCCCTAACCTAAGTGTATGAATGCAGGGATGAGGCCTCAGATTAAGGCTGAAGGCACACTATGCGAGGGACTTGTGTGAGTGCAATGAGAGAAAAACTCGCATTGCACTCGGACCAGTGTTGCTCTATCAGGCAGGGCACACTGGTGCGAGTTCCCCGCACTAAACTCGCATTGTGAGTCAGAAGAGAGTGCAGTCGCAGCATGCTGCAGGAGTGTGCTTTGAAAACAGATTCAAACTCGGCAGCTGTCAAAAGCCGCTGAGTTTGAATTTGCCGGTTTCCCGATACAGTAACAATAATGTTTCAGCACTGTCACAGCAGCGCTGAAACATTATTGTTGAAAACACAGCTGCTGCCAAAATATTAAAGTTATAGGGGTTAATCAGGATGTTAACCCCCTCTGCAGGCTCTGTGCAACATGTCAGCGCAGAGGCTGCAGAGGGAGTTAATAACCCGGTTGTCAGAAGGGTTAAACCGATATTGGTGTGATGACAACATGTGTCCAGAGAGTTTCCACACTCTCTGGACATATGTTGTCATCACACCCTGGCTGTTCAGGGTTAAAGGATGTGTTAGATAAAAGTCAGGAATTGTTGGAGCTTTCAGGTGCTAGACAGCTCCAGCACGCATTTACTCTATATTAATATCCCCGACAATTCCCGGCTTTCATTTGACACATCATTTAAGAGTGTGGACACTGTCTGGACACATGTTGTCATCACACCCTGGCTGTGCAGGGGTTATATGTATTTAATTTGCCAGCCGCCAATTGTCGGGACAGTTTTATATACTTTAACTGCAGGCCGCAGCTGTAAGCGGTGCTTTACGCACTTTGCGTACTGTAACATCAGCACAGCTCATGAAATCATGAGCTGTCCAGTACAAAAGCTCCTGAAACAAGGAGCTGTCCTGGTGCTTACGCCAATAGTGTACGCAAAGAGCGTACTATGACAGCCGGTGTCCTGGGTTCTGAAATTCCCGGTGTTATAACATAACCTGTAATAAGTAATAAGACCTGACAACATCCCAACATGAGATGTCCACAGGTTGGTTACTGAATGTACATTGTGACTCTCCGCATTTAACATTGTATATCTCCACTATGGGAACAGGTCTTGCTGATCTCTTGTATACTCTATGATTTATCTATATTCGGCTATTTTTATGTGAATACGTTTTTGTGCTCAGTCCCTGCGTCGTTGGACATTGCTGACGTTAGGGATGGAGAGACGCCACTGAATTCTGCGACATCCAATGGGCCCTATTCTATTTATTAGCCTACTGGCAGGTTATAGGAGCAGAGCCACAGGGGGAAGTTTTGTGTAGCTGTGATTAAAGCCTATGCCCTCTCCCCTCCTGCGGGATGGGCGCCCCAATGTCAGGATTATTGATCAGATTGTAGAGGCTCCTGAGACCACAATGCACCACGACCCTCCTCATTGTGCTGCTTTCTGTCTCCTATCTGGGGCATTTGATGTTATACACTGGGCACCTCTAGGTCAGGGCTTTATCAGGCCCAGCTCCAGCCCCCGGCGAAACAAGGCAAGTATTCGGGGGCCCTGAGAAGACTCAGCTCCATCTCTAATATAAAAAATAGGGAAAAATATAATAGATACACAGAAACATGGTCCACTTTTAAGAAGCTCTTCTCCCCAAGTCTCTGATCATTTTTGCTGCTTGCCTTGATTCTCAAAACCAATGGCGTTGGCGGCCATGCTTGGAAATGCTCTCCCTTTCCCCTTCCTTCACATTGTGTCCCTTTTCTTCTTTTCTTTCATCTATTTCTATATATTATTCCCATTGGCTCTCTTACCCACACTCTTTGTCTTTTAGTTGACAGCTATAATGGTACCTTTACACGCCGCTACCAAAGGTAGCAACAGGTAGGCACCGCACGTGCGAGTTTTCAACGGTTGCTAACGGTGCCTGATGCCGCATATACACGCCGCCACAAGGTGCTCCACAGAAGGTATTTTCGTTCCCCTGAAGTGCCGACGGGTGCCGCAGGTTACCTTCTGTGGAGCACCTTCCCTGATTTACACACCGCTACAAGGGAACCTGGGCGTACATATTGTGCGCCGTAACTACATAGGCGTGACAGAGTAGTGTATTACGCGACGCTCGTACGGTGATTGGACAATGCAATAACATCATGATTGGCCAGCCAGCGCAGGGAGGCTACCTAATACATGACGCAAATGTGTAGTGACTAGTCATCTCGTTAAATATGCCGCCCTGTACAGGGACAGCCAATGGGTACACAGTAGCCCCCACCAATGATAGCTGATGGGGCGTGGTATACATGACGCTGTAGCACGCCCCAGGTAACTCAAATACAGTGCCTGTGCCCCGATTACACGCCGCCACCATAGGGGTTATACCTGCTTGTTTTTCAGCACGGCTGAAAGACAGGTATCCAGAGACAGGAAGGTACAACCTGAATTACACGCTGCCACTTCGCGGTGTTTTGAAGGTAAAAGATACAATTGTCTCCCGACACCTGCCGCTTTCTACCTCTCGGTAGCGGCGTGTAAAGGTACCATTAGTCATACAGGTGATTGTGTTATTTTTACTAGATCATTTTGGAGAGCAAGTTATGATATAGGACTATGGCGGCCGTCACACGCTACAATATCGAGAGCGATATTGTAAGCGATCACGTGCATGCGCGATCGCTAACAATATCGTTCACATCGCTGGTGAGATGTCACACAGACAGACTCACCAGCGATGTGGGCCAGCGAGATCGCTGGTAACTATGGTACACATCGGGTTACTAGGCGCTGCGCGGCGCTTAGTAACCCGACGTTTACCATAGATACCATCTCCCAGCATAGGCTCTGCCGCTGGGAGATCGTTCATCGTGGTGTCACACACCACGATGAGGCAGATTGAACAAGCGTTTATCGCTAGATCTGAGCTCCGGCTCTCATATCTGCGATGTCACGATCAAGTGATTTTACATTGTAAAATTGCTTGATTGCACGCAGCGATGCACAAACGATATCGCTTAAGCGATCAAAAAGCAGATCACAAGCGATATCGTGCATTAATTTGAACCGTGTGACGGCCGCCTATGTGATATTTTGTATTTGGCTCTTTTTGTTTTATATGATTGAGACATTATCTTGAAACTTTCAATAAAAGTTATTTCTGAAAAACAATTCTGTATTTGGGGTCATTGTGTGAAACAGTGAAACATCACAATATTTATCCTGGACAGAGAACGGCAAAACAGGGAAGACAAATGTCAGAGGTGCTCATTTACAGGAATAAAAATGGATGACACTGTCATGAGGAGCCCGAAATGGTGACGAGGAAAAGTCCGACTCATCCTGCAGGAAACAAGAGAAAAGGCAGGAAAATAATAGTAATAGAAAACAATTACAGCTCTCAGAAGGTGAGGGGTTAAGGCGGAGGGTGTGGGGGACCCCTAGATCAGTGAGGCAGTCCCCTGGGGCTGTGAGTGTCCTCCTGGTGGTGTCATGGGTCCCCTGGATCGGTGGGGCAGTCCCCTGGAGCTGTGAGTGTCCCCCCGGTGGTGTGAGGGGCCCCCTTGTGGTGTGAGAGGCCCCCTGGATAGGTGAGGCAGTTCCCTGGGGCTGTGAGGGGCCCCCTTGTGGTGTGAGGGACCCCTAGATCAGTGAGGCAGTCCCCTGGGGCTGTGAGTGTCCTCCTGGTGGTGTCATGGGTCCCCTGGATCGGTGGGGCAGTCCCCTGGAGCTGTGAGTGTCCCCCGGTGGTGTGAGGGGCCCCCTTGTGGTGTGAGAGGCCCCCTGGATAGGTGAGGCAGTTCCCTGGGGCTGTGAGGGGCCCCCTTGTGGTGTGAGGGACCCCTAGATCAGTGAGGCAGTCCCCTGGGGCTGTGAGTGTCCTCCTGGTGGTGTCATGGGTCCCCTGGATCGGTGGGGCAGTCCCCTGGAGCTGTGAGTGTCCCCCCGGTGGTGTGAGGGGCCCCCTTGTGGTGTGAGAGGCCCCCTGGATAGGTGAGGCAGTTCCCTGGGGCTGTGAGGGGCCCCCTTGTGGTGTGAGGGACCCCTAGATCAGTGAGGCAGTCCCTGAGGCTGTGAGTGTCCTCCTGGTGGTGTCATGGGTCCCCTGGATCGGTGGGGCAGTCCCCTGGGGCTGTGAGTGTCCCCCTGGTGGTGTGAGGGGCCCCCTGGATCGGTGAGGCAGTCCCCTGGGGCTGTGAGTGTCCCTCTGGGGTTGTGAGTGGCCCCCTGGATCGGTGAGGCAGTCCCCTGGGGCTGAGTGTCCTCCTGGTGGTGTAAGGGGCCCCAGGGCCGGCGTCAGCACCCGGCGTACCCGGGCAAGTGCCGGGGCCCGACTGCTTGGAGGGGGCCCATCGGGCCCCTGAGGCTAGGGTCACACTTGCATTGTGACCCTAGCCTTATTCAAGTATTGTCTGCTGCAGCGCAGAGCGTTTAACGCTATGCGCTGCCAGCAACTGAGCCCATAGAAACCCGATATTTACATTGACAACCAGTGGTTGTCAAGGTAAACGTCGGGTTTCTATGGGCTGCCTCCAGCGCATAGCATTAAACGCTATGCGCTGCAACATACAATACTTGCATAAGGCTAGGGTCACAATGCAAGTGTGACCCTAGCCTCAGGGGCCCCTGAGCACTGCCCCCACAGCCAGAGCCATATCCAGGGGGCAGCTGGGGGGTCATTTTCAGGCTCCTGCTGCCTGCAGCACCGGAGGGTCTCCCTCCTCCCCCCTCCACGGGAGCCGACAGAGCTGCACGCTCTGTGCTAGTGTGCTTACAGGACCTGTGATGATGTCAATGGATGGGGAGGAGTCAGGGGTCTCATGATCAGCTCCTCAGTGTATCCAGGACTGTGCTGGCCATCAATGATGCTCAAATAAGGTGAAGTTTGTGTGTGGTCAGGAGGCATTTACAGTGTGAATGTAGCAGAGGTGAGTGTGTACTAGGTGTATGGCAATTAGGTGAAGGTTATGTGTGGGGTCAGAAGGGATTTACAGTGTGAATGTAGCAGAGGCGAGTGTGTACTAGGTGCATGGAGCGGAGCCGTGAGTGTACGAGGTGTATGGAGCGGAGCCGAGTGGGTTACTAGGTGTACGGAGCAGAGCCATGTGTGTATGAGGTCAGGGGCGTAACTAGAACTGGCAGGGCCCCATAGCAAACTTTTGAACGGGGCCCCCTCCAAGACACACACCCCTCCAAGACACGCCCCTTCAAGACACATCCCCTTACAGGCCCCAGCAGTATATACAGCAGCCCCAGTGGTATACCGCGGCCTCTCCAGTGGTATATACAGGCCCCAGCAGTATTACAGCAGCCCCAGTGGTATACAGCAGCCTCCTCAGTGGTATATACAGGCCCCAGCAGTATTACAGCAGCCTCCGCGTGGTGGTATATACAGGCCCCAGTGGTGGTATACAGGCCCCTGGTGGTGGTATACAGGGCCCCTGGTGGTGGTATATACAGGCCCCTGGTGGTGGTATATACAGGCCCCTGGTGGTGGTATACAGAGCCCCTGGTGGTGGTATATTCAGGCCCCTGGTGGTAGTATACAGAGCCCCTGGTGGGTATATACAGGCCCCTGGTGGTAGTATACAGAGCCCCTGGTGGGTATATACAGGCCCCTGGTGGTAGTATACAGAGCCCCTGGTGGTGGTATACAGGCCCCTGGTGGGTATATACAGGCCCCCCGCTCTCCATTACCTGTAGCAGGCAGTCGCGCTGATCGCAGCCACAGCCTGTCATGTAGTGTGACGCTGTAGCCGGCGATACAGGAAATAGAGCGGCGCCGGCTACAGCCCACATGACAGGCAGATCAGCGCGACTGCCCGCCGGTAATGAAGAGCGGCCGGGGGGACGCAGCAGTAATGGAGGCAGCAGCGTCAGGGGCCCCGAGGATAGCGTGTGGGGGCAGCGGTCAGGGGCCCCCTTGTATGACATGTGGGGGCGCTCAGGGGACCAATGGGCCCCCCCCTTTCCGTCCGGGCCCCCCCTACAGCACCCAGGGGGGTATGGGAACGGGACTTAGTGGGCGTGGCCCCAAAGTGTCGGGGCCCGCCGGGCCAGTCCGCCCCTGTATGTATCGCAGGCGCAGCTGCCGGTATAGCAGCGGCTGCGTAGCGGCGCTGGGTCCGGGCCCCCCACAAGCGCCGGGCCCCAAAGCGACCGCTACGGCTGCTATGCCGTAGTTACGCCACTGTATGAGGTGTACGGAGCAGAGCCATGTGTGTACGAGGTGTACGGAGCGGAGCCGCGTGCGTACGAGGTGTACGGAGCGGAGCCGCGTGCGTACGAGGTGTACGGAGCGGAGCCGCGTGCGTGCGTACGAGGTGTACGGAGCGGAGCCGCGTGCGTACGAGGTGTACGGAGCGGAGTCGCGTGCGTGCGTACGAGGTGTACGGAGCGGAGCCGCGTGCGTGCGTACGAGGTGTACGGAGCGGAGCCGCGTGCGTACGAGGCATACGGAGCAGAGCCGCGTGCGTACGAGGTGTACGGAGCGGAGCCGCGTGCGTACGAGGCATACGGAGCAGAGCCGCGTGCGTACGAGGTGTACGGAGCAGAGCCGCGTGCGTGCGAGGTGTACGGAGCAGAGCCGCGTGCGTGCGGACGAGGTGTACAGAGCAGAGCCGCGTGTGTGCGTACGAGGTGTACGGAGCAGAGCCGCGTGCGTGCGTACGAGGTGTACGGAGCAGAGCCGCGTGCGTGCGTACGAGGTGTACGGAGCAGAGCCGCGTGCGTGCGTACGAGGTGTACGGAGCAGAGCCGCGTGCGTGCGTACGAGGTGTACGGAGCAGAGCCGCGTGCGTGCGTACGAGGTGTACGGAGCAGAGCCGCGTGCGTGCGTACGAGGTGTACGGAGCAGAGCCGCGTGCGTGCGTACGAGGTGTATGGAGCGGAGCCGCGTGCATACGAGGTATGTGTACCAGTGGTAGCCCCCTGCGGATTCCGCTCCTATAGTCTCAGCCACCTTTGCCAGCAGCATTCTTCTCCAGAGTCTCTTTCTGCCGCTGTCTGCATTCTGCAGCTCAGCATGGAGGGGCACGATGTTGTCATCACTGTGCTGATATGTGCAGAGCGACCGGAGGAGACCAGAGCAGCGAGAAGAGAGGTGAGGAGAAAGAGAGATCTGGACAGCCAGACACTCCGCTTGGCTGCGGTGCCACCATATGGCAGTGCGGCTCCATTGAGCTGCTTGCATTATTTGTGCTCTTCAGGATGCTTGTGTATATACCAAGAATCCTCAGACACACAAAAATGCAACATTTTGCATTTGAAGGGTATTTTTAAAAAGCGCAAGGGAACGCAATCGCATTTTAGCCCGCCCCTAACAATGTGTAATATACTCACTGTCAGAAACAGCTCTTGCTGGTTTCAGCAGTCACTGTCCCTGTAAGGCTGCCTTCACATAGGAGTTTTTTGAAAAAATGTGGCAGTTGTGGTAAAAAAAACCCCGCATCTGCCGCATTTTCCCTCTAGCGCAGGGGTCTCAAACTCCAGGCCTCGAGGGCCGCACACAGTCCAGGTCTTCATGATTTCCATACTTTGACAGTTGGTCATTTGATTACTGTCAAATACTAGGGAAATCCTGAAAACCTGGACTGTGTGCGGCCCTCGAGGCCTGGAGTTTGAGACCCCTGGTCTAGCGGCTGCACTTGCTGCACGTTTGCGGCAAGCCCCATGCATTGTCTATGGGGCTTGCGGTAAGTGTGCGGCAATATATATATATACATATATATTGCCGCACACTTACCGCAAGCCCCATAGACAATGCATGGGGCTTGCTGCAAACGTGCAGCAAGTGCAGCTGCTAGACGGAAAATGCGGCAGATGCGGGGTTTTTTTTTAAGTACATATCGCGGACTATATATATATATGTATATATATATATAGTCCGCGATATGTACTTAAAGGGGGCCCACTGAGACCTTTTCACCCGGGCCCACAGAAACCTGGAGCCGGCCCGAGGGGCCCTCTGGATCAGTGAGGCAGTTCCCTGGGGCTCCGAGTGTCCTCCTGGTGGTGTAAGGGGCCCTCTGGATCGCTGAGGCAGTCCCCTGGAGCTGTGAGTGTCCTCCTGGTGGTGTGAGGGGCCCCCTGGATCAGTGAGGCAGTTGCCTGGGGATGTGAGAGGCCCCCTGGTGGTGTGAGGGGCCCCCTGGATAGGTGAGGCAGTTCCCTGGGGCTGTGAGGGGCCCCCTGGATAGGTGAGGCAGTTCCCTGGGGCTGTGAGGGGCCCCCTTGTGGTGTGAGGGGCCCCCTTGTGGTGTGAGAGGCCCCCTGGATAGGTGAGGCAGTCTCCTCTCCTTGCGATCTGAGATCCCCTCTGAAGCTGTGCTTGGAGAAATCAGAGGATGTAACCACGTGACCGGGAGTCCTGGTCACGTGATTAGTTAATGGGAAGCTGAGCCCACGTGACGAGTTTCGCAGAGAGTGACGTCATCCCCTCGCGCGGGTTTGCCGGGAGCAGCTGACAGACAGAACCCGGAAGTGTCTCTTGTGCTGCGGAGGAGAGAGAGAGAGGAGCGCGGGGATGGACGGTGAGAGCCTGGGAGGGCGGTGATGGGGCCCGCTGCTGTGTGTGCGCCCCCTGCTGTGTGTCTTGGGGATGTTGCTGTCAGCCCCGTTTGGTCATGTGACCCCGGATATTTGCCCCTCTCTTTCCTGTGATCCGGCCTCCAGACTCCCCTCAGGGCAGAGCAGCTCTGACCTTTGTGGCCCCAGGACAGGGCCCTCCAGGGGCGATGACCCCCGTACAGTCACCTGGCCACTGGAGCGCGTGATTGGTCCAGACCTGGTGCTATACTGCAGACTACAACTCCCAGCATGCCCTGCTGTCCTCTACACCCTCTCCTGCCTAATTTAGCTGAAGAAAGGGGTGTGGGGCGGTGGGGGCCCCTTGGTCGTGTACAGCTGAGGAGACGACGCCTGAGCGCTTCACAATTAGCCATTTTAAGTCTAAGCTTGAGAATACAAAGATAATAAATACTGACCCTGTGATAAATATGCTGTCCCCAGATTACCCCCATAAACCTGTGGGGAGGGGGGAATGTCCTGTAAAGGGAATCTGTCAGCAGGTTTTGCTCCCTCATCTGAGAGCAGCATGATGGATTCAGGGTCTCCTTCCCTACAATGACAGCCGGTCTCACACAGTCACAGCATTTAGGTTTAGGCCTCTTTCACATATCCGTGCACAAAAGACGTGAGAGCGGCCATTTTTGGGGAGCCCTGTGTCCAGCACCATGTGACATACGTGTGCTATCCAGACCACACACGGACCGCCTGCCTTTGTATACTCCCGTCTCCGGCGCTGCCTTTCCCTATCACTTCCGGGGCAGCTGCAGCTCTCAGAGCAGTGAATACTACATGAGCTTAATGAGCGGCCCCGGAAGTGAGAGGAGCAGACAGCGCTGGAGGGAGGGAGTATCAAATTCTTTGTTTATTAACTTACAAATTTTGGTTCTGGTCCATACTCACAGATGTCATATGGATGACATATACGTGTGCGGGATGTTTTTGCATGGACTGATTGACCTGAATGAGTCATGCTGCTGCTGAAAAACGGACATGTCTCCATGTAGAGCACACGGGAACATGTTTTGTGATGTCTCCGCGTAGAGCACACGGGAACATGTTTTGTGATGTCTCCGCGTAGAGCACACGGGAACATGTTTTGTGATGTCTCCGCGTAGAGCACACGGGAACATGTTTTGTGATGTCTCCGCGTAGAGCACACGGGAACATGTTTTGTGATGTCTCCGTGTAGAGCGCACGGGAACATGTTTTGTGATGTCTCCGTGTAGAGCGCACGGGAACATGTTTTGTGATGTCTCCGCGTAGAGCGCACGGGAACATGTTTTGTGATGTCTCCGCGTAGAGCACACGGGAACATGTTTTGTGATGTCTCCGCGTAGAGCACACGGGAACATGTTTTGTGATGTCTCCGCGTAGAGCACACGGGAACATGTTTTGTGATGTCTCCGCGCAGAGCACACGGGAACATGTT
Source organism: Allobates femoralis (assembly GCA_033576535.1). Lineage (NCBI taxonomy): Eukaryota > Metazoa > Chordata > Amphibia > Anura > Aromobatidae > Allobates > Allobates femoralis. The sequence goes on along the minus strand of JARQOC010000010.1, from coordinate 101,758,753 downwards.
TTGTGATGTCTCCGCGCAGAGCACACGGGAACATGTTTTGTGATGTCTCCGCGCAGAGCACACGGGAACATGTTTTGTGATGTCTCCGCGCAGAGCACACGGGAACATGTTTTGTTATGTCTCCGCGCAGAGCACACGGGAACATGTTTTGTGATGTCTCCGCGCAGAGCACACGGGAACATGTTTTGTGATGTCTCCGCGCAGAGCACACGGGAACATGTTTTGTGATGTCTCCGCGCAGAGCACACGGGAACATGTTTTGTGATGTCTCCGCGCAGAGCACACGGGAACATGTTTTGTGATGTCTCCGCGCAGAGCACACGGGAACATGTTTTGTGATGTCTCCGCGCAGAGCACACGGGAACATGTTTTTGTGATGTCTCCATGTAGAGCACACGGGAACATGTTTTGTGATGTCTCCGCGTAGAGCACACGGGAACGCATCTGCTCCACATGGAGACACAATCTGTGCTGAAACACAGGCATGCGAAAGGGGCCATAGTATAAAATATGTGTACATATGTCCATGCGTCCGGCATGTGGCTGTACAGTCAGTACATGTGCTAGAGACATGGACATGTGAAAGAGGCCTTATCAACACAGCAGAGCTGGGAGAGCTGCCCACACCTGAGAAGAGAGGCACAGTTTATTTTTGTTTTTCTTTTAACCCTAAAGGTACCGTTGCACACAGCAATATTGCTAGGCAATTTCATTGACAACTTACTGGTTGCAGTGAAATCATGGACACATTGTTCCATTTTGTTGCCGTGTACAAATGTAACAATGTGTCCATGATTTCACTGCAACCAGCAAATTGCAGGTGAAATTGCAAGCAATATTACTGTGTGTGACAATACTCTTACAGCATGCTGTTCTCAGTTTACATAGCATAAACGTACTGATAGATTCCCTGTAAGAAAACATATGATCCCTTTAAGGGAATAAAATAAGCCTCAGCACAGTGTGTAAATTGTTGGTAAAATTCCACTCAGGACGATATCCATACTATGTGGATGACATTAACCTCCCTCCTCTTGTGGATTAGGTGATATAAGCCTGTTTCATTCATTGCTTGGCAGGTCCTCTATTGATAATAATATCAGATAGTAATGACTCTGTGATCGCTGGTGGTCTGACTGCTGGGAGCGGCACTGATCATGGGCAGTCACCTGTGTGAATGGAGCATGTGCTTATCGTAGCTCTGTTCACCTCTTTCTGACCATGATCACACTATTAGTCGGGTCCTTGGGGACGACCCCTGACTAGCTGCACTATGAGTAGATCTGATTGATAAAGCCTAGTGTTTTCTCACCACCTGTCCCTTACTGATCCTGTGTGGCAGGTTGGAAATGTTGTTCTTGGCTTTACAATGTTGTCTCAGCAGTGGTGACATCACAGCTTTATCAGACTGACTCCTGGGTCTTGTGACTGCTTCAGTCACACCCCAAACACCTGAGTAACAGGAGGTGTGAATTTACCAGGCTGCAACCTGAGCTATGTAATCTTCCTGCTGAGGAATCATTAACCATCAACTTCTCATATAAATATAATGGACTCACATAAAAACTAATGCTGATCTGACACTTCTCACACCTGGATGTTTGCTACAGTTGCATCCTGTATTGGCAATCCTCTTTAAACTGAAACTTGGATTTTGGATTGATATGTATCACTAAAGCTCCCGTCACACATAGCGAGATCACTAGCGAGATCGCTGATCTGTTACAGGTTTTGTGACGTAACAGCAACCTCCCCAGCGACGTCGCTATGTGTGACATCTAGCAGCGATCAGGCCTCTGATGTGAGGTCGCTGATCGCTGCACATGGTTCAGGACCATTTTTAGGTGGTTGGTCTCCCGCTGGTCAGCACGCATCGCTGCGTGTGACAGCGAGAGACCAGTGACCAGCGACCACACAGGCTGGTAACCATGATAAACATCAGGTATCTAGGCAGCGCGCGCTGCCTAGATACCCGCTGTTTATCATAGTTACCAGCATCCTCCAGCTTCCAGCGATGTGGAAGGCGGCTCCCTGGTCGCTGAGGAGATCTGCCTGTTTGACAGCTCCCCAGCGACCACGTAGCAACGCTCCAGCAATCACGGCCAGGTCGTTATTGATGGAGTGTCGCGCAGTGTGACAGGGCCTTAATACACTGAAACAAACTCCTCAGGACAAACCTTTAAATGGGAGGTCCAGCCTTAGGGGTACCTCACACACAGCGATATCGCTGAAATCAGCGACCTCGCCAGCGATATCGCTGTGTGTGAAAAGCAGCAGCAACGGGGCCCCTGCTGTGAGGTCGCTGTTCGCTGCACATCCTTTAGGACCGTTTTTGGTCCTTGGTCTTCCGCTTGTCAGCACGCATCGCTGCGTGTGACAGCGAGAGACCAGCGATCATCAACCTCACAGGCTGGTAACCATGATAAACACCGGGTAACTAAGCAGTGTGCGCTGTCTAGATACCTGCTGGTTATCATGGTTACCAGGGTCCTCCCGCTTACCCAGCGATGTGGCGGTTGGCTCCCTGGTCCCTGAGGAGATCTGCCTGTTTGACAGCTCCCCAGCGACCACACCGCGATGTTCCAGTGATCCTGGTCGTTGTCAGGATCGCTGGAAAATCGCTGTGTGTAACGGCACCCTTAGGGTCCAAGTGTGCTGTCATTCTATGTGACGCCTTACAGTGCGTACAGTGTGCGATGTCAGGATTCTCTGTAACAAAACGTCAGCTCTGATGGGTGTAAGGTTATGTGCACATATATTTGCAGCAGATTTTTTTTCTGAAAAAGACAATGTGTAAAATACACGTTTTGGATACATTTTTTTTTCCCGTTTGAGGGTGAAATATGTTGCAGAAATGCTGACAGAATGTGAAACTGCTGTGATTCTGCAAGGAAAAAATGAGCAGCGTGTGCATAAGACGTTAGAAACCTAATTCTTTGCTGGTGCTGTAAAATCTGCAGCATTGTATATTTTTTCTGCGGCAAACAAAAGCAGAGTGTGAATAAGTCCCTCAGTCCTGTGGGGGAGTGTGAGTTACCAGATGGAAACCGGAACGTTTCTATATACTGACTGCAGGCAGGTATCTAAACGTTGCGAGGAGGCACCAAAGTAAAAGTTTCTTTCCTAGAGACCCTTTAGTAAATGAAAGCTGTGACTTGATTGGTTGCGGTGATGATTATTGTAGCTGGAGTAATGTAAGGAGCGGCTGGCTGACATCTCATCATCCTCTGCCCCAGAGTCATCGCATTTCTCCTGCTTCTCTGCTCCTGAAATTTTTCGCTGCGTACCGTTAATAGTTTGTACTTTAGTCATTGACACTAACCTGCTGCCGTCTGTTTCTTTTGCAGACACGCTGTTCCAGTTGAAGGTGAGTATACTGAGCCTTGTACACTCGGCTTCTCTACTTGTCTGACCTCTGTGGTCATCATTTGGGTTCATCTCTTCATACCTCAGATTCATTGCTTGTTTTCTGCTTGCTTTCAGTTTACGGCCAAGCAGCTGGAGAAGCTGGCAAAGAAGGCAGAGAAGGACTCCAACACTGAGAATGCCAAAGTGAAAAAGGTAATGTTAGTGGTGGCCTTACATCTGCGTGCAAAGCAAAGTGGCAGCGCCCTCTACTGGACAGATTATTGCGTAACCTATACGGTAAACTGATGAATAATTGTGTAACTTTAAAAGTGTTGTCCACTACTAGGATAATCTCTTCTCATTCCACATATTTCCCCTATTAAAATAAAAATGCTTATACTCACCTTTGGTGGTGGCACAGCTCCAGCAGTTTCAGCGCTATGTATCCAACGATGTATCACATAGATTACTTGCTGCAGCTGTTCTGACACAATCAAAGCATTTAGTTTTAGCAATGCAGCAGAGCTTGGAGAGCTGCGCCTGCTCACACCAGGTTGTATATGTGCAATGTCTGACCCCAGGCTCTGTATAGAGATTGTACAATGACCTGTAACGGTAATCACCAGGTATTAACGTTTATGTAAACAATATCACAGAGTCTGAAAATAGAGGTCCAGTTGACTTTTGTTTTTTACCCCCTGCAGCATGCTGACCTCAGATTACATAGCAAAATCCTGCTGATAGATTCCTGAAAATATTACCTGCTCTCATCAGTTTACCGTTTCTGTAGTCCCCATTTTGGGTGCAGAGTGACTCCTTTGGTCTCATGTTATTAAGGATTCTCCTTGACCTGTATTCCTTCTGTTTAATCTTTCAGCGGCTTGTGTATATATATCAGTGAGTATTATTCAGTGTATTTGTTAGCTCTTAGCATTGTCTTCGTTCCTCACACAGGCTCTGCAGCAGAAGAATGTGGAAGTTGCCCGTGTTTATGCCGAGAATGCGATCAGGAAGAAGAATGAGGGTCTGAACTGGCTGCGGATGGCATCCCGGGTGGACGCTGTCGCCTCTAAAGTGCAAACAGCGGTCACCATGAAGGGGGTATGTGTCCCGAGGCTCCCAGTATTGAGCATAGGTCATTTCAGACTATTTTTATGCCTGTGACTGCACCCCTACACTGATGAATACACTACCCTTAACCATTAGAGATGAACAAAATGAGAATAACCCTACCCTGGTCTGGTGAATTGTTTGGTCTACCATGGCAGCTGGGCCTGGGCTGTGTTCACTTCTATGCCGGAATTCTCCAAGGCTTACAAGGTCCACGTAGTGCAAAGACGTTGCTTAAGGCCTAGTGAGCACAGCGGTGCCAGAGGCTGGAGAGAGGATTGTCAGGACAGAAGTGTGAACCTTCCCTGGTCCAGCTGCCCCACTGTAATCCACTAGTGGTGAGGGACAGAGAATGCCAGTCAGAGGTCAGCATTAAAAGTATATTAACACTTTGCTTCTATAATTAAGGGAGATATATAGTGCAACTCTACTACTGCTAGCTGTGGCCACATCATTATTTCAGGTATATGTAGCTGGTGCTTAAAAGAGTCATTTGATGATGATATAATGGGGGCCCAGCTGGTGGTCAGAGTGCCTCTAGCGTGACTTTGCTGGCATAAGGATTCCTTGTTTTATGACAAAACCACATTAAAGACACATCAAAGTACGCAATAAAAATGCACTGTGCCTAAATGTAAGGCCCCTGTCATATATTCACTTGCTGTCTTCATCGCTTCTCAGCATCACTCCGGTCCTGTGACACTGTTTTGTGCCTGTTCGTAAGGTCTCAATGTAACTCTATGAGAGCCAGAATAAGGCTTATAGACTTGTATTGAGTTGTGACTTCCGGCGAGCTACACAAAACACTCGAGCTGCCTGCAGGTCCCAGATTTCTACAGAATGACCGGAGCGATGCTGGAAACAAATGAAGATAGCAGTGGGTGAGTATATGACAGGGGGCAGGGGAATTGTATTTAAAGCAGCACTCCAGCAGTACAATAAAAAAATAAATGCTGGAGTGGTGCTTTAAGACTTCTGACCTGCGGTCCCATTTTATATCGGGGATAAAGCACCTTGTCAGGAATAAAAATGCCCTCTCCTGCTGATCTGATCAATACGTTATCACCCCCGTTAACCCCCACCACCTTTGTATACTCGAAGGCTAGGTGCGCACATTGAGTATTTTCTTGCAGAAATTTTTTGTATAAAAATCTAAATCTCCTGGCAGGGAAAACGCACCAAAAATATGATTGCTCTTTATGCATATTTGCTGCGTTTTTGGCATGTGGTTTTTCCATGAAAATCTAGAGTAAGAATTGACATGCTAAAGATTTATTTATGCACCAAATCTGCAAGGAAAAACTGCAAAATGTGCACAAACCCTCAGGATTTTCATTGACTTTGCTGGCATAATAATGGGCATGCAGATTTGTGACAGAACTGCACCAAAAAACGCTATTAGAACACACTGTGTGCACAGAGCCTTGCATATCCTGCCAGTTTATGGGCTTCACATGTGCAGATAATTCTTTCACGAGCTTTACCCTGTACATTCTCCTGCAGTCACCTACCCGCTCACATTGAACTCATTGATTTAGGCTGCCTTCACATTTGCGTTTGTGTCTGCATGCTGATGGCATGCAGACACAAACGCAGTGAAAAGCAGGGTCATTTTGATGTGTCCGCAGCGGAGAATGTCCGCCTGCGGACACATCACTATGGAGCCCGGGCAGCCAATGGGCGGTGTCCGGGGGCGGGCTGGAGGCGGAGATCAGCAGCGGAGATCTCCTCCTCCCCGCCGCCAGTAAGCTCCTGGACGTGTCAACGGGGTTAAACAGCTGATCTGACAGCTGTTTGAATCTCCCGCGCCGACACCGAGAGGAGATGTCGGCGCGGGAAGCTTCAAACAGCTGTCACATCAGCTGTTTAACCCCGCTGACACCGCTAGGAGATTACTGGCGGCGGGGAGGTGGCGATCATCAGAGGCTCCAGCTGATCTCCCGGTGGCCGTTGGTGATCTCCTGTGACATCACTGGCGGCCACCGGGAGAGATTTCAATGGGTCCGCAGCGTTCTCCTGCGCTGTCATGCGCAGAACACTGCAGACCCATTGACGCCAATGCATTCTTTTTTGCGCTTGAGGAAGCTTTCTGATTTCCAAGGTCCCCGAGCGCACAAAAAATGCAACATGCTGCGTCCCGGGTGCGGACGGGGGACCCTGGAGGTAGCAGATATCTTCCGCATACGCACCCGAACGCAGCAAACGCTGCCAAACGCAGGCACTATGCGTTCCTTTGTTAAACATAGGAACGCAGTGCGCATGCGCTTGACTGCGTATGGGAACGCAGCATATGCTGCCTTCCCATACGCAAATGTGAAGGCACCCTTACATTGATCCTCAGTTGGTAATGATAAGTAATGATAAATGTTGTTCAGTTGTGTACTAGGTCTCATTCAGAAAGCCGATTTTTTTTTTTTTTTTTTTTTTTTTTTCTTTTTCTTTCTTTCATCCGTGATTTTGTACAGTGTTTCATCAGATTTTGCTCGGATGAGAAACAAAATTCCAAAAATAAAAGGCTCTCCACCTTCTATATATAGCACCTTCAAGTGCCATCCAATTTTTTTTCACATATTCATATACTGGCATTGCTGATTTTGATCCAACACACAGATCAATATCGGACAGGTCTTTGTTATTTTACATGGACCACTCTAACAAGTTCATAGCCCATAGGGCCATAGGTACAAGTGCTGTCCATGACAAACGCAATCATTCAGTTCATTGACAGATGGACATCTGAATGAGCCCTTAGTTGTCTTTTCTTATTAATTTTTTTTAGGGATGAATAAGTCCCATATTCTGTTAGTGTTTATATAGCAATCACATATTAAATCAAGACCTCCTCCTGTTTTCTGCTTTTTTTTTGAATTATTTTTGCGCACAGGTGACAAAGAACATGGCTCAGGTGACAAAAGCTCTGGACAAGGCCCTGGGCTCCATGGACCTGCAGAAGGTGTCGGCTGTTATGGATAAATTCGAGCAGCAGGTTCAGAATCTGGACGTTCACACGTCGGTGAGTAAAGGATCCCTGTTAGTTTTGAATAGTTCCTGGTGAAAATTTAGGTCTGAGACCACTGTTCTCCATGATAAAATCTATCTCTGTTATCTTGCACTGCGGCTTATGTCCACTGAGTGGCAGTCATGTACAGCAGTCACTGTAGAACGCGGCCTTCATACATCTTCCCTAGATATTGTTCCATTTGTGTCTCTTAAGGTACCGTTACACGCTTCAATGTTGAAAGGATATCACCAACGATCTCATGGGCGCGCGGTCGTTATGACGTCGTTTAGAGATCCTTGGTGAGATGTCAGACGCCTAGATATCGTGCACGACGCACCAACCATCCAGCGATCAGCTATCATTTGTACGACCCAGCGAATGATACTTGTTCACTGTTGTCAATAGGGGAAGACGTGAACGACATTATTATTGCGGTGTCACACACAACGATGCAGCAGGTTGCCTGATCGTGGATCGTTTGATTTGAGAACATGTTCTCAAATCTGCGATCAACAATTTATCGTAATTGAATCTGTGTCACGCTCAACGAAGTAGTAACGATGTCGCTTGAACGACTCCAAACCCGTGACGTTTCAGCGATATCGTTCACGATCTCGTACCGTGTAACGGTGCTTTTACACACAACCTAAAGTTGCCATGCTTTGTACAGAGCAATCAATGACTCATTTACAAAACAGGAAAAATCAATGATTCTTGGCCAAATAAAATATGGAAGTCGGCAGAATTTTCAGAATAAAGATTTTTTTCCGACATTACGATATTAAAGTGATAGTCTGGTCTAAAATAAGTCACTGTATGTAACCCCAGACTTATGAATCCTCAAATTATACAGACTGTGCTGTAAGGATTCTCTAGCGTCAGAGCTAGGATCAGTGGTCATGTGGTCGATACATGCAACATCCATACTCCTGGGCAGTATCCGACTTATTGGCAGTGCAAATGTATTGATTGAGGCCAGAAACAGTCCAGCTGGATAGTAACCGAGAGTCTGCATATCACATACTGCATCCACATGACCGCTTTTCCCGTCTTTGTCACTGGAGAATCCTCGTAGTGCACAGTGCGTATGATGTGTGGATTCACAAGTCAGTCACATAGTGACATAGAGTGACTGCAGACTTGTGAATTTAGGAGTGTTCACATCTGGGTATATAGAATTACTCAGATTCTTAGCCAGAAAAGCTGGAGGGTCATGCATTTTTTGCTCACCTAGGATCTGTAGGTCATGTGAGTGCTATGTGAGTGCTATGCAAGGGTGCTTTTTTTTTTTATCTCTCTACGTGAGAAGCAAAATGCACAATCACATAGCACTCACGTGTCATATAGATTCTAGGTGAAGAAATAAACGCAAGACACTTTCTTAAAGCCCCCATCACACATAACGAGATCGTTAGCGAGATCATTGTTAAGTCCCAGATTTTGTGACGTAACAGCGATCTCGCTAACAATCTCGTTATGTGTGACACTTAGCAGCAATCAGGCTCCTGCTGTGAGATCGCTAATCGTTACAAAGTGCTGTGGGTCATTTTTAGGTTGTTGGTTTCCCGTCGGGAACGCTGCATCGCTGTGTTTGAAAGGGACAACGACCAACGATCTCAATACTACGCCCGAGAGTGACAATTCCCAACGACCTCTGTATCATTCCAGATCGTTGCTGAGTTGCTGGTGAGATCTGACTGTTTTACATCTCACCAGTGACCCCAAAGTGACGCACCAGCGATCCCTAAGGATCGTTATCGTTGTCGGGATCGCTGTTGTGTCGTAGTGTGTGACAGGAGCTTGATACTTGCCAACTTTTCTGGCTGAGAATGTGGATAATTCTATACACACAGATGTGAACACATCCTTGAGGCCCAGTCACACATAATGATCGCTCCAGCGATCCTGACAGCGATAACGACCTGCCGGGATCGCTGGAGCGTCGTTACCTGATCACTGGGGAGCTGTCAAACAGGCAGATCTCCGCAGCGATCAGGGACCTGGGAGCCACCTCCCACATCTCTGAAGGCGATGTCAGCGTCCTCCCTGCTTAGCGCTGCCCAGGGAGAATGCTGGTAACTATGATAAACAGCGGGTATCCAGGCAGCACTCACTGCCTAGATTCCCGCTGTTTATCATAGTTGCCAGCGTTCTCCCTGCTTACATGCAGTGCTAAGCAGGGAGGACGCTGGTAACCATGGTAAACACCGGGTATCTAGGCAGCGCGCACTGCCTAGATACCTGGTGTTTACCATGGATACCAGCCAGTGAGGTCACTGTTCGCTGGTCTCTCGCTGTCACACGCAGCGATGCGTGCTGACCAGCGGGAAACCAACGAGCAAAAAATGACCCGCAGCACTTTGCAGCGATCAGCGACCTCACAGCAGGGGCCTGATTGCCGCAAAGTGTCACACAGAACAACATCGTTGGGGAGATCATTGTAATGTCAGTTACAACGTTCTCTCTAATGATATCGTTGTGTGACTGGGTCTTTAGTCTAATCAACCCATTTAACATCCTGTCAGTTAAGTCTTCAATATCAGATCGGTGGAGATTCCGGGTGTCAGGTCCTCACTGATCTGAGATCGATAATTATTCTAACGTTGGACAATCCTTTTAGGGTTCTTTTTTTCATGTTGTATCATTTTTTATTAATAACCTTAATATCTCTCCATCTTCCCCAGGTGATGGAGGACTCTATGGGATCTGCTATGACCCTGACCACTCCGCAGGAACAGGTGGATAACTTGATTTTGCAGATTGCTGAAGAGAATGGGCTTGAAGTGATGGATCAGCTGAACCAGCTTCCCCAGGGAGCGACGTCCGTGGGAGAGAGTTCCACTCGTTCGCAGGAAGACCAGCTGTCACGCAGGTAAGATAGAGGCACCAATTTGACACAAGCCCAGTAGTGGACGATATAGATCGAGTCAATGCAGGATTGACTATCGGTTCTTGGACAGTAGATGGCTGATACGTAGAAGCTTTACTTTTGATTGTTCAGAGAGAGGAATGTAACTAGTTTTTATCCAGAGTCTCTCTGTGTGGGTAATCTGTGTAAAGACCCTTTTGCAGATCTGATAGGTCCTCAGGTGTTCTTGACAGTCGAACTAATGTTCAGGTGAAACTTTACGACTTGTGGTTTCTGATGATTGTCCTTTCTTCTTTCAGATTGGCTGCACTGAGGAACTGAAGTCTGGCTGCTTTGCCGTCTCCTGCCTGGGGTACACTGGGGTCACTTTATCACTTGTGGCCTTCACCAATAAATAATGGGAGAATCTTGGGCCCCGGGATTGCGCTACTATTGCCTTTTTTAGTTTCTCAGCCGTCTCGGAAGCTGAAGCCGCCATGTCTATTCTCACACGGAGGCCTCGATGCATGGATTTCAGCCTAGGATTAGCATTTCATATGGAGAGATAATGTACAACTATTATATTCTGTCTTATTTTTCCTGACGCCTTGCTGGGAATCTTAGTGACCGCGACACACACCGCTGATCATCACATCTGGGGGGGATCTCAGAATTAGCTCTATATTAATAAGTGCTTCCTCCAACATGAAAGGTTGTATTGTATTTTCTGTCCTAAACATATTCTCTGTGTGCCAGTGACACAGTGCAGCGCCCCATGTTACATCTCCCCTCTACCGGCATTCGGGTTGTAAAACGAATGACTGTATATGGGCTTTCGTAATAATTGTCAAGCAGGGTATGTCTCCCGAATCCTAAAATCGCACCCTTGTGGACTTGTCTGCTTATTGCTCTATCCTCTTGTGCAGAATGGGTTAATATTTTGTGCCTGTTAACGTTTAATATGCTGGGGTCAATGCCACGCTTGCTGCGGTAGATCTAGGACCAATAAGGCCTTCGTATCCATGTAGGTAGTGATGCGGGTGGATGTGCCATGTGCTTCACAAAGAGCATCTCCTCCTTAAAATCATAGTGTAATCATGGCTCCCGAGTTTCTTACAGAATGCTGAGGGAGCTGGAATAGCGGCCATATTGGTTATTTGCAGGACTCCTTTCTGCCAGACTAGAGCCCTGCGACCCCCTCTTACCTGCCGGCATTTCTGAAGCCTCTTCTCATTATTACGCCTCATGTCATTATTCAGCAGCTCAATGCACACGTGACATCACAGGAGGCGGCTATGAATCAGAAGAGGCGCAGGGGATTTGCAGGTAGGAGGTTCCCAGCATTCGGGCCGTGGCCTTTTGATCAGGGTGCTGCAAACCTAATTCCCAGCTTTAGTCATCGCAAAAGTAGAACAAAAATGTATTCACACAAGAAGAAACTCAGGAATTTATGCTTACAGGGTGTTTTTTTTCCTTTTGGGGGGGGGGAGATGTTCTATAAAACACTACATGTGGCCCCTGGTTATGTTTTCTCTGTGGTTGTTGTCCAATGCAAATAATTAAAGGGAATGTCCAGGAGCAGAAAAACATGGCAGATTTCTTTTATTAGCAACATAATCGCAAAACAGTGAGAAGCACGGGTAATCCTGACGATAAAAGAGTCTGATAATCCAAAAGAAAGGAGATAACGGGTCTGTCCTTCATCTGGTAATTTGGATAAGACCCTCTCATGCTTTTTTTATCCACAGATTTCCTTTTACTGGCAGCGTCACTCCTGTCTACGGGTTGTGCTGGTATTGTCGCTTGTGTTTTTAGGACTCCGCTTCTATACCATATGCAACCTGTGAAAAGACAAGGTGCTGAAAGGAAACGGCCATTGTTTTTTCTAATTGCCTGTCATTCCTGCTTTTGTGCCCGTCCCCTATATCATTTGTGCCACCTTTCCTTCCAGCATTTTTAGGTTTCCCAAATGTAAATTTTGTGCATTATTTTTTTTTACCAATTTGCCTTTTTTCCCCCTCTGTTTTCTTTTTTTGGTGTAATTTATGTGTAAAGAAATGTTTGTATTTACGTTTTCAAATAAATTCTGGTAATTCTTATGTCTCTGGTATCCGATCTGTTTTCTTAAGGGTGCCGTCAAAGCTGTCTGATTCTGGTATGGTAAGAGACAGTACAAAGGGCTGCACCTCCGGGTCATAGATTTGGAGGGAGGTCTGAATCCACAAATCAAGCCAGTCAGCGGAATCTACTGGATCACGGCCGCCCCTTTGTTAGTATCTGACACAGACCGCTCATACGGAGATTTCTGGTCCTCATTACAGTGGATGGAGCTGATCTGTGGCTTCAGTGCTGGAGCCCCGTAACATATTGGGGGGGGGTCACTGCTGCAATCCATAGAGTTATATGTAACTCGTCATATCCCTGTGGACTGTAGTGAATATCTCGGTATACAGTAGTGTTCAAAATAATAGCAGTCCAACATGACTAACCAGATTATTGGTATAAATTATATCACCGCATCTCAAACAATTTACCAGTTGTTGTAGATTTTTAGAAAACCAACAGACTCCGCATTAATGATCTGCATGTTTCGAAGTCTGTGTATTTAAATAATTAATTGAAATGGGGTGTGTTCAAAATAATAGCAGTATGGAGTTCAGTTAGTGAGGTCAATCATTCTGTGAGGAAACAGGTGTACATCAGGTGGCCCTTATTTAAGGGTGAAGCCAGCACATGTTGCACATGCATTTCTCCTGGAAGCCTGAGAAATATGTGTCGTTTGAGACTTTGTTCAGAAGAACAGCGAACTTTGACTATAAAGGGCCCGTTACACACTTCAATGTCCCAGCGATACGACCAATGATCTGACTTGGCCTGGATCGCTTGAACGTCGTTAATTGATCACTAGTGACATGTCACACGTACAGATATCATGAACGACGCAGCAACGACTCCACGACAAGCGAACAATATTAGCAGTCGTTTGGATGCCTATGTTCCTCAGTTCTGAATAGGCGAAGTCGTAAATGACATCGTTATCAAGGTGTCACACACGCCGATAATGCAGGTTGAACGGACGACCAACGACTGATTTATGGTCCAGTTCATGAACCTACGGTCAACGATCAGCCGACTTATCGTTGGTTGTATCTACGTGTCTCCCCAGAAGCCGTGACGTTTTAACGATATCGTTCACAATAAAATTGAGTTTATGGAGTTGCCAGCCCAATCCCGAACCTTAATCCAATAGATCACTTGTGGGGTGACATGGGGAGTTGTTCCTGAGGCAACGCCAACAAAAGCAAATACATTTTCGGATGTAGTCAAAGCATCCTGGGCTGGAATAACAGTTAACAGGTGCCAGAAATTGAATATGCAACATAGATGTGAAGCAGTTCTAAAAAACTGTAGTTATACAACTAAATATTAGGTTAGTGATTCAAAGAAATGCTAAATCCTAAAAAAAAAAAAGTACTGATTTTTGAGTTTCTAAAGACAAATGTAGACTATTGTTTTTGAACAGCTCAATGTTCATCTTTTGTTATTTTCTGTGACGTAGTTAAAAATGATACATTTGTATTCATGTTTGATTTATAAAACCATAGGCAATGTTCCCAATGCATGGAGATGCAAACTATTATAAAGATTTTAGGTTTAACTCATGTTTTGAACACCGCTGTCTGAGTATGACGTCCAGATTATAGTGCACTCATAGAAATTAACTGTGGCCTCCAGAGCTGCCGGAGCTGTTTCTGTATGATGGGCGATCTCCTCTATTGACTCTGAATGCCCCGTACTTCTCTGTGTCATGTGACTGCACTCAGGGTGTAGGGGTGTAGGTGGGGGTCTCTGGGTAGGCGGAGGTCTTGTCAGTCTTCCTGCCAAGTGATGTGGTTTCTGTCTGCTACTAGTAATGTGACGGATATCATTGTATGCAAACCACTGACAAGCTGAAACCTCTAAATTAAAAAGAAATGTGGCCACACACAAGTGAGTAACTGATGAATTGCATCACTTAGCGGGAAGAGTTATCAAGTTCATGTATTCAGTAATGTAATTAGCATGATCTCAGCCATCGTATTGTATTACAAGCCTGAGAATAGAAAGTCCTGAATAGTGTTGGTTAATCCTGTAGCCTTGTTCTTTGTAGTCTCCTTATAAAGTGGATCTTTCGCTAGAGTTCATAATGAAATAGAAAAAAGTCCAGCACAGAGTCCAATTTCCAGGAAAAGTGTTAAAAATCCATTAATTAAAGACTATTAAAAACCACAGACATAATAAAAAAATATTAAGGACAAAACCTTACGTGTTTCGGACTTAGATTGGTCCCTACTCATAGCAATGAGTAAGTACCTTTTTAGGTCCGAAACACACAAGGTTATGTCCTTAATATTTTTTAATTACACTACCGTTCAAAAGTTTGGGGTAATTTAGAAATGTCGTTATTTTTGAAAGAAAAGCACATTTTTTTTTTTTTAATGAATCTAACATTAAATGAATCAGAAATAAACTATGCATTGTTAATGTGGTAAATGACTATTCTAGCTGTTTTTTAATGCAGTATCTACAGTACATAGGTGTATAGCGGCCTATTTCCAACAACCACCACTTCAGTGTTTCAATGGTACATTGTGTTTGCTAACTGTGTAAGAAGGCTAATGGATGTTTAGAAAACCATAGCAATGCCTTGCACAAGTATGTTAGCACAGCTGAAAACGGTTTAGCTGATTAGAGAAGCTATAAAATTGACCTTCCTTTGAGCTAGTTGAGAATCTGGAGCATTACATTTGTTTGTTCTATGAAACTCTCAAAATAGTCAGAAAAAGAGAATTTTCATGTGAAACTCGACAGTCTATTTTTGTTCTTAGAAATGAAGGCTATTCCATGCGAGAGATTGCCAAGAAACTGAAGAATTCCTACAACGGTATGTCCTACTCCCTTCAGAGGAGAGCACAAACAGGCTCTAACCAGAGTAGAAAGAGAACTGGGAAGCCCCGCTGTACAACTGAGCAACAAGACAAGTACATTAGAGTCTCGTGTTTGAAAAATTGATGCCTCACAGCTCCTCATCTGGGCAGCTTCATTACATAGTACCCGCCAAAGGTCTGCTATGCTGAAATTTCTACAAAGGGAGCATTCTTTGACGAAAGCAAAGTTTTAAGGAGAAAATTATTTCAAATAAAAATCATTATTTCTAATCTTGTCAATGTCTGGACTATATTTTCTATTCATTTTGCAACTCATTTGATACATAAAAGTAGGAGTTTTCAAGGAAAACACAAAATTGTCTGGGTGACCCCAAACTTTTGAATAGTAATGTACATCTGTGGTTTTTAATAGTCTTTAATAAATGGATTTTTAACACTTTCTGTAAATTGTTCTCGGTGCTGAATTTTTTCTATTTCCTTGTCTCTTCTAATCCTGGGTGTGCCGCGTTGGAGTCTCTGTGCACCAACAAGGGCTTACCTCCAGGTAATAACACGGTAGGCTGAATATATTTTCTTTTTTCTGATTACATTCAGATTTCACAATGCAAACTGTGTACATTATTACATAAATCTTGGAATCAACAATAATGATGTATTTACTTTTAAAATCCACCTCAAATGCTGAATAATCCTTTGTCAACATTGTAATTCTATCTCCTTCCACCTAGCCTGATCGACTGCTCCTCATTGTCCCTCCACCCTGCTGAGACCTCTCACTGCCCAGTACAAGCTGCAGCTGTTACTCAGGGTGGCTAACTTGATTTTTATTTTTTTTCTGGACAACTTCTCAAAAAATTACAGATGGCTACATTTTTTACCAACACTTTAGATGGTCATAATAAATCATTAAAAATAAAAGTGATCCATGTGTACAGGCCATAAATTCTATATGACAACATTAGCTGAATTCACTGTAGACTGTACAAATATACTAAATGCTGTCATTAAAATCTGTATAGGTCTCTTCAGCTTTAAAAAAAAAAAAAAATAACCATAAAATACGTCCATTTTTTTAAAAATTACGGACAGGGAATAAAGCGCCCTATTTTTACAGGCTGTCCAGGAATTACTGGATGGTCGGAGATCCTGCGGGTGATCGGAGACTGAATATACTTGGACTCATGAGTGAAGATGAGCAAATGGCTCTCTTGGCAGGAACAGTCCAGGACAGGGAGATGGGACCTCACACCAGTTGGGGAGATGGCACCTCACACCAGGTAGGGTGATGGCACCTCACATTGGCCAGAGAGACGGCACTTCCCACCAGCCAAAGTGAGGCGAACTGTATGGGAGGCCTTGCAGAGAAGGACTATGGAGGACAACGTTTAGGCTTTCCTGATTATCTTTGAGAGGGTGGCAGACAGGGAGAATCTGCTTCCAGAACAATGGGGAGAGCTCCTAGCTCCATATTGGGGAATCAAAGAAAACATACTACAAACTCGCCTTGCAGGATGCCAAGGAGTACGACAAGCTGAAGGAGAGGTTATGGCATGGTTGGGCAGAGCTCTGGCCTTCAGGCACAACGTGTACATCTCTGGCACTACCTAAAAAGACAAGTCTCCTCTATCCCAGATGTTTGATCTGTTACAACTGGAGCAAAAATGGCTGCAGCCTGAGATCTGCTCTCCAGGAAGGTGGTGGAGAGAATAGTAGTGGACTGATTTATCCAGGCACTGCCAAAAACAAAGCAAAGCTATAAGATTCCCAGAAGGCAGATGATTTGGTGAGTCTCACAGTAAAATATTTGTCTATAAAGACCTTCCTGAGCAATCAAGGGAGCCTGAAGTCAGCCCTTCGGGATACGCCAAAGAAGAGGCCCAAGTCTACGTCTAAAGAGAGGAGTCAGTTGGGTTCAGGGCGCACATCTTGTACCATTGTGTGTTGGCGGGGTTGTGCCCCAGGTCGTACATCAGTCATTTGTCCTTTAACCCCTGACGCAATGGACTGTTTCAAAGGCTGGCCTTTCTCATATTTTGGTCATCCCGCAGACTGTGCTGTACTGCACCCTGGTGAGGGACCACAGCTGTGCCAGATGAAAGTAACCGGTATGACTGTGACTGGACTCCTAGAGTTTGGTGACTTTCCTAAGGGCCACACTTCTCGCATGTGATAGTCCCTGGGGAGGGGCTAAGGTGTATCCATAGTAATGCCAAAAACTATCTTAAGTGAATATATGCACAGACTGTAGTTCCATGTCACACAAAGTAGGAGTGGTCAGGGACTTTCTACATGCTATTGTTATCGGATATGATTTTCCATTGTTCTGGGACTTATTGGCTAAAAGTGTCGCACCCAGTATTCTGGTATGCCGCCAGGAGCTGGCTCTGGTAACAAGGTAACGAAATGTAAATGATGAATTTCCTTTATACTGGCTGGAGAGGAGGAGGATGAAGCCTCCCCTGGAGCTAATATCCCTAACCTGCAGGAGTCCCAGGACAACTTTGAGACTGCCCAGCTCAGAAACTTAACGGTAAGAGGTACCCAGGAAAATGTAAATGTTCCCCAGGAGCCATTGTCATTGTCCTCAAATGGCCATAACTATTGATTTGTTGTGTCGAGAATCTAAAGTAAAGGGCAAGGCACAATCCAGGGGGTATAGATAGTTTGTTCGCTCCAGTGAGACAATTTAGGCAGAGTAATTTGTTACTTGTGTTAGTGTCCTCAAGGGCGAACGGGTTCCTTACTAGTGACAGGGACCCTACAAGGTGGTGAAAAAGGGGGAATTGTCAACTAAAAAGTCCACCGACCAGGGAAAAAGCAGCCTATGGTGTAAGGCAGCTAGGTAGAATCACCATCTAGATTGAGGAAATGGACTCTGACTACAACAGCCAATCACAGAGGCTCTCACAGAGTGTGAGCGTCTGTGATTGGCTGTTTTCCTGACAGTGCAGTGAATGTGCAAGAGGCTTAATAGGCGGCCCCGGAAGTAGCAGCAGGAGACTGGTAAGCCAGATCTAGCTATTCCTACCATCTATCGATCTATTTATCTATCTGTCTATTCTAATTTTTACCAGCGTGGGAAAGCCCATGCTACAAACTCTGTGTGCGATTTTTTTTCTCGTACCCATAGACTTCCATTGGCTTCTCGCACGTGAAATCGCAACAAGCTGCAATTTGACTCACAATACGAGTTCAGCGGATGAAAAAACTATCAATCTGACCTGACTGTTTGACATTGGTCGTAGTGCAATATGAGTCTTTCTTACATTGCACTTGTGTGAGTTTGACGCCAGGGTGCCTGCACCCTAATTGAGTGAGTGGGCAGGCGTCTTTTATACAGGTGACAATTTAAGACAGCTGTCTGTAATGAAGGTAACGAGTTTATTAGGAGCGTCTATCTGGTCTGTAGGCATCAGAACTCCTAATGGTTGGTAGGGGATCAAATACTTATTTCTCTCTTCAAGATACAAATAATTTACATTATTTAGACAATGTAATTTTAGATTTTATTTTTGATATTCTCTCACTGTTAAAATTAACCTACCCTTAAAATGATAGACTGTTCATGTCTTTGTCAGTGGGCAAACTTACAAGATTAGCAAGGGATCAAATACTTATTTCCTTCACTGTACATATTAAAAAAAAAAAAAATTATTTACACATGTATATATATATATATATATATATATATATATATATATATATATTTTTTTTTTTTAAAGAACCAACATTGAACACCCTTGTAGATAACTACATCACAGCCATGTCTATGAGACCTTGCACATATTTATTATGGAATGACTCAGACATTGTCACAAATGATATAAAATAGTAATAATATTTATTAATTCACAATATTACACTTTTATTTAGAAAAAAAATGAGTCACACATGGGAAAGGGAGGCATCTTACGGGTGAGGAACAAAGAGGCAGTAAAAAAATAATGCCAATACAATATATATAGATTACTAATATATAATAAAGTGCAAAGACTGCACAGACCTTCCTAGATGTACAAGGTGATGGATAATATTATATCAGCGCTACGGGTAAAAAGAGTCATCAAACAAAAGTCAGTATGAATGACATATCCATAGATGTCATGGGGACTGTATATTCCTCACCCTGGAGGTGCTGCCTTTCCTATGTGTCTATATTTCTGAATTCATGATATATAGATTGTTACTATTTTATATCTGTGGCTCCTTTCCACCTCGGGTTATGTATATTTCTACAGTCTCCCTTTTTTTATCAGTACCCCCAATGTCCTCGATCGGCTTTAATAAAGAGTAGAATGTACAAGTTTCCAGAATTCTTTGTATCAGGTCCTCGCATCATTTCTGCTATTGTTCAGTAGGGACCTTCAGTTAACCAAAAAAGTATGACCGGGCGTACCAGTCTGAATGAAGCCAAGAGGGTCATTGTTTGGTAGCTGTTGGGTGAATGGAGTCCTATATACACAGGAGATGTATACTGTAATCTTCGAGTTTTTCCCAACTGAGAAAGTAAAAAGAGGATTGACTGGGAGGAAGGGGTATAAAATCGTTTAGCAGACGGCTCTCACCTGAGTCCCCTGTAGGAAGAAGAAGCCACTGCCAGACTTCTCTGGCAGCTTCCTATCGGCCCTGAAAATAAAACTATCAGGCTCTGAAATTCCAAACTGCCTGATCCCTCCCTTTCACAACATCATTTTTGGGAAGCCACCAAACTCCCTAGCTTGTGGTTTGGGTAGTGACTTTCCTCTAATGTATTTATCCCCTTTTATTGGATCATACATAAATAATTCGGCAACAGTCAATAGCGTAACTTGAAGCTCATGGGCCCTGATGTGAAAGCTCCAACGGGGCCCCCAATTATTGCTAATTTTTAATAGTAATAGTCTTTTTGTATAGGCTAATGGTACCTTTACACGCCGCCACAGGAAGGTAGAAACCACCAGGCATCGGACACAATTGTTCCTTTTGCCTTGAAAAGACCGCGAAGTGGCGGCGTGTAATTCAGGAAGTTCCTTCCTGTGTCTTCGGATACCTGTGTTTGAGCCGTGCTCAAAAACAAGCAGGAATAATCCCTATGGTGGCGGCGTGTAATTGGGGCACAGGCACGGTATTTGAGTCCCCTGGGGCGTACCATAGCGTCATGTATACCACGCCCCATCAGCGATCATTGGAGGAAGCTCCTGCATTACGATTGGTTGTCCCTGCACAGGGCGGCACATTTAACGAGCTGACCAGTCACACTACACAATTGCAATAGCGTCATGTATTAGCCAGCCTTCCTGCGCTGGCTGGCCAATCATGATGTTATTGCATTGTCCAATCACCGTACGAGCGTCGCGTAATGCACAACTCTGTCACGCCTATGTAGTTACGGCGCACAATATGTACGCCCAGATTCCCTTGTGGTGGCGGCGTATAAATCAGGGAAGGTATTCCACAGAAGGTAACCCGTGGCACCCGTCGGCACTTCTAGGGAACGAAAATACCTTCTGTGGAGCACCTTGTGGCGGCGTGTATATGCGGCATCAGGCACTGTTAGCAACCGTTGAAAACGTGCGGTGCCTGCCTGTTGCTGCCCTCTGTGGCGGCGTGTAAAGGTACCATTAGTGTACTTTTGGGGCCCCATAGGCTCCAGGGCCCGGGTGCAACTGCAACCCCTGCACCTGTTGTAGTTATGCCCCTGGCAACAGTAAAGAAAGCGAAATGTGCCAAACCAAGCCAGGCTCTCCCCATTCCTAAACCCTTCCAGCAGCAATGTATTTTTATAAATGATTCATATTTTCTCTAATGTTCTATCTTAATGTAGAAGAAACTGCAGACCAAGACATCTTATACAAAAAAATAACTTTTATATAATGGAGGAGGATGGTATTGCTTAATTGTCATTAAATTACCTGTGCAGAAACTGATAAATTCACAACCCAGCACACGTTGCGGCACAGGGAGCAAAGTGCATGATCCGCGGAGCACTGTCGTGTTGGGGACGCAGCCACTATTTGCATATTGATACATTTAAGGGGAATCTGTCAGCAAGTTTTTACTATGTCATCTGACAGCAACATAATGTAGGCGAAGAAACCCTGAACTAATGATGTTTAAAGGGAACCTGTCAGGCCATTTATGCCCCTCCAGCTATGCACTGCTGTCTGCACCTGTAGCTTTATAATACTATTCTAATCATCCCTGTCTGAGCTCATAGTGTAATGTTATAGGTGAAAAAAAGCATTTACACACTTTGGAGGATGTAGTCATGTTAATAGTTAACATTTCATCCACATTTCAGAAAATGCTGTGGAACCTGTGTGATGTCACGATCCTGTGACTACAATAGGCTGAGCTAAGTCTTCATAGCACTTAATTTTTTTGCTTGCGTAGCTCCGCCCACTATGGTCACATGATCTTAACATAACACAGGTCCTTTTATGCAGAGAAGAAATCAGTGAGTTAACTATTAACCTGCCAAAAAGACTACACCCTCCAAGGTGACTACACACTGCCTCATTCACATAAGAAAATGTAAGTGTATAAATGCTTTTTATTCCCCTTTAACATTACACTCTTAGCTCAGACAGGGATGATTAGAATAGTACTATGAAGCTGCAGGTGCACCAGGCACTCAAAAGATCAAAAGATTGTGCACTGACAGTGAGGTGTCAATCAGAGGGGGGGGGGGGGGGTCAGACTGCAGTGCATGTGACATTGTAGTCCTGTAATGTCAATCACCAGATAAAGACTTTAGTTTAAATAAACAATAGCTCTCACACAGATAAGAGAGGCACAGCTGACTTTTGTTTTTTAACCCCAGAAGCATGCTGTCCTCAGCTTACACAGCAAAAACCTGCTGACATATTCCCTGTAAGGGGCTTTTGAGGATGGTTGCAGGTTTCAAAGGTACAAAGTATAAAAAAGACAGATAAGAAGAAGCAGCCCCCTGCCAATATATGGATGGACAACTGTAGTGGCTGAAACATCATAGCCATAGCTGGTACGACAGTCATCCTTAATCTCCTGGTAATCTATGGGCTCATCCTTGGGCTGTGCTGAATTCATGCGGATACTTGTCTAAGAAGAGAGAGAAGACATTACTTTCAGGCCATGTTTCAGCCTAATGTCCGCCATTATGTCAGGGCAGAACCTTACCTGCTCCACCTCTGTAAAGACACGAATAAGGTTATTAGTCAGGGCGGCCTCCAGCTCCGTCTGTGTCCATCCTCTCCGGAGCAGCTCTGCCACAAGGTCCGGGTACTTAGAGACATCTTTAAGACCATCCGGTACCCTAAGATGGTGGATAGATCTCTCATTAAAGAACATGCAGACATTATAGTCAATATCGATTGGGTGTAGCAAGATGGCCGCTATTTTATGGCACAGCAGTCTTGTTATATGGCTATACTACAGTTCTGTATAGGTAGAAAAGTGTCGAGATTATGGCAGATTTATTTTTCAGAACCCTGGGAAAGTTGGGTGACATGTCTTATAAGGACACATTCACATGTTCAGTATTTGGTCAATATTTACATAAACCAGAAGTGGAACAATCAAAGTATAATAGAAAAATGTGCAAAACGTCTGCATATTTCACCCACTCCTGGTTTACAAATACTCAACATGTTCACGAGGCCCAATGGTGACTCTATGGGATGTCACCCAGAACTGGAGTTACTGGTTAATGTGGTTTTACCACCATGACGAATACAGGTATATCTCAGTGACCATAGGCTTTACATACAGAGATTAAATAAATTTATTTCAATTTTACCCAAATTTCTTTCCTTATTTGCCGAATGATGGACAAAAAAATACTAAAATAGCTCACTGACAGATTCTAAATGAACTCATTCTGCACCAAATGATAGACAGCGCAACACAGTGGATAGGGAAGCAAATAGTGCAACATCTTCAATGAAACCCAACTGCAAAAAATATATATTTGTTCTAAATACTTGTATTTAAGTAACAAAAAAAGTCAAGAAAGATGGATGTGGAACGGATCAATGGGTGTAACAATTCCCCCCATTCTCACCCACAGAGCTTGAGCAGGCGCTCCTCTCTTCTGCATGCCTATGCCGCACAGTGTTTTTTTTTTCTTTTTTTGTTTTCTGAGCAATATTGGTGATGTTGTGGTGGGGTGACACTGAATTAAAGATTGGCACCCATTCAGTAGGTATTGGCTGCAAGACCAGACACAACCCCCTACTTACCCTACAAAAAAGAAGCTTTACAACAGCTTACCTGGGGACTCCATCATAATCACCCCCAAATCCAACAGCTTCATATCCAGCAATCTTTTTAATGTGATCAAAATGATCTATGGAAAGAGAAACATAAATGTAAGTTACAAAAAGCAAGAGACGTCTATTTTCTCTTTGACAGATCAGAGACGATGGGTGTGGAGTACCCAATTAGGCCGGCTTCACACTGCGGCGTGATCCGGTCCGGGGCTGTCCGGGATGCCCTTGACAGCCACGGACCAGATCAGTACACAGGATTGGGGGGCTATTATGCCCTCCGGTCCGGTATGCAGCGCACTCAGCTGTAGCCGCTGACAAGTCAGGACTGCGGCGCCCGTGGTCCTGACTTATCAGCAGTGGGAACTGCGTGCGCTGCACACCGGACCGGAGGGCATAATGGCCCCCCAGTCCTGTGTGCAGATCCGGTCCGTGGCTGTCAGGGGCATCCCGGACAGCCCCGGAACGGATCACGCCGCAGTGTGAAGCCGGCCTTAAAGTTTCACCCATGACTAGGTTGATAGTATGGTATTATATAATTAGTCCCCTATAGGAAATATTCTCTCTGTCTCTCTGTGTCTCTGTCTCTCTGTTCCCTGTCTCCCTGTCTGTCTATAAGAAAACTGGGCAGCATACCACATAACTATGGTGCAAAACCTGTAGAAAAGTGTCCAACAATCCTCATCCAATATAACCGAAAAAACTGCAGCTCTCCCAAATTAAGGTGATAAGGTGGATTCTTTACTGATCAATGGCAACGTTTCAACGGTGACCCGTCTTTCTCAAGCAAGTGCTTGATCAGTAAGAATCCACCTTATCACCTTAATTTGGGAGAGCTGCCTGTTTTTTGGTTCTATCTATCTATCTATCTATCTATCTATCTATCTATCTATCTATCTATCTATACAATGATAGCAAAGCAGCATGTATGGCTATGTGCACATCAGTCGGTTTGTGGCTGTTTTTTACCGGTTTCCGTCGGCGTTTTCCGCTCAGTTTTATGTTAATTTATGTTAATCCTAGCCACCGGCTGGATTAACATGATACTCAATGGAGTTTAGAAAACGCTTTCTTCATTAGAACGGTTTTTTTTGGTCGTTTTCAGTTTTTCCACCGTTTTCCACCGGTTTCAAAATAGAGCAAGTGACTTCTTTTGGTCGTTTTCCAGCGGTTCCAGCATAACAAGTGCACCAGAGACCAGTCTGAAAAACGGCAAGAAATCGCGAGAAAACGCTGTAAAACCGGCGGAAAACGTGGAAAAAACGCTTGAAAAACGAAGAACAAAACTGAGCACAGAAAACTGCTAATCTACACCGGTTTTTGGACGTTCTGCAGAATGCACAAACGTCAGATGTGCACATAGCCTATAGCTGGTTTTTTGCAGAGTGCAGAACGTCCCAGAGGCTCCTTCCAGCCCCTATAATACATACAGTTCAAAAGAGGATCACAGCACTTCTTTCTCAAGCAAGGTTGTTTAATCCAGCTCAGGCATACATGGCGACGTTTTGAGCCGTACCAGCTCTTTATCCAGCTGTATAAAGAGCTGGTACGGCTCGAAACGTCACCATGTATGCCTGAGCTTGAGAAAGCCTTGCTTGAGAAAGAAGTGCTGTGATCCTCTTTTGAACTGTATCTATCTATCTATCAGAAAAAATCTTCGAGCAGCACCAGAATTTTGGGTGCAAATCCGTCCAGCAATCCAATACTTGCTTAGATGCTGCAAAAAATGACAGCAGCACACCATGATGCGTGGTCGCCCTGTGGGCCTGATTAAAGGCATTTAAAGACCTTGGATTGGAGTGCTGCTGTCGTTTTTTGCAGTATCTATCTATCTAAAAGAGAAAACAAAACTGCACAGCACTCACAGACAATGTGAACAGCAGGGATGCTGGGTCAATATACTAGAAAAAAGCCTTGCAGCACTCAGCTACTACCAATGATGTACATATGCTGACAAGCTGTATATATATGAGAAAAAATTTAAAAACTTATGTTTTTTTCAAAAAACTCAAAATTCTTATTTTTTTTAAAACTGAAGTTCTTAGTACACACATTGGCCAATGTCTGCTTGCTTGTCGACTGCGACAAAGTCACTTTATATATACAGCTTGTCAGCATATGTACATCATTGGTAGTAGCTGAGTGCTGCAAAGTTTTTTTCTAGTATATTGACCCAGCGTCCCTGCTGGCACCAGTTCACATTGTCTGTGAGTGCTGTGCAGTTTTTTTCTCTTTTGTATCGTGTGGAGTGGCTGGCTCCATTACTGCAATGTGCACCCTTATTGCCTGCAGGTGATCTAGGGTCTAGAATGATGGTGTCCGCCCACTTAGTAGTGGGGTAGGGTGGACAAGGTGGACTTGGGTGTCAGCGTTAGGACTCATCGGACCTGAAGTCACTTTGTCGCAGTCAATGAGCAAGCAGACATTGGCCAATGTGTGTACCAAGAACTTCAGTTTTAAAAAAAGATTTTTTTCTAGTATATCTATCTGTCTGTCTTTCTGTCTGTCTGTCTGTCTGTCTGTCTATCTTGAGGTCTAGCTTGAGGAAGGCTGACATAGCCGAAACGTCGCAAGTCCAGGAATAAATCCACATAAGTGTTTGAAAAGGATGTGCTGCTGTCCATTTTTTTGATCTATCTATCATACCTTGGTGACGGTAGGACTGGCTTGCACCCGCTTTTTAATGTGATAGTGCTGTTCCACTTTTGCTATTTCATATCTATCTATCTATCTATCTATCTATCTATCTATCTATCTATAGGACTACTTACCTGCCACATTCGACAGATTGGCAGTAGTACTGCATGTGACATAGTCATTAAAGAAGTTCACCATCACCAGACCCTTCTTTGCTTTCTGTATTGGGAAATAGAGGATATAATAGAGACAGCTGCACTCTGAAACTCCAAGGTATGCAAACATTAAATAATGAATATAGACATGCATTACTGCTAAGGCCAGCTTCACATAGTGGGATTGATCTGATCCATGGCTGTCCGTGTAAACCGGACAGCCCTGGACCAGATTTTGGCCCCATAGTATACTATGGGGCTGGATGGAGCTGGATGGCAGCTCTCTGCCATCTGGTTTCTATCTGTCCGGGACAATCCAGGAGAATTCAGAATTCTCTCACGGACACAAAAACATTGCTTACAACGTTTTTGTGTCCGAGAGGAGAATATCTCCTCTAATTGCCTACTCCCGGATTCTCACGGATTCACCCGGATCCTCCCTAACATGGGAGCCTATGGGGCTGGATTGCCCCGGTCCGGGGGGATCCGGGAACTGGACACCTGCGGCTACACACTGCTCTCTGCCAGCCGCGGTCCTGATTCATCAGTGGCGGCAGCTGCGTGCGGGTGCACAACGGACCTCCGGTTCTGTGTGCTGATCCGGGGCTGTCAGGTTCAATGTGAAGGCGGCCTAAGGAAATACATATAAAACATTGAGACACTTAGGCTGGTTTCACAATGCAGTTTTTCCACTGATCAGTGTCCATCCGGTTTGTGTGCTAAAACCAGGATTCTCCAAAACTCAGAACAGGTGTCAATCTTTCAATTATAATTTTTTCCTGCAAGTTCCTCTCCTGGTTCCTCTCCTGGTTTTGGCTCCCAAACACTGATGGACACTGATCAGTGGAAAAACTGCAGTGTGAAACCAGCTTTAGCATATAAAAAAGGTCAGTTTTGTGTGAGCCCAGCAGCCAAAGACAATGCGTGTCTCTTTGCTGGATCTCTACCCAACTGCTTCTATCTGAGTTAAAAACACCTACTTATGAGGGGATAGGAACCTGCTAATAGCAAATTAAAATCACCTAAGGCTGATGGAAAGGAGTGAACAGTCAGAAGGCATGACCCTATACTCTACAATGAAAAAGACTGACTGCACTGCCTAAATTGCAAGTGTGAACAGGTGCAAAGCTGAAGATGAAATTTACTATATTAGAGAGACGGCTGCTCTATGTAATAGAGAGAGAGGATGTCAGGTAGTTTTATCTTGTTTAGAATTATCTTAAAAATCTATTATTATTCTGCTATATGTATAGGATTAGATAATGTGGACACAGCTCCGGCCGGACTGTGGCAATTGTGAATCGGGGACCCCGGGGTCATGTCACAAGCTATTTCTCTCTGAGTGCAGATTATCCTAATCAGCAAATAATTCCTAGGAAGTTTGAGGTGAAGAATTGGTGCTGATTCATATCATGGTGACTTCTCACTACTCATCAGTCAATTTAATAACTGGTAATTTTCCATTTTCCACTTTTGTTTTTTTCCTTCCCTTCTTCCAAGAGCTAGAATTTTAAAAAATCAATTGACATTTTTTTTTATTTGCAGCACGAGCTGCAGTGTATATAAATACTGAAAACATAGGAAAATATTCCAATTATTCTGAAATGGTACATTTAAAAAAACAAACCACTATTCTGCCATTTTATTTTCGTTTTTTATGGTGCTTGTTGAGAATGGTGCCATTGAGAATGACCTGGAGACATGATAATCCAGGTGAGTGAAATTACGGAGATACAAAATTTGTATAGTTTTATTTATATTTTAGTGGTTAAAATACAGCGTGTTTTTACCTTAGGGAGCTATAGTTTTCATCTGGATCATTTTGGACTAATTATGACAAGTTGATTGCTTTTATTGCATCTTTTGAGGAGGGGTGATGACCAAAAAAACAGCACTTCACTGTAGCTATGCATTATATTTCACCTTATTTTCTTTTATTTACTTTATGGGTTAAATAATTGTATACTTTGATAGCTTTGGTAGTTGTTACAGATGACACAGCCTATCATCACCCAGGTTAGGGCCGCTATCAGGATGGGCTTCTAAATAAATGTCCAATGCTGTATTTACAGTTGTTTCCAAAAACCTTGCATATTTTAATAGTATAAGTGATAATTAGTAACTTTATAATATATTTCCTAAGAGAAATCTGCCTTTTCTCCACTTATGAGTCTCTTCTTCTCTTCCTCCCTGCCTCTTCAACTCATCATCCACTCTGAAGAGCAGCTAAAGTCAATCTTGATAAAAAAAAAGACAGACTGTGGTACCGTTACACATCGCAATTTCCCTGGCAATTTGCTGGTTGCAGTGAAATCATGGACACATTGTTCTATTTTGTTGCCGTGTACAAATGGAACAATGTGTCCATGATTTCACTGCAACCAGCAAATTGACAGTGAAATTGCATGCAATGTTGCGACGTGTAACGGTACCATGCCAGTTCACTGAGGGAACAGATTACAGCTACCTATTGAAGTCTATGGAGATAAAGAGAAGGATAAAGGGATGAGCAGAGAGACCTGCACCTGTGATACAATATCCTAGTGTTTATCTGAATCCAGTACAGCAATCACAGCTGCATTGCTCAGTACTGATATATAATCTCCTCCATGCTGCTGCTGCTTCTGAACATGTGCTACATAGACACAGGAGATTAGGAATCCCCTATTTTTCTGTGTGCTTTGTATGGGAGACATCATGACCGTCTCCACCCACCAGCTCAAAGGCAACTGACACAAAGTTAGAAACTGCAAAGGGAATAATTGGTGATAAAGGCTGAATAGTAACAAGAGACCTAAGCCTTCAGTGTCTGTATGCATATACATTGTCTGCTAGCAAGTCTTCACCGTCGCCATCCCAGCTAAAGCATGTCCACGAAAAGCACCGCGGACCCATTGGCAAGTGAAGCGCACCATGATGCTGCAGGAACAGAGTCCACACATACTGCACAGCAGGATGCTGCAGGAACAGAGTCCACACATACTGCACAGCAGGATGCTGCAGGAACAGAGTCCACACATACTGCACAGCAGGATGCTGCAGGAACAGAGTCCACACATACTGCACAGCAGGATGCTGCAGGAACAGAGTCCACACATACTGCACAGCAGGATGCTGCAGGAACAGAGTCCACACATACTGCACAGCAGGACGCTGCAGGAACAGAGTCCACACATACTGCACAGCAGGACGTACGATCCAAACGTGTAACCAAGCCAACACAAAAGGTCAGAGAGAACCTTGAAACCACTAGAGACGAGTTCCATGATAACCTAGAACATTTATGGGGCAAAGTCAATCACTATTTAGCAGCTCTTCCACGCTCTAACAGTGACGCCGCAAAGTTAACCGCCACATTGAATCGTTTATCTGCCGCCTATGATCGCTACCAGAGACTGTCTGCAAAGTACGTCACGTTCTTGAGTACCTATGACATGGAAAATGCCCCAGCAGAACAAGATGAAAGGGAAGCTCTCCTCCAAGAAAGGGCCTCATTAGTGCGAGACGCTCAGGATAAGGCAGAGCTCCGCATCGCTTACCTCCAAGAGGCTAGGTCATATCGTACAACGTCGACCAAACTCACGTCTCGGTCTTCCAGATCATCTCACTCCAGGAAGTCGATATTGTCCGACAAGTTACTGGAGATCCGTGTGGCTGCAGAGGAAGCTAGAGTAAAAAGCTCCTTTGCTAAGAAGGAGGCTGAAGTGGAACTAGAAACTCAGAAAAATGAGATGGAAGCTCAAAGGAAATTAAAAATACTCAAAGCAGAAAAGGAAGAAGCAACAGCCTTTGCTAAACTGAAGGTTCTTGAACAAGCACTGGGACAAGATCATATTTCGGACTGTCTTATTCCAGGAGAAATGGAGGACTCAGTTGAACGCACTACTGACTACGTGCTAAGACACTTAACATCTGCACCAGCACCACCTCCGTTTCCTAACACGGATGCACTGACAAGCCAAGAGATGTCGCCACCTACTGCTGACAAGGTAACTTCCGGCACTAATTCACGATTTAGGCCGCAGCCAGCGGAACCAATAGAGACTAAACCGCAGCTTAACCCTTATGTCGCATCATTTCGTCCTGATTTGTCGCAGTCATATGAGCCAGAGAACTTACATCCCCCACGGATATCACAAGTTCATCCTGCAGCAATGGCTGGGAGATCGGACATGTCTGACTTCGCCAGATACATGATTCGCCGGGAATTAATAAACATCAGTCTCTCTAAGTTTGATGATCGTGCCGAGAATTATAGAGCCTGGAAATCGACCTTTCAAGCAGTGATCCAAGATCTTAACCTCACTGGGAAGGAACAACTGGATTTGCTTGTTAACTGGTTAGGCCCGGAATCAGCAGAGCGCATCAAGACAATAAGGGCAGTTCATGTGGACTATTCAGATGCAGGCCTTATTGCAGCCTGGGAGAGACTAGAAGAAACCTACGGCAGCTCAGAAGCCATAGAATGTGCCTTATTCAAGAGACTGCAAACCTTCCCAAGGATAACAAACAAGGACAATAGAAAACTTCAAGATCTGAGCGACTTGCTAAAGGAAATAGAATTGGCAAAATTAGACCCACGTCTTTCAGGACTGAGCTACTTAGATACTGCTCATGGTGTTAATCCAATAGTGTCCAAGTTACCACACGGCATGCAAGATAAATGGGCAGACCATGGCTCACGGTATAAAAGGCAGCATAATGTGTCCTTTCCCCCCTTTTCGCATTTCTCCAGGTTCATCAGTGACCAAGCTCGGAAGAAGAACGACCCCAGCTTCGACTTCACTGAACCTACTCCACCAGCATCATCATCTTCTACAAGGTATGACAATATCGCCAAACGAAGAGAGTCAAGGAACACAGTGTCTGTGAGAAAGACCGACGTTCCACCTATTGATCCGGCCTCCACTAAAACAAATTATGTTACACCTACAGTTATGGACAATAACCGTATGTGCCCTATCCACAAAAGGCCTCACCCACTAAAGGAATGCCGTGGATTCAGGGCAAAGACTTTGCAGGAGCGTAAAGATACCCTCAAGGAGCTTGGGATTTGTTATAAGTGTTGCGCCTCTTCAGACCACCGCGCTAAGGAACCGCGCTAAGGACTGCAAGGCCGTCATTAAGTGCACTGAATGCAGTAGTGACAAACACGTTGCGTCTATGCATCCCACGCCAGCTCCACACAACCCACAACCTTCCACATCCGACCCTGCTCAAAAGCATGGCGGGGAGCCACAGGATCTTCCTAACCCAACTGCAACTGCCGTTACCTCCTCATGCATTCAGGTTTGTGGAAAAGGGACTGGACCTAAATGCTGTGCCAAGGTATGTCTGGTTAAGGTCTATCCAGAAGGACAACCTGACAAGGCCTCCAAAATGTATGCCATAATAGATGAACAAAGTAACCGGTCTCTAGCAAAGCCCAAACTCTTTTGAGATCTTCAACATAAAGGGACAAACGACCCCATATACCCTCAATACCTGCTCTGGTCGGGTCGAGACTTCTGGTAGGAGAGCCTCTGGGTACATAATCTCTTCAGTCAAAGGAAACGTGCATATACCCTTGCCAACCCTAATTGAATGTGACCAGATACCTGATAACAGGGAGGAGATTCCCACTCCGGAAGCCGCCCTTCATCATCGTCACTTGAGGCACCTAGCTAATGAAATTCCTCCTTTGGACACGAATGCTGAAATCCTAATCCTACTCGGAAGGGACATTCTGAAGGTCCACAAGGTGCGCCAACAATGCAACGGTCCAGATGATACTCCATATGCCCAAAGACTCGATCTAGGCTGGGTAATCGTGGGCGACGTATGTCTGGAAAGACGTCATGAGGCATCCGAAGTAAACACCTGCAAAACGTATGTGCTCCAAAATGGTCGCGCAACTCACTTTAAGCCATGCCCTCATCACTACGAAATAAAAGAGAGGTTCTCAGAATGCATCCAGGAACCTGACCTCATTCCCACCCCCTACGGCGACGGCTTAGGGAGGACAGTGTTTCACACATCAAAGGACGACAACAAGGTCGCCTTGTCCATAGAAGACAAGGAGTTTCTTAAAATGATGGACATTGGATTCTTCAAAAATGAATCTGGCCGCTGGGTTGCTCCCTTACCCTTCAAGGCTACAAGGACTAAGCTTCCTAACAATCGAGAACAGGCCTTCTCTAGGTTCATCTCATTGCAGAGAGCATTAAAGAACAAGCCCGAAATGAAGGAACATTTCATAGCCTTTATGGACAAAATATTTCGCAATGACCACGCAGAGCCAGCTCCACCATTGCAAGCTGATGAAGAATGCTGGTATCTACCTTCCTTTGGAGTATATCACCCAAGAAAGCCGAAACAAATCAGAGTGGTGTTTGATTCAAGCGCCAAACACGACGGTGTATCCCTGAATGACGTTCTCCTCACTGGTCCCAACCTGACTAATAACCTAGTGGGAGTGCTCATGAGATTCAGGAAGGAACCGGTCGCCATTACCGCTGACATCGAACAAATGTTCCATTGTTTCATCGTACGACAAGACCACAGAAATTATCTCCGTTTCCTATGGTACCGAGACAACGACACCAACAAGGAAATGGTCGAATACCGCATGAAGGTGCATGTGTTTGGAAACAGTCCTTCTCCCGCAGTCGCTACGTTCGGCCTACGTAGGACTGCTTCCGATGGCGAAGCAGAGTTCGGGAAGGATGCCCAACAGTTCGTTGAAAAAGACTTCTATGTGGACGACGGACTTAAATCCCTGCCCACAACGGAAGAAGCCATAGATCTGCTTAAACGGACACAAGGTATGCTGTCTAAAGCTCATTTAAGGTTGCATAAAATTGCCTCCAATAGTGCTGTCGTCATGAAGGCCTTTCACCCTAATGATCATGCCACAGAATTCAGGGACTTGAACCTAGGCTCAGACAATCCTCCAATACAAAGAAGTCTAGGCCTGAGGTGGAACTTGTTAAAGGACTCCTTCAGCTTTCAGATTAACGGTGCTGAAAAACCATTTACTAAGCGTGGGGTTCTGTCGGAGGTGAACAGTCTATATGATCCACTTGGATTTGTCGCACCCCTGACTATACAAGGCAAGCTTCTGCTGAGACAACTCTCAGAATCCATCAAGGACTGGGATGTACAACTCCCTGCGGACAAACAGTTAAGGTGGAAGTCGTGGAGAGAATCTCTTTGTGCCTTGGATAAGGTCGACATACCACGTTGTTTCATCCCGACATCCCTTTCTACGAGTCGTAGGAAAGAGATTCATGTATTTGCTGATGCCTCCACTGAAGCTATTGCAGCCGTTGCTTATTTGAAGGTTACGGACTCTAATGATGAAGCCCATGTTGGATTTCTGTTTGGAAAGGCCAAACTAGCACCTAAACCCGAGCACACCATACCCAGACTCGAGCTCTGTGGGGCTGTACTAGCCGTAGAAATTGCAGACTTCATACAAGGTGAACTGGCTATTCACGTGGATGACACAAGATTCTACACAGACCGTAAGGTAGTTCTGGGCTACATATACAACCAGACGAAACGCTTTTATGTCTACGTCAGTAACCGCGTTGAAAGGATAAGGAGATCCTCTAAACCGCAGCAATGGCAGCACATTCCATCCCATCTGAACCCTGCGGACCTTGCTACCAGACCAATGTCTGTTGGTGCTTTCGCAAACTCTTCTTGGTTAACTGGACCAAAGATCCTTCACAACCAGTGCGAAGAGATCGCTGTTGAAGACAACTTCAGCATTCAGGATCCAGATGTCGACCCAGAGATTCGTCCTGATGTCAACACCTTCATCACCAAATCCAAGGAAAAGGTTGGCTTGGACTGTGGGCGATTTGAGCGGTTCTCAAGATGGACGAGGTTGGTTCGTGCCATTTCAAGGTTAGTCCACATCGTGCAATGCTATCGTAATAAGGACAGTAACACTGATTGCCGTGGTTGGCATATCTGCCATAAGCCTCTCTCTGCAGAAGACATCGCTTTGAGTGAACTGTTTGTGATACGCAATGTGCAGCAGAATGTTTTTCACAAGGAACTGGAATGTATACGCAACAAACAAGACATTCCTAAAAACAGCCCCATTGTCAACTTAAACCCAGTAACTGACGAGAAGGGTTTACTGAGAGTCGGTGGACGTTTAAACAAGGCTAAGTTATACGAGTCAGAAAGGAATCCTCTGATTATTCCTGGCCGTCACCATATCACCACTCTACTAATACGACATTATCATGAAAAAATCAAACATCAAGGCAGACACTTCACCGAAGGTGCCTTAAGAGCAGCAGGCCTCTGGATTGTAGGAACAAAGAGACAAGTTTCCCATTTAATTCATCATTGTGTTCAGTGTCGTAAGACAAGAGGAAAACTGCAACAACAACAGATGTCTGATTTGCCTGCTGATAGGACGAGTACAGAGCCACCATTTACCTATGTTGGCTTGGACGTTTTTGGCCCATGGGCAGTCGCTGCACGTCGGACCAGAGGCGGACATGCGGAGAGTAAACGTTGGGCAGTGTTATTCACTTGCTTGAGTGTGCGAGCAATACACATAGAAGTGATAGAATCTATGGATTCCTCCAGTTTCATTAACGCCTTGAGACGATTCTTCGCCATCAGAGGACCGGTGAAACAATTAAGATCCGACTGTGGAACGAACTTCGTAGGTGCCTGTCGAGAACTACAACTGAATTCAACACCGGTGCAGGACTTCTTGACAACCAATGGCTGTTCCTGGGTTTTCAACCCTCCTCACGCCTCTCATATGGGTGGATCATGGGAAAGAATGATAGGCATTACTCGGCGGATACTGGAGTCTATGCTCAAGGACTCAAATCTTTCAAGATTGACTCATGAGACCTTGACCACCTTCTTAGCAGAGGTATCTGCTATAGTAAACTCAAGACCTCTTGTTCCCATATCTATGGACCCAGAATCTCCTGTCATTCTCACTCCAGCAACTCTCCTCACTCAGAAACTTGGTATTGTTCCTAACCCGCCTGAAGACTCTGTGTCCGGTAACAATTATCAAAGACGATGGAAACATGTGCAACATCTGGCGAACTGTTTCTGGAATAGATGGAAGAAGGAGTACCTAACACTCCTCCAAACACGAAGAAAGTGGCAACAAGTGAAACCAAATTTACAACTAGGAGATGTTGTCCTCATGAAAGACCAGAAGGAGGAAAGAAACGCATGGCCTATGGGACTTATATCGAAAACTTTTCCAAGTGACGATGGCAAAGTGCGCAAGGTCGAAGTGACAGTTGCCAAGCAAGGTGACCCCAAATCCTTCATTAGACCTATATCGGAGATTATCCTGCTCATACCGGTTGAGGATTAATTCCGTCCAACCAAAGGAACTCTTCCTAGTAACTTAGCCATTGGATTACAATTGGGTTGGAGACAGTTTGGCCTAGCGCGGCTTCTCCAATCCGAAGATGGGTTATCCTTTGGACTACTTCAAGAACTTGTTACAGACATTCGTCTACCTTGTTCTATTTTTGGTTATTGTTGCATGCATACATTGTTTCTTTTATCTTACAGGTTGAGGTATTCCTTCGCGCATTCCGGTAAATACCCCAAATTCGGAACTGTTTAGTGAAATCCAAGGATTTCAGACGGGGAGTGTGCTATTCCCAGTTTATCTATGACTTTCAGCCATACATGGACATTTGTAATGTTGTGCTTTAATCTATGCATCTGCTATCCTTGCTGCCATCTACTGGTCATTGTGCATTCACTGCATGTCTTACCTCCCATAATTCTTTTCTGTCTGTAACTCCTCCTTTGGAATGTTCTCTTCCTGCCTTTGTTCCTTCTCCACCATTCTGACCTCATGCTCAGGACTGGAGGAAGGATTCTCTTGTTACCTGTAATCTGGTGCTTCTATAACAGCTCTAATCTACAGTGCTAACTCCTGCCTCATCTTCATCCCTTCATCTTCCCTGGCATCTCATCTATGCAAGGTATTGTAAATAAAGACTGTTAACTTATCACTGCATCATCCTTCCGGACATCTATGTAGCTGATAAAACCTAGGAGCACCGATTAGTGAGTAACGCTATCCGCCATTGTTTATATAGAGATCGTGATCACATCCCTCAGACACATCTCACCCACATATATCGGTGGCAGAATATGAATACAAGTCATATAATGGTAAGAAATAGTGTTATTCCTCATGTTCATACTAAACAAATTATTCTGTAAAGTCATCTGAACCAGAATTATTAAATTACTCTGGTTTTATGGTCTATAAAGCACCTATGATTGATTTAGATAGTCAATTCTGGGTAGGAAAACTCTCCCCATCGGACCTTTCTCCTGTGACTGTTGGAGATCAGATTCCTCTAAAGCGATGTACAGTCTATCTTATACTCCAGGGTAGTGAACAGCTTCATTTATTTCTTGGAGATGGAGGTTTAATGACCCAAGAACAAGTTTATTATATGCCATGAGTCAAGATAAGCTGTTGTCACACAATGAAGGGAAGACTCTAGAAAGGGGAGAGATGAGTTTTTGACTTTGGGTCTTATTCTATCCATACTTGTCACTTACCACAAGTCTGAGGACGTCATCCTTCACGTTCCTGGCGTGATTACATAGCTGGTAGGCAGATGAGTGACTGAATATGACGGGGCCTGAGAACTTCTAGAGCATCTTTCATTGTCTTTTCCGAAACATGAGCTAAATCCACGATCATTCCCAGACGATTCATCTCCAAGATCACATTCTGTATGTAAGACAGTAGGTGCAGGTGTGAAATGGTCGCAGACAGACATTGCCCTTCCAGACGAAGCATGTACAATGCTATATTAACAAGTCTGTCAATGCTCCTCCGAGCCTTTTTACATGAGTTGATGTCAGCTATAAGGGGCAGAACAATTTTTCAACATCCATCCGGTCCCCATATACTTTGCACATTCCCTGTTTACCTGGGGGATGGTGATTTTTATTTTAGGCCTCGTTAACATGATCCGGATTTCTTGATTGGACAATTATTGACCTTCGTAAAGAAGGCTTAAATGGTGATCCAATCCATGGTATAGGAATAAGGTACTGGTCACGGATGTCTGACAACTAGAATACCAGCGATTTTGGTATAGGGCCTTTGTAGCCTGATAACTCTGCAGAGCCCCCTCTTGGATGAGGTGGAGATGCACATGCTCGACCTCCACTGACATTGTCTATGGGAAATAGCTGAGCAATGGATGATCCCAAAGGATAGAAGTGAATTTTATATTTGGTAATAACCCTTTTAGGTCTCTAACCTTTAGATTAAGTTATTATGACATTTACAATGTGTCCTTTCAGCTGATGGCTTTCAATCAATAATGAGCGAGCACTTCCGCGTTCGAGTGCTCTGTGTCATAACAAACTTTGTCTACCGTCACGGCGGAGTTGGCTCTGTTCACATTGCAGATTCTGACATCCCACCCAAGACTGTCCCTGGTGACTGGGATCAATACAGGCAGACTCAGGCATCGACTTGCTGTGTGCTGATTCATAGGCAGGCAAGCAAGAGTTCTGGTCTGCTTGCTCCTCTCATCACATGTTGCAGGGAGGCCTATCTCAGTGGCTCCCCTCTTATTTATGTCGGTGGAATCCTTCTAACCATGCCACTATAGTTTATCCTATGTTGGTCTGTGAGGTGTGGTGTCCCAGACTCTCTGGGGAAGGTTCTGCTATATATTTGTGCGGTTGTGGAAGTTCTCCCCGGTTGTTCGGTAACTCCCTTCTTGCTCTTGTTTTTTCCTCCTGTTACTCTTATTTTCTTTACCTTTGTGTGTACATGCTTTGTGACTGAGTTTTTATTTTCCTTATTTATCTTTAACTGTGGGTTTCATTACTCCCCTGCTCTAGGGGAGGGGGAATCAGATTAAGACTGGTCAGGAGCAGGGTCAGGAAAGGAGACTCAGGCCTCTCCCCATCAAGAGTACCCCTGAGGAGGGATAGCAAAAGACTGCCTAGCTTGGAGGACAGATCAGGAGCCCTGGTTCCCTGTTATCCCATTGTCATTGTGACATTTGGGACTTGTAACAAGCAGTTGGACGCTTGGATGGGAGGACTCATATACAGAGTATGATTGAAATCAATGGGAAACGTGATAATTTTTCTGGAAGATCTTCCCAAAGCCTTTCATTCTACCTTGCACACAAGTAAAGCCTGTCTGAGTGTCCTTCTGCTCATTACGAGTCACAAGCACCTATGGTAGTGCTCACTCATCACTACTGAAAAATGCATCCTGAGAGTTGTAGTTCAGCAGCAGATACAAAGCCATCGGCTGCAGAGCAAATCTGTAGAAAGTGTCATCCAAACTCAGGAAGCATCCAAATACACTTGTGCTCAAAAGTTTACATACCCCAGCAGATTTTTTGCTTTTTTGGTCTTTCTTCAGAGAATATGAATGATAACACAAAACTTTTTTTCCACTCATGGTTAGTGGTTGGGTGAAGCCATTTATTGTCAAACTAATGGCTTCTTTTTAAATCATAATGAAAACAAAAAACATCCAAATGACCCTGATCAAAAGTTCCCATCCCCCAGTTCTTAATATTAGTATTAACTTAGTGTTGCCCCCTCTAACATCAATGACAGCTCTCAGTCTTTTGTGGTAGTTGTGGATGAGGCTCTTTATTTTCTCTGATGCACATTCTTCTTGGCAAAAAGCCTCCAGTTCCTGTAAATTCTTGGGCTTCTTTTATGACCCTTGAGTTCTCCCCAGAATGGCTCAATGATATTGAGGTCAGGAGACTGAGATGGCCACTCCAGTATGTAAACTTTTGAGCACAGTCTATTAGTAAATGACATAATACTAGAATGATCTTATCAGAATTATCAGTACATATTAGACTAATGGACATCTTAATTGGGTAGCAAGCTACTCTCTCCAACATCCTAACAGTCACCAGACTGCCCGGAGGAGTTCATATCCATCCAATATTTAATGATTTACAAATATTTCAGGGTGGTTCTCACTCTGAGGTCATGGAAAAGTCTGTCTGGGCAAACAAGGATGAAGTGTGGCAAGCCCGGGGCTTCAATGTGGCGTATTCTAACCCAAGTATGAAACAAATATTTGTTCCAGAAGATGCAATTACACATTGTTACCAAATGTCACAAAAAAAAAAATCTGCAAAAGTGTTTTATGTATCTTGGAAAGCCTGGTAATAATTTAAAGTTATTGAAGACTTTAGGAAACTTTGTCATAACTTTTTAGAGTAAATACAGGGCGACTACGTGGTGCAGATGTCAGCAGCACAGGCCGGAGCAGCTAGGGCCTGGACCAGCGGCAGGTCCTGTCAGACAGACAGAATGTTGTGATTAGAATGTCACGGACTGCAACATCCGCAGTTCTTGCACATTTTCAGGAGAGCGGCGACTTTTTTATTTTTCCTGCCTGACACGGGCCGGTGACCGCCCCTGACACTTATCCCCGCCCCTGGACACCTCAACCAGCCTTGGAACCTCACCCTGCTCCTGGAACCTCACCCCGCCTCCTGCAATCCTCACCCATGCCTTTGGAACTCTCACCCTAGCCTCTGACAACTACCCTTCCTGGAAACCTCATCTTTTCCACCCTGACATATACGCCCCCCCCGGTTATCTACGGCTCATCCACTCACTCACAGCACTGCCGGCGGGGACAGATGCCGGGTAGAACAGGACCTGTGATGACGTCACGCACATGTGACTCAGGTGGGCGGAGCTACATTTTGCCCGGCAAGAAGAATTGCCAGATAGGAGGAACTAGGACTGTCTTTACAAGGTAGTGATACATAACGGTGCGTACAGAGGACGTGGGGGGGGGGTGCAGAGGACGTGGGGGGGGTGCAGAGGACGAGGGGGGGTGTGCAGAGGACGTGGGATGGGGGTGCAGAGGATGAGGGGGGTGTGCAGAGGACGTGGGGGGGGTGTGCAGAGGACGTGGGGTGGGGGTGCAGAGGATGAGGGGGTGTGCAGAGGACGAGGGGGGGTGTGCAGAGGACGTGGGGTGGGGGTGCAGAGGATGAGGGGGGTGTGCAGAGGACGTGGGGGGGTGTGCAGAGGGGGTGTGCAGAGGACGTGGGGGGGTGTGCAGAGGGGGTGTGCAGAGGACGTAGGGGGTGTGCAGAGGACGTGGGGGGTGTGCAGAGGACGAGGGGGGTGTGCAGAGTACGTGGAGGGAGGGTGTGCAGAGTACGTGGAGGGAGGGTGTGCAGAGGACGTGGAGGGAGGGTGTGCAGAGGACATGGTGGAGTGTGGGCAGCGGACATGGTGGTGCACAGCACGGAGCTGAGGACATGGTGGTACACTGTGCACAGCACAGAGCTAGGGAGATGGTGGTACACTGTGCACAGCACAGAGCTAGGGACATGGTGGTACACTGTCTCCCGCCGCCTTAAAATCGGTCTGTTTCCAGGAGAGTCGGACGAGTGACATCTGTTTTTTTAGTCCGTTTGGCATCCAACTGCTGTGCGAGTGTGCGACATTTCTCTCAGATCACATCCGTGTGATGTCTGTGTGCAATCTGTTGTTTTTCTCAGCAGCTATTACTGTAGAATCATTTACAGGAACATGTTACAGTGTTCTCAGCTGCAGAATGAGAATGTATCCGTGAAAAAAATGTGTCAGGCTGTGTTCACACATTGTGTATTTTGTTGCGCTTTTTTGCGCACATGCTTTTTGCCGCGTTTTTCGGCCACGCAAAAAAAGCGCAACAAAATACGCAGGGGCTTTCACACACTGCGCTTTCTTTACCCCAGAATGTGATGTATCACATGACCGCGAGCGCCCAATCAGCGCCGGGAACGCCCATCTGACGTCACCGCAGGTCTTGGCACCGGAGACCGGACACCGGGTAAAGGCGTCGGAGAGGTAAGTATTTCATTCTTTTTTATTTTCCATACATTTGCCTTTGTTTAATTTAGATTTCGCAGTGTATATTAATACTCTGTGGAATCTAATGGGCGTTCACAGCTGTCACAGAGGGGAGGAGGAAGCAGGATTCTTCCTCCCCTCTGTGACATCACAGGGAGAAAACGCAGGAGCAGCAGCTGCGTAAAGAATTGACATATCAATTCTTTACGCAGCTGCGTTTTCTCCCATAAACGCACTGCGTATTTTTGCGCAATGTCTGCACTGCAAAGTGAATTTCCCATTCACTTTGCTGGCAGACAAAATGCATATTGCGTATTTTGAAAAAGCGTGCGTAAAAAAGCGCAGCAAAATACGCAATGTGTGAACGCAGCCTCAGACTCTGATGGTTCGTGTGCTGTCCGTGTGCGGTCCGTGATTTTGTCAGACCCATAGACTTGCATTGGTGAGTCTTGCGCGGGAATCACATACTGTCGCAGCATGTTGCAACTTTTTTCTCATCCTGAATCTGGATGAGAAAAAAGCGTCCGACACTCCCCAATCTGCTCTCAGAGATTGATTGCAATGCAAGAAAATCACACATTGCACTCATCAGAGTTTCACGCCAGTGTGTCTGTACCCTAATACTAAAATCCATATAGTAATCCTACTGGTATGGGGAGGGTTTATGGCTCAGTACACTCCATACTTCTTGTTATTAACCAGTTAATGCTCTCTTGTCCACCGCACTGCAGTTGCAAAAGAGGAAGACAGCGAGACAGACAGCAACATGGCATCAGAGAGCCCCTGACCTCGAAATAGAAGATCCTCAGATCCCGGTATTGTGACATAATATTAAGAATAAAGGTTTTTTGCATTTATATTACATTATGAACTCCACAGCACGGCGGCGAAAATTACTTCGGCCCCGGGCCCTCCTTGACTCCTGCTTGTTGCCATACACTGGGTTGTGAAGAGGTAGCAATTGCACCCCTTCTCTTTGTGTTTTAGTATAGTAGTTATATTCTTGTATATAGGGGCAGACAGTATATACTATGTAGACTTCCAGATTATCAATAACCAAAGGGGCGGCAAATTTTTCGACCGCCCCGGGCATCACAAACAGTTGCTACGCCGCTGGCTGTGATGCACACCCGCGGCACTATTCTGGCACTGAGTTCCAGGGGGGGGGCCCCGAAAAATTTCTTGCACCAGGGCCCACTACAGTCTGGGTCCGCCCCTGGTAAATACCCTCAAAGGTTAGCTGATCAGAGAAGGTTGGAACGTCAAAGCATAATAAACCAGGCAGTATGTTCAAGCTGTTTTGTATATAAGAAATGTCAGAACTGGAAAATTTCCAGAGTTTGGATCATTTTAAAGACAGCAGAAATAATGCATATTAGTTGTGAAAAATCCCATAAGTAATAGTTTCCCATTCAGAATCAAATGCAACTTTTAATCACCTTTATTCCCAGGCCACCCCAATATTTAGACTTTTTTTGGATGGATGTCTCTAGTCATGCTTTGAGATTCTTTAATTAGTCAGACTTTGATTTAAATGGAACCTGTCCATGGAAAAATTTATTAACCTGAAGATATAGGGTTAATCTACGGGTTAATAGCGTTCTGAATCTGTCCGACACCTGCACATTAAATGACGCTGGTGGGAGGAAATTAACTTACATTGTTCTGGATTCAGTCATGGAGGTGGCGCTGCTGTGGGTTAAGTCACCGCTCTGTGTATGGAAATGGGCATCTATAACTGCATCCTCCATACTGCCTGACAGCTGCTCAGCATTAGTCCAGGCTGTCAGTCAGTGCAGGGGGTGGTTACAGCTGCCCCTCTCCATACACAGAGCAGTGACAGGACTGGTGCCAGCACCGCCTCCATGACTGAAACCAGAACACTGCCAGGAGGATGGTTACAGCTGCCCCTCTCCATACACAGAGCAGTGACAGGACTGGTGCCAGCGCCGCCTCCATGACTGAAACCAAGAACACTGCCAGGAGGATGGTTACAGCTACCCCTCGCCATACACAGAGCAGTGACAGGACTGGTGCCAGCGCCGCCTTCATGACTGAAACCAGAACACTGCCAGGAGGATGGTTACAGCTACCCCTCTCCATACACAGAGCAGTGACAGGACTGGTGCCAGCGCCGCCTCCATGACTGAAACCAGAACACTGCCAGGAGGATGGTTACAGCTACCCCTCTCCATACACAGAGCAGTGACAGGACTGGTGCCAGCGCCGCCTTCATGACTGAAACCAGAACAATGCCAGGAGGATGGTTACAGCTACCCCTCTCCATACACAGAGCAGTGACAGGACTGGTGCCAGCGCCGCCTCCATGACTGAAACCAGAACACTGCCAGGAGGATGGTCACAGCTGCGCCTCTCCATACACAGAGCAGTGACAGGACTGGTGCCAGCGCCGCCTCCATGACTGAAACCAGAACACTGCCAGGAGGATGGTTACAGCTACCCCTCTCCATACACAGAGCAGTGACAGGACTGGTGCCAGCGCCGCCTCCATGACTGAAACCAGAACACTGCCAGGAGGGTGGTTACAGCTACCCCTCTCCATACACAGAGCAGTGACAGGACTGGTGCCAGCGCCGCCTCCATGACTGAAACCAGAACACTGCCAGGAGGATGGTCACAGCTGCCCCTCTCCATACACAGAGCAGTGACAGGACTGGTGCCAGCGCCGCCTCCATGACTGAAACCAGAACACTGCCAGGAGGATGGTTACAGCTACCCCTCTCCATACACAGAGCAGTGACAGGACTGG
This sequence comes from Allobates femoralis, assembly GCA_033576535.1. Lineage (NCBI taxonomy): Eukaryota > Metazoa > Chordata > Amphibia > Anura > Aromobatidae > Allobates > Allobates femoralis. The sequence continues at coordinate 101,714,860 of JARQOC010000010.1, read as the reverse complement.
TGCCAGCACCGCCTCCATGACTGAAACCAGAACACTGCCAGGAGGATGGTTACAGCTACCCCTCTCCATACACAGAGCAGTGACAGGACTGGTGCCAGCGCCGCCTCCATGACTGAAACCAGAACACTGCCAGGAGGATGGTCACAGCTGCCCCTCTCCATACACAGAGCAGTGACAGGACTGGTGCCAGCGCCGCCTCCATGACTGAAACCAGAACACTGCCAGGAGGATGGTTACAGCTACTCCTCTCCATACACAGAGCAGTGACAGGACTGGTGCCAGCGCCGCCTTCATGACTGAAACCAGAACACTGCCAGGAGGGTGGTTACAGCTACCCCTCTCCATACACAGAGCAGTGACAGGACCGGTGCCAGCGCTGCCTCCATGACTGAAACCAGAACACTGCCAGGAGGATTTAAGTCCAATTCCTCCCAGTTGCAGGGTTTAATATGCAGGCGCTGGGCAGGTTCAGAACGATATTAACCTGCAGGGCAATAGCATTTTTCCACGTGACAGGTTCACTTTAAGGGTACCTTTACACACGGCTACATTTGTAGCTTGTCACCAGGTAACTTACTGGTTGCAGTGAAATCATGGATACATGATTCCATTTGTACACAGCAACAAGATAGAACCATGTATCCATGATTTCACTGCAACCAGTAAGTTACCTGGTGACAAGCTACAAATGTAGCCGTGTGTAAAGGGCCCCTCAAGGTTAGCTGCCTATTGGTGGCACTAAAGAGATGGTTTCCATCCTGCTGGTGGAGAGCTCATTTGCACACTCACCTTTCCAAATTCAGACAAGCCATTGCTTTTTGCAGGATCTTGATTGGTATCCACCAGCCAGTTATCCACCCTGTTAAGAAACCAACATGTATAATCTGTAAGAAAGCACATGCAATACAAATGATTCCATGAAGGGCTAAAGGGGGTGTCACACGCGTCAATGTCGTCAGCGATCTGATCGCTGACGACATTGACGGCTGATTGCTGGTGAGCTGTCACACAGACAGACTCACCAGCGATCAATTGACCAGTGACATCATGGAAACGATTTAAATATCGTTTCCACGATGTCCTGCTCCCGCTGCCAGCCTGCTGGAAGCGGGAGCAGCCTGGTCTCCAAGGTACACTGCGGGTAACTAGGCAGCGCGCGCTGCCTAGATACCCGACGTGTACCTTAGTTACCAGCCTCCTCCGCTCACCCGGTGAGCAGAGGAGGCTGGTAACTAAGGTACACTGCGGGTAACTAGGCAGCGCGCGCTGCCTAGATACCCGACGTGTACCTTAGTTACCAGCCTCCTCCGCTCACCGGGTGAGCAGAGGAGGCTGGTAACTAAGGTACACGTCGGGTATCTAGGCAGCGCGCGCTGCCTAGTTACCCGCAGTGTACCTTGGAGACCAGCTCCCAGCGCTTGTGACAGGCGCTGGGAGCTGGAATATCGCTAGTCCCGGTGTCACACGCAGCGATGCTGCGTGTCCACCGGGCGACAATCGCCAGGTTTCAGAGCTGGTTCTGAAACCTGGCGATCATCAACCAGCGATTTATCGCTGGTTGATGCAGTATGTCACACGCGTCAATATCGCTGCAACGTCACGTGCAGTCGATATCGTGCAGGCGATATTGACGCGTGTGACACCCCCTTTAGAGTAGGACATTCTCTGGACTTAATGTCCCCTAACTGGTGCCATTTCTATTTCTTCCCATTGAGTCTTTGGCCACCAAAGCCTTGGGTGGATCTGGTGTTGCCTTTGATCCCATAGAAATTGGTAGATCAGAAGTATAAACCTATCATTCGCCTCATTACCAGTAATGCCACATGTGAGCAGCTGGCCATGAACTAATGACTATTGGACTATTACAGCACGGAGCGCTGGTTACATCAATATTATTTCTGTGTTTTATTAGAGATTTGCTTGCTTGTCAGTTTTAAGGTCACTTGTCTATACACCAATTGGAAGGGTGGAAGGGAATGTAGCAGAGCGTCATCCTAGTCAGTCTCCATTGCCAAGAACACAATCATTCATATATTAACATACATTGTCCTGCATCTAGTGGGGGAATCTGTCTTTGTTTCTCTTCGCAGGAAGGGGGGCTCATGGATACATACCTTTGCAGACTGGTTTGACAGTTAATTGCACTTTTTTGTAGTTTTGAATTGAATGTATATATGGTTATGGAGATTGGGTGTACTTATCTTTGCCCAACTAGGGAGCTGTTTCCAAGAGAAGGAGAATAGAAGAAGACACATGCTTGGGGAGGTCAGTTGGTGCTGGGAATTAGAAGAAAAAGGATCTGTGAGGTCAGGTTCTGGGGTTATGAATGCACTATAGAGTTTTGAGTTGGATACATGTGCTTCGGTTGTGATATCTCTGTCGGACTTGAGGAACTATTCTAAAGACTAGTGTGGAGTTGGATACATGAGCTTTGGCAGTGATATCAGTTGTCTGGAGGAACCTAAGAACTATTCTTGCTGGCTGGGTTCTAATGTGGACTGGGGCATCACTTTGTGGCTATCTACCCAGAGTTGTTCTAATAACATGTATGGATACAAATAAAACTTGGTGCATTGTTAACATGCCTTGGTGATTATTACAAACCACAACTTCAGATCCTCACATATTATCTAAGAGATTTTGGTGCCTGAATCGTGGAGTTTGTTATCTGATACCCCCTTGTTGGAGGTATATGCAAATAATAGAATATCAAAGTAAAACCAAATCATAGTTACCGATCTTACCATGGGACGTTACAGCTGTGTGTCAAAGTCATATATCGCACCCCGAGATTGTGAAAGGTCCTCAGTACTCCTAAGCTGCTGTCAATGGAGTGTCCTCCCTCCACGCCAATCAGGCTGGCCACCTTCTTAGTTCGGATAGCTTCAAGAATCCCTATATGAGGCATACAACAACATAAATGGAAGTTTGAGCACATAAGTGTGCTGGAGGAATAGCTTGAAGTCCCTCTGCCGAAATGCAAAGCCTGAAATAGGTTCCCTATCTGCCATTTATAATTTTGTAAGGCACAGGGGTATTGAGCAAACTCTGCATTACCCAAACTTAAAGGCGTTGTGCATTTTAATGAATAGATCTCAGAATAAAAATAAGTTTCCACAATTGGATGTGTTAAAATAAATGTTCCTGTCCTGAGATATCTTATAAATGAGCTCCTGTGTAATGTATGTGTCCGACCATGCAGGAACAGGTGGGATATACCACAGCTCCTGGGCAGGGGGGAAGGAGTAAAAGAGTATACAGACGTTAGAGCTGGGGATCACAGAATATAAGAGTATACAGACATTACAGCTGGGGATCACAGAATAGAAGAGTATACAGAAATTACAGCCGGGGATCACAGAATGTAAGAGTATATAGACATTACAGGCAGGGATCACAGAATATAAGAGTATACAGACATTATAGCCAGGGATCACAGAATATAAGAGTATACAGACATTACAGCTGGGGATCACAGAATATAAGAGTATACAGACATTACAGCCAGGGATCACAGAATATAAGAGTATACAGACATTACAGCCGGGGATCACAGAATATAAGAGTATACAGACATTACAGCCGGGGATCACAGAATATAAGAGTATACAGACATTACAGCCAGGGATCATAGAATATAAGAGTATACAGACATTACAGCCAGGGATCACAGAATATAAGAGTATACAGACATTACAGCTGGGGATTACAGAATATAAGAGTATACAGACATTACAGCCGGGGATCACAGAATGTAAGAGTATATAGACATTACAGCTAGAGCTCACAGAATATAAGAGTATACAGACATAACAGCTGGGGATCACAGAATATAGGAGTACACAGACATTACAGTTGGGGATCACAGAATATAAGAGTATACAGACATTACAGTGGAAATCACACAATATAAGAGTATATAAGAGAGTTTGTGTAATGCTGAATTGATAACAGTGAGAGAAGATTGTGGTCAATTTGCAGGAGCGCTCAGAGTGGGAAAAAAGATTGTAGAGATTCATAACACCAATACGCGTTTCTACTGCGACCCGCTGTCTTCCTCAGTCCTCAGTTGGATTTACCTATTAGCCCCATCTGCAGCCTCACAGCTGACATGCAGCACAGAGACTGCAGATGGAGTTAATATGCAGGTTAACCCTGGCAAATTAAAAATGTCGACAACGGCTGTGTTTTTAGGATTCATCTTTCACCGCTGCAGTCACAGCGGTGAAAGATGATTAGTTACTATGCCTGGAAACTGGCAATTTCAAATAAATGTCGGTAATTGCTGTCAGTGGTACAGACGTTTGCTCGGTGGGATTACATGCTGAGAAATCCCGCCGACCAAACTTCAGGACTGTGGACAGCATCAAACTGACACGCACCACACACTCACGCAGCACACTCAAATGCATACAGCCATGCACACTCACCCACACGCACCACACTTACACCACACTGACACAAAACATGCACTACACTCGCATGTCATGCATCTACAATGCTCCGTGTTTGATGCATGACAGTGTAGCTCCAGCCTAATGCTCTTGTAATCCACCACCCATCGGTCCTCACCTGCGGCACTGCCGACACATAAGAAGACCTCCGGATACTTTTCACACATCCGGTGGATGACATCTATCTGCTCCAAGGTCCTTTTAACAGCATCTTTGCCTTGAGTATCACAGGGAACGTAAGCGGCCCAGAACTATGTAAAAATGTAATGGGTGAAAATGCATATATTCATGATAAAAGAATAATAAAAATAATATGTAGTCACTACCAGTAGGGAAGGATTACTGATCTAGGTTTTCCATTAAAGTTTTTTTTTTTTATTAAAAAAAAAAATTGCAGCTAGGAGCCATTGAATAAAAGAAGAAAATAAGCTTTGTTCCACCCCAGGAATCTGCGCCCATGTGCAGCACTGTCAGGATATGTTTACATGCTGCATTTGTGCTGTTTTTTGGCAGCCAAAACTGGACTCTTGGAAGTAAAACAAACTGCTAGGAATTGTGCTCTGTTAAGTTGGATTTTTTAAGAGGTTTTGCAAAACTACAACTGTCTTATAGTAATGATAATAATATTTATAATCTTATATAGCACTATTATTTCCACAGCGCTTTACATACATCGTCATCACTGTCCCCATTGGGCCTCACAATCTACATCCTATCACTATCAGTCTATGGAGTGTTGGAAGAAAGCGGAGAACCCGGGGAAACACGCAAACATACAAGCTCCTGCAGATGTCATCCTCGGTGGGGTTTAAACCCCTATGTGGTCAATGCGGCTCATGTTGGTGTACATTAGGCCACACCCTTTACAGTGAAGCCACACCCCTTTGATTAAGGCACAAATAGTATTTTAAACACATAATACACAGACCTAAGACTAGATGTGAGAATTTGCACCAAATTGTACAAAAATTCAGTGTATTTCACACCAAAGTGAATATTAAATCTTCACCGTTGTATGAATAAGCAATTTATTTTAATTCTTTATATAGACGAATGACCAGAACATAGCATAAATGGAATTAGGAAATCATCATTTACAACATGCAATAGTATCACTTCATGCAGTAATGGAGATACAGAGCCTTCAAGAAGTCATAGAAACGATGAGGTTCCTCAAAGTAGTAATTTGTCTCCCCAATAAGAAAGAACGAATCAAGGTAGGAAAAGTAGAAGAAGGAGTGAAAGAGTGAACGGGTGAATGAGTAGATGTGACTGTGTCGCATCACTGCATGTTGGCAAAATAATGAAGGATTCAGTTACTTAATAAGATGTTGCCACAGGTTTATAAAAGTTTGATATTACATATTAACATAAGAAATACAAATGGAAAACAATTATTATTTTTAGTGATGATTTTCTATATGCTGTCGGTATCATTCTTGGGGTCTGTACACACTCACCTGCCCCCCGACTCTTCCTTCTCGTAGTTTGGGGATGTTGGTGTGAGTGGTAGTCACAGTGAACAGGTCCACCTTACTCAGCTGGTTATTGGCTGCGCTCAGCAGCTGCCAGGGCAAATCATTGTGCCTATGGGGAAGACGGGATTTATCAATAAATAATGGGTTGTCCGATTTATAAAACCTATTTCTATTCATCCTCAGTGGTGAGGGGTTGTCCACTACTATGTTGTGTTTTACTAATGGGACTATGATGATTGAAAAATTATTTAGCATTGCTTATATCAACTTCATATTTCATAGCACTTTACATACATCCTCACTGTCCCCATGGGGGCTCACAATCTAAACATCCTATCAGTTGTCTTGGGTGTGTGGAAGGAAACCAGACAATCTGGAGGAAACCTATTCAAGCACAGGGAGAACATACAAACTCCTTGCAGATGTTGTCCTTCACAGGATTTGAACCCAGGACACCCAGTGCTGCAAAGCAACAGTGGTAACCACTGATCCACCATATAGTCCTAACCACTGATTCACCATATAGTGCTGTCCACTGAGCCACCGTGCATTGCTAACTGCTGAGCCTCTGTGCAGCACTAACCACTGAGCCACTGTGCAGTGCTAACCGCTGAGCCTCTGTGCAGCACTAACCACTGAGCCACTGTGCAGTGCTAACCGCTGAGCCACTGTGCAGCACTAACCACTGAGCCACGGTACAGTGCCAACCTCTGAGTCACAGTGCAGTGCTAACCACTGAGCCACCATACAGTGCTAATCGCTGAGCCACAGTTCAATGCTAACCACGGTGCTACGATTCAGTACTAACCACTGAGAATTTGTGCAGTAATAACTAGTGAGCCATTGTACAGTGCTAACTACTGAACCACGGTACAGTACTAACAACTGAGCCACCATACAGTGCTAACAGTTTATCACAAAGGCTAGGGTCACACATAAGCCCTGCATCCGTTATTGGCATCAGTTTTTCCACTTTTGTGTTCTAAGGCTGCTTTCACATCAGCGTTTTTCGTAATTCGCGGCAGATGCGGTGAAAAAACCGCATCTGCCGCGTTTGCCGCATAACCGTTCCACTTGCGGCACGGTTGCGGTTTTTCCCATAGGAAGTATAGGGGGACTTGCGGCAGATGCGGCAAGTGCGGTTTTGCACTTGCGGCAGGTGCGGCAGCGAAAAAAACCGCAACTGACCGCATCTGCCGCAAGTCCCCCTATACTTCCTATGGGAAAAACCGCAACCGTGCCGCAAGTGGAACGGTTATGCGGCAAACGCGGCAGATGCGGTTTTTTCACCGCATCTGCTGCGAATTACGAAAAACGCTGATGTGAAAGGGCCCTAAGTCCAAAAACTGATGCCAAAAGCAGATGCTGCACTCAACTGTGACTGCAATGGTGTCAGTTTTTTTACTGGACCCAAAAAACGTTGCAACGTTTTTGGGTGCAGTAAAAAAATGGATCCGTTTTTTTAACATGGATCCGTTTTTTAGAGCATTGTTTATGGAAAAAATGGCAAAGTCCCAAAAATGCAGAGCTGCACAGGAGGGTCAAAAAGCACCCTAAAAAACGGATCAGTTATTGAAAACAAGGGAAAAAACGGATGGCCATGTGTGACCCTAGCCAAACTCACAGTCAATATTTTTTACATGCACAATGGAAAACTTTAATAAATCATTAAGATTCTAAGTATTTCATGTCTACAGACCATAATTCTGATATGAAGTAATGAGCGAGCACTACCATGTACATGTGCTCGGTACTCATAACCAGCAGTTGGATGCTCGGATGAGCTCAACTTGATTACCGAGTATAATGGAAGTCAATGGGGAACTCCAGCATTTTTCCAGAAGATATTCTGGATAAAAGTTCTAAAAATGTTTCCTCGAGGTCAGGCTCTCTAACTGGTACTCAGTTAACTCATTCTGCAGTTGGCATTTGTCGGTGCAACAAAGAGGATATAGAAATAATTAAATCACTGTATCAGACACACAGGTTCTCCTCTGCTATACTAGGGTCACCTATAACCTAGGACAACACTTACCCATCAATGACGGGAGTGTTCTCCATTATCCTCAAGGCTTCTTCTCTGTTTGCGTCAACCCCAGATATCAGTAGAGTCAATAACCAGAACAGCGCCATAGGGTATTTGGTGCCCATCGTATTCTTTCAGGCGATTCCTTGAATAAACTCCTCAGTGAAGGAGCTGTTTATCCGGTATCTTATCTACTGTCTTTCATTGGTCCATATAACTGCTAAAGTATTAGAAGACGGTGTAAGTGATGCCTTTTATATGTCCTATAAAAGAGGAAATTAATAATTAACTGAGACACTGATTGGCTGAAAGCCAGCGCTTCATTTATTATCACATATAATCATATACTAGAAATTAATCCTGTAGGAGAGGAACCTGTGGATCTGTAGAAGATTTCCTAAAAAAAGGATCTATTGGTATCACTTTGTATTGGGGCTGAAAATGAACTAAAAATGGTGATGTGGTTGCCTCTGCGCTGCTCTTGTGGAGTGCAATGCCAAGAAGACCCTACGTATGTTTCAGCTGGAAACACAGTCTTCTGCGAAATGTGGCTGTGGAAATTTATCCCCTGTCACCCAGAAGAGCATTTGTGATGTGACACTGATGTTAGGGTGAGGTCGGGCTCCTAATATCCATGATAGTTGTTGGATGGGGGGGGGCCGAGGTCCAGGCTCTGTGCAGCTGGTCCCGTTCTCCCCCTTTATGTCGTTATGGACCTTATGCACTGGGCTCAGTCACAGGGAACAAAAAAGGGCCTTCACCAAACTGATTTTTACTGTTGGATTCAATGGGTGAGGTATGTTACTGTCAATTCACTGTATAAGTCATAGCTAAAAGTGTTGGTACCCTTGAAATCTAATGTATAAAGCTGAGTATATGTGTGTGTGTGTGTGTGTATGTCCACTAAAGGAATTCGCACAGTCACATTTGTGGCACCCCAGTGGTCCGGTTGCCACAGTGGCATTGCCTCCCTCACAGGGGGTGATGTCATGCCTGGAAGCAGAATGAGGTCCCCACGCTAGGTAACACCAGCATGCAACATTTTTCCTGACTCCAGGCCAGAAGAAGGAGCTCTAGAACCCGACCTCAGGGGAGCTGCCCTGGTTCTGGCCAGGAGGAGGAGTTAGAAGTTAGTAAGTCTGAGGAGAGGGAAAGGAGAAGACATGGAGAAGAGAGCTCTGGGGAGTTGAGCTGCGAGCGAGCTCACCCCAGAGCAGAGTGCTAAAGAAAGGACGCCAGTGTCCTTGGTTGTCCGGGTGCTGTACGCATGGCAGCCGAATCTGGAAGGCAGGGGGCTGAAAATCTCCTGGCCACACCGAACACCTGTTGGCACAGCAATATACTGAGAGCCCGGAGCCACCACCAGTCAGAGGTTCCCATAATAGGCTCATGCTGCCTGCCATACGGGGAAAGAACCAACACGCAGGAAGAGGGCCGCAGTGTAGCTACAAGCAGCAGGGACCTAAAGGGAAAGCACAGCAGGAAAGCCTACAAACCCATCTGTCGAGGCGGACACCCGAATGCTTCCCGGCTAATCTGACCTCTTCTACCACCTGTAACCAGTGCTCCGGACTGCACCATCATCTGCCTAGTAAAGGTAAAGGAAAGTACAACACCTGTGTCCTCCGGTTATTTCCTGCGCCCTCTGTCCTGAACCCCAACACTTACCACCACCTTAATAGCCAATAAGCCCTGGGGCCCTGCTCCACCTGTGGGGAGCGATACCACCCCGGCTGGACTACAATCTGCCCCAGCGGTCCTAGTCTGCAGCGTTGGCCATTCCTTGCTGAACACCACAGGTGGTGTCACATTCATCCCTTGTAAATAGCCCTTAACGGCATGGCCAGAACCACGGAGTCGGGTCACAGCCACTGTGACCTCCCCAGCAAAGTCGACCAGCCCGATTACCAAGTACTCTATGGCCCTGGTGCGCGTCGCACATTTACAATCACAAAATTTTGCACATCACCTTATTTGACTCAGTGAACGTCATAGACTATGTTTTGAGGGGAAATTTTAACCATGCACTTTACAGTCATTCGCCATAAAAAGGCCTATTTACTGTGTGTATCAGTGAGGTAATAGATACTGTCTTGCCTGTTTTGACAGTTTGCCTGGATATTTATCAGGTGACCTATAGCAACCAATCACAGCTCAGCTTCTGATTGGTTGCTTTTGGCAATGAAGGACATTCATAGTATAACACAGCTTATGCATGTCTGTGAAACATTCAGGGAAGCTTGCTAAAGACAAAGATTTCTGGAAAATGTTGTACATTGCAACATGACTCTCAATGAAGCAGCAGCCACACAAACCCCAAATCAACTAAGACACATATTTGCTATTCTTCTAACAACCTCCTGCACACAGCCTCCAGTATACAGCAGGAGCCTGCACACAGCCTCCAGTATACAGCAGGAGACCACAGAGTCCCCAGTATACAGCAGTAGCCCACACACATCTCCCAGTATACAGCAGGAGGCCATATACAAACCCAGTATACAACAGAAGATCACACACAGCCTCCGGGATACAGAAGGAGACTGCACACAACACTCAGTATACAGCAGGAGACCACATACAAATACAGTATACAGCAGGAGACCACACTGCTCCCAGTGTACAGCAGGAAGCCACACAGCTGCCAGTATACAGCAAGAGGCCACACAGATCCCAGTAATAATAATAATAATATTTATTCATTTATATAGCGCTATTGATTCCATAGCACTTTACATACATCAGTAATGCTGTCTCTCTTGGAGCTCACAATCTAAATATCCTATCAGTATGTCTTTACAATGTGGGAGGAAACCCACGCAAACACAGGGAGAACATACAAACTCCTTGCAGATGTTGTCCTTGGTGGGAATTGAACCCAGGACCTCAAGACCCCAGCGCTGCAAAGGCTACAGTGCTAACCACTTGAGCCACCGTGCTGCCCGTATACAGCAGGAGGCCACACAGCTCCTAGTATACAGCAGGAGACCACACATCTCCCAGTATACAGCAGGAGGCCACACAGCCCAAGTATACACCAGGAAGCCACACAGCTCCCAGTATACAGCAAGAGGCCACACAGCTCCCAGTATACAGCAGGAGGCCACGCAGCTTCTAGTATACAGCAGGAGACCACACATCTCCCAGTATACAGCAGGAGGCCACACAGCCCAAGTGTACAGCAGGAGGTCACACAGCCCCCAGTATACAGCAAAAGGCTGCACGCAGCCCTCAGTATACAGCAGGATCCCACACACAGTGTCCACTATACAGCAGGAGGCTGCACACAACCCTCAGTATACAGCAAGAGGCCACACACAGCCCCCTGTATACAGCAAGAGGCCGCACACAGCGCCCAGTATAGAGCAGGATCCCACACACAGCGTCCACTATACAGCAGGAGGCTGCACACAACCCTCAGTTTACAGCAGGAGGCTGCACACAGCCCCCTGCACACAGCCCCCAGTATACAGCAGGAGACTGCACACAGCCCCCAGTATGTAGCAAGAGGCCACATACAACCTGTGTAAACAGTAGGAGGCCACACACCGCCCCCAATATTGCAGCAGAAGGCCTTACATAGCCTCTGCATTACCCCAGGCTCACACGTAACTCCCTGTATTAGAGCAGGATCTCACACATAACCTTTTGTATTACAGCCTGTGCCTACACATAGCCCCTGTATTACACTTGCAGCTTGTGTATCTCAGCTGAGAGAAGCAAGACTTTGTTAGGCTGGGTCCACATTTGCGCTTTGAACGCAGCGTCCCTGAGCACAGCAAAACGCAGGCACTATGCGTTCCTATGTTTAACTTGGCAACGCATAGTGCCTGTGTATGGCTGCGTTCAGGTGCATTTGTGTTCGACTGCTCATAATTTATGCGCATGCCGAACGCAAAATGTTGTTTTTTTTGTGTGGCTGTGTGCTTTATACGCAAGCAGACAGCCGCACACAAATGATGAATGAGATTCAATCTGCACAGTGCCATCTGCTGGCAAGTGCACAGACGCAGCGGAAGATGACGTCATTCGAGGCCATCCCCAGGTAAATCCTGTCCTGGTGTTTTCTCTTCCTATTCCTTGTTCCTCTTCAATCTTCCTCTTCTTCTTTCTTCCTCTTCTTCTTCTTCTTCCTCCCGGCTGCCACAACTGATCTTCTTTGCCGCCGCTGATCTCTTCCTCCCACAACCCCGGATTGCTGCCTCACGTTTGCCATGGACTGATGCCCACCAGGGGCTCTGCTGGATTCTTTTCCGCCTTTGCCGTCAGGTGACTTCCGGATTCCACGTCACGCGACCTCCGGACCAGATACGCGTCACCCAGGTCCTGTGACGATGTTACTGGTTTCCAAGCAACGGCAGGTCCTTCCAGCTACAATTGTGCAGTGATCTCCACCCGAAGCTGCTCAAGGGGAGTATGGACAATAGAAAGAGAATGTGGATACCGGCTTCTGGAGCGCTGGGGTAGAAGATCATAAAAAGATGACAGGTTTTAGATAAAAACAGACCTTTATTGGCCCCTTGCACAGCCACTATGCGTTTTGACAGTAATTCATCTATCTTCATTAAGTGGTAGACTTATGAAATCTGAAGATGCCAAAAGATTTTGGGTGACAATGGAGAGTCCAGTGTCAGAAAGCTGGGGGCGTCCTAGGTCATGGGTCTTCAGCAGGACAATGACATCAAGAAGCCTCAGAAGTGGATAGAAGCAAAGCGCTGGAGAGTCCTGAAGTGTCAGTAATGAGACCAGATCTAAATCCCATTGATCACCTATGGAGAGATCTGACAATTGCTGTTGGGAGAAGACGCCTCAAATATAAGACACCGGGAACAGATTATAAAGAAGAGGAGAAACTCCAGGAGGCGACTGACTAAATCACTTATTCCAAAGGGGGCAACCAAATATTAAGTTAAGGGGGACAACAATTTTGTTGGCCCGTTTTTCGGGTTTTGTGTAAAATTATGTCCAATTTGCCTTTTTATTTTAGTGTGGTTCCAATACACACAAAGGAAATAAATATGTATTTAACAAAACATTAAGGAATTGTGATAATTTTCTGGGAGAAATTCTTTGTTTCCTGGAACAATTTCAAGGGGGCCGACACTTTGGGTCATGACTGTGTACGGCACTTTGGGTCATGACTGTGTACGGCACTTTGGGTCATAACTGTGTATGGCACTTTGGGTCATGACTGTGTACGGCACTTTGGGTCATGACTGTGTACGACACTTTGAGTCATGACTGTGTACGGCACTTTGGGTCATGACTGTGTACGGCACTTTGGGTCACGACTGTGTACGACACTTTGAGTCATGACTGTGTACGGACTGTGTACGGCACTTTGAGTCATGACTGTGTACGGCACTTTGGGTCATGACTGTGTACGGCACTTTGGGTCATGACTGTGTACGACACTTTGGGTCATGACTGTGTACGACACTTTGGGTCATGACTGTGTACGACACTTTGGGTCATGACTGTGTACGGCACTTTGGGTCATGACTGTGTACGGCACTTTGGGTCATGACTGTGTACGGCACTTTGGGTCATGACTGTGTACGGCACTTTGGGTCATGACTGTGTACGGAACTTTGGGTCATGACTGTGTACGGCACTTTGGGTCATGACTGTGTATGGCACTTTGGGTCATGACTGTGTACGACACTTTGGGTCATGACTGTGTACGACACTTTGGGTCATGACTGTGTACGACACTTTGGGTCATGACTGTGTACGGCACTTTGGGTCATGACTGTGTACAGAACTTTGGGTCATGACTGTGTACGGCACTTTGGGTCATGACTGTGTACGGCACTTTGGGTCATGACTGTGTACGGCACTTTGGGTCATGACTGTGTACAGAACTTTGGGTCATGACTGTGTACGGCACTTTGGGTCATGACTGTGTACAGAACTTTGGGTCATGACTGTGTGCGGCAACTTTGGGTCATGACTGTGGACGGCACTTTGGGTCATGACTGTGTACGACACTTTGGGTCATGACTGTGTACGGCACTTTGGGTCATGACTGTGTACGGAACTTTGGGTCATGACTGTGTATGACACTTTGGGTCATGACTGTGTACGGCACTTTGGGTCATGACTGTGTACGGAACTTTGGGTCATGACTGTGTACGGCACTTTGGGTCATGACTGTGTACGGCACTTTGGGTCATGACTGTGTACGGCACTTTGGGTCATGACTGTGTAGGGCACTTTGGGTCATGACTGTGTACAGCACTTTTGCAAACTTTTTGAAAATAACTTTTTTACCTGGTTATTTCCTTTTTGCAGGACACAATCGTGTCATGTCTGATTCTACCTTATTAGAATGCATTTCTGAGGCCTTTTTCTGGGATTCTTTTGGACATTTTGGGAGAGTTGGTAAATACTCTACTACATCTTTTTGTTGACTGTCTCTTGCATATGAACATTTGCTTTAGCGGAACATAAATGTGTTCTGCATGAGAAGAGGGGAAAAGTCATTGCCAAACTCCTCAGTCCACCCTTTAGTCTCCATCTGGCAGCAACTTATCTCTAATGATAAAAGGATAGGGTGCCTAAATCCAAGCTGCCGATCTGTCTTTCATCTGATATCGTTGTATGTCACAGAAAAAAAATGATTAACATTGATAAGCTTTGTGTATGAAAGGGTTAAAGTTTAAACATCATCCTTATTGACTCTTTAAGGCCATCAATTAAAATCCCAACATGAATTGCAGATTTAAATTCTAAATCTCATCCTGTTTATTGGGGGTAATTAAACTATTTAAGTACAAGGGTGCATAGATACATAGACACAGAGATAAGCAGTATGTGATAGTAGAAAGGAACTGGGTGACCCTACAATGCTCTTCTGATGCATGACTTTACATCTCAAGCTCAAGGCTTTTTGTCACCTTCCTTTCCTCGGAAAAGATCTACAAACCTGTTAACAGTTTTGCACCATTATGTAGAGACTTTAAAGTCAGAAAATTCTGAACCAAAGATCGATTTTGGAATCGCGTCATGAGAAGCACATTAGTATCATTTATAGGATGCATGAAACGTGGCAACAAAGATACTTTTCTCCATCTAGTGCATGTGCCGCCCTACATTACAACTCCAGGAGTTTTTGTGACCTCCCATTCTACATCCATAGACATTAATATGGAGGTGGCCCCACTGCAGATATAACAGCTTCTACTCTTCTGAGAAGGTTTTGTTGGTGTCTTTGCCCCTTCATCCAGAAGAGCATTTGTGATGTGACACTGATGTTGGGGAGAGGCCGGGCTCATAATCTCCATTATAGGTGTTGGATAGGGCTGAGGTCCGGCTCTGTGGTGTCAGATGGGGCTGAGGTCTGGGCTCTGTGCTGTTGGATGGGGCTGAGGTCCGGGCTCTGTGGTGTTGGATAGGGCTGAGGTCCGGGCTCTGTGGTGTTGGATGGGGCTGAGGTCTGGGCTCTGTGCTGCTGGATGGGGCTGAGATCCGGACTCTGTGGTGTCAGATGGGGCTGAGGTCTGGGCTCTGTGCTGTTGGATGGGGCTGGGGTCCAGGCTCTGTGGTGTTGGATGGGGCTGAGGTCCAGGCTCTGTGGTGTTGGATGAGGCTGAGGTCCAGGCTCTGTGGTGTTGGATGAGGCTGAGGTCCGGGCTCTGTGGTGTTGGATGGGGCTGAGGTCCGGGCTCTGTGGTGTTGGATGGGGCTGAGGTCCGGGCTCTGTGGTGTTGGATCGGGTTGAGGTTCTGTGGTGTTGGATGGGGCTGAGGTCTGGACTCTGTGGTGTTGGATGGGGCTGAGGTCAGAGCTCTGTGGTGTTGGATGGGGCTGAGGTCCGGGCTCTGTGGTGTTGGATGGGGCTGAGGTCTGGGCTGTGTGGTGTTGGATGGGACTGAGGTCAGAGCTCTGTGGTGTTGGATGGGGCCGAGGTCTGGCTCTGTGGTGTTGGATGGGACTGAGGTCCGGGCTCTGTGGTTTTGGATGGGACTGAGATCAGAGCTCTGTAGTGTTGGATGAGGCAGATGTCTGGGCTCTGTGATGTTGGATGGACTGAGATCAGAGCTCTGTGGTGTTGGATGAGGCAGAGGTCCGGGTTCTGTGGTGTTGGATGGGGCCGAGGTCCAGGCTCTGTGATGTTGGATAGGGCCGAAGTCCGAACTCTGTGATGTTGGATCAGGCTGATGTCTGGGTTCTGTGGTGTTGGATGGGGCTGAGGACAGGGCTCTCTAATGTTGATTGGGCTGAGGTTTGTGCTCTGTGCTGCAGGTCAAACTCTTCCACCAAATGTCCCCTCCATATCTGTATGGAGCTTGTGCACTGGGCACAGTAATGGGGAACAAAAAAGATTCTTCCCAAAACTGTTCCCACAAAGCTGGAAGATAAATTTGTCCAAAATGTTTTGTGCTGAAGTATTACAATTTCCCTTCACTGAAACTAAGGGGCCGAGGCGAACCCCTAAATAACAAGCCCATAGTATAATCCCTCATCACCAAACTTTATAGCTGGCACAACACAGTCAAGGGATAACATTATCCATGTATTCACAAAACCCAGATTCGATCAGCTGCCAGATAGAGAAGTGTGGTCATCCATAACTGCACAGAATGCAGTCAGTGAGAAATCTAGAGGTCAGACCCATTGAGCATAAAGTGATGGAATATCCTAACCACTTACTATCACTGTATGAGGGAAATGATCTAAAATGTCAACTTGTGCTGATTTTGATGGGATCTCTTAACAATATCATGTTATTGGTGAGCCATAGATTATAGATTATTGGCAGATTTGGCCAACAAATGTCTCCTGCCTGTGACCATCTTTAGTGTTCTAGTTGGTCATCTTTGGCATTAGACTTAATTTTTAATTTGTGTTTCAAAACATTTCCTGCCTATTTATCTGTCTCGTAGCCAAAGATCTGACAAACTACATGATCCTTATTACCAAGAAGATTAATGGTGGGGTAATGACATTTGCACATTTTTTGCCAAAGTGATTATGACTTTTGAAGTAAATTGTGCCAGTGACCTTACAGAGGCTCCTTACACATAGACGTGACCTAAACCCAACATTAAAACCATAAACAAAATGAAAAGTGAACATTGAGAAAGTACTCACTCTTTCAGTCCTTTGTAGACCTGGTTTGGACACCTCGTACTCCAGATCCTGGGGAAGATGGAAGAAGTCTTTGGCGTGGTTTGTATTCGCCCGAATGTCTTGTTCTTTCTTCATTGCTGATTTATTAACCTCCCAGTTGTCATAAGGACATTTTGCAAGGTGTATTAGCCAATCATGACAAAACACAAAACAATGATCCAACTGAAGCCAAAGAAAAGATTGCTGCCAATACTCTAAGCAGTGCGGCTTTTTCCGTGTCCATTGTAGAAGGTATGAGCCACTTCAGTCAACCACAAAGTAAATATATTAATAAGGAAATTAAAAGTGAATTGTGAAATGACCAAATTGTATGCCAAATTTAAGAATGTTAACCCCTGATGCGGCTTCACAGTCATCCACTTGAATCAACTTAAGGCACCTTGATGAAATATATGTATGTACCTGTCAGGCCGGGACATATGGACGCCTAGCGTGTGAGCAACACAGGGATGGAATATAAGGAAGGCCCTGGTGATAGGTTGTAGGGGGATGGGACACCTTCTGGCACTCACCTGAATCTGTGCCCTGTGCTCCCTAACGTCCCTATATGGGTGCTACCACTTGTCACTGTCACCCACCCTGGCTAGTGAGAAGGCTGCTGAGTATACTATTCACTCCTGCAAGTAATACAACACATGGGAAAGAGGAACATACAGAGGGAAATAGACACAAACAGAAAATCCCTCCATACAGTGGATATGGAAAGTATTCAGACCCCTTTACATTTTTCACTCTGTTTCATTACAGACATTTGGTAAATTCAAAAAAGTTTTTTTTTTTTCCTCATTAATGTACACTTTGCACTCCATCTTGACTAAAAAAAAACAAGAAATGTAGAAATTTTTGCAAATTTATTAAAAAAGAAAAACTGAAATATCACATGGTCATAAGTATTCAGACCCTTTGCTCAGACACTTATATTTAAGTCACATGCTGTCTATTTACTTGTGATCCTCCTTGAGATGGTTCTACTCCTTCATTGGAGTCCAGCTGTGTTTAATTAAACTGATAGGACTTGATTTGGAAAGGCACACACCTGTCTATATAAGACCTCACAGCTCACAGTGCATGTCAGACCAAATGAGAATCATGAAATCAAAGGAACTGCCCAAAGCGCTCAGAGACAGACTTGTGGCAAGGCACAGATATGGCCAAGGTTACTAAAGAATTTCTGCAGTACTCAAGGTTACTAAGAACACAGCGGTCTCCATAATTCTTAAATGGAAGAAGTTTGAGACCACCAGAAGTCTTCCTAGACCTGGCCGTACAGCCAAACTGAGCAACCCTGGGAGAAGAGCCTTGGTGAGAGAGGTAAGGAAGAACCTAAAGATCACTGTGCCTGAGCTCCAGAGATGCAGTAGGGAGATGCGAGAAAGAGCCACAAAGTCGACTATCACTGCAGCCCTCCACCAGTCAAGCCTTTATGCCAGAGTGGCCTGACGGAAGCCTCTCCTCAGTGCAAGACATATGAAAGCCGCATAGAGTTTGGTAAAAAAACACATGAAGGCTCCCAGACAATGAGAAATAAGATTCTCTGGTCTGATGAGATGAAGATAGAACTTTTTGGTGATAATTCTAAGCGGTATGTGTGGAGAAAACCAGGCACTGCTCATCACCTGCCCAATACAATCCCAACAGTGAAACATGGTGGTGGCAGCATCATGCTATGGGGGTATTTTTCAGCTGCAGGGACAGGACGACTGGTTGCAATTGAAGGAAACATGAATGCAGCCAAGTACAGAGATATCCTGGATAAACACCTCTTCCAGAGAGCTCTGGACCTCAGACTTGGCTGAAGGTTCACCTTCCAACAAGACAATGACCCTAAGCACACAGCTAGAATAACAAAGGAGCGGCTTCACAACAACTCTGTGACCATTCCTGACTGGCCCAGCCAGAGCCCTGACCTAAACCCAACTGAGCATCTCTGGAGAGACCTGAAAATGGCTCCACCAACGTTCACCATCCAACCTGATGGAACTGGAGAGGATCTGTAAGGAAGAATGGCAGAGGATCCCCAAATCCAGGGGTGAAAACTGCATCATTCCCAAGAAGACTCATGGCTGTACGAGCTCAAAAGGGGCAAATACTCAATACTGAGCAAAGGGGCTGAATACTTATGACCATGTGATATTTCAGTTTTTATTTTTTAATACAATTTTAAACAAAAATAACCGAATAGGTACTAAATATCAAAATAGAAAAACTCACCAAAATTGGTCGCTTTTTTTTACCCCTTGCATCTAGCAGGTGGCTGCAGATTCCCCCAGGAGGTAGCACATGCGTCTAGACACCGGTACACAGACCCCTGCAACCTATAACATGGGGGCGGTTTGTAGCAACCAGCGACCATCCATGTATTCAGGGAGAGGCTGGTGGTGAATGCAGACACATGGACACCATTAGGCCCCTGCCACACTCAGGTGTTACATAGTGTCTGAGCAGCCTATTGGTGACGCCTCCTATTAGACCGGGCGGGCTGTTCAGCACTGATATATGCAACACAGTGACAGACGCCCCCTAGAGGAAAACAACCTCAACTGCAAAAGATAAAAAGATGCAGGTTGACACTAAGATAAAGATGTAAGGTGTCAGTTGGTATTATGGCGCCAGAATATCGTAAGCTCGTGACCCACCGTCAAGGGCCCTTACACTCACGAGTACCTAGCCACATGTATAACACATGTACAATTTAGCTTTAAACAAAAATAACCGAATAGGTACTAAATATCAAAATAGAAAAACTCACCAAAATTGGTCGCTTTTTTTTACCCCTTGCATCTAGCAGGTGGCTGCAGATTCCCCCAGGAGGTAGCACATGCGTCTAGACACCGGTACACAGACCCCTGCAACCTATAACATGGGGGCGGTTTGTAGCAACCAGCGACCATCCATGTATTCAGGGAGAGGCTGGTGGTGAATGCAGACACATGGACACCAATAGGCCCCTGCCACACTCAGGTGTTACATAGTGTCTGAGCAGCCTATTGGTGACGCCTCCTATTAGACCGGGCTGGCTGTTCAGCACTGATATATGCAACACAGTGACAGACGCCCCCTAGAGGAAAACAACCTCAACTGCAAAAGATAAAAAGATGCAGGTTGACACTAAGATAAAGATGTAAGGTGTCAGTTGGTATTATGGCGCCAGAATATCGTAAGCTCGTGACCCACCGTCAAGGGCCCTTACACTCACGAGTACCTAGCCACATGTATAACACATGTACAATTTAGCTTTAAACAAAAATAACCGATACAATTTTAAACATTTCTATATTTCTGTTTTTTTTTTTTCATTCAAAATGCGGTGCAAAGTGTACATTAATGAGAAAAAAATGAACTTTTTTGAATTTACCAAATGGTTGTAGTGAAAAATGTAAAGGGGTCTGAATACTCTCCATACCCACTGTACTCCTCCAATGCAGCTAAACTCCAGAGCTGCAAAAAATCTCGACAACTTCTTTCAGAGACTGGCTGCTTTCAAAGTGGTCTGCATAGAAATAGATTCTAAAACTGGCATCAGATGATGAGACAGATTACTATTTATAGCTGAGGGGAGTGGTCACAAATGACTGCACACAGGGAGTAAAGCCACAAGAAGCAGCCATCAAGGAAAAAGTTCTTAATCCCTGCAGCATAAAAAAGTAAATGCATTTAAATACCAGTTGAAGAGCTATGATCAATAGGGTGTTGTGACCTTCTGGTTCCAGACTCACCAGAGGTCTCCCCAGGGTAAGATACACTCGTGACATTATCAGTGATTGTAGTTCTGCAATTTTCACAAATACTGTGGTTCTTAGAAATATTCTACATTTGTAAGATTCTGGTGCTATAAATGTGTACATGGTAAGTTTGGTATGATGTACACAGGCAGCATGGTGGATCAGTGGTTAGTATTAAATGGTGGTTCATTGGTTAGTAGTATACAGTGGCTCAGTGGTTAGTATTACACATTGGCTCAGTGGTTAGCACTGTTGCTTTGCTGCTTCAAGGTCCTGAATTCAAATTCCAAAAAGGATGACATCTGCAAGGAGTTTGTATGTTCTCCCTGTCTTTGCGTGGGTTTCCTCCAAGTTCTCCAGTTTCCTCCCTGAGTCCAAAGACATATTGTGAGCCCCAATAGGGACAGTGATGAAGATGTATATAGAATGCTGTATATAAATAAATGAAAAAATAAATCTTGAACTAAAAAAATGACAATAGAACGGACCACATAGGAAATTCTCCAGTTAATATAATCTCATGGTTTATTTTCTTCGTGCCTGCAAAGATAAACAGACAGTTAAGATATAGAATGTGGGTCCCTGATTAACATCACATTAAAGAAATGATGATCACATATGTAATGTAAATTAGTTGGCTAACATGAATACATATATTAGGCCGGGTTCACACCACGGCAAGATCTGATCCGGGGCTGTCAGGGGTGAACCTGACCAGATATGCAAACAGAACAGGAGGGCAAATATGCCCTCTGGTCCAGTGTGCAGCCGGATTCAGCCGAGCGCAGCTGTCCCCTGCGAAATGGTGCTGAACCACTTCACAGGGGACAGCTCTATGGTGCTGAAGTTTAGCAGCACTCGCTGCTAAACTTCAGCTCCCGGCATTCGATTCCCGGATCCAACGTTATGTCGGATCTGGCGCCATAGACCCCCACGTTAGGGGGCACCTGATGGCGTCGGATCCCAAAGGATCCGGGACGATTCGTTTTATCCAATTTTTCCCCCGGACACAAAAATGCTGCTTGCAACATTTTTGTGTCCGGGAGAAAAAATCCGAATTGTCCCGGATCCTCCCGGACAGATAGCATACTATGGGGCCGAAATCCGGTCCGGATCGGATTGTGCTGTGGTGTGAACCCGGCCTTAGACCAACTTTGGCCAAATTGTCAGATTTCAGAAGATCACAAAGCATTCACTGATTTACAGATGTCAGAAGATGGACCGATCTTCTAATTTGTATGGGATTGTCCCAATGGAAGATGTTACAGCAAATTGCACTCTAGCCCTGATAGAAACTTAGTTAAAAGGGAAGGAGAACCCCTTTAAATATTGGAGTTAAGTGCAAAGTTTCTTACAAACATTGCAATAAAAATAATCTCAGTATCAATAATCTGATTCCCCACAAAGATCTCCATAAACTCTGGCACCAATTTAACTGAAGACACAGAGGACAAAGTTCTGCCTGGATTTCTACCAAACTGGAATCTTTATTTTGATGATAAAATAACTGTACTGTTGCCTATCTGCAGTCTTATCGGAGAAGGGAAAGAACATACGATGCATCAATTAAAGTCAGAGATAAAATCTAGCTGTATAATTACCTTGTGGCGTCTGTAATTCACTTACGGCGTCATGTTGTCCCGATATCATGTGCTGGCAACAGCCATATTTGGACAACCAAGTGATGGGTGTTAAAATATGGTGCCCGCTGGCAGTAATGGCCTCTCACACAATGCCGCCAGGGGTGCCGCCGACACACGCAACAGATATTGAACCTGCCACACACACAGCCTGCCACACCTCGAATGACTAACTGCGGTACCCGCAGGTGCAATTGGTCATTCGGCAGTTGGTGACACTTGGGTGGACAAAGTTGGTGGTGGCCTGGTACACATGCGCACTCATGCCACCGCCATATTTGTACTCCATTGGGGGTGAGTGCACAAGGGGGGAGAGACGACACAAGGGCGAGAGACTGCCCACAGAGGGGCAGAGACATCACAGAGGAAGGGAAGAGGCAGTGCACAGTGAGGAGAGAGAGTGCACGGAGATGAGACAGCACACATGAGGAAGAAAGCACACGGGGAAGAGAGTGCACGGGGAGAGAGACAGCACACAGCGGGGAGAGCACACAGTGGGGAGAGAGAGTGCATGAGGGAGAGACAGTACACAGGGAGAAGAGAGAGCACAAAGGGAAGGGAGAGCACAAGGAGAGATAGAGCACACAGGGGGAAAAGAGAACATGCACAGGGGGAGGGAGCACAAGAGGAGAGAGAGCCCAGTGGGGAAGAGAGAGCCCACAGGAGAAAGAGAGAGCCCACAGGGGGTAGAGAGAGCACACGGGGAAGAGTGCACAGGGGTGTACAATTTTAATCTAGCTACATGTATCTGTACTGTCCATTGTTCAGGGTAGAAGTCTGAACTAGGATGTTGCATCCACTGGCAAATGGTCAGGTGATGAAAGCAAGAACAAACCAGGTAAATTAGCCTCTGAAAGGAAAGAAGTCATGCTGAGACTGGAACTTCAAAGAGACCTATTTAATTATCAGAGAGAGCATCACAGAATCACAGAATCACTGGCACCATAATTTCATCAGGAATTATGAAATCACTGTGTATCCTAGATTGACACCAAGTATATTCCCGAATTCCAGAGAGCAAGCTGCACTCACACTAGGTTTCCATTTGTCCTAGTGCCTGGGGTGAGGAGATATGAAGAAAGGCTAGCAGAAACCAGGTAGGGAAAAATCTTTGGTCTCCAAGCGTAGAAGGGATCCAGCTGGATCTGATGGCAACAGAACCATTCCCCTCGGACCTCCCAGCAGGAAGTTATCACACATCATAGTTTTTGGGATCTTTCAGCTGCAATTACAGAGGGTGGGTAATCAGGGACAGCCCTGGGACGGAGAGGGAGTGACCAACCAAGTGGTTAAAAGTCACTGGCTTTATTCCTCAAGTGTTCACATTAAAAGGCGGTTGTGTCATGTTATATATTGAGAGCATTCCTGTGGCTTTACACCATCTCCATATGGCCGCCAGCAACATGAAACCGATAACGGACTTACATTAGACTGCATATCCCCTTTTTGACCTACTACCTTTATTTACATATCTGACTGTAATATCTGTATATTCATCATGTATATATTGTTATTATCTAGTGAACCCTTTCTGCTATTAAATATAAAATTTAAACCGGAGTTGCTCATTTATTTTGATCTATGAACCTGCACGCCGTGTCTTCAGTTTAGTATTTTACTGTACCTGGGTTGATTTCTTGCCCAGTATAACATGTAATGGACTGGGCTTATAACTATCACTAATGCTGACTGGCCCTGCTCAGATCTCAGACCTGTCAAAGGTCTCCCAAGGACAGGAGACACTCATCACAACAACTGTATATTTTTACATGGGTTACAATATCGAATAATACAACTCCTGGCAAAAATTATGGAATCACCTGGCTCGGAGGATGTCCATTCAGTTATTTAATTTTGTAGAAAAAAAGCAGATCACAGACATGGCACAAAACTAAAGTCATTTCAAATGGCAACTCTCTGCCTTGAAGAAACACTAAAAGAAATCAAGATTAAAAATGTGGTAGTCCGTAAGGGTACCTTTTTTCAGACCAAGCATAGAGAAAAGATTATGGAGTCACTCAATTCTGAGGAAAAAATTATGGAATCATACCAAACAAACAAACAAAACAACACTCAAATACATAACGAGTATTTTGTTGCACCACCTCTGGCTTTTATAACAGCTTGCAGTCTGAGGCATGGACTTAATGAGTGACAAACAGTACTCATCAACAATCTGGCTCCAACTTTTCTATGATTGCTGTTGCCAGATCAGCTTTGCAGGTTGGAGCCTTGTCATGGACCATTTTCTTCAACTTCCACTAAAGATTTTCAATTGGATTGAGATCCGGACTATTTGCAGGCCATGATATTGACCTTGTGTGTCTTCTTTCAAGGAATGTTTTCACAGTTTTTGCTCTATGGCAGGATGCATTATCATCTTGATAAATGATTTCATCATCCCCAAACATACTTTAATTTGATGGGATAAAAAAAGTGTCCAAAATATCAATGTAAACTTGGGCATTTATTGAAGATGTAATGATAGCCATCTCCCAGTGTCTTTACCTGACATGCAACCCCATATCATCAATGACTGTGGAAATTTGCATATTCTCTTCAGGCAGCCATCTTCATAAATCTCATTGGTACGGCACCAAACAAAACATCCAGCATCATCACCTTGCCCAATGCAGATTCGCGATTCATCACTGAATATGACTTTCATCCAGTCATCCACAGTCCACGGTTGCTTTTCCTTAGCCCATTGTAACCTTGTTTTTTCTGTTTAGGTGTTAATGATGGCTTTTGTTTAGCTTTTCTGAATGTAAATCCCATTTCCTCAAGGCGGTTTCTTACAGTTCGGTCACAGACATTGATTCCAGATTCCTCCCATTCGTTCCTCATTTATTTTGTTATGCATTTCCTGTTTTGGAGACATATTGCTTTAAGTTTCCGGTCTTGATGCTTTGATGTCTTCCTTGGTCTACCAGTATGTTTCCCTTTAACAACCTTCCCATGTTGTTTGTGTTTGGACCAGATTTTAGACACAGCTGACTGTGAACAACCAACATCTTTTGCAACATTGTGGGTTGATTTACCCTCTTTTAAGAGTTTGATAATCCTCTCCTTTGTTTCAATTGACATCTCTCGTGTTGGAGCCATGATTCATGTCAGTCCACTTGGTGCAACAGCTCTCCAAGGTGGGATCACTCCTTTTTAGATGCAGACTAACGAGCAGATCTTATTTGATGCAGGTGTTAGTTTTGGGAATAAAAATTTACAGGGTCGTTCCATAATTTTTCCTTAGAATTGAGTGATTCCATAATTTTCCCCCTGCTTGGTCTACGAAAGTAACCGTTACTGGTTAGCACATTTCCAAGATTTCCTTTAGTGTTTCTTCAAGGCAGAGAGCTGCCATTTGAAATTACTTTAGTTTTGTGCCATGCCTGTGATCTGCTTTTTTTCTACTAAATTAAACAACTGAATGAACTACCTCCGAGCCAGGAGATTCCATAATTTTTGCCAGGGGTTGTCTATTTAAAGGGGTATGCCCCCAGCTATAATGGAATTCACCCATTTGGTTCAGAAATCTCTAATTGATCTGATTAGAGTTGTTTTTTATTAACCAACAGATGGATTTGTCAAAACCCCATTTTAATAGGTGGCACACAAATTTCTGCAACAAAATGCCATGTGTGAACAAAACCTTGAGAAGAATGCAAATATGGAGTATAAGTGAGCTTGACCTCAGAGAGGAAATAAGACAGTGATGGTTTTCACACTGAATTCAAACAGAACATTGCCATTTGTCAGTATTGTCACAATGTTTCTCTTGGATCTGAATTTTTTTTTACATTTTTTAGGACTAAACTTGCCACAGTGAGGATTTTCTCTGGAAGCGAAGGTATGTAGTCTGATCACTTCAAAGACAAAAAAAAATATGACTTTGGCCGGCCTCACAGGACACAGGATCCATCATTCACAATATGTGATATCACAGCTCACCTCCTCCTTTTGTACAATGACTGATAACACCACTATATACAGTAGATAACACAGGATCCACCATTCACAATAGGTGATGTCACAGATCACCTCCTCCCCCTGTGCAATGACTGATAACACCACTATATACAGTAGATAACACAGGATCCACCATTCACAATAGGTGATGTCACAGCTCACCTCCTCCTCCTGTAAAATGACTGATAACACCTCTATATACAGTAGGTAACACAGGATCCACCATTCACAATAGGTGATGTCACAGCTCACCTCTTCCTCCTGTACAATGACTGATAACACCTCTATATACAGTAGGTAACACAGGATCCACCATTCACAATAGGTGATGTCACAGCTCACCTCCTTCTCCTGTACAATGACTGATAACACCTCTATATACAGTAGGTAACACAGAATCCACCATTCACAATAGGTGATGTCACAGCTCACCTCCTCCTCCTGTACAATGACTGATAACACCTCTATATACAGTAGATAACACAGGATTCACCATTCACAATAGGTGATATCACAGCTCACCTCCTCCTCCTGTACAATGACTGATAACACCTCTATATACAGTAGATAACACAGGATCCAGCATAGACAATATCACAGCTCACCTCCTCCTCCTGTTCAATGACTGATAACACCTCTATACACAGTAGATAAAACAGGATCAACCATTCACAATAGATGATATCACAGCTCACCTCCTTCTCCTGTACAATGACTGATAACACCTCTATATACAGTAGATAACACAGGATCCACCATTTACAATAGATTATATCACAGCTCATCTCCTCCTGTACAATGACTGATATCACCTCTATATACAGTAGATAACACAGGATCCACCATTCACAATATATGATATCACAGATCACCTCCTCTTCCTCCTATACAATGACTGATAACACCTCTATATACAGTAGATAACACAGGATCCACCATTCACAATAGAGGATATCACAGCTCACCTCCTCCTGTACAATGACTGATAACACCTCTATATACAGTAGAAAATACAGGACCTACCATTCACAATAGGTGATATCACAGCTCATCTCCTCCTCCTGTACAATGACTGATAACACCGCTATATACAGTAGGTAACACAGGATCCACCATTAACAATAGGTGATGTCACAGCTCACCTCCTCCTCCTGTACAATGACTGATAACACCTCTATATACAGTAAATAACACAGGATCCACCATTCACAATAGGGGATGTCACAGCTTACCTCCTCCTCCTGTACAATGACTGAAAACACCTCTATATACAGTAGATAACACAGGATCCACCATTCACAATAGGTGATATCACAGCTCACCTCCTCCTCCTGTACAATGACTGATAACACCTCTATATACAGTAGATAACACAGGATCCACCATTCACAATAGGTGATATCACAGCTCACCTCCTCCTCCTGTACAATGACTGAAAACACCTCTATATACAGTAGATAACACAGGATCCACCATTCACAATAGGTGATATCACAGCTCACCTCCTCCTCCTGTACAATGACTGATAACACCTCTATATACAGTAGATAACACAGGATCCACCATTCACAATAGGTGATATCACAGCTCACCTCCTCCTCCTGTACAATGACTGATAACACCTCTATATACAGTAGATAACACAGGATCCACCATTCACAATAGGTGATGTCACAGCTCACCTCCTCCTCCTGTGCAATGACTGATAACACCTCTATATACAGTAGATAACACAGGATCCAGCATTCACAATATGTGATATCACAGCTCACCTCCTCCTCCTGTACAATGACTGATAGCACCTCTATATACAGTAGATAACACAGGATCCACCATTCACAATAGGTGATGTCACAGCTCACCTCCTCCTCCTGTACAATGACTGATAACACCTCTATATACAGTAGATAACACAGGATCCACCATTCACAATAGGTGATATCACAGTTCACCTCCTGCTCCTGTACAGTGACTGATAACCCCTCTATATACAGTAGATAACACAGGATCCACCATTCACAATAGGTGATGTCACAGCTCACCTCCTCCTCCTGTACAATGACTGATAGCACCTCTATATACAGTAGATAACACAGGATCCACCATTCACAATAGGTGATGTCACAGCTCACCTCCTCCTCCTGTACAATGACTGATAACACCTCTATATACAGTAGATAACACAGGATCCACCATTCACAATAGGTGATATCACAGTTCACCTCCTGCTCCTGTACAGTGACTGATAACCCCTCTATATACAGTAGATAACACAGGATCCACCATTCACAATAGGTGATGTCACAGCTCACCTCCTCCTTTACAATGACTGAAAACACTTCTATATACAGTAGATAACACAGGATCCATCATTCACAATATGTGATATCACAGCTCACCTCCTCCTCCTGTACAATGACTGATAGCACCTCTATATACAGTAGATAACACAGGATCCACCATTCACAATAGGTGATGTCACAGCTCACCTCTTCCTCCTGTGCAATGACTGATAACACCTCTATATATTTTAGATAACACAGGATCCACCATTCACAATAGATGATGTCACAGCTCACCTCCTCCTCCTGTACAATGACTGATAACACCTCTATATACAGTAGATAACACAGGATCCATCATTCACAATAGGTGATATCACAGCTCACCTCCTCCTAATGTACAATGACTGATAACACCTCTGTATACAGTAGATAACACAGGATCCAGCATTCACAATATGTGAGATCACAGCTCACATCCCCCTGTACAATGACTGATAACACCTCTATATACAGTAGATAACACAGGATCCAGCATTCACAATATGTGAGATCACAGCTCACATCCCCCTGTACAATGACTGATAACACCTCTATATACAGTAGATAACGACAGGATCCACCATTCACAATGGTGATATCACAGCTCACCTCCTCCTTCTGTACAATGACTGATAACACCTCTATATACAGTAGATAACACAGGATCCACCATTCACAATAGGTGATGTCACAGCTCACCTCCTCCTTTACAATGACTGAAAACACTTCTATATACAGTAGATAACACAGGATCCATCATTCACAATATGTGATATCACAGCTCACCTCCTCCTCCTGTACAATGACTGATAACACCTCTATATACAGTAGATAACACAGGATCCACATTCACAATAGGTGATATCACAGCTCACCTCTTCCTCCTGTGCAATGACTGATAACACCTCTATATATTTTAGATAACACAGGATCCACCATTCACAATAGATGATGTCACAGCTCACCTCCTCCTCCTGTACAATGACTGATAACACCTCTATATACAGTAGATAACACAGGATCCATCATTCACAATAGGTGATGTCACAGCTCACTCCTCCTCCTGTGCAATGACTGATAACACCTCTATATACAGTAGATAACACAGGATCCAGCATTCACAATATGTGATATCACAGCTCACCTCCTCCTCCTGTACAATGACTGATAGCACCTCTATATACAGTAGATAACACAGGATCCACCATTCACAATAGGTGATGTCACAGCTCACCTCCTCCTCCTGTACAATGACTGATAACACCTCTATATACAGTAGATAACACAGGATCCACCATTCACAATAGGTGATATCACAGTTCACCTCCTGCTCCTGTACAGTGACTGATAACCCCTCTATATACAGTAGATAACACAGGATCCACCATTCACAATAGGTGATGTCACAGCTCACCTCCTCCTTTACAATGACTGAAAAACACTTCTATATACAGTAGATAACACAGGATCCATCATTCACAATATGTGATATCACAGCTCACCTCCTCCTCCTGTACAATGACTGATAGCACCTCTATATACAGTAGATAACACAGGATTCACCATTCACAATAGGTGATGTCACAGCTCACCTCTTCCTCCTGTGCAATGACTGATAACACCTCTATATATTTTAGATAACACAGGATCCACCATTCACAATAGATGATGTCACAGCTCACCTCCTCCTCCTGTACAATGACTGATAACACCTCTATATACAGTAGATAACACAGGATCCATCATTCACAATAGGTGATATCACAGCTCACCTCCTCCTAATGTACAATGACTGATAACACCTCTGTATACAGTAGATAACACAGGATCCAGCATTCACAATATGTGAGATCACAGCTCACATCCTCCTCCTGTATAATGACTGATAAGTCTATGTACAGTAGATAACACAGGATCCACCATTCACAATAGGTGATATCACAGTTCACCTCCTCCTGTACAATGACTGATAACACCTCTATATATAGTAGAAACACAGAATCCACCATTCACAATAGGTGATGTCACAGCTCACCTCCTCCTCCTGTACAATGACTGATAACATCTCTATATACAGTAGATAACACAGGATCCACCATTCACAATAGGTGATATCACAGCTCACCTCCTCCTGTACAATGAGTGATAACACCTCTATAGACAGTAGATAACACAGGATCCACCATTCACAATAGGTGATATCACAGCTCACCTCCTCCTGTACAATGACTGATAACACCTCTATATACAGTAGATAACACAGGATCCACCATTCACAAAAGGTGATGTCACAGCTCACCTCCTCCTGTACAATGACTGATAACACCTCTATATACAGTAGATAACACAGGATCCACCATTCACAATAGGTGATATCACAGCTCACCTCCTCCCCTCCTGTATAATGACTGATAACACCTCTATATACAGTAGATAACTCTGGATCCACCATTCACAATAGGTGATATCTCAGCTCACCTCCTCCTCCTGTACAATGACTGATAACACCTCTATATACAGTAGATAACACAGGATCCACCATTCACAAAAGGTGATGTCACAGCTCACCTCCTCCTGTACAATGAGTGATAACACCTCTATATACAGTAGATAACACCGACTCCATCTTTACAATATGTGATATCACAGCCCACCTCCTTCTCCCTTCACAATGACATTTGATGCTTCACAATAAAAGGTAGGATCAGAGTCTGTTCCTTGCTGCTAATTATACTACATGTGATTTTTTTCAGAAAGAACAGGAAGTTAAGAGTTTAAAACAATCTCATTGGCCGGTGTGAAAACAGCAATATTTTTTTTCACTTATTATAAAATGAAAAAAAAATATTGCCGGCATTTAAAAAAAATGCATTTGATGAAAATCTTTGTTTCAACAATAAGTCATATTCTGAGGTTGCATTTCCATTAAAAACACATAGCCCCTTCTCTGAGTGTACATTGCAGCCCTGTTCACTTTAATAACCCTTTAGACTGGCTAATAATCAGGGAACGACTGTCAGCTTTTACAACTATCTTGACTGTTGGACCATCTAAAAAGTCAACCAAACACCCAACAAACGAGCAAAAAAATCCATGTGATGAGTTCCAGTCATCGATTTGTGCTCTGTCATTGAATGTATTGATGATTGTTCTGTGTACATAGAAAAGCCGATAAATGACCAGTGGTTAGCCTGTAAGGTGGCTATCGGCGGTCCTTTAATGGTCACCGGATCATGCTGTCTAAACCCAACTTCAGTGGATATGGTTTCTGAAGTTTCACCCATAAGTTGTGTAATAAAATGCCCTGGAAAAAAAGTAGTTTGGGTGGAATTATCTGCTTAATATAGGGTTGCAGGAAATAGGGAAAGGTGACTTTTGGGGTTTAAGTTCCAGATAAATAAAGCCTTGTGATCTAATTAGTGGCTGCTAAACTCTACAAGACCTCAAGCCATGGGACAGATTGTAGGATGATTTACCACCAGGATGTCAAAGGAACATCATCATTATCAGACATTGTACCTGCCCTTGGGATTTGAGGATCAATAATGGGCCTTTGAATGGAGAAAGTCTTTGAAGTCGCACACTTTTTGAGTGTTCTGCTGCCAGATGAGAAGCAGTGACAACACCACTGACAGATCATAACGTTATCTTCTAAATGATCAAGTAATAAACATCCATGATAGCGCCATCACGTGGACTTACAATAAAGTAATAAAGAGGTTACTTGTTAACTTTGGCCAAATATTTGTCATTTCCTAAGCAGCCGTTGTTAAGATGGAAGTATCGCAAAATAGACAAGGATCCTCCAAAACAATAAAACCACAGGTAGAGCGGACAATATGGTTCATATTGCAGCTGTAAAAGGCTGTGAAATATTGGTGAGCAAGTGAACAGTTCTTGAAGATGATGTGTTGGAAGCAGGAAACATTGTCAATCTAAGAATCTGGGTGACCTTGACAAGTGCTAAACTATGATGTCATGGTGACTAGGAAATGCATTTTTAAAACTTCAGGTCTTGTTGGTTGTTTCTGGTATCTAGTAATTAATGTTTACCAAAGGTAGTCCAGGAAAGGGAAATTGGTGAAGGTTTGGAGCAGGGGTGGGGATCCCTTTTTCCAGTTGGGAGCCATTTGAATATTTCTAAGATCATTCCGGGGCCGCAGAGAATTATCAATTTGAAAATTACCTGGCTTTGTTTGGTCAAACAATTAACTCACCCCTAATGTGATGGCTGGAGCTTCTCCTTTTTGGTGCAGTTGTTATGTTAGGTGATATCGATCTTGTTGCTACTCACAACTCCTTTTCTAGGTTTGCTTCAGTCTAGAGCACAGTCAACTCTTTGTGATCAGTTTTGTAAAGCATGTACATTACATAGGAGATGCTGGGACTCCTGCATACACATCACATGGCAGATGGTGGGACTGTTGTATATATTCTCCACTTAGGAGACAACAGAACTACTGTATATACATCACATAGGAGACACTAGGATTCCTGTATTTACATTACATAGGAGATGTTGGGACTGCTTTATACCTCAAAGGGTTCATTCATTTAGATTTTGTGTACTATTAAGGTACCATCACACGGGGCGACGGGGCTGCGGATGTCGGCGGCGACTGGTGGGTGCGCGCACTTTTTTGGCACCCCGCCAGCGTCACAGTCCCCCATTTACACTGGGCGACATCTCCAGCCCCGCGCCGGCGAGCTGTCAGGCGGCATCGCCGCCGGGGTGTCTGAAAACCCCAGTGGCGATGCAGGACAATGGGAGCCTATGGCTCCCATCGCCTGTCAGGTCGCCGGCGGCCGGTTACATGGGGCGATGTGTCCACATCACCCCAGATCGGTCGCCTGGTTTCAGAGCACTGCTCTGAAACCAGGCGACCTCCCGGCGATGCCGACATCGCCCCTTTACATGAGGCGACGTAGGGGCGATGTCGCCGCTGATAGGCCACGCCCCTACGTCGCCGATGTAATCGGCGGCAATGTCGCCCCATGTGACAGGCCCTTTAGACTTGGGTCTCTGAGGGATCATATGATTCCTGGAATGGATGTGCCTCAGCTGATATCATGTGACTGTTTCTGGGTTAGATGCTCTATGTTAGGAAGGTCCTAGCAGGTACATGGTGGAGAGACCATGTGTGTGTGGAGCATGCCAGGGCTCCTGAGAGGTTAACAGACTTGAAAACCATGTGTCTACTGTTGCAGACAGCAGACGCCCAGAGTGAGTGGAGGTTAGGATACATCCACCAGGATACTTCTGGAGAAGTGTATCTAAATCTGGGCGGGTGTATCTGTGTGTGAGTTATTGGACTGAGAAAAATAGGCAGGAGGTGCGCTTCTAAGGGCATTACCCGGTGATCTAGTGAGGGGTGGGTGGGGAGTTAGAAAGCCACTATCCTGTCCTGGTTGTACTGCCTGTACAACCAGAATCTGCACCATGCGGTGGTTTGCTGTACCCCGAGCAAGGCTAGGCACTTCCGGGTACGCAGCAGCTCATGTGATGATGACATCTCTGCAGGTCCTGTGAGCAAAGTCCACAGCATCGCACACTAATCCCCCAGGAGGGATAAATGAATGCAAATTGTAGAAGTGCACCCAGTATTCACCATTGATCCGGGTGAACACCTGATGAAGGCGGGCATGACCGCCAAAACAGGTTGTGATATGATTAAACTACCCTAAGATCGATCACCGTCTCTGGTATCTTCTCTGGCACCCGGCTTACACACCACTACTTTTACAATTTGAGTTATTGGACTGTAATACTGTGTGTATCTACGTTCCTGTAAAGCCAAATGAAGGCTCCTGCTAATGTTTCTTTGCCTGGTTTATGAAGATGTGAATAAACCTAATGAACTTTTAAATTGAATTGTTTCTTTTTTTGGCTACCTTGAGGACCAGCAACAAGCACTAGGGTCAGTGGGGCTGCCCCGCTGCTTTCTTCATCTGTGAGACGGGAGCAAGGTCCGTACCAACTCTGCGCACAGAGTACATTCAGTACTGACCTACTTGAAGACCTAATCCTTCAATGGTGAATACTGGGTGCACGTGTTAACACTACAAGTAACAATTTAAACAGACGGCAGCTGGCAAAATGCGGCTGCTGGCCTGAGCACTGCTGTCGCCAGGAATGTGCCCGGGGGACGCAGAAAAGGTAATCTGGGGTCGTAGGTTCTCCACCTCTGCTCTAAAGGGTATGCTGGTAAAAGTTTTGGTACCAGATACCACAGGACACCTTCAGAGGTCTCATGGAGACCTGATTGAATAAAATTAGACTGCTGATTTGACAATATTAGGCAGATGACTTTTTTGTATATTTTGTTTCTTCACAAACAATACAGCTGTCCTCTCCATCTCCATAAAAGGTATACGCTACTTTTCAGCCATCCTAGGCATGCCCTACTTTTATCTTTTTGCTCATAATTTTAGAAAGCTCCCATTGATGTGGTGTTATTGCCTTTGGGTGTCCATTCAGGATCTTGGGAAAGTTACCTGATTCTTACTGGGAGCCAGCTTGGTTGTCACTTTGCTTTGACAGACGTCGACAGAGCTATAATATCTTTGATAGAGGAGGATGAATGGAGGACTCAAGCATTATTGTTTCTCCTCCAATATCTTAGCGCTCCTTCACTTACAGATTCCTACCTTAGTACTTATTTTCTCCTCAGCGTTTGTCTCAGTTAATAATCACTTTCCTGCAGTTACACTTTTACATCAAGATTTATTATTGTTATCAATCATTTTGCAAAGTTCTTTTTTTACTTTTTTGACATCTTGTTACTACATCTGACACTAAAGGTACCTTTACACGCCGCTATAGAAGGTTGGAAACAACCGGGTGTCTCACGTGCACGAGCACGTTCCAACGGTTGCAAACGGTACCCGATACCGCCTTTACACGCCGCTACAAGGTGCTCTACAGAAGGTTTAATCTATCCCTGGATGCACCGACGGGTGCCATAAGTTACCTTCTGTAGAGTACCTTCCCTCATTTACACACCGCTACAGAAGGTAATATGGGAGGACCTGGGGCAGCAGGGACAACACATAGGTGTGCCAGATTTGTGCGATGATTGGACAATGCAATAGCATCATGATTGGCCAGCCAGCGCAGGAAGGCTGGCTAATACATGATGCTATTGCAATTGTGTAGTGTAACTGGTCAGCTCCTTAAATATGCTGCCCTATGCAGGGACAACCAATCGTAACGTAGGAGCTTCCACCAATGATCGCTGAAGGGGGGCGGTGTCCCGGAGGCTGTGTCACGCCCCAGGGAGTTCACTAGGTGTCGGATAAACCTTCCTGTACCTCATTTAGACGCTGCTACCATCGGGTTGAAACCAACCTGTTTTAGAGCACTGCTCTGAAACGGGTGCCGACAGTGACGGGTGGCAACAACCTAGTTTACACGCCGCTACCTCGGGTTGATTTGACGGTGCAAGATACATTTGTCTCCGACACCCGGTTGTTTCTAACCTTCTGTAGTGGCGTGTAAAGGTACCATAATGGCACGCCTATGTGGTGTCCCTGCTGCCCTAGGTCCTCCCATATTACCTTCTGTAGCGGCGTGTAAATGAGGGACGGTGCTCTACAGAATGTAACTTGTGGCACCCGGCGGTGCATCCAGAGATAGATTAAACCTTCTGTAGAGCACTTTGTAGCGGCGTGTAAAGGCGGTATCGGGTACCGTTTGCAACCGTTGGAACGTGCTCGTGCACGTGAGACACCCGGTTGTTTCCAACATTCTGTAGCGGCGTGTAAAGGTACCATTAGTGTCTAAAAGCACAAAACATCATAGTGGTTGTGTCCAGCAGTACAAAATGTTCCATCATGATCAAAATGTGAACATGATGTCTGATATTTCAGCAGTACATTATAGCTTACAGGGAGCAAAGCATCATAATGTAATGCACACATAGGATAGGAAACTACAGTCTTTCATTTGCTGCATCTCCACCCAACTGGTTCCTGTACAGACTAGTTCTCCAACTGCGCAATCCTTAAAGGCAACTGCACAGACTGAATATCAATAACTGCAGGACTAGATGATGACTGCTCGAG
The DNA here is from genome assembly GCA_033576535.1 of Allobates femoralis. Taxonomy (NCBI): domain Eukaryota; kingdom Metazoa; phylum Chordata; class Amphibia; order Anura; family Aromobatidae; genus Allobates; species Allobates femoralis. Next base: position 101,678,051 of record JARQOC010000010.1, on the reverse strand, counting down.
CCTCGCTTCCTGATCGGCCGTTGAGAGTTTCACATTCATCCTAAGGAACCAGTGGAGACGTTTCTAAGCACAACAATACAATAAGGCAAGCATACTTCATTACCCTCATATCCTCTTTGTCCCACAACCCCAGGCAGTTATTCAACCCATTTAACTCCCTCCTCCGCCCCCACTGCCCCCTCCTACTTCTCGTATATCTGCAGAAGACTTTGCAACATACTTCACAAACAAGATCGATCAGATCAGACCAGTCTTTGCTACCCAACCACCACAACCCCCATATATACCTGACCACTCCTCTCCCCCACTAACCCTCCTCCCCTCCCTCACTGAAGGAGAACTTGCACACCTCCTCTCCAAATCGCACCTCACCACTTGTGCACTGGACCTCATCCCATCCCACTTCCTCCCCAACCTCACCACAACACTTATCCCAGACCTAACCCACCTCTTCAACGTATCACTAACTCCTGATACCTTTCCTTCTGCTTTCAAACATGCAACAATTACACCTATCTTAAAGAAGCCATCCCTTGACCACACTTCTACATCCAGCTACTGGCCCATATCCCTGCTCCTGTTCGCTTCCAAACTTCTTGAAAAGCATGTCCACACAATGCTCTCATGCTACCTCTCATCCAACTCTTTCTTTGACGACCTTCAATCCAGCTTCTGCCCCCACCACTCCACTGAAACTGCCCTGACCAAAATTACTAACAACTTACTCGCAGCCAAAGCTAACAGATAGTTCTCTGTCCTCCTCCTTCTTGACCTGTCCTCTGCATTTGACACAGTCGACCACTGCCTCCTATTACAGATCCACTCTTCCATTGGTATCATTGACCTTGCCCTCTCTTGGATCTCCTCCTACCTTCTGTGGTACCCACTGGGACGGGGTACTCGGTACCGGGCCGGGTCGCTGCTGGGGATGTCATAGAGGTCCTGGTCCGGACCGTGTCCCGGGTTCTCATAAGTAAAAGGGGATATATACAAAGGATACAGTTTGTCGTGACGCCACCCACGGTTTGTGGTCAATGATGGGACCACTGCTGCTGCAGAACCTCCGAGGATGATGTTAGGCAGCTGTAGATGGAATAGCTCTCCGCGGGTAGAGCTGGGTTCCCCGGGGCAGTGATAGTTAAAGTTTATGATGGTTATGATGGGGGGTTGCAATAGGTGCAGTTCACTTACTTTCCTGCTGCTGGAGCCTTCTTCCAGCCAGTGTGTAGAGCTGACAGGCTGTGGCTCTCCAGGTGGGACCTTTATGCTGTCCTGCTGGAAGAAATCAGTCACAGACAAGGGTGCAAAGATATAGTAAAGTTCTGTCTGTAGGGAATCACACACGGGAGTCTGAAGCAGGGTTCACCGGGTTTTACTGTGCAGTTTTCTCAGTACAATAGAAAGAAGGAGACCAAAGATGTTTTTGTGACCCAGATTAAATCACCCGAAAGTCCACACAAGGCAATTGCAGTACAAATAATTTATTTAAGTAACTGGTGGTACAAAACAGGCAGAGTCATATAGTGAACATAGGACAGTGTGGAGAGAGGGAGGTGGGAGATGAAGGCAGGAGATGCAAGGGACGAAAATACCCTCACCCTGGTTGCAGAGGATAAAGTGCCTGTGCTCATTGAGGGACAACAAAAAAGCAGCGCAAGCGCTGCATGAAACTGCCACCTAATCTATGCGGTCAGAACTACAGGCAAATCGACTGACACTTACCCATGTGTGTAATTACAGGGGTCCGGTGCACTCCCGCCTCCGTCTCAGGGGCCCCGACACGTGTTTCGCGTCCGGCTTTCTCAAGGGGCGAGTGGTGCTGGGTGCTCTAAGTGACTGGCTTATATGTGTGAGCGGGCAACAGCTGCAGCTTGTTTGGCTGCATGACGCACCTACCCGCTGGAAGTGGAGCGGCGGGGAGGACTCTCCTGGGTGCGCTGTGGTCGGGAAGAAAACTTCCCATGACATCACATCCGTTGCACATCCATTATGGAGGTCCCCGTCACCGTAAACTTCCGGCGGTTCAGTGCGCATGCGCGCGCTGCTAGCCACCATTTTGGAGAAGGACAAAAGAGCTCTTTTTTGCCCTTCTCCCATGATTATAGTATTTTGATAGAATCTATCATTATCAGTGGGGGCAGTGATGGAAGGGCTATTGGCGATCATGGGCAGGGGGTAGCGAGGGAGATTACCAGAAGTAGGACTAATTAACGCACAGTGATAGCAAAGCTACACTATAGGGGATACACAGGAGGGGGGAGGAGGAAGAAGAGGGAGAGACATATAAAAAGTGGGGGCTAGAGACACTGTCCTATGTTCACTATATGACTCTGCCTGTTTTGTACCACCAGTTACTTAAATAAATTATTTGTACTGCAATTGCCTTGTGTGGACATTCGGGTGATTTAATCTGGGTCACAAAAACATCTTTGGTCTCTTTCTTTCTATGCTTCATTTGATGTGTGCCCAGTACTATGACTGTTCCTGGTCCTTTATATATTTATATTTCTCAGTACAATAGTTCACTTCTTAACACGAGTTACAGGCATTCTACTCCGGTTTTGACTAGACCCCCTGCAGCCAGGTTGTCACGCTGGGACCCCTCACTCTCTCTAGTGTCCTTCCCAGGCTGTGATCTCTTTCTCTGTGTGTGTCTCCGGACAGTATAGTGGCAGCTCGGACCCCTGTGGGTCCTCCTGGTTGCTACTGTGCTTTCTGTCCTTAGGGTGGGAACTCCACCTTAGGATTGGAGCTCCCCGTCGGTGAATCTGGGGATACCGGGTAGATCTTCAGTTCCCCGTCAGAGCCGACACTCTGCTGTGTGCCTAGCCTCCAATAGTCCTCTCCCGCAAGGCACTATCAGGCTCCCTCTGACCCGTGTGATTCCAGCTTCAGTAGGGAAGACTTCTCTCCTAGTTAGTCAGTGCTGCTGATCTGTCCCGTTCCTCACACTTTTCTGGGGTGCTGGCTATGGACGAGCTTTCTCTCCATGGTTTCTGTGACTCTGTGGATTCTGCATCTCCATCAGCCCCACTCCTCCAGAACGTGTGTGTCTTTCTTTCTGCTCTTGTTTGTTCAGCTTTCTGTGTCTTGGCTGCTCTGGATTTCTCAGCCCACTTGGTCTTTCCTGGTCTTTTCAGCTCGGCACCCTCGGCCTACTAACTCCTTACTCCTCCTCTTCCTCTATTTATACCTTCTGTTACCTGACCTACATGCGTTCCCACCCACTGTCCTCTAAACCCACCACCCCTTGTCCGCCTAGATTTCTGGGCTCCAGGTTGGGTGCTGCCTCCTAGTGGTGTGTGGGATGTCTGTGAGGGGCGCCACATTTCCAACCACCCATTTAGTGTCTCCCACTCCCACACGACCTCCTCGCCCCATCCCCTCTCTGTTGGGGGTCCCTCAAGGCTCTGTCCTGGGGCCCCTCCTTTTTTCAATCTATACCCTTGGTCTGGGACAACTCATAAAATCCCATGGTTTCCAGTATCACCGGTACTCTGATGACACTCAGATCTACCTTTCTGGCCCTGACGTCACCTCTCTCCTGTCCAGAATCCCAGAGTGTCTATCAGCCATATCCTCCTTCTTCTCCTCTCGCTTCCCAAAACTCAATGCAGACAAAACCGAACTCATCATCTTTCCTCCATTTCACACACCTTCCTTACCAGATCTATCTATCACAATAAATGACATCACACTTGCCCTTTACCTGAAGTCCGCTGCCTCAGAATAACCCTTGACTCTGCCTTGTCCTTCAAACTGCACTTCCATGCACTTGCCACCTCCTGCCGCCTCCAACAAAAATATTTCCAGAATCCGTCCTTTCCTCAACCCTCAGTCTACTAAACTACTAGTGCATGCCCTCATCTTCTCCCGTCTCGACTACTGCAACCTCCTCCTCTGTGGACTCCCTGCTAACACTCTTTCACCACTCCAATCTGTCCGACTAATCCACCTCTCTCCTCGCTATTCCTCCACTTCTCCCCTCTGCAAATCCCTCCACTGGCTCCCAATTCCCCAGCGTATCCAATTCAAACTACTAACATTGATTTACAAAGCCGTCCACAATCTGTCTCCCCAACCATATATCTCTGAACTAATCTCCCGATATCATCCAACTCGTAATCTTCCTCCCAAGACCTCCTTCTTTCCTCCACACTTGTATGTTTCTCATCTAACCGCCTGCAAGACTTTGCCCGAGCATCCCCTGTTCTCTGGAATTCTGCACCTCAAAATGTCTGACTATCCCCTACACTCGGAACCTTCAAGCGGAACCTAATAACCCATCTCTTCAGAACAGCCTACAACCTGCAATGACCACAGTGCCACTGGACCTGGTGCCCCACCACCACTTGACCTGGCGCTCCACTACCATCGGACCCGGCGCTCCACCACCATCGTACCCGGGGCTCCACCACCACTTGAGCAGACCCAACCTACTGTCTCTCTCCCGATTGCCCTGTAGAATGTAAGCCCGCAAGGGCAGGGTCCTCTCTCTCCCCTCTGTATCGGTCTGTCACTGTTAGTTTGTTCATTGTATTTTTAACTTGTTTGCATGTAACCCTTTCTCATGTACAGCACCATGGAGTCAATTGTGCTCTATAAATAATAATAATAATATCAACAACATAAATTATACACCTTTGATTGATAAGAAGCAGAAATAGTGTGCACCTGAGATATCCCTCCAGCTAGGGATCTCTAGGATAGTCCCTGTCCCAAAAATTACCTCTGAAGGTGAGGATGCCTGGGTCTCGTACCTTGCTAGGCTCTTGGATAGGATTCACCTAGATTCTCCGCCCAAAATAAAGTGAAGTGGCTGGAGAGGAGGGAAACACACAGGGAAACCTAGCAAGGCAACAGGTATAGCAGTGATCCAGAATATCTCCAAATAGAAGCTTTGCTGTTGCAACAGCAATAACTACTCAGCTTTACAATGGCAAGCTCCTCCACAGGTAGCTATACAAGTTTTTTTAACATGGAATGAGGTCAAAAGGTGGTTAGATGTAGTGGAAAGTGAGGGTAATTATAAGCTACATCTGAAGGCCAAGAGAATACTCATCCATCAGTGAAAAGGTTCTTCACCCCTTCAGTATAGCAGAGAAAGTGTGGCACCTCTGTGGACCGGTCGCCACAAGATGGTGCAGCAGCTGGGACTGGTAAGTCAGTCACCCCACATACACACCCAACACATCCCCCGATCCCAAGTCTAAGTTACTTCATGTCTAGAAATGGGATAGCGGGAGGAGCAAGGTGGAGAGTGGAACGTTAGGTGAAGACCCGGTAAGGGGTGGGAACCGAACACCAGAACAAAAAGGACAGTTACACAACACCAGGACCTTTTGAGGCTAGTTGAGTGGAGAAGGAGAAATAGTGAGAGAACAAGAGACACCAGATACCCATCAGCCAGAGACACCAGGCGAAAAGAACATGGACCCTGCGGCCTTTGCCACCTTATGGCTAGCCCGAGTCCCAGACTGAGAACCAAGGGAAGACAGAGGGGGTCAAAGGTGAACCCTGGGGACCGTGAGGGACCAAGCTGGAACCAGTGTGCCGCCTCTGCTGAAGTGGCAGGGAAGCTGTATGTCTCAACCACGAACCCTGGCAGGGTGTAGGGTCTTTATGTCCCGATACCCAACCTCCTGCACAGCGAAAGGAAGGCCATCGAACTAGGGCTAGGAATCCCGGAAGAGTGCCCACAGACAGCCTGTGACCGCTGGACTATAGTTAGTGTGCAGAACAGAGAGGAGAGAGACCTGAGAGGAACATGAAAGGGGGTGTCGCAGACAAGCCATCCCAGCTGCTGATAAAGCCCTGGAGCCGCTGTTGCACTGAACTGTGCTGTAACATCTAACGAGTGAAGAAGGACATCCGGTAAAAGTTCAGATCTGTGTGAGACTTTATTTGTGTGCTTGAAAGGTGGAAACTGATGCCATGTGCCAGCAGCAGGAGACAGCCCAAAGGTACCGACACTGTGCATTACATTCAAACACACTACGCAGTAGCCCTGGGGTCAGCCATACCTGTGGAGGGCGCAAGAACTCAATTGCAATCTCCATCATCCCCAGAGGTCCCGACTGCAGCGGTGGCTACATCTGGCCACAAACCATGGGTGGTGTCACAACTTAATTTTTTAATTTTAATTTTTATCTTTCTTTAATCCATTTTTACAATCCCCTTTTTATTGCTCGCCCGACGAGGGGATCACGGATCAGGTCATGCCACTGTGACATCCCGCAGCTCCAGGCAACGACGAGAGGGCCCGGTTCCAAGTATCCCACGGTCCCCGCCAGGGATGAGACACAAGCACCTCAATAAAGCTGTGATCAAATGAGCTCAATAGCAGACCTGTGTTTAAACACTGAGACTTTCTCACCTCAGGTCTGCCAGAGGTGACAACAGGACACGGTACACTCATGACATATATACTGCATAATGTGTATTTTTTTGGAGTCCAGTAGGTGGTTGTAATCAGTGATCAACAGCTTTGCCTGTGTGCCCAATTATCCAGGAAAAGGGATCATTCACAGATTAGGACCACCCCCTTGACCTCCAATTATCCAGGAAAAGGAATCAATCGCAGATTAGAACCACCCCCTGACTACCAATTATCTAGGAAAAGGAATCAATCGCAGATTAGGACCACCCCCTGACCACCAATTATCTAGGAAAAGGAATCAATCGCAGATTAGGACCACCCCCTGACCACCAATTATCTAGGAAAAGGAATCAATCGCAGATTAGGACCACCCCCTTGACCTCCAATTATCCAGGGAAAGGAATCAATCGCAGATTAGGACCACCCCCTGACCACCAATTATCTAGGAAAAGGAATCAATCGCAGATTAGGACCACCCCCTTGACGGCCAAACCAAGAATAAGCAAGATTTTTTATTATTAAAAGTTATGCTAATTCCTTGTCCACAGACATCCATATTGTTCTCTAAAGTATGTTTCCCATAAATTGTACAGAATTTACAAGCTGGCAAATTCTAATTACCAATGTACTTTGATTTCCAAATATGCCCCAATGTCCGTGTTTATATATCCCACATCTGGTTAAAGTACTTACTACTTCCAGAATATAAAGGTTGTAATACAATGCGGAAAAAACGAGTTTTCAGACTAGTAAAAGCTCAGCCATAGTATATAGCACCACCAAGAGTCTATGGGAAGATATAGCAAGTGTTAGAAAGTGATGCCTGCGCAGGCATCTCAAGCTGTCAGCTTACACTGCAGTGAGAACAAATCACTGCTAAGTGAAAGAAAAGCACTACTATAAGCAAACTCTCAGGGAAGAGCAGCAACTTACCCAATTAAAGTAATCAGACTATAACTGCAGTCCAGATAAAGAACAAAAGACCCATCTAAGAAGTACTAATATTTAAATCACTACTAAGGAGAATATACATAAGAACTAACTAATAAGTAGAAACTTGGATCTCAGTATATTTCAACCCTATAGAAATAGGACACAACATCCTCTAAGAGACACCTCTGCTAAACCCTAAATAAAGCATTTCAAGTTACTAATCAACATAAAACAGTTAATTTGGCTCCTAAACCCTCTTTGACAGAATACTATGTCAACTAAACCTAGGGGACTCTCAAATAACAATTTGACCGAACTAAAAATGGATTCCAACTTAAACACTAAAAATAAAACTCAAAACCTTGTCTACAGCCCAAACAAAGTCATTAAAAATAAAGACAAAACCCACCAAGAAGGGAAAAAACTGGAAAAGGAGGAGCACGCAGAGGACCTAATGATCTTCGAACCCACGATCACAAGCACAAAAAGGAAAGAGATTAGCTCACCACCTCAAAGTAAAACCAAGCAAAAAGAGACTGAACTGAGTCAAGCACAAATTAGGAGTCCAGCCAGACAGAGAATTAAGGTCTCTCAAGAAAATACAATACATGCAACTAATCCAGAAATAGGGAATCCACCAGACAGAGACTTCTTTCTGCAACTCTTCACATCTCTAAAGGAAGAGATTAAAGAACAATTCTCTGAAGTAAAATCTTCCATTAACGCAATAAATTCCAGAATGGATACAATTGAAAAAAAAGTAGAAGATCTTAAACTAGATGTCAAGACCCAACATACGGAACTAACCAAAGCTAAAAACGACATTAAAATGCTCACAGACAGATTAATCGACAGGGAAGATCGCGATCGCAGATCCAACTTGAAGATAAGAGGAATCCCGGAATCGGTTAAACCCCACGACTTAATTTCCTACACCAAATCCCTTATAAGAAAAGTATGCCCTTCCATACCAGAAATTGAAACCTCCATTGAAAGGGCTCACAGACTCCCCAAGCCACAACGCCTACCCGATGAAATACCACGAGACGTCATAGTAAGATTCACATTCTACCAAACCAAAGAAAAAATCAACAACTATGCAAGAGAAAAGATCCATCTGCCATCTCCCTATGAGAAATTGAGAATATTCTCGGACATCTCAAAAGACACAATGCAAAGAAGAAGGTCTTTAAAACCCATTACAGAAATCCTACAAAAAAACCAAATAATGTACAGATGGGGAAGACCCTCTAATACCATCATGTTCTCCTACAAACAGAAAAACATAACAATTGAAGATACCGAAACTGGACTAAAGATACTAAAAAACCTCCACATCACTGAATAATGACCCCCAACAAATGAGAGGTCCGAACACGAAGGCACCTAAGGCTGAAACACGAGCCTATTAAGGAAGTTCACAACGTTTTTACTGATAACTTCCTGCTCAAACTTACATTTATTAGACTTAGTACTAGTTTGTGTACTTTCTCCCCTATACTTTCCCTAAAACTTACCTCCCTCTCTATCTCAACTAAAGTGTCCCACCTAACAACAGAGAAATATTAATTGCAAGAATGTCTATAAAATTCATGACTGTAAATGCCAATGGGCTAAACTCTCCACAAAAGCGTTTCCACCTGTGGAAAGAATTAACTAAAAACCATGTGGAAGTAGCTGGAGTCCAAGAAACAAGATTCGCAGTAGAAAAACTACCAAAATTCAGTAACAAAAAGTATCCACACATATTTCTTTCGTCAAATGTAAAGAAAAGAGCTGGAGTCGCAATCATAATTAACAACTCATTAAAATTTGAGGAGATCAAAACCATAAAAGACAATGAAGGCAGATTTATAATAATTACCTGTAAACTAAATGACGTGATTTACACACTAGCTAACATCTACGCCCCCAACAAAGGACAAACGACTTTCATAAAACGATTCCTCAAAACAGTTCAGGAAATTCAACAAGGCACACTACTAATATTTGGAGACTTTAATGCAATACCCAATCCTATCCTAGACACATCCAATAAATCAAGAAATACCAATACACAAATAGACGGACTTATCAGAGACGAAGAACTTTATGACGTATTTAGATGTCTACACTCATCCTCAATTGAGTTCACTCACTATTCAAATGTTCATAGATCTTTTTCAAGAATCGACCTGGTATTGACAAATATACATTCCCTTCATAAAATCAAATCAATCACTATCCTACAAAAATCTTGGTCAGACCACTCGCCCATAACCTTCGAAACTTCTAACAATCATCCCTTTAACAAAAACTCACCATGGAGAGCTAATTCATACTTATTCTCACATCCCAAATATAAAATAAAAATACAAGAAGAATTACGAAACTACTTCAAAGTCAACGACACTAAAGATGTATCCATCGCAACTTTGTGGACAGCACATAAAGCTGTAATTAGAGGAATCCTAATTCAACTGAACGCACAACATAAGAAATCACTTCAAAGCCAAACAAAAAAAATCAACCAAGACATCAAGCTACTAGAGGAGGATATCATCACAAATCCGTCAGATGCAAACCATCAAAAATTGCTGAAACTGAGAATTGAACTCAAAACTTTATTAACTCATGAATTTGACAAAATTGTAAGACTTTCCAAATCAAAATTTTACTCAAACATTAACAAACCAACCAAAACTTTCGCAAACCTCATTAAAATTCACAGAACCAAAACTAATATACACCAAATTAAAAACAAACTTGGACAAATTGAAAAAAACCCACCGGAAATATCCAAAACTTTTGCGGAATTCTATCGGAATCTATACAATCTAAAAGATGACATTTCTGAACCAAAACCTTCAAAATCTAATATCAAAAAATTCCTAGACGAAATTACCCTCCCATCTCTAACTAAGGAAGAACTAAATAAGCTTAATGAGCATTATACTGAAAAAGAAATATCACAAACCATACTTTCATTAAGCAAGTGCAAATCGCCAGGACCAGATGGAATACAAAATGAATACTACCTAAACAATGAAACCATTCTCACTCCCTATTTAACGAAACTAATAAATTCCCTAACTGATAAGGATCTTAAGCTACCCCAAGAGATGCTACAAGCAATTATCTCAGTCATCCCAAAAAATAAAGGAGACAAAGACCTAGTATCCAATTTCAGACCCATTTCACTACTAAACACTGATTTAAAAATAATTACTAAAACAATTAACTCAAGAATTCAGCGTATACTACCAAACCTAATAAACAATGACCAAGTAGGTTTTACTATAAACAGAAACTCAACTGATGCAACTAGACGAATTTTGAACTTAATATCACACTCAGAAATAACGAATAACCAATTAGTGTTGGTCTCTGTCGATGCCGAAAAGGCATTCGACAGAGTCCAATGGGACTATCTTTTTGAAGTCCTCCAAAAATTTGGATTTCAGGGAAGTATTTTAAGCTCTATTAAATCTCTTTATAGTAACCCATCAGCTAGAATCCTCACAAACAATCACCTCTCTGACCCAATCCCTCTGACGAACGGAACAAGACAAGGATGCCCTCTTTCCCCTTCATTATTCAACCTATTTATTGAACCATTAGCACAGAAGATTAGGATGAACCCAAACATAACGGGCTTAAACATAAATCAAACTGATTACAAAATATGCTTATTTGCAGATGATATTATTTTGACCCTCACCAATCCAATTTCTTCCATCCCCAATTTCTTAACTACTATACAAGATTTTGCAAATATTTCTTCTTATAAAATCAATATTGAAAAAACCCAGGTCTTAAATTTTAATCTAAACGAAATCACAATGAAAACTCTACAACAAATTACGCCATTTAATTGGAAAGCCGGAAACTTAAATTACTTAGGTATAACAATCACAACATCAACTAATAACACTTACGAAACTAACCTTCAATCGCTCTACAAGAAAATACAAAATGACATCATAAATATTTCTAAAACTGAACTTTCACTGATAGGAAAAATCGAAGCATATAAGTTATTCGTCCTTCCCAAAATTCTCTATGTATTTAGATCAATCCCTCTACATCTTACGCAATCCTGGTGTAAAAAATTACAAACCCAACTTGCTAAATTTATATGGGGAGGGAAAAAACCAAGGATCTCTCTGCCCACAACACAAAAAAGCAGAAACAAAGGAGGACTGGCAGTACCAAATATCTCAGCCTATTATCACGCTACAATTATTAAACTAAGCCAGAAATGGTGGGACGTCTCTAATAAACCAAAATGGGTAGAGCTCGAAAAACCCAACAGGAAAATAGAAGATCTTAGATGGCATCTACTGACCTATCTTTCCGGAAAAAACAAAAAGCTACCGAAAGAACCTATACTCAAAACAACAATTCGTGCATGGAGATCACTTGTCTCAGTTACTTCCAAATCCCAACCAAAGATCCCCCCGAAATGGATCCCAATAGACGCTCTTTCAGCTTTCTCAAAAGGCCTCAAAATTAAAACGTGGTCAGACAAAGGGATAAAAACCTTAGCAGACATTATGGACAACGAAAACCAACTTCTACCTTTGTCACTACTTCAAATTAAATTCAAACTATCCAGCGAGGACCAACCAATCTGGAATAAATTGAAAATACTTCTTGGTAACCTCAATGACAAAATTCACCTACCACTTATCGTGACCCAACTATTCAGATTTGGACAAGCTAAAATTTTTTGGAATCTAAGAAACATATATTCTGAATTCAACATAGACTCAAAAATCACAGAACTACCAAATATGGAAACATGGGCCAAAGAACTTCACACGCCAATAGAATTGGAATCCTGGAAATGGCCTACAAAAATGTCCACAAAAGTATAACTAATGCATCTCTTCTAGAAAACTTCTACAAAACTACCACAAGATGGTACTACACTCCAATTAAAATACACAAATTCGACATCAAACAATCCCCTATGTGTTGGAGGAACTGTGATAACTTAGGAACTTTAGAGCTATATACTATGGAGCTGCCCCTCACTTGAAGAATACTGGGGGAAAATTCAATTACTCATAAACGAAATATCCGAAGAAGAGATCTATTTAACACCGGAATTCACTCTACTTTTCATAGGCATAAACAAAGTTTGTATACAATCAAGAGCACTAGTTACTCATATAATTTTAACTGCCAAAACTCTAATAACACAAAAATGGAAGGAAACCACTCCACCTTCTTTTAACACCCTGATTAATACTATAGCGACACACAACGCATACGAATGGACGCACGCAGCAAGAAATAATCTACTGAAGAAATATGCAAAAAAATGGACACCTTGGAACAAAGCATTTCCTACAAATAATGACCATCTTGAAGTGGAACACGAACAGCTTTAGCTAATGAATTGGAAACTTCCCCCCCCCCCCCCCCCCCCATCGTGCCCTACTTTTCCCCCCCCCCACTACTATCTCTTCCTTTGACCTTATTGTTGTTTATCAGAATTCTACTGTTAACTAAAGTTTACCGACTTAGATATTGAAAAACTTAAATTCCTATTGAAAAATGTTATTGTTAATCAATTACCAGTTGATGTTCATTTTATTAATTCAATAAAAATATTTGAACAAGAAAGTGATGCCTGGTCGACTATCAAATTCATTTACTATAAATTTTTAATTTACTGGTATTTAAAGAAGCAATCCAGATAAAAGAAAGTTAAATGTGCTTAAAACTAGCAACTTTTACAATGGCTACCCATGAGGCACTCCAGAGTCTCCCCTGCCACCAGTTCGGTGTTGAACTAATGTGTGTGTGTTTGATGTGTGTGAAATAAGTATTGAACACTATGGCCTTGTTCACACATACCTGTGTTTTTGGCATTCTCTGTGTTTTTTAGCTGTTTTTAAAAAACGCAGATGCGTTAACGCATGGTACACTTAAGTGTACATGTGTTTTTTAGCTACACAGGCATTTTTTTTCCCCCATTCCAAAAAACGCTGCATGCAGCGTTTTTTTGGGTGCTGTAAAAAAACCCATGTGATTTCTTAAAAACGCATGCATGCCTTGTTCACACACACCTATGCGTTTTTTTAGCACTTAGAAAAACTGATCAGTTTTTCTAAGAGTGCCAAATAGTGTCCCCTGTGGGTCTGAAAGTGTTTTTGAAGTTTTTGGACTTAGTCATTTTTTCACCAAAAACGCATGTAAAAACGCATGCGTTAACGTATGGTGCCTATATGTGCCATTTAAAAACGCATGCGTTTCCCATAGGGCCCCATGTTAAAAAAACACATGCGTTTTTTTACAGCACCCAAAAACGCTGCATGCAGCGTTTTTTGGAATGGGGGAAAAAAACGCAAGTGTAGCTAAAAAACGCATGTACACTTAAATCTACCATGCGTTTGAAAAACAGCAAAAAAACGCAGAGAGTGCCAAAAACGCAGGTATGTGTGAACAAGGCCTTATATACAAATTTGATAAAACATAAAATGTGTTTTATATAGTAATACCTTGGTTTTCGTTGACTGCTATTATTGTCTGTTTCAGTTTTCAATTATTTTTTCCGTGAATTTTGCATGACCATAAGGGTGACCCATGTGTTCTCCTGCTTAGTGTATCATATCGATTCATATGGAAATAATTGCCTCGGTTTTCATTGGCTTCAGATTTCACCGATTGTGTTCGGACGGATTTGACTCACCGTGGCCGGGGACTCCGGTTTAGACAGGCTGTAGCTCCTTCCTCTTTGTCACGGGTGGGCCGCGCCTGCCGGTAGTGAGGCCCGGTTGAGTGCAGATCAAAAGTCGAAGACGTCTTGTAGGAACAGATTAAAGGGGTTAATTTATTCGTGACGCCACCTATGAGTAGTCCGGTAAGTCCTACCGACGCTGCGGAACCTCCGGGGGATGGATAGCAGCAAGATGAAACGCTCCCCACAGGCTGAGCGTTGATCCCCGGAGGCTGGAGCTGCTTAAGATGTTGTGCGGCAGCTGCGGTTACCTCAGCAGTGATAGGTGTCCCTCAGAGATCCGTAGTGTTCCTCCATTCTAGCTAAGTATTTGCCATTGTCGCCCAGGAATACCAGGTCGGGTACGGGGAGGCTGCTTCAATCCCTATCCAAGATGTACGTTATGGATGTTTTGGGGAGCCTTGGATCCCTCGGTGGGTACACCGCTGGTTAGACGACTGGAATTTGGCGGGTGGTGGGGTGCTCCTGTGAAGCTGCTCCTCCACGCTTCTGGTTCGCGTAGCAGAGGTGAACTGCTGCCAGCTTCGGTACCAGTGAACCGGCTGTGAGTTGGGCACGGGGGTCTTTTGGAACCCGTGGTTGGTAATGCCCGATCCCGGTTGTTCAGGCCTCAGGTGCTAACACCCGACCGGTGACGGCCCAGGGGCTGCACAGCGGTGCAGAGCCCCCGCTCCTACTCCAAGTTCAAGTCTCTCTCCAGACTCCTCTCAGAATCCTCTCAGACTCACTAACTAAAGTCTGTACTTCTCCTACACACTCCCCTTGCACTCCGCCCACCAGGACCTTGGATTGGCCCTCTATGTTAAGTGATGCATGCAGGGTTCGGATCTCTAAGTTAACCCAATGACTGCTGGGTCGGAGAATATTGCTGCTGCATTTATGGCTGCAATACCCTCCTGTGACGCACTCGTTGCGGGGCGCCACAGATTCGATGAAAAATGAGTTATCACTGTATATCTATAATATACAGCAGGTGAAATGAATATTGAACACATCACCAGTTTTCTAAATAAATATACTTCTAAAGGTTCTATTGGCATGAATTTCTCACCAGATGTCGGTAACAATCCATTCAATCCACACAGGCAAAGAAATCAAACCATAGATGTCCATAAATTGTGTAATAATGAGAAATGACAGAGGGAAAAGTATTGAACACATGAACAAAGAGTGGTTTAAAAAGCCATGGAATGTTCTGACACCGGCTGAAATCTATCAGTAATTAGAAAGCAATCCTGCCCCATAGTGAGAAATAACATCAGCTAGTTCAACTGATGGTCTATAAAAAGTGTATCATTTCTAAGGTGCCACACAAGAAACATCTCATGATGGGATAAAATCAGTGAGACGTCTCGAGACCTTCACAACCTTATTATTGAAAAGCATACTGATGGCATTGGTAAGAGACTAATTTCCAAATTACTGTATTTTTCTGATTATAAAACACACCGGACCATAAGACGCACCCAAGTTTTAAAGGAGGAAAATAGGGAGAAACATTTTACACAAAAAAATGTGGTCATGATTCACTATTATTGGGGAGGGGGGTCTGCTGCTGACACTATTATGGGGGTAATGGACCTCAAATTCTGTACTAATGTCCCCATCCTGGGCCCCTCCCAGGTATATCATCCCCCATCCAAGTATTTGTCCCTCAACCTGGTATATGGACCCCCATCATGGCACAAACGTAAAAAAAAATGATTATACTTGTCTCAGATTGCTCCCCATGCAGCAGGGTGATGCACTCTTTGCTTCCCATACTGAATGCTGATCAGTGTGCGAGCAGCGAAGACATCACTGTCATGCACCCCACCCTGCTCCGCTGTCAGTGTCACCTGACGGTATAAAAAGACAGAAGGACGTCGCGCAGTAGTAGGGGAATGAGAGACGGTGAGTATAATCATCCGTCCGCTGCCAGGGACCTCGCAGTTCCCACAACAATGATGATGTGAAGAAAGCAGTAAATGTCCACTTACATGATCGTCTACAGCTGCAGCAGCAACGGGTGATCAATTGTGCCGTCTGTTTAAAGGGAACCTGTCCCCCCTTTTGCGCATTCTAAACTGTGCCCACCATCTGTAACATGCTGTAATAGGAGTTCCTGCAACCCCTCTATGTGCCCAGACATCCCCCTGCATACCTGAATAATGCACTTTTACTCTGTCCCGTGCTGTATGGTAATCACCACTGAAAAGGTCTTCAACCGTACGATATTGCATATGCGATGTGGCATGATCGTGCTGTGTGACGGCGCAACTACGATTTGGAGCGCAACTTCCCCTATTCACTACAATGTTAAATGCTCGTTCCCTGGGTTGCTTATACCCAGCGCAAAAAAGTGGTGTACAACATTGTAGTTGTGTTGCCTGCCGATATCTCCCTGTGTGACATCTCCTATGCGATCTTGGACAAGTGCCAAAAACGTGCGCGCTCCCGTGCCGTCGTATCCAACATCGGAACGATATCGCGACGTGTAAAGGTACCCTATCACTTTCTTTTACTGGTGAAAACAGGAATCTCCAGAGGAAAATGAAGTGTAAAATACTTCCCCAGAAGTACTACACCTATTATTTACATATTCCAACTCACTGGTTGGTTTCTCATGTGCAACAGTCTTATGACAAAAATGATATTTCAATTTCACATTTCTGAAAAACTGATACAACTCCTTCTCCACAGAAAACCAATTTACATGCGTAGACATACAATAAGTGAGCCCTTTTTCTAATTCCTCTACTTGATTAGGTGTTATTTCTTTACCAGACAAATTGATGATCAATTCTGGTCCTTTTTCCGGTTCCCCTTAGGTCTAGTGTACAACTGGCAAAGAGATGGAAAAAATAAATGGCAAAGAAGAGTTTACTATAAAAAACGACATTTCAGTAGAAAAACTAGGAATGATAAGATTAATGAACTGTCTAACCTTCCTTTGTATAGACCGAGAACAAAATCTAGAGGACGACGAGGAGGGTGGAAACAACACCGGCAACAGAAAAAAGAAAGAAAAATCGAAAGGACAACAACAAAAGGGGAACCGGAAAAAGGACCAGAATTGATCTTAAATTTGAAAATTGAAAAATGACCTGAAATTTGAGATACAGAAAAATATACAAAAACTATTAGATGTGGCAAAAATAGGTGGAATAATTGACCAAAATTTAGATGACTTCCTAATTGAAAAAAATCCAGTGACACTGGTGTTATATCTTGTACCTAAGGTACATAAATCTTTAATTGACCCCCAAGGTAGACCCTTCGTGGCGGGAATAAATTCTATTTTTTATAATATTGGAATATTTTTGGAAAAAATCATGAGTCCTTTGCAGTCACAGCGAAGTCATATATCAAAGATACAGGGCATTTTCTTAATGAATTAAAAAATGATAAAGTGGAAATAAAATGTATACTGGCGTCCTTCAATGTTACATCATTGTACACCTCTATTAAACACGAAATGGGCATAAATGTGATTGCTGATTTTTTTTAAAACAACTGAGTATATAGACCCATGTAAACAGCTGATAGTAGACTTGTTAGAGATTGTCCTGAGACAGAATCATTTCATGTTTGGGGACAATTATTATCTGCAATTAATGGGAACCGCCATGGGGGCGCGAATAGCATGCTCGTATGCAGGGGCAGTCATGGCCTTTTTGGAAGAGAGTCATGTTTACATATCCCACCACTTCTCCAATGTGGAGAGGCCCACTATCTTTGTACCCCATATACCACACCATACCATCAATTTTTGTGTTCCCACAGTCTTGGAGGGATCTATCCACTGTGGGTTAGTGTCAGACCCATAGCGCTGGTTTTGTTTGTTAACTTCACCATTCACAAAAACGTTTGCCTCATCCCTCATCTGAAGGCCATTGTCTATGCTGTGAAGATACGAGATGTGCAGCATCTGAAACACCGGATACTGGAAGCCTGTGCTAGCATTTCTTCTGCAGTGTCGCTATCAGTGTGTCCAGAATGGGAGAAGAGGGTTACATTGATAATCCAACACAATGGGCAGCACTTTGAACACATTTTATAAGTGGTCATATACTTGTAAATAACTCATGAAAGAATAAAGATACGTTAAAATCAAGCACACCATTGTTTTTCTTATGAAATTCTCAATAAGATTGATGTACTTGGAGAAATTAGAACCGGATGGATAGAAGCCGCGCTGACCACAATAAGAGTAAGAGAGTAACACACACACTCTGTTTATTCAGCCTACGCGTTTCGTGGCAAACAGGCCACTTCATCAGGGTATCAAGATTCAACAGCACATCCAGTTATATATACACACAGGAACAATAAAAAAAAATCACAAAAAATGAAGCTCCACCCCCCTCTGACGTCACTTCCGGTGAAAATGCCCACTATAAGTCAAACGTATAAAATGCCCATTACATTGATTACAATACATTAAAAATACATTAAAACACAATAATCAGTATTTAAAATCTCATATGTTCTTCAATAAATAATTAAAACATTTTTGGTAAAAAGATAAACCAGCATTAGAACTAACCCTGGCAGGGGCATAAAACTCTCCTCTGGAGATTAAACCTCCGTCTTATACCACTTAACCAGCCAGTTGTCTTAGGCAAGAGCAACTGTTTAGCCAGGATCTACCAACTCAACCCATCCAAACAATTAAATATCCTCATTTACTTAGTACACAAAACCTTCTTTTTTATATAAAAAGTAAACAAATAATTATAAAAATATAAATTTCTTGTCTATAGGGATCTTTCAAGGTAAGTGACCACTACATTTTGTGTCTATAATATGCTCACTGAATCATTTATATTCCTTGGTTTGTTGATCTATGTAAATTACAAGTCACCCATATATACAAACTCGCAATTAAAAACCTCTCAATATCAAGAGGAAATGCAGACAGGATTTATATGAGGTAAAGGAAGAACAGAGAAACTGAAAAAAAAGAATTACAATGTACTTGAATCACAATTACATAAAAATAAAGGGTTCATCCAGAATATGAACCCATTATGTCTATGAGTAACCACAAAGTGATTAAGCAACACCTCAGACCGGTAAGCTATCTGAGCTTATGGGGAGTAGAGACCACTACGGTCATAATATCTCGCCACATTGTCACATAGAAGAACTCCATCTGGCAAGATGGTAAGAAAGAAACCATCACAGATAACTATCAGTATAATAAAAGTCTTCGAAGGAATCTAGAAGACATTAACAACTCATGGGTTCTTAAAAACGGTCACTTACCTCATTAAGCCCACCAGGGCTTAAAGTGCCCAGCTTAAAAATCCAATATGTTTCTCTTTTACCCAGGACATCCAATCTCCTAGGAGTATTTTTAGGCACATAATCAATAGGGGTAACAGATAATTTAACATCACCATGGTGAACTACGGTGCAATGTCGCGATAATCCATGTTTTAAAAAAACCTCTGAGAATGTTAAACGTTTATGAAGAGGTTGAGAAGTTCTTCCCACATACTGTTTACCACAGTTGCACTGGATCAAATAGATCACATGATCCGTCTGGCATGTCATTCTGAAGTTAATATTAAAAACCTTGCCTTCATTCGTAAATGACATGAAACTGTCCACGTCATTACAAATAGACCTACAACATTTACACCCACGTCTATTGCATCGGTACGAACCCCTACGGACAGTTTGTTCATTACCTACTTTTGTACATCCAGAGCTAGGAATCTTAACTACACTAGGTGCCAAGACATTTTTGATGGTAGGAGCCCTTTTAAATGTCACTGTCGGTTTCCTGGGGACCACCTTATTGAGGATTGGGTCATTTAAAATCACATTCCAATGTTTTTCCAATATATTTCGAACTTGTAAATTTTGTGACGAAAAAGTAGTGATGAAATTTGTTTCAAAAAGGTTATTCTTTACACCCTTGTTCTTGTCAGAATTTATAAGCTCATTCTGGGTACAATGTTTAACAGAGTTATAGGCCTTTTTGACAAGCCTCGGGGGATATTCTTTTTCTTGAAATCTCTCCCTCAATATTTTGCTTTGATCCCTAAATACTGCATCAGAAGTGCAATTTTTCCTTATTCTGTAGTACTGATTCCTTGGGATATTTTTAAGCCATGGTCTGTAATGGTTGCTTCCATAGTGAACATACCCATTGGCATCAACTTTTTTAAAATGATTTTTTGTCATAATCTTACCCGAATTATCAATATAGATATTCAGGTCTAAAAAGGTAACATTTTTTCTTTCAACACAGGGGGTAAGTGTGGCACCCTGGCACCTGTTGGGCACCACAGAAATCCTTAGGCACAAATGGAGTAAGTAACAGCAAAGCAAAACCCACAAACACAACAACACCTTAGAACACCTGGTTTCACCCCGAGCCTCTAGGGGGAGCTCCACTGGTCACTTTGAGCTAGTTCCCCCTATAAATAGAGTCTTGGAGGGAGAAACTGCAGAGTGTGGTAGACGCTACAAGAGCTGCCAGCCTGTGTGAAACCTCCACCCTATGAGGAACACACTAGGCCTAACCAGCCAGCTAGCAAGTGAGGAAATCCCTGCAACTGGGATAAGAGGAAGAAAGAGAACACCTCTCAGGAACACAGAGTTAATCTGACTCTTTCCTTAATAACCAGTTACTGGAACCGAAGCTGTGAGAGCTACCCAGCCACCACAGAGAACCAGCACCATCAACAGGAGGTTTAGCCACCTGTTCCACCTGATGCACCCATCCACGAGAGCCCAGGGAAGAGTACTGATCCTGCTCAGACCCTTTTACAGTGCCCTCAGTGCTGTTAACAAGGTGAAGCAAGTTCCATTGAACACACCGCCCAGTCCGGCTGGATTCCACATCCACCCGACCTTAGCACCAGAACTAGAGAAAGGAAGCCTAACACTGCTTGCTGTGAACCTCCAGAAGTGCCGACTCCACTATCCCGGTCCGAGTGTACCTGATTACCACCCAGAAAAGGTACCTTTTGTGTGGTTGTACGTTACTCCTGGATTCAGCGCGCAGCACCCCGCAGCTGCCTCACAACATCTTGCGCAGCTCCCGGCTCCGGGGACTCCCGCTCGTCCTGTGGGGAGCGTTCCATCTCGCTGTATAACATCCCCCGGAGACCCGAACAGCGCTGGTAAAGTTACCAGAACACCCGCAGGTGGCGTCACGAAGACAAATCACCCCTACTGTTCCGCCATTTCCCCTATTGATCTGGACCACCGGCCCTACACCACCGCAGGCGCGGTTCCGTGACTGGAGGAGAAACAACGCCCGCTACGTGTACCCCCGGCTACGGTGAGTCATAAGCTCTATTCCCCAATGATTCTCCCTTATAACATCAAGGAAATCAAAAACTGTATTGTCTGTATTATCATAGATGATGAATCGTAGTGGTCTCTATTCACCATAAGCTCAGGTAGCTTACCGGTCTGAGGCGTTGCTTAATCACCTTGTGGTTACCTCTAGACATAATGGGTTCATATTCTAGATGAACCCTTTATTTTTATGTAATTGTGATTCGAGTACATTGTAATTCTTTTTTTTCGGTTTCCTCTGTTCTTCCTTTACCTTATATAAATCCTGTCTGCATTTCCTCTTTATATTGAGAGGTTTTTAATTGTGAGTTTGTATATACAGGTGACTTGTAATTTACATAGATCAACAAACCAAGGAATATAAATTATTCAGTGAGCACATTATAGACACAAAATGTAGTGGTCATTTACCTTGAAAGATCCCTATAGACAAGATGTTTATATTTTTATAATTATTTGTTTACTTTTTATATAAAAAAGGTTTTGTGTACCAAGTAAATGATGATATTTAATTGTTTGGATGGGTTGAGTTGGTAGATCCTGGCTAAACAGTTGCTCTTACCTAAGACGACTGGCTGGTTAAGTGGTATAAGACGGAGGTTTAATCTCCGGAGGAGAGTTTTATGCCCCTGCCAGGGTTAGTTCTAATCCTGGTTTATCTTTTTACCAAAAATGTTTTAATTATTTATTGAAGAACATATGTGATTTTAAATACTGATTATTGTGTTTTAATGTATTTTTAATGTATTGTAATCAATGTAATGGGCATTTTTATACGTTTGACTTATAGTGGGCGTTTTCACCGGAAGTGACGTCAGAGAGGGGGTGGAGCTTCATTTTTTGTGATTTTTTTTTTGCTTGTTCCTGTGTGTAGATATAACTGGATGTGCTGTTGAATCTTGAGCCCTGATGAAGTGGCCTGTTTGCCACGGAACGCGTAGGCTGAATAAATAGAGTGTGTGTTACTCTGTTACTCTTATTGTGGTCAGCGCGGCTTCTATCCATCCGGTTCTAATGTCTCCAAGTGGATCCTTACTTTTTGCCGGGAGCCTGCTGCGACCATACGTGCTTGTCCAAGGGAGTTGTGACGATTCACAACCAGACCAGGTGAGTCTGTATTGTGGGAGTCCGTGTGACCATCAAACCCGAAGGTATTACTCTATGTGCGCTTCTTTTCCCTCCTATTAATAAGAAGATTGATGTGTCACATGATCCTCTTCCCATTGAAAAAAAATAAAGTTGGATCCAAAATGGCCGACTTCAAAATGGCCGCCATGGTCACCATCCACCTGGAAAAGTTTTCCCCCTCCCATATACTAATGTGCCACAAACAGGAAGTTGATATCACCAACCATTCCCATTTTATTTAGGTGCATCCATATAAATGGCCCACCCTGTAGTTTATATTCTAATGTGAGCTATGAGAACATTGCTGGGGGCCTGGGCTGGGTGTTAGATGAATGTGGTCTTTGTGACAGTGACTTGGCTCATGTTTGCAGGGAGAATATATTCGGACTGGCTGTTTCTGAGGATCAGCTTTTAGAGTTCACATTGGATAATTAATAATCCCACCATGTACGAGCTGCACCGTCACTAACCCCATCCCACGTCTGTGCACAAGCATTCCCCAGTGTCTGATATCACTTTTTCCTTTGCAAATAAGACAAATCACTTGCAAACATAATAATTATGAATCTGCCAAGTTATGGAGTAACATTCCTGTATAATTAAAGCCCAGTTCCACACATAGATAATTGTACAGAGATTGTTGGCAGATCTCTGGTTGCAGTGAAATCATGGACACATTGTTACATTTGTACACAGCCACAAAATATAACAATGTGTCCATGATTTCACTGCAACCAGAGATCTGCCAACAATCTCTGCACAATTATCTGTGTGTGGAACTGGGCCTTTAAGGTACCGTCACACGCGGCAATATTGCTAGGCAATTTCACTGGCAATTTGCTGGTTGCAGTGAAATCATGGACACATTGTTCTATCTTGTTGCTGTGTACAAATGTAACAATGTGTCCATGATTTCACTGCAACCAGCAAATTGCAAGTGAAATTGCTAGCAAAATTGCCGCATGTGACAGTACCTTAAGTCTGATCAGATAATTGGCAGCTGGGTGACCACTCCTGACGGAGCATCGCTATGGGTACCGTTACACGTCGCAATATCGTTCCGAAATTGCATACAATTTCACGGGAGCACGCATGTTTTTGGCACTTGTCCAAGATCGCATAGTAGATGTCACACAGGGAGATATCAGCAGGCAACGCAACTAGGATGTTGAACGCCCCTTTTTTGCGCTGGATATGAGCAACACAGGGAACGAGCATTAACATTGGAGTGAATAGGGGAAGTTAAGCTCCAAATCGTAGTTGCGCCGTCACACAGCATGATCCTGCCACATCGCCTATACAATATCGTACGGTTGAAGGGCTTGGACATTCTTCTTGCAATATCGTAGCTTCTATTATTTCTCGTCGCATTGCCCATTTACACGACACAACGCACGAACGATATCAACTGCAATGGCCGTACCATGTGACTTTTTGACGATGTTGCATTGCGATATCGCAACGTGTAAAGGTACCTTATGAGAGATATTAGGGTTGTGAATGCAGAAAATAACTGATTTTTCGGTATCTCATTCACAATCTTTGGTAACAATCTGTAGAGTAAATTGATGCCGCTGTCAATTTCTTAATACGTTTTTTAAACTTTTGTATTGTAGTTTTCCTTTTACCCCAATTTGCCTTGTCTATTGCAGAACTACTACTCCCAGCAGTCCAGCAGTGGTTCAGATTTTACTGCTGAGGTTTTCCATGACTCCTTTTTCCATGTTTATTCTTTTAATGTTGCCAGTCTAAAGATAGAAGTTGGTGCTGGGGTGTAATTGGATAATTCTGGAAGTAATTTCTTTTTAGACGTTTATTTTTTTGTTTAACCGTCAACTTTATAAACGGAAAAGTTTAGGGACTTTCCCGCTGAGTAGGAGGTTTGGTCGCAAATGTATAAGATGTTTTCCAATGTTTGTAGGAATTTCTGACAATTTAGGCTGCGGCTTACATCAGCTTGAGGGCATCGGTTGAGCAACAGCAGTTTGCAGACAAGTGAAAAACATTTGTGCAACCTGTCTGTGACTCCATCTCGAAGGCCAAAACACAGACCAGGTGCCTGCAGGTCGCACCTGCACATGACTGGCATTGAAGTTTATGGCAAGTAATATGCGCTGCTAGTGACCAGGGACGGAAGAACTTTTACGACTATTGTAGATGTGATCTTTTGCAATAAAAAAAGATAGGAAATCATCACATGTGATGTCACAAAGAGTCACTGCGATCTCTCTATCATATAACAAGTGTATCCTAGTCTAATGGTCAGTCATGATGTCCACCTAGAATACACCTTGAAGGGGAACTCCGGGGAGATGAAAAAAAACTATTTTCTCTGCCCTCATACGTTATGAAGCTGAGCTGTCCACTCTACTTCTAAGATTTTTAGATCCTTGATAAATCTGACACTTCCACTCCAGAGCTGTGGGGTTTGTGGCGCCCTGTACCAGGTAAGGGCCCTTTCACATCAGCGGTATTTTCAAATCGCGGCAGATGCGGTGAAAAAACCGCATCTGCCGCGATTACCGCATAACCGCGACACTTGCGGCACACTTGCGGCAAGCCCCATGCAATGTCTATGAGGCTTGCGGTAAGGGTGCGGCAGGTGCGGCAAGTGCGGTTTCGGCAGGTGCGGCCGCGAAAAAAACCGCTGCACGCAAGGGTGCCGCAAGTGTCGCGGTTATGCAGTAATCGCGGCAGATGTGGTTTTTTCACCGCATCTGCCACGATTTGAAAATACCGCTGATGTGAAAGGGCCCTAAGCCACAGAACCAACTAGTACACTAATGGATTTCCACGTCTCGTATCCACATACACAAACACCTTCTACTCCAGGCCTGTAGGGGGAGCTCTACTGGTTGCTGTTAAGCCAGATCCCTTATAAATACAGGTGCTGGGGGCGGAGTTAGCAAGAGTGTGCAGTCACTAGAAGAACCGTGAGGTCAGCTCAGTGTCTAGTGAGCTAAAACTGGTTACCAGAGCCGTGCTAGGCCTGACACCAGTGCACCTCCAGAGCCAGCGTGAGGGTCCAGAGAGCGAGGACCGCAGGCAGAGGCGAGGAACATTTCAGACAGGGCAGAGGAGCCATCCCGGCTCACCCCACCAGAACACTGGTCACTGGAGACCGAGTCTGCACAAAGGGAAAGAGATCAGCCTAGCAGAGAATCCAGTACACCATGGAGGCTTAGCTTTCCGGACACTTACAGCACCCACATTTGGGAGCCAGGGACCACAGGAGAGATAGCGGTAGCCCAGAGAGAGCGCCCTCAGTGCAGCACCACGGGTGTAACAGACGCAGAAGGTCAGGTTTGGTTTCACACACGCCAGACTAGAGAGAAGGAACAGGACAAGGAGGCCTATACCTCACTCGACATGGAAGTCCCAAAGTGTATCCTTCATCCCTGGACGTGTACCGGTTTCCATCAGTAAAGGTACCAAAAGAGACTTTCTGTGTGTGTGTGTTCATCATTCCAGTCCCACACCACAACGACTGCGCTGCCCTACTCCACCATGCGTCCATGCAGCCCCAGGAACCCAGCTTTTCCTGTAGAGAGCCACAACACCTTGCTGCTGCCCATCCCCGGAGGTCTCAGCAGCGCCGTGCCATCACCGGACCTACAGGTGGCGTCACAACTGAGAATAACTTTAATCCCTGTAAATATACCCCTTTTCATTGTCACTCAAGGGCACAGGCTCGGGCATGGACCACCCGTGACATCCCTGCACCCGACTGCCCGAGACGTGAGTACCCAGTCCCTTGTGGCCCCAGACAGGTACTCATTACCGGGCCAGTTCTTATAGTTCTTTTGGGGGATGTCAAGGTGGTGTGGTATGTCGACCAGCCGTGGACTGAATGGCTGGTATACATTGCAGAAGTCTGATGGAATGTGAATGTTTTACTGTGTTTGCAGCAGTAGAAAGAGTTAATTCAAGTATATGTGTGCATGAGTTAACACACCTCCTGCATGGGTGTGGTGAGGGCTGATATCATGTGACTTCTGACTGGTCACAGGATGTGTTGTCAGCCCAGGTCCTGAAGGCTGCAGGTGTCAGAAGCACATGGGAAGAGATGAGGTCTGGAGCTGTGGTCTTACAGCAGTCAGTGTGAACCTTTACAGATCCTGACCGATGTTCTCAGCCAAGCCATGTTCCTGAGCAGCCAACTAAGAGGTCAGTTAGGGGAGGCTGTGATACATTCAAAGGGATACAGTGGTGAGAGATGTATCCAAACCTGTGCGGGCACACCCACTTTGGAAATGAGGACTGTGTATCTCATGGCTGCTGCTGACTTGTTTTGATCTATACCATATGTGGTTTATGTGGTCTGTTAATAAACCGACATTAATTTATTTAAATGAAGAGACTGTTCTGTTTGCATATTGCTACCAAGTGGGTGAACCCCAAACCCGATCCGTGATCGCTATCTTACAGTGGCCACCCACCTCCGTGACCCTGGCGGTGTCAATTACAAGTTCAATGCCAGATGACAGGGGGAAAAAAAAGGAAAAAGGGGTATTTGTGACACCACCTGCAGTGTACGGCTATGTGTGGCCGCCGCTGCTTCAGAACCTCCGGGGACGATGACCGGCAGCTGAGATGGTTTCGCTCCCCACAGGTGGAGCGGTTCCCCAGGGCAGTGGGGGTAGGCAAGTCAGTTCTTTCTTTGGCCGGTGTTCATTGGGTCATCAGCACCTCAGGGTGTCATGCAGCCTCTGCAGCCGGTGGTCGCTGCTAATAAAAGTCTCATACACTTCTATTTTGCAAGAAAATGATTTAGCGGTCTTATAGAAGCGCTACTAAAGCTCAGGCACCAGGATGATGATGTTTATCAACTGCAATCTTTATTTTCCCCTCACAGCTCCACAACATGTTTCAACTGCTCAAGGCAGTCTTCCTCAGGTAGTGTCATGCGCCCCTTCTCTCCTTTTTTTCATACACTTCTATTGGAATTCTGTACCTTTATTGTAACGTTCCAACCAGGCTGCCAGGTGCTTCACTCTGCCAATCTCCGGTTTCAGCAGTTTCTCTAGAACCGAGACAGTGTCGTCAAGACCCCTATGTGTTTCTTGCTCTCTCATGATGTTTCATTCACTGGTGGTACTCTCAGCGCTTCTTGCTCATGCACCTCTCTTCTCAGCGCCTCCGCGCAGAGCTCAGGTACCGACAGCCACAGGCATTGATTGGTACAGATTCTTAGTACCGCGCCTTAGTTCGACCGCCTTCTCCGAGTTTTCCCGGGTTTGCGGCCACAGGTCCCCTTTAGGATATCATGGCCTTCGATTTCAACGGTTCGGTTATGAACCCCCACGCCGTGTATGGAGACGGTCCCCTGTGTTCATCCACCAGCCCCTCAGTTCCTTCAGCCAGATTCTGGCATGCAGGTGATGTAGATCTACTCTCCTGCTAATAGAGGAGTTCAGTACCCCCGATGGCGGTATGACCAGTGGGGCGCCATAAATCCTTAAAATAATATCTGCTCCTCAGCACACACCCCTACCAAATGGGACAATACATCACAGCAGATTCAGCTTCAGGCACTTTCAGGCTGCAGCCAAGAACAGTTGTGTGTGGGGGCAGGTGGTGGCTTGCTCTAATGCAGTGTTTCTCAACTCCAGTCCTCAGGACCCTCCAACAGGTCATGTTTTCAGGATTTCCTTAGCATTACACAAGGGCTAGAATCAACACAAGTGAAGCTGATTAAACTAACACCTATGCAGTACTAAGGGAATCCTAAAAACATGACCTGTTGGAGGGTCCTGAGGACTGGAGTTGAGAAACACTGCTCTAATGCTCCTCTTACATGCCAGCCTCCACTCTATGCCACCCACACTCTATGCCTGTTGTATGCATGAATATTCTGCCTAATCCCTCTCACCATTCTGAAAGGTGTGCCCGCACTGTATGCCTGCTGTATTACCGGCATTGCCAGGATCGCATCGCAAGACAACTCTTCTGAGCCGAGAGTGACAACGTGTTTATCTATGCAGCTG
The DNA here is from genome assembly GCA_033576535.1 of Allobates femoralis. Taxonomy (NCBI): domain Eukaryota; kingdom Metazoa; phylum Chordata; class Amphibia; order Anura; family Aromobatidae; genus Allobates; species Allobates femoralis. The sequence continues at coordinate 101,649,592 of JARQOC010000010.1, read as the reverse complement.
TTACTCTCAGCTCAGGAGAGATACATAGGATTGCGATGCGATCCTTGTGTGGCTATCCAGTAGGCATACAGTGCGGGCACCTCTTGCAGGACGCAGAGCGGTGGGCAGGAATATTCATGCATTCAACAGGTATATAGTGTGTGAAAGCTGCCAATCAGTGGTATGAATAGGGTAATACACAAGAAAGCTGCCAATCAGTGGTATGGGTGGGGTTATATACAGAAAGTTGCTAATCAGTGGCATGGGTGGGTTTCTATACAAAATAATAATAATAATATCATATTTATTCATTTATATAGCGCTCATAATTCCATAGCACTTTACATACATCAGTAATGCTGTCCCCTTTGAGGCTCACAATCTAAACATCCTATCAGTATGTCTTTGCAATGTGGGAGAAAACCAGAGTGCTCGGAGGAAACCCACGCAAACACGGGGAGAACATACAAACTCCTTGCAGATGTTGTCCTTGGTACAAAAAGCAGCCAATCAGTGGTGTGGGTGGGGTTACATAGAGAAAGCTGCCAATCAGTGGTGTGGGAGGGGTTATAGAGCTTCACATTCAATTACTGCTAAATCTGCAGCAGAGAAAACCAACCAATAATATTTATCATAGTGACAGCAATTAGCTCAGTAAGTGACACATCGCTGCAATCAGGATCTCTGGCCCGACATTATGTTGCTCTCAGATGGCATAGCAAAAACCTGGTAACAGATTCCCTTTAAGTAGCACCTGTGACAGTGGGCACTGATTGCTGATTCCCCATGACTGTTTAGCCCCTGCTTGCCATTCCTTTGCTCTCCTCCCTGCTGCATAATATGCTAACCCCTCCCTCCTAGGTTCGGGCCCACCCCGGGCTCTTTTAAGATGGCCTGCCAGCCTGGTCCATTCCCTCCACCCGCCAACTCTCCAGAGAGAATATCGCTGTACAAACGATGGACCCTTTGGAGGCTGCGTTGAGAGAGCGGATCGGCCGTGAGGGAGCCGCTTGGCTCGCCTCCCTTGGAGGTCCTAGCTCCCTTGCAACTGACACCCCTGACTCCTGGAGCGGGGGTGGTCAGAGGTCTGCCATACTCTCCTGCCCGCCGCACCATTTAAATCATACGCCCCGACATCTCGGGGCATGCGCAGATCCACTGCGCGTGTTCTAAGTGCCAGACTGCTCACTTCCGCCCCATATGACCCGATCTCATCACAGGACCCGCACCGCACTTCTGGCTGCACAGTCTGGCCGGGACTCCTCCCCCAGGGCCTCAGCACTCCTGAAGTTTCTTCAGCTGTACTAGCCCTCCCTGAAATACACAGCTCCACACCGGGGATCCCACTCACGGGCCCACAAATGGGAGGCACCCACAGCCTGAGCTCCTCCTCTGCCAAGGCCCAAGTAAGTGTGGTCGACCTCCACCATTTCACCCCAGTGGACTCTCTGGCGGGGGCCGCATCACAACCCCTGTTATATTGCAATGAGCCCCTGACTCCTCCAATGTCCCAACAGGGCCCCAGCCATTCTGCTCTGGGAGCTACGGTCGGCCCCCTCTCTAGCACCTCTCTCCCAGCACCTTCACCGCCAGTACACCGCATCAATAACCCCTCAGCATGGACCACCCGCAAGAGGTGTTTCAGCCTCCGATCATCCGCCCTGCGATCGCCGGACAGACCCCGTCCGGCCCTGGGGACAGCAGATCCTGCATCGTGCAGCTCCTTCTGGGAACACAGCCATCTCCGCTCCAGATGGTCATGCTCATCATTGCCCAGCAGGGATCCTGACTGCCATGGGAGACGTTATAGGGGTTCTTGCGAGTCCCATTGTAGCTGCCTCTCTCGGGCCTCGAGGAGCAGTAAATGCTCTAGGTCAGTGATGGCGAACCTATGGCACGCGTGCCAGGGATGGCACGCAGAGCCGTTTTCCCTGGCACGCGGCGTCGCCTCTCACTGCAGCTATGAACTGCCGGCATGATGGCGCCGGCAGTTCAAAGCCGTGTCGGATCGGAGGATTCTCCTTCCTCCGCATCTCCGACACTCTCTCCAAGCTCCGCCCCGCCGGCGTCACATGACCGCGGTCATGTGATGCTGGGACGGAAGACGCGAGGAGAAGAGTAGCGGTGAAGGCGGGAGTTCTAGGTGAGTATGAGTTTGTTTTTTTCAAGCCACAGTATAATGAGGGGGCAGGATGGAGACAAGAGGGACATGTGTGTGACAGGGGGCAGGATGGAGACAAGAGGGACATGTGTGTGACAGGGGGCAGGATGGAGACAAGAGGGGCATGTGTGTGTGATGGGGCAGGATGGAGACAAGAGGGACATGTGTGTGACAGGGGGCAGGATGGAGACAAGAGGGGCATGTGTGTGACAGGGGGCAGGATGGAGACAAGAGGGACATGTGTGTGACAGGGGGCAGGATGGAGACAAGAGGGACATGTGTGTGACAGGGGGCAGGATGGAGACAAGAGGGGCATGTGTGTGTGATGGGGCAGGATGGAGACAAGAGGGACATGTGTGTGACAGGGGGCAGGATGGAGACAAGAGGGGCATGTGTGTGACAGGGGGCAGGATGGAGACAAGAGGGACATGTGTGTGACAGGGGGCAAGATGGAGACAAGAGGGACATGTGTGTGACAGGGGGCAGGATGGAGACAAGAGGGACATGTGTGTGACAGGGGGCAGGATGGAGACAAGAGGGGCATGTGTGTGTGATGGGGCAGGATGGAGACAAGAGGGACATGTGTGTGACAGGGGGCAGGATGGAGACAAGAGGGACATGTGTGTGACAGGGGGCAGGATGGAGACAAGAGGGACATGTGTGTGACAGGGGGCAGGATGGAGACAAGAGGGGCATGTGTGTGTGATGGGGCAGGATGGAGACAAGAGGGACATGTGTGTGACAGGGGGCAGGATGGAGACAAGAGGGACATGTGTGTGACAGGGGGCAGGATGGAGACAAGAGGGGCATGTGTGTGTGATGGGGCAGGATGGAGACAAGAGGGACATGTGTGTGACAGGGGGCAGGATGGAGACAAGAGGGACATGTGTGTGACAGGGGGCAGGATGGAGACAAGAGGGACATGTGTGTGACAGGGGGCAGGATGGAGACAAGAGGGACATGTGTGTGACAGGGGGCAGGATGGAGACAAGAGGGACATGTGTGTGACAGGGGGCAGGATGGAGACAAGAGGGACATGTGTGTGACGGGGCAGGATGGAGACAACAGGGACATGAGGGTGACGAGGGCCAAGATGGTGACATTAGGAGTAGGCATGATGGTGACATTAGAAGGGGGCATGATGGTGACATTAGGAGGGGGCATGATGGTTACATTATTACAAGAAGGGGGATGATGGTGGCTTTATTACAAGGAGGGGGCATATTACTGCAAGATAGGGCATTACTGCAGGATGGGGGCATTACTACATGATGGGGACAGGATTGGGACATTACCACAAGGGGACAGGGATCGAGCATACTACAAGGGGATAAGGCTGGAGAAATTACTACAAGAAGGGTGTTAGGATAGGGACATTACTGCCAGGAGAGGGTCGGGATGGAGCAAATAACTACAAGGAGAGGGTCAGTATGGAGCACATAACTACATGGAGAGGGTCAGGATGGAGCACATAACTACAAGGAAAGGGTCAGGATGGAGCGCATTACTACAAGGGGAATGTTAGGATGGAGCACATTACTTCAAGGAGAGGGTCAGGATGGAGCACATTACTGTAAGGAGAGGGTCAGGATGGAGCACATTACTGTAAGGAGAGGGTCAGGATGGAGCACATTACTGTAAGGAGAGGGTCAGGATGGAGCACATTACTGCAAGGAGAGGGTCGGGATGGAGCACATTACTGCAAGGAGAGGGTCAGGATGGAGCACATTACTGCAAGGATAGGGTCAGGATGGAGCACATTACTGCAAGGAGAGTGTCAGGATGGAGCACCTAACTACAAGGAGAGTGTCAGGATGGAGCACATTACTACAAGGAGAGTGTCAGGATGGAGCACATAGCTACAAGGAGAGGGTCAGGATGGAGCACATAGCTACAAGGAGAGGGTCAGGATGGAGCATATAGCTACAAGGAGAGGGTCAGGATGGAGCACATAGCTACAAGGAGAGGGTCAGGATGGAGCACATAGCTACAAGGAGAGGGTCAGGATGGAGATACTACTACAAGATAGGGACCAGGATTTCAGTATGAAATTTGCTTGCTCTGTCTAATATTCTGCGTTTTTCCATACAGATCAATCCACCTGCTGTTTCTATAAAGGGCAGTGGCAGCGGCTCAGCTTCAATGTGCAGTACATATGAGCTGTCTGACCACTGCTGAAGAGAAGAGAAGACTGCAAAGGTAAGTTTAAAATCAATTAATTGTTAAAATAATTGAAGTGATCATCAGTGTTTCAGGACTGTACAGGGAAGAGAGTTAGCATCTGCTGGCTCTCCCCCCTGTGCAGCGCTTGTGATAATCACTGCTGTAATTTAGGTTAAATTACAGTGTTGGCACTTCGCCATAAATAATTTTTGTTTTGGGTTGCAGTTTGGGCACTCGGCCCGAGAAAGGTTCGCCATCACTGCTCTAGATCATCCCACAGGCGCGTCCAGCGCTTCATCCGACATGTCACTTTGCAGTAGTCAGTTTTCCAGCAGTGCTTCAAGGAGAAAGTTTTCTCATCAGCATTCCGATTCTGGTGCCATGATTCCCCCACCATGAGCAGTAACAATCGTGGAAGTTTAACTGCCTCCGGCGCCGTCCAGTGAGTACTGTTATGCGGGTGCCTGGGGGTGGAGCACAACATGGAATTGTTGACCTGTTACATAATCTGGGGAGCAACAAGATACTAGTCAACCCTAAGCTGCTTCAACAGCAACCTGACCCCCCTCGCCCTTATCTGCAAAAACTTTGTTTTATTGCGACGTCTGTCTGTTAAGGTGCAGTCAGACATAACGATCGCTCCAACGATCCCGACAGCGATAACGACCTGCCGGGATCGCTGGAGCGTCATTACCTGATCGCTGGGGAGCTGTCAAACAGGCAGATCTCCCCAGCGATCAGGCCCTGGGAGACACCTCCCACATCGCTCCCTGCTTCCCCTGTGCTGATTGTAGACTCTGTTCACGCTGACTGTCTCATTGTCGGCACAAGTGGCCAGTGCTCGGAAGCAGGTGAGGGAGTCTCTGGCAGACACATAGGTGGGCGAGACTCTGAGCCATGAGGCGGCGCTTGCTCGGTGCCTCCTGCAGAGCTCAGCTTGGACCTACAGACGCTTTCCCCCTCGATTTAAAGTTGCTGCTGCTGTTCAGACTACTGGCTTCTCTGCAACAGGCGAAGGGGCGACCATAGCCGTCTGCTTAGAGCTGCCTGTAAGCAGGGAGAGCGCTGGTTACTATGATAAACACCGGGTATCCAGGCAGCGCGCGCTGCCTAGATACCCGGTGTTTACCATAGTAACCAGCTCTGTGAGGTCACAGATCGCTGGTCTCTTGCTGTCACACGCAGCGATGCGTGCTGACCAGCGGGAAACCAACGATCAAAAAATGACCCACAGCACTTTGCAGCGATCACCGACCTCACAGCAGGGGCCGGATCGCTGCAAAGTGTCACACAGAACGACATCGCTGGAGAGATCGTTGTAACGTCACAGTTACAACGATCTCGCTAACAATATCGTTATGTGTGACTCGGGCTTTAGGCACAAACTTAGACCAGGACACCGAACAAAAAATTTGAGCCAACGAGAATGTTGACATTTAGTCCCTCATTTCAGTAGAACAGAGTACTATAGACAGGGAAAGACGGCCTGCAGACCGGCCGTACGAGAGGAAGCCTAAGGTAGCCATCAACAATTGGTTCCGGGCATTTTTTGTGCTCCGCTGCATGATTGGGTAGAAGTACCCTAAGCCCTGCTTGAAACTTTTCACTTATTGCAACACCATCTATAACTCCTACAAATCCCACGGGGACTCCACCTGGTGGAAATACGATGAGAAGTTCCAGAAGTGCCTTGCACTCCAGTCACATTTGGGCTGGGGTGTCAAGGCCACTGATACATGGCTTCGGCTGATGATGGCCCCCAAAAGAAGTACTCTCCCTTTCCAGGAGCAGCCTCTGCTTCCTTCTCTCAAACCCTGGGATCAGTGGCTGTGCGTAGACCCGGGTGCTGCTGGCTTTTCAACGAAGGCCACTGCAGATTTCAGGGACTCTGCAAATACAGTCACGAGTGCTCTGTTTGCTGAGGCAACCACAAATGCAAGCGGCAACAACAAAAGTGCGCCTCTGGCAAACAGTCGGCAACAGTTGCCAAAGACTCTGTTAAACGTCCTCGAGATGGAGCCTTGGCTAAGACGGTACCCAAACCGTTAGGCCGTGGAAGTGTGGCGCCCTGTGCCAGGTAAGCCACAGGACCAACTAGTACACTAAGGGATTTCCATGTCTGGTACTCACATACACCCAAAACCTTCCACTCCAGGCCTGTAGGGGAGCCCAACTGGTTGCTGTTAAGCCAGATCCCCTATAAATACAGGTGCTGGGGAAAATTAGCCAGAGTGTGCAGTCACTAGAAGAACTGTGAAGTTAAGCTCAGAACTAGTGAGGTAAAACTGGTTACCGGAGCTGTGCTAGGCCCGACACCAGTGCACCTCGAGAGCCAGTGTGTGAGGGTCCAGAGAGTGAGGACCGCAGGCAGAGGCGAGGAACACTTCAGACGGGGCAGAGGAGCCAATCCCGGCTCACCCCACCAGAACACTGGTCACTGGAGACCGAGTCTGCAAAAAGGGAAAGAGATCAGCCTAGCAGAGGATCCAGTACACCATGGAGGCTTAGCTTCCCGGACACCCGCAGCACCCACATTTGAGAGCCAGGGACCGCAGGAGGGTTATTGTTAGCCCAGTGAGAGAGCCCTCAGTGCAGCAACACGGGTGTAACAGACGGAGAAGGTCAGGTTTGGTTTCACACACGCCAGACTAGAGAGAAGGAACATGACGTGGAAGTCCCAAAGTGTATCCTTCATCCCTGGACGTGTACCGGTTTCCATCAGTAAAGGTACCAAAAGAGACCTTCTGTGTGTGTTCATGATTCCACTCCCACAACATAACGACTGCGCTGCCCTACTCCACCATCTGTCCATACAGCCCCAGGGACCGCGCTGTTCCTGTAGAGAGCCACAACACCTTGCTGCCACCCATCCCCAGGAGGTCTCAGCAGTGCCATCACTGGACCTACAGGTGGCGTCAGGACTGACAATAACTTTAATCCCTGTAAATATACCCCTTTTCATTGTCACCCAAGGGCACAGGCTCGGGCCCGTGACATCCCTGCACCCGACCGCCCAAGACCTCAGTACCCAGTCCTTTGTGGCCCCAGACAGAAGCTTTGAGGACTGGTTTTTCCTCGTTTTTTTATCCTGTTTGTTTATCCCCCAAGGCCTCATTCGCCCTGAATCTAAAGTCTGCTTGTGATCTCCCGCATGTCCTGGCTGCCAAGCTGTCTGGAGGTTCCGAAAGGATGCATCCCCATTCGACACCACCCCTTTCTCGAACCTTTGTGTCTCCCCACTGGACATGGGCCCCAAGAAGGAACCATGTGAATACCGGTTAATCCACCACCTGTCCTTCCCGTCCGACTCCTCCGTGAACGACAGAATCCCCGCCGAGGATTCGGCAGTTTCCTACGTATCTTTTGACAGAGCTGTTTTCCTTGTCTGCTGCACCGATCCTGGCGCGCTTATGGCCAAGTCGGATATAGCCTCGGCCTTCCAATTGCTGCCGGTGCACCGCAACTGACACTACCTACTTGGTTGCTCTTTTGACGGGAAATACTTCTATGATATGTGCCTTCCGATGGGTTGCTCCATCTCCTATTCCTACTTTGAGTTGTTCAGCTCACTCTTGGAATGGGTAGTCAAGGACTCCTCCAAGGTGAAATCTGACACCCATTATTTGGATGACTTTTTGTTCGTTGGTCTGGCAAACCCCGACGTCTGTTCCCTGGCCCTTGGGGAATTCAAGACTGTCGTTGAGAAATTCAGGGTTCCGCTGTCGACGGAAAACACGGTCGGTCCTGTTACTACTCTCTCTCCTTCTTGGGAATCAAGACTGATTCCATCGCTATGGTTTTCAGGCTACGGCCATAAAAAATAAATAAGATCGTCTCCCTCATTGATAGATTTGGGCTCCGTACGTAAGGTCACTTTGCTCCAGATGCAGTCCCTGCTCAGTCTCCTCGCCTTCGCCTGCAAGGTTATGCCTACAGGAAGAATCTTTTCTTGTCGGCTATACCTCGCCACAAGGGGCATGTCTGACCCCCTCCACAGAATATGGATCACTCAGGCGTTACGGGAGGACCTCCTGGTATGGAGGTCATTCCTGCATGATTATAACGGGCACATTTCTTTCCAAGAACCGGAGGTTTCCAGCCCAGAAATTTCTTTAGTCTCTGATGCTTCCGGGTCCATCGGTTTCTGAGTTATCCGTGACTCCCATTGGTGCGTGGAATGCTGGCCTGGGTCTGTTGCAGAGTGCAGCTTCTGAATCCCCACCGATGCAGTAGAAACTTATCTGTGAGCAAGTGATATGGAAAACAGATTTTACTTCTTTCTTAGGTGGCCGTCACACGCTTCAATGTTATGCACGATATTGTTAGCGATCACATGCACGCGCGATCGCTAACAATATCGTTCACATCGCTGGTGAGCTGTCACACAGGCAGACTCACCAGCGATAACGCTGGTAACTATGGTACACATCGGGTTACTAGGCGCCGCGCGTCGCTTAGTAACCCGACGTTTACCATAGATACCATCTCCCAGCATAGGCTCTGCCGCTCGCTGGGAGATAGTTGATCGTGGTGTCACACACCACGATGATGCAGATTGTTCAAGCGATTATCGCTTGATATGAGCTCCGGCTGACAAATCTGCGATCAAACATGTAGCGATTCACAAACGATATCGCTTAAGCGATCGCTTAAGCGATCAAAAAGCAGGTCGCTTAAGCGATATCGTTCAAGAAATTGATGCGTGTGACGGTCGCCTTAGTAACATGACATACAGGATAAGAGCACAATCACTCCGTGCTTCTGAAACACTAAAAACGAAAGTACAAACGCAAGTACAATAGAGATTCCCTCCCCCACAACACAGCAAGTATAGAACTTTACACTATCGCCATCTACTGTCAGGCCAGTATAAAGTCATCCTTTACTCACATTAAGTCCACAGCTGTTGCATATGTTAACACCCTTTCTCAACAGTAAGGACTTATTCAATGAAACCCAATTTCTTTACTAGTCTCTGTTGAAAAACATCATTCAATGCCTTCATAAAAATGTCTGCTGTCATTTCTTCAGTAGGACAATATTCCAGTTTCAAGATTCCTTGTTACTAATGATCTCTCAGAAAATGATATTTCACATCAATGTGCTTGGTTCTTGGATTAACTCTTTCCATCTGAACAAGAACAAGACATCCTTGATTGTCCTCATTCAATTTTGTTGCTTTCAACTGTGGTTGTCCTAAGTCTGTTAACAATTGTCTTAACCACAGAATGTCTTGACTTGCATGTGCTGCCGCAACATATTCTGCTTCTGTTGAAGACAGCATTACAAGTGACTGTTTCTTATTTGTCCAATTTATTGGTCCGTCTGAGAGAAAATATATCCACTTGTAGATTTTCTGTCAGTTGGATCTCCAGCCCAATCCTGTTAAAATGCATTTATTACTTGTAGGTAGTTTCAGTTTAACGTTGCTACTTCCTTTCAAATAACGCATTATTCTCTTCACAGCATTTCAATCTGCTTTATTTGGCTTGGACACGTTTCTACTCAGAATTCCTACTGCTTCTGCGATGTCTGGCCTTGTAACAGCCGCTAGATACAGTAATTTTCCTATTGCCATTCTGTACTCTTCATTATTTGGTAACACGTTTTTCTCACTATTTATCTCTCTAAAGGTGCTTTCACACTAGCGTTTTTTTCAAATCGCGGCAGATGCGGTGAATCGGCTGCACTTGCGGCACGGTTGCGGCAAGCCCCATACAATGCATAGGCAGCTTGCGGCAAGTGTGGTTTTGGCACTTGCGGCAGGTGCGGCCGCGAAAAACCCGCGGCTGACCGCGTTTTTTTTCGTGCCCGCACCTGTCGCAAGTGCCAAAACCGCACTTGCCACACCTGCCGCAAGCCCGCCTATACATTGTATAGGGCTTGCCGCAACCGCGCAGCAACCGTGCCGCAAGTGCAGCCAGTATGCGATAATCGCAGCAGATGCGTTTTTTTTTCACCGCATCTGCCGCGATTTGAAAAAAACGCTGATGTGAAAGGGGCCTTAGATAGTTAGTTTCCACTGGAGATTTTGCTGGTTTTGTATCCTTCAATCCAAATGTTTCTGTTATGTCTTCAATCATGTGATTTTGATTCAGTAGGAAACTTCCACCTTCTCTTTCTACCTGTATTCCTAGGTATTGTTTCACATTTCCCATGTCTTTGATCTCAAAATGTTGATTCAGGGTTTTTAGGCCTCATTCACACACTGCTTTTTTGCTGCGTATTTTTACGCACAAGCTCAAAAAAAGCCAGGAGTGGAACAATCAAAACTGGGAGTGGCACACTCAGAGGAAAGGTCCAATAGAAACAAGTGCTCTACTTATATGTTTAATCATCCACTCCTGGTTTGTGATGAGCTTGTGCTTAAAATATGCAGCAAAAAAAGCAGTGTGTGAATGGGGCCATAGAATGTTTCCTTTATTCCTTTCTTTTTCAAAACAAATCAAAATGTCGTCAACATATATGAGTACATCCATCCATCTGTTCATTAATCTTTTTGTGTATAGGCATGGATCAGCTTTCTTTCTTTGAAATTTTTCATTCGTGAGCACTTCCGTGATTTTATCATTCCACCCTTTAGCTGCTTGTTTCAAACCATATATACTTTTCTGTAATTTCCAAACCATGGTTGGGTTACTTTCATCTTTGAATCCTGGTGGTTGTTCCATGTAAATATCTTCCGTTAAACTTCCATTTAAAAATGCTGTAAAGATAAAATAGGGGGGGGGGACAAGAGGCGCAATAGTGCCCTATCACTATTGACACTTATATGTAGTGGTGGTGCTGTGAAGCTGCTCACCTGGTCCAGTTGTGATTCTCACAACTGGTTTGAAGGTGTTTTTGGAAACAATGTTCCAGCTGCTGCAGGACCTCCACCAACCACTGGATAGTGGTATGAATCCAAGAAATGATGGGAGTGCTGGTGTCTCACGGTCCGCGCTGCTTCAGGATTAAATAAACTCACCAAAGAGCCAAAACGATTTCCATCCTTTTATTCCTCCTCTCTCCTACGCGTTTCAGCGCCACACCCGGTGCCTTCCTCAGGGATCCCTGAGGAAGGCGCCGGGTGTGGCGCTGAAACGCGTAGGAGAGAGGAGGAATAAAAGGATGGAAATCGTTTTGGCTCTTTGGTGAGTTTATTTAATCCTGAAGCAGCGCGGACCGTGAGACACCAGCACTCCCATCATTTCTTGGATTTAAAAATGCTGTCTTTACATCCAGATGTTTCAGCTCCATTTGTTTCATTGCTCCAACTGTAAACAAAGTTCTTATTGTAGTATGTTTGACAACTGGTGCAAACTTTTCATCATAGTCTTCTCTATATATTTGAGAATATCTTGTAGCTACGAGTCTTGCTCAGTATCTTTCAGGTGTGCCATCTGTTTGGTATTATACTTTAAAAACCATTTACATCCTATGGCTTTTCTTCCTTCTGGTAATTCTGTTAATGTCCATATCTTTGAGTCATGCATGGATTTAATTTCTGTTTCTGTTGCTTCTATCCATTTATTAGCTTCTTCTTTAGGGAGTTGAGATATGTCTTCCCACGAGGTAGGCTCATAAATGTTACTTGTGCTTTCCTTGTATAAGAGCTGTATTGGTGGTTTTCCTTTGATTCCAATCATTGAACATCTTGGTTCTGTGTCTGTTTGTAGTTATATTTCTTCACTTTCAGTGTTCTGTTCTTTATCAATTTCAACTACCGTATTTTTCCTTTTATAAGACGCACTTTTTTTCCTCCAAGTTTTGGAGGAAAGTGGGGGTGCGTCTTATAAAAGGAATATAACATTCTAGCATCCTCAGTTGGGACAGCAGTGAAGTTGGGTCAGAAGGGCAGGGAATGGTCCCTGCTGAAGAATCAGGCGGCAGGAGCACCACGTGTCCCCGGCTCATTAACTACTTAAATATTCACTCCACTTGCTCCCAGTCTCCACCCACCTCTCTGCACTGAAGACAGCGCGGAGAGGTGAGAGCAGGGGGAGCAGGAGAAGCTGCTTAGCCAGCACACATGGTCGCTCCTGCAGCTGCTGGGGACATTGTGTGCTGCAGATAGTGAGAACTGAGGAGCTGGGTGCAGCTGTGGCAAGTGAATCAGCACTGAGCTTTGTGCTGATTCACTGCCATGAAGACAGGGGCAGAGCAGGGCAGATCGGCACTTTATCACAGCAGGTACCTTGTTTGTCAGTGTCCTGCCTCACTCCCTCTGCTCAGTGTAATGTGTCCTGCTGAGCCCTGACACCAAGCAGAAAAGCAGGAAGCTTGGTCTGCAGTTCAGGAGCTTGAGTGTATGGAGAGCAGGGCTGGAGCCTGCATATAACGGCAGTGTACAGCTCCCCTGGCCCTGCATACAGGTCAAGCTCTGTGGTGACTTGTAATTAGGAGACAGGGCTAGAGCATCATATCTCAGCACAGTGTACAGCCCCCCTCCCTGGCCCTCCTTCTTTACAGGACATCACATCAGAACTTGATCTGCAGTCTATGGCCACTTCCTTCACTTCAGCAGGGTGATGGCAAAGCAGGACACATTAAAGTGAGTCCACATGTATATCTATTATATAATTGCGAATGGGTTTTTTGCCCCCGGCGTGGTCATGTGGATACGCGCGAAGCATTGGCCGCGAAGCGGCCATTGAGAGCAGTTCTAAGTCGACTCGCAATGCGAGCCGGCGTGGTCATGTGGATACGCGCGCAGCATTGGCCGCTGCGCGGGCATTGCGAGTCGACTTAGAACTGCTCGCAATGGCCGATTCGCGGCCAATGCTGCGCGCGTATCCACATGACCACGCCGGCTCGCATTGCGAGTCGACTTACAACTGCTGCGAGTCAGAGCCTCGAAGTACTAGAATCCCGATGCATGTGCATCGGGCTCCCAGCTAGTGTAACATAACCACTAATAAAGTAAAGTTAACACTACCAATACTGTGCTTAACTAGAACTCCAAGCATGCTATAGGATCTACAGTACATGCTGGGAGTGATAGTTCTTAAAGGGATTGTTACTACATGAACAAATCCCATCTCATTCATCATGTTGGCCCTTGTAAAAGTAATAGACCATACTAAGGGTGTGCGCTCACAGTCGGGAGTAGCTGTGTGTTGGACGCGGCTCCTCCGGACCTGAGGGAAGCCACATGTGGAGGCAGGGAGACCCCAGCTGCCCTGTACTCACCATGTGCGGCGGGTGCAGGGCGGCTTCTCCCTGCAGTCCCCTGATGGGAGCCGCTTCAAACTCCACAGCATGAAATGAACATGCTGAGAAGGAGCGGACTGCCGGCAACCCGCACCGCAGCTGTCAGAATGCTGCGGTCGGATGAAGCATAGTGAGTATGGGATTTCTACAAATCCCATCCACTATGCTTGTACTGTACTACGTAGCATTTTGGACACAGCAGCAAGACGCTGCGTCCAAAAGGCTGGGTATACTCATCGTGTGCACGCACCCATACCCCTGATTCTGCAGCAGTTCCAACGTTATCAGAAGTTGCATAGCCATGTCCCATGTGACATTGATATGAGACTCAGCCCTCTGACCAGGCAGTGCTGGCGTCTGTCTCCCCGCCAACAGACACTGGAGCAGAAGTCATTGGTGGTGTTCACATGCTGCACCTGCATCCGAAGGAAACAGACGCCAACACTGACTGGTCGCAGGGCCTGAGTGTCATATCAAAGTCATTTTTTGCTACAAATATTTTTTTCCCTATTTTCCACCTCTAAAATCTGGGTGCGTTTTATAATCCGGTGCGTCTTATAAAGCGAAAAATACGGTACTTTCTCATCTGATATTTCTTCAGGTATGTCATTACTGTTTTTCTCATTTTTTATTTCAATTGACATCATAGTGTCTTCATTTAAATCTTCAATGAATGTCACACTGTTACTCACCGTGACTCTGTTGTGGGATCTAGGATTCTGTATCTTTTGCAATTTTCACTATATTCAATGAATATTCCTTCCATGGATCTGTTTTGAAATTTGGAACGTTTTTCTGTTGGAATGAATACACAAACTTTACATTAAAAACTGTTAAATGATTTACACTTGGTTTCATACCTTGTCACAGTTAATGTGGAGTTTTTTTAATTTTTCTGGAAAAAAATCAGTTGTGCAGATATGTAGCTGTCACGGCTGCTTCACCCCAATATTTCTCTGGTAGTTTGAAATCTGTCAGCATGCATCTTATAATTTCAGTTAGAGATCTGTTTTTCCTTTCTGCTACTCCATTTTGTTCAGGTGCGTATGGCACAGTATTTTGATGCTCTGTACCATTTTGTCTTAAGTAGTTCTCTATTTTGTGTCCTGTAAATTCACCTCCATTATCACTTCTGATGATAATTGGCTTTCTTTGAAATTTGTTATTCAACCTTGTTACGTAGTCTACAAGTTTCTCAAAAACTTCACTTTTGTTCTTGATCAAGTATGTGACTGTGTATCCTGAGTAGTCATCTATAAAGTCACCATGTATCTATTGCCTCCTGATGTAGTCACTTTCATGGGTATACATACGTCAGTATGCACCAAATCAAGTGTTTTTGTGCTTTTTGTTTCAGTTTCTTTAGGAATAGATAATATTGTAACTTTAGATTTTATACAACATTCACATCTTACAGTAATTGAGAAATCAGATATCTTTAGATCTTTTGTCAATTCTTTTCTTTGTAGTTCTCTTATGCTTTCAGAGTGTCTATGTCCTAGATGTCTATGCCACACGTGAATACAATTCTTGTGATCATGTGTACATATCTTCATTTGTTCATTTAATGTGTCTAGATGATATAATTCATCTGCCTTGACATTGGTTATCACCTTGTTTCCTGCTTGAATTGCACACTCATTGTCTTTGAATCTTACAGTAAATCCTTTAGCTGTTAAAACGTTTCACAGATGATAATCCACCTTCCAATCTTGGAATTTAGTGTTGGCCAAAAGTATTGACACCCCTGCCATTCTGTCAGATTTCAGTTTCCTCCTGAAAATGATTGCAATCACAAATTCTTTGGTATTATTATCTTCATTTAATTTGTCTTCAATGAAAAAAACACAAAAAGAATTGTCCTAAAGCCAAATTGGATATAATTCCACACCAAACATAAAAAAGGAGGTGGACAAAACTATTGGCACCCTTAGAAAAATCATGTGATGCTTCTCTAATTTGTGTAATTTACAGCACCTGTAACTTACCTGTGGCACCTAACAGGTGTTGGCAATAACTAAATCACACTTGCAGCCAGTTGACATGGATTAAAGTTGACTCAAACTCTGTCCTGTGTCCTTGTGTGTACCACATTGAGCATGGAGAAAAGAAAGAAGACCAAAGAACTGTCTGAGGACTTGAGAAACCAAATTGTGAGGAAGCATGAGCAATCTCAAGGCTACAAGTCCATCTCCAGACACCTGAATGTTCCTGTGTCTACCGTGCGCAGTGTCATCAAGAAGTTTAAAGCCCATGGCACTGTGGCTAACCTCCCTAGATGTGGACGGAAAAGAAAAATTGACAAGAGATTTCAACGCAAGATTGTGCGGATGGTGGATAAAGAACCTCGACTAATATCCAAACAAGTTCAAGCTGCCCTGCAGTCCGAGGGTACAACAGTGTCAACCCATACTATCCATCGGCGTGTGAATGAAAAGGGACTGTATGGTAGGAAACTCAGGAAGACCCCACTTCTTACCCCGAGACATAAAAAAGCAAGGCTGGAGTTTGCCAAAACTTACCTGAGAAAGCCTAAAACGTTTTGGAAGAATGTTCTCTCTTATTGGGCAAAGGCATCAACATAGAGTTTACAGGAGAAAAAAAGAGGCATTCAAAGAAAAGAACACAGTCCCTACAATCAAACATGGCGGAGGTTCCCTGATGTTTTGGGGTTGCTTTGCTGCCTCTGGCACTGGACTGCTTGACCGTGTGCATGGCATTATGAAGTCTGAAGACTACCAACAAATTTTGCAGCATAATGTAGGGCCCAGTGTGAGAAAGCTGGGCCTCTCTCAGAGGTCATGGGTCTTCCAGCAGGACAATGACCCAAAACACACTTCAAAAAGCACTAGAAAATGGTTTGAGAGAAAGCACTGGAGACTTCTAAGGTGGCCAGCAATGAGTCCAGACCTGAATCCCATAGAACACCTGTGGAGAGATCTAAAAATGGCAGTTTGGAGAAGGCACCCTTCAAATATCAGGAACCTGGAGCAGTTTGCCAAAGCAGAATGGTCTAAAATTCCAGCAGAGCATTGCAAGAAACTCATTGATGGTTACCGGAAGCGGTTGATCGCAGTTATTTTGGCTAAAAGTTGTGCAACCAAGTATTAGGCTGAGAGTGCCAATACTTTTGTGTGGCCCATTTTTGGAGTTTTGTTTGAAACGATCAATGTTTTGCTTTTTGCTTCATTTCCTTTTGTGCTTTTTCATTGAAGACAAATTCAATGAAGATAATACCAAAGAATTTGTGATTGCAATCATTTTCAGGAAGAAACTGAGTATTATCTGACAGAATTGCAGGGGTGTCAATACTTTTGGCCAACACTGTACAGCATATCCTGTACAAGTATTTTTGAATCTTCTCCAAATTTGTTAGAACGGTTTAGCACACCTTGTCCAACACCTTCTGCAGTTATTTTGCTTCCATCTGCAAGATACATGACTTCTTTCTTATCTAAATCAAGTTCAGTAAAGAAATTTTTAATACTTGTCATGTGACTTGTTGCTTCTGAATCAAAAAACCAACCCAATGATGATTTCATATCAGTTACTTTTAATGTGCCATTCCAATTATTTTCACATGAATCAGAAATTGTGTTTTTCACCTTCTGTGTGCTCTCTTTATGGTGTAACTAGTGATGGGCGAATCTACTCGCTAGGACTCGTTACTCGGCGAGTAGTAAGGGACTCGCAGGACTCGCTACTCGGCGAGTTTTCCAGCGAGGACTCGCAAAGTAGCGAGTCCAATGCAAGTAAATGGCAATCCTAGTTTTACTAGCGAGACTCGCTATATCACATCGCTATGTCCCCAAAATCGTTTACAGAATCGCACCGCTTCACGGATACCCGCTGTAAGCAGCGATTCCGAGCGAGTCTTAGCGATTCCGAGCGAGTCTACGAATCCGAGTCCTGTATTCTGTATTCGGGACTCGCGAATACAGAATCTGTTATGTTCCGACAAAGCTTCCGAGACAGCCTAGCGTGTTAGGTCAGACAAACTTGTGAAGATGGACAAGCATGTTAGCCAATCATATTCAGTAATGCCACAGCCATGTTGGTTGTGGCATTACTATGATTGGCTGCTGTCCATCGTGATGGCTATGTCATGGATGACAGGCAAGGCTGTATATAAGCCTTGCCACCGCCATTTTGAGCACATTTCTCTGAAGATCTGAGCTAGAGCAGGGTGAGGTAGATTCTGGAGCAGATCATAGGGATTGTCAGTGAGTGTAGGGAACTTCAAGATTCCTTATATTAACCCCAAACAGCTCTTGTGAGAGCTAGCAGGAGGACAGAGGAGTACAGTGTACTGTGAGACTGTAGGCAGGCAGGGAAGCAGGGAGCTGCAGTCCTACAGTGTCTTCACAGGAGCGACCTCATAGCTTCGCTTACTCACTCAGCTGTTCTAATAGCTGAAGTCAGAGGCTTAGCTGAGGTAGTATTAACAATTTTTTGGCAGCTGATAGATTTTGGGTCCTAAAAACCCCTTGAGCGTTATTTTGTCTGTGGCAGAACAGTGCGTTGCTGCTCTCCTAGCTGCAAATAGCACGTACGCCACCTACTTGTGCGACTACTTGTGCACACTTAATAATTTTTTCAGGGACCAGTGTGCTGCTTCACTGCCAAGTGTTAGCACACACTTAACCCGCCAGTAAGTGATGCCTACAGCAACACCAAACTCCATCTCGGTGGCTGTGCGCACTTTCTAATTTTTTCAGGGACTAGTGTGCTGCTTCACTGTCAAGTGTTAGCACACACTTAACCCGCCAGTAAGTGACGCCTGCAGCAACACCAAACTCCATCTCGGTGGCTGTGCATTTGTCAACAATGTCCCAAAAACACCAAATTCCCAAAAACCAGTCTGCAAAGGGACAGGCACGAGGTCGGGGCCCTAGCAGTCGTGAACAACAAGGCACTGGTAGAAGTAGACAGACGAGGATTGATCGATCCACCTTTCTGCTGTCTAAATTTCCCAGTACTCAACCTAAACGTGTCTTGAGGCCGGAAGAGCAAGACCAAATAACATCTTGGATGGCTGACAAGACCTCAACCACTGGTTCTGGCAGCACACAATCATCCTTGACACCATATTCAAGTGCCGCTACTGACAACGCGGGGTCATCTAATCCGCAAAATCTTCCTATTTCTTCAAGCCATCGCCAGACAGAGGAAAATTTAGACCGCGAACTTGGACATTCGGAAGATTTATTTGGTTCTTATCAGCCATTCATACAACCTGACCTTTCTTTGTCACTGCCTGAACAGATACTTGAACCAGACGTACATTCCATCTATGGACAAAGTTTGGATTCACCTCGTCCTGAAGAACGTCCCTTTCAACAAAGGCATAGACCGTCTCAGGAGGTGGAGGATGATGATGATGATGAGACACACATCTCATCTGGCCAGCCTGCTCAGTCACGTATTCCAGAAGACTTTGAGGAGGAGGGGGTGGATGATGAGACCACTGATCCAACCTGGACACTTGACATGCAGAGCCAACAGAGCAGCCAGGAGGAGGAAAGTGGTTATGTACCACCGCCTAAAGCACCCAGGCTTACTCCTTTATCCAGAATCCAAGCTGTGACAACAGTAGCCCAAATTGTGTCAACTGTTGCACAAACTGTACCAACTGTTGCCCCAACTTTAACAACAGTTGGCCAAAATGTGTCTACAGTTTGTGTTGGCCAGACTCATCCTCCAGTTCCTACACCACAACCTAAAGGACGAACATCCATTGTCTGGAAATTTTTTAAAGATAGCCCATCAGTAGCAAATGTCGTTATATGTAACATCTGCTATGCCAGGCTGAGCAGA
Organism: Allobates femoralis; assembly: GCA_033576535.1. NCBI lineage: Eukaryota > Metazoa > Chordata > Amphibia > Anura > Aromobatidae > Allobates > Allobates femoralis. The sequence continues at coordinate 101,630,280 of JARQOC010000010.1, read as the reverse complement.
GGCCAGGGCAAATCAAACTTGAGCACCAGCAGTATGCGAAAGCACATGACTCTTAAGCACCCAAGTCAGTGGTTGGCCCATCAGGGTTCGACATCAGGGCCTTCTGACCTCAACACCGTTATGCCACCTCCGAATCGTCCTTCACCATCTACTGTTCATGCAGCAGCTCCTACTCATACGATCTCCTCACAAGCTGCGTTAGACCAGAGATATGACAGTAGTCAAGTGACTTGTGAGTCTGCGCCAAATGTCCAGTTGTCTGTTCTACAGCTGTATGAGAGGCAGCGGAAGCACCCATCCACACACCCTTTTTCTCGACAAATGACAGCGCAAATTTCTAAGCTGTTAGCTGTAGAAATGCTGCCATTTAGGCTTGTGGATATTGAGGCTTTTCGGGAGTTGTTGGCTGTGGCAGCACCACGATACACTGTCCCCAGTCGCAATTTTTTTTCACGTACTGCCATACCCGCGTTACATCAGCACGTGGTTAACAACTTGAAGCGTGCACTGACAAATGCTGTGAGCGGAAAAGTTCACCTGACAACTGACACCTGGACAAGTAGTTGTGGACAGGGCAGATACATATCCCTAACGGCTCACTGGATCAACCTTGTCGAGAGTGTCCCAAAGTCTAATAGTGGAATATCTGCGATCCTACCAACTCCACGAATAGCGGGCACAGCATCATTCCGGGTGTCCGCATCCTCATATACTTCGACAACACAATGTGCGTCTTCTACTTCCTTGACCACTGCTGATTTGTCCGCAACATCACGTCAAAGTTGGGAGCTTTGCAGTACTGCATCAGCCAGGCGACAACAGGCTCTTCTTAAGCTGATCTGTCTAGGTGACACACCTCACACTGCAAACCAGCTGTGGAAAGGTGTTAAGCAACGGACAGATGAGTGGCTGGCCCCACTGCAACTACAAACAGGTCTTGTTGTCAGTGATAACGGACGAAACCTTGTTGCAGCAATAAAGCTCGGTAACCTTCAACACGTGCCTTGCATGGCTCACGTACTGAATCTTGTAGTTCAGAAATTCTTGAAAAATTACCCAGAGTTATCTGATCTACTAGAGAAGGTGCGTAGAAATTGCGGACATTTCCGACATTCATCAACGGCACTTGCAAGTCTATCTGCCCTTCAACAGCAATTTAAAGCGAACCTGTCACCCCCCCTGGACATCAAAAGCTATAATAGCCACCTTCTGCAGCACTAAGGCTGCATTCAGGGAAGGTGGCTATAAGCTTTTGATGGCCTTTATACTATTAAATATGCACTTATATAACTGCTTACTCTTAAGAAGACCTAAGACCGGGAGGCGGGGTTTCGCGCTCCTCCGACCCGCCTCCTCTTGTCAGTCATGGTCCTCGCCTGCTGCTGCCTCCCCTCATGAACGCGCGCCTCCGTTCTCGTCTATGGCGCCGCGCATGCGCGCTTTGCGCCAGGTGTCCAGGAAGTCGTCGGGCTGCGCGCGCAGCCCGACGACTTCCTGGACACCCGGCGCAAAGCGCATGCACGGCGCCATAGACGAGAACGGAGGCGCGCGTTCATGAGGGGAGGCAGCAGCAGGCGAGGACCATGACTGACAAGAGGAGGCGGGTTGGAGGAGCGCGAAACCCCGCCTCCCGGTCTTAGGTCTTCTTAAGAGTAAGCAGTTATATAAGTGCATATTTAATAGTATAAAGGCCATCAAAAGCTTATAGCCACCTTCCCTGAATGCAGCCTTAGTGCTGCAGAAGGTGGCTATTATAGCTTTTGATGTCCAGGGGGGTGACAGGTTCGCTTTAATTTGCCCAAACACAGATTAATTTGCGACATGCCCACACGATGGAATTCTACATTCTATATGTTGGCTAGGTTCAATGAGCAGCAGAGGGCTATAGCAGAATATCAGCTGCAACATGCCCGTCACCCAGGAAGTAATACAAGACACATTGGTACGATGGAGTGGGTCTGGATCGCTGACCTTTGCGAGGTTCTAGAGAACTTCGATTACTGCACAAAACTGGTCAGCGGTGATGAGTCCATTATTAGTCTCACCATCCCCATGCTCTGTTTGCTTAAAGATTCTCTCCTGAATCTTAAAACAGAATCATTGAGGGCACAGCAGAGGGCTATGGATCCACATTTTAACATCCAGGATCAGAGCCAGCAAAGCCAATTTCAGCCGGCAACATTGGCTGCAGAACAAAACAGTGATGAGGAAGATGAAGACTATTTATTTATCCATGGTACTGAGGTGCACACTGATGGAACTCCCAACCCCAGGGTTATGTCGGTTCAGCATGGGTGGGCTGAAGAGCAGGAGGCGGAGACCGATTTTGAGACCATGATGCCTATTGGTCATCAGTCAGGTGACACAGAAGACATGAGTCTTTGTAGCCTAGCACACATGTCTGACTTCATGTCTCAATGTCTGTCCCAAGATCCACGCGTCATTAACATCTATGACAGCGACCTCTACTGGTTGTCAACATTCCTTGACCCACGCTACAAAGACAAGTTTCCATCGCTGCTGTTGCAGTCACCAAGGGGCTTAACGATGGATCATTTCAAAAGTGTGGTTGTTGACAATTTAATATCAATTTCATCCTCTGACTCCGCTATACCACGAACAAGCAGCTCTTTGCCACAGCAGCCTTTGGTTCGAACACAAACGGTCACATTGTCAAGAAGAGGTGGTGGTAAGATGTCCACCAACTGGGCGATGTTCAACAGACCTTCCAATCTGCAACGGATTGTGCCTACGGTCCCCTTGTCTAGGAGACAAACATTGTCAAACATGTTGAACGAGTATGTGTGTGACACTACCAGCTTCCTAACCGACCCCTCTGTACCCTTTAATTACTGGGTTTCCAAGCTTCACGCTTGGACTGAGCTGTCTTTGTATGCCTTGGAGTTGCTGGCCTGCCCAGCTGCTAGTGTGACATCAGAGGGTGTTTTTAGTGCCGCTGGGGGAATTGTCACTGATAGAAGGTCACGGCTGACTACAGAAAATGCCGACACTCACTCTCATTAAGTTTAACAAGGACTGGATATCATCAAAGTTCTTAACCCCTTCAGACGACAGTACCCAAACCTAGAGGGACATTATCAAATTTGATATGTTTGGCTGAGTGCGGTTTAAACATGTCCTCTTCTGACACAAAGGATAAACAATGTGCCTCTGCTTAGAAGATTGGATAACTAATGTTCCTGCTACACTTGATGCATGACAACAAAACTACACAATCAGTGTCAGTAATGTTACTTTAATAATGCATGCACTTGTGATGATTTTTGAACGTTTATTTATGTCAGACAATCCAATACAGTCTCTTGGCTGAATTTTTTAAGGCAACAAACCTATGCCTGCATTGTGGGCATTTCTCAAACTGCAATAAAACATATTGTTTGGCTCAAGTGCCTTGCATAAATTTTAAAAATGTTGATCCCGCCCCTTGGGCTAATTTTTTGAGGCAACAAGCCTATGCCTGCATCGAATACGTTGCTTGTACTATGCTCTCAGTACAAGCAAGAATATAGTATGGGCCACGCGCCCTCCTCAACTTCAAAATAGAGTTGATCCCGCCCCTTGGGCTAATTTTTTGAGGCAACAAGCCTATGCCTGCATCGAATACGTTGCTTCTCCTATGCTCTCAGGACAAGCAAGACTATACTATGGGCCACGCTCCCTCCTCTATATCTAAAAAGAGTTGATCCCGCCCCTTGGGCTAATTTTTTGAGGCAACAAGCCTATGCCTGCATCGAATACGTTGCTTGTACTATGCTCTCAGTACAAGCAAGAATATAGTATGGGCCACGCGCCCTCCTCAACTTCAAAATAGTTGATCCCGCCCCTTGGGCTAATTTTTTTGAGGCAACAAGCCTATGCCTGCATCGAATACGTTGCTTCTCCTATGCTCTCAGGACAAGCAAGACTATACTATGGGCCACGCTCCCTCCTCTATATCTAAAAAGAGTTGATCAAGCCCCTTGGGCTAATTTTTTGAGGCAACAAGCCTATGCCTGCATCGAATACGTTGCTTCTCCTATGCTCTCAGGACAAGCAAGACTATACTATGGGCCACGCTCCCTCCTCTATATCTAAAAACAGTTCATCAAGCCCCTTGGGCTAATTTTTTGAGGCAACAAGTCTATGCCTGCATCGAATACGTTGCTTCTCCTATGCTCTCAGGACAAGCAAGACTATAGTATGGGCCACGCTCCCTCCTCTATATCTAAAAAGAGTTGATCAAGCCCCTTGGCCTAATTTTTTGAGGCAACAAGCCTATGCCTGCATCGAATACGTTGCTTCTCCTATGCTCTCAGGACAAGCAAGACTATACTATGGGCCACGCTCCCTCCTCTATATCTAAAAACAGTTCAAGCCCCTTGGGCTAATTTTTTGAGGCAACAAGCCTATGCCTGCATCGAATACGTTGCTTCTCCTATGCTCTCAGGACAAGCAAGACTATACTATGGGCCACGCTCCCTCCTCTATATCTAAAAACAGTTCATCAAGCCCCTTGGGCTAATTTTTGGAGGCAACAAGCCTATACCTGCATCGAATACGTTGCTTGTACTATGCTCTCAGGACAAGCAAGACTATAGTATGGGCCACGCGCCCTCCTCAACTTCAAAATAGAGTTGATCTCGCCCCTTGGGCTAATTTTTTGAGGCAACAAGCCTATGCCTACATAGAATTACTTGCTTGTACTATGCTCTCAGGACAAGCAAGAATATAGTATGGGCCACGCACCCTCCTCTACTTCTAAATAGAGTTGATCCCGCCCCTTGGGCTAATTTTTTGAGGCAACAGGCCTATGCCTGCATCGAAGACGTGGCTTGTACTAAGATCCTGCTGGAGCATGGCGAAGGGTCCCACTGTACGCTACGGAGATAACGTGTAGACGCGCTCTGTTGCAAGTAGACGTCCCAGCCTATCGCATCTGTGTTCCCAGTGTTGTTGCCATACCGAGTCATTAAGTAACCCCCCCACAAACACATGCACTATTTATTTGTCAGCAACATTTGTATGTGCAGTCATGATTTTGCACATAATAACCAAGGTGCCTTCATGCGCCATGCAGGCCGTAAAGTACTTGCTAATGATGATGACTTTAAGCCCACCCACAAAAAAAACCTACACATCCATTCCCTGAAAAAAGACAGACACAAAGCAGTTTTTGTCAACTGGGTATTATTCCGCAATAATTGCAAAGATGTCAGAATTTTTTTTTTTTTTTGGTTATAACTTTGTAAAAAGTTGTATAACATAACAAATAATAACATAACAAAGAAATTGTGCAATGCACAGGAACAAAAAATAAACAAAAAAAAATAAGGGGTCTACAGCTGGTGGTAGATTGCCGCATCCTCCGGGCTTGCCTGTAACGTGGCACCATCACCCTGGTCGTTGAGGAGGTCCAGGGCCCCATGCAGTACCTCACCCAGTGGTTGGAAGCCTGTAGGCTGGGGCATCTGGGCCGGTTGGCCTTGGCTTGGTAGGCCCCTGATTGTTGGACACCACCTCTGGGTCGCCACATACCTGTCCCGGGGTGTGGCCCTGTCCAGGATGTTTGATCTGCTGAGCTGCCACTCCTCCAAAAAAGCAAACACCTGCCCAGGGTGGTTTGGGGGCCTACACGCATCAAGGACAATGTGTATTGCTGACCTTGCCCGCAGTTGTCTCTCCCATGGAATCTGACCCAAGAATGGTATAAGACTGCGGGCAAAGTCAGCATCACATTGTCCGATGTTATAATTTTGTGCCCCCGGGATCTGAGCGGTGCTGCTGGGGTTATATTCACTACCCACACTGCTGGCAGTCGGCAGGGGAGCAAGGTGGATGGGCAGAGGTGGGTTTTGGTGGGGAGCCGGTTGTGGTGGCCCTTCACCCTCCTCATCTTGCTGTGGCCGGGCATGCCCCAAAGATGATGGTGGTGGTGGTGGTGGTGGGACTCCCTCCTCCTCTGGTGCTGGTTCAGGGGCCTCCCTCGCCTCCTCAGGCAGCTGTGGTGGCGGGTTCCGACGCCGCCTCCGAAAGTGAGCAGCTCTGTGGGTTAAATATAAAAAAAATTTTGTGAATGGGTTGCGTTTGGAAACAAAACCATAGGCCAAACATAAAATGTGCACGCTTTTTTGACTCAGTGTATCTGTGTATTCTGTGTATTTTCATGGTTGGCCTTAAGATGGAATTGCAGCAAATACATTAAGGACATTTTGGCTCATACCTCAACCAATATTCTATGTGTGGGTAGTGTTTGTCCACGATTTTTTGGCATTACATTACAAATTTAAAAATTTGTCCGCACTATTACACTGTACCCTGCCTTAGGCAGGACAGCTATTTAGGCACTTGAAGACACATTAGTGGCCACAACTATTGCTTTGACTTTTTGTTGAAACTTTATGTGGACAAAGCTATAGCCTGACACTGTGAGGCAAACACATTCTTCAGGGTTGTTTGCCATCAGATGGACACAAAAAGACGCAGTGTGGGCGGACTTGGTCTCAAAGCACATAACCCAGATCTATAGGGCAGATGAGCAAGACAGGAAATGGAGTCCTGAAGCATAGGTGACACATGATCATTCGGCGTTAGTGCCCTACACTTCTTGTTGCTGCCATGTATGCTAATCAGGAATGTCTTGGTAGAAAAAAAAACACCAAACAGATGGCTTGGCTTTTGAACCGACTGTAATGGACATAGAATATGGGGTTGTTTTTGATCAGCAGGTCACACATCGTTGGTGCCAAACAAGGTGGTATGCACAGATGGACAGTTTTACAGTTATTCCAACGGGGCCGAACCAAAAACCGGGAGCAGCAAGGGCAAACCTCGGGTTTCCTAAAGGACCTTGCACATAAAAGCCTGTTGCACTTAAAATATGGCCCTCTTTATTTTGATTTTATACAGCATTAATACACTATGTTTTCCGGAGGATTCGTAATGTGGCCATGAGTTAACGACAAAAAAAGTAAAATTCACATGTGGGCCCTAATATGTATACCATCACCTTGCAGCCCCAAATAAACCCATGGGAAAACTGAACCACACATATTTGTAGTGATACAGGGTATGTTCTGAAATGTGTGTGACTGTGTCAACAATCTGAGATGGTGTACAAACAGTTTAGTGCAAAAGGGGTATATCCTTGCAACGTTATTTAGCCGAAAAAAACACCCACAACTAAATGTGTAGGGATGTATGTGGCCCTTATGCAAGTCGAGGCCATTAGGAACTGATACAAATGAGGCTTATGACAGGCAAACCAGACAGGGCCACACACCTTAGAGGCCATTGCAGGGAAGAACATGGCTTTGTTCCACAAACATGCCAACAATAATAGCTAATTGTGAGGTCACGGAACATTGTGTCTGACCACCCTGCAGAACATTGCTTATTTGTCCCAACGTCACAATTTGACTATAAATGTGTATGTCCTGGATCATTGCCAAAGGTAATAGAATTGTGTTGCACCATGGCAGAAACAAACCCCAGTGTGGGTATTGTAAACCAGCACACTCATTATAGAGCTTCATACGTAGACTGTGTGCCCTCGTGGACAGGGTCCTCTCCTCTTGTACCTGTATGACCTGATTGTCTTCATGTACTGTTTTTTGTCGTTAACCCTTATCGTCATGTAAAGTGCCATGGAACCTAATGGCGCTATATAAATAAATAATAACAATAATAGTAAACAACAGTGCGGCAGACACATACCTTGGCATACGGGCCACCGGTTCTAGAAATGACAGCCGTTCATAGTGGCAATATATTGTCCCGTGACCAGCTTCCGGGCCCCCCTCCATGATCCTCCGGTGTTGCCGCTCAAATTGGTCGCGGCAGCTCCTCCACCGCTTCATAATGTGGTCTACTGTGAAATGATTTCAAACCGGGTTTAGACCTCTGTAACATTTGAAACACTAAAAGTATGTGTACAAATCAACAATAACATTTTATTCATGTTGTGTGTGTAATGTGTATACAAGGCACATGGACACGACAGTGTGGAACATCATCAACAGCATTACGGACATTGAGCTCACGTGGCCACAATCACAAATGGGGCAGGGCACATGTCAACGCATAGAGAATGTAATAGTGCGGGCACCAGACTCCGCTCATTAGTGGTATTTATATACACCCAACCCCTGGCCTTCAGAGCCAGGAGGACCAGCCCTTAAACTAAGTGTACTATTGTGACCCCATCCAAATATAAGCAACCATGCGACGGCGCATTATAACACATTGAGGGCCCTGTATACCCACGGGGGCCCTGTATACCCACTGCTGGGGTCTTGTATACCCACGGGGGGGCTGTAGACCCTACTATGAGGGCCCTGTATAACCACTGGGGGCCCTGTATACCCAGTGCTGGGGGGCCTGTGTACCCACGGGGGGTCTGTATACCCTAATATCGGTGGCATATATACACACTGGGGGGCCTGTATACTCTGCAGGTGGAGCTGTATACTCTGCTGGGGGGCTGTCTAACAGTGATAGCCGCTTTATACAAGGATGGCGGTCAATATGGTTTCACACTTTTTTGGGGCTAAAGTAGGGGGGTCAGCTTATACACGGGTCGGCTTATACACGACTATATACGGTAAATGCAATATAACGTGTGAACACATTTAACTCACCCATATTGCTCGGCACATCATGGCCACAACGATGAAACGTTGGGAAAACGCCCTGTGCGATCTCCCTCCAGGCTGTGGTCCGCTGGACGTTATCCCCATACGCAGGGTCAGTGGGCAGCCAAAGCAGGGGCCGAGCCTCCACCAGAGCAATTAATTGCAGGGTGTTAACAGGGGCCATGCTTACTCGCTGTGACTTTCTGCGCGTCCAGCCAGGCAGCTCGAGTCGGCTTATTTCCTGTTTGCAAAAAGCATGGGGTTTGCTGCAGAAAATCGCTTGCCTCGCCTCAAACACATGCGAGTTTGGCCTCGGAGACAGCAGCAAAATACAGTTGCGAGTGGGGCTTCCAACACGGCAATGCGAGCGCTTTCCGAGACACATCTGCGATTTTTAAATCGCACACTACTCGCTATTACTCGCTTCCCCATTCATTAACATTGGACTCGCTAGACTCGCAACGAGTAGCGAGTCCCGGACTCGGACTCGCTAGAGTCAAGCGATTCCGAGTAATTTAGGATTCGCCCATCACTAGGTGTAACGTCTGTTGTTCTGCTTTCCATATAGTACAGTCTTTCTTTATTGACCTGTTTTCTTACATCTGAAACATTCTCTTCTCTCTTTATTATAGGGTTTTATTCAATTCCGTTGCTTTAACAGCATTTCCATTATCCTTTTCAGTAAAACAATCATTTGTTTGTTCTTTCCTTCTCTGAAATTCATCTGAGTCTTGTTTTCACAAACGCTAATGTAATGTCTGCTTCAGGTCTTGTCTCAAGTGCATTTATCAAAGCTGTATACGAATCTGGTAAACTGCACAATAATATAGCTGCTACATGACTTTCTTTAATGTCTTCACCAATTGATCTTAGCTGTGATATCACTTCCATCATAGAGAATATGTGCTTCTGCATGTCATTATCTACACTTAGTCTCATACTGTAAAGTTTTCTTAGTAGAAATAACTTGTGATTCAAGCTAGGTCTTTCATGTAACTTTCTCAGTGCTTCCCACATTTATTTCGCTGTATCCTCATTTCTTATGTGCATTAGTTGAGCATCATCCACTAATAAGCTAATGGTGGCTCTTGCTTGTCTATTTTTCTTATCCCATGTCTGATTATCTTCATTAGGTCTATCTGTAGTGATTACCGTATATACTCGCGTATAAGCCGAGTTTTTCAGCCCAAAATTTGGGCTGAAAAGTCCCCCCTCGGCTTATACGCGAGTATATGCAAAAAAAAAATACCGCAGCAGCCCCGGAGGTATACAGGCCCCCCATCAAGTTCCAGGGCCCCCCCCGCCTTGCGCGCCAGCCTGTAAGGTAAATTCATACTTGCCAGTGTCCAGTCGCGCCGCCCGCAGCTGCCGACATGACGATCCCGGGCTCCATTCAGCGTCTTCCCGCGGCTTCCTGTAGTCGCGGGCAATGACGTCATTGCCCGCGACTACAGGAAGCCGCGGGAAGACGCTGAATGGAGCCCGGGATCGTCATGTCGGCAGCTGCGGGCGGCGCGACTGGACACTGGTAAGTATGAATTTACCTTACAGGCTGGCGCGCAAGGGGGGGGGCCCTGGAACTTGATGGGGGGCCTGTATAACTCCGGGGCTGCGGCTGTATACAGCCCTGGGGCTGCTGCTGTATAAAGCCCTGGGGCTGCGGCTGTATACAGCCCTGGGGCTGCTGCTGTATACAGCCCTGGGGCTGCGGCTGTATACAGCCCTGGGGCTGCGGCTGTATACAGCCCTGGGGCTGCGGCTGTATACAGCCCTGGGGCTGCGGCTGTATACAGCCCTGGGGCTGCGGCTGTATACAGCCCTGGGGCTGCTGCTGCTGTATATACCTCTGGGGCTGCATATGGGGCTGCATATACCTCTGGGGCTGCATATACCTCTGGGGCTGCATATGGGGCTGCATATACCTCTGGGGCTGCATATGGGGCTGCATATACCTCTGGGGCTGCATATGGGGCTGCATATACCTCTGGGGCTGCATATGGGGCTGCATATACCTCGGGCTGCATATGGGGCTGCATATACCTCTGGGGCTGCATATACCTCTGGGGCTGCATATGGGGCTGCATATACCTCTGGGGCTGCATATACGTATGGGGCTGCGTATACCTCTGGGGCTGCATATACCTCTGGGGCTGCATATACGTATGGGGCTGCATATACGTATGGGGCTGTATATACCTCTGGGGCTGTATATACCTCTGGGGCTGCATATACCTCTGGGGCTGCATATGGGGCTGCATATACCTCTGGGGCTGCATATGGGGCTGCATATACCTCTGGGGCTGCATATACCTCTGGGGCTGCATATGGGGCTGCATATACCTCTGGGGCTGCATATACCTCTGGGGCTGCATATACCTCTGGGGCTGCATATACCTCTGGGGCTGCATATGGGGCTGCATATACCTATGGGGCTGCATATACCTCTGGGGCTGCATATGGGGCTGCATATACCTCTGGGCTGCATATGGGGCTGCATATACCTCTGGGGCTGCATATACCTCTGGGGCTGCATATGGGGCTGTATATACCTCTGGGGCTGCTGTATACTACCACTGGGGCTGCTGCTGTATACTACCACTGGGGAGGCTGCTGTATACCTCACTGCTGGGGGTTGTATACCTGTGCTGGAGTCCACCCTCGGCTTATACGCGAGTCAATAAGTTTTCCCAGTTTTTGGGGGCAAAAGTAGGGGGGTCGGCTTATACACGGGTCGGCTTATACACGAGTATATACGGTACTTACCATAAATCATCCTTAGATAACAACATCTCTACTTTGAACTTCAATAACTGATAGTTCACATTGTTTAGTTTAGGAACATGTGTCAAAGAAACAGACAACTTTAAAAGACATGAGATACACCCAAGGGTGGATGTATGTGGATAGCCAAACATACCCATTCCTCCAGCTATCTGTAAACCTGACCTTAACAAGACTGGTGTCACTACAGGACACTCCAGATTTACATTCCAGAGGACATCCACCTCAGTGATACATACTGGCCATTCATAATGTAACCGCTTGATATGTTAAACACCATTGATATATAGTCCAAATCAAAAGAGAAGGGGATGATACAGCAAAAATAGAAACCTCCGTCTTCCGGAGGCATCAAGTATACAAATTATTACTGGCATGTTTTATTGGTGTATTTAAAAAAATCATTACTTTCTGTGAAATATATTGGAATGTGAGAGTCCTCAGTGGTTGATACCTTTTAATGGCTAACTGAAAAGATGGTAAACATATCAAGCTTTCGGGACACTATGGCCTCTTCGTCAGGCTGATAATGATACAAATTCTGAAGACACATATAAATATATATATACATAAGCAGGGTTAGATGCTGTAGTAAATACGACAGGTGACGTGAAGCAGAGTCAGGCTAGGGAGGGGGAGAGCTGAGCTGGAGAGGTAAAATCAAAATTCTAAGATAAGAAGAACAGATTATATTATTGTTCTATGATTAGTGGCCTGTGGAGACCTGAAGATTCCTCAGTGAGTTGTGGAAAGCAATAAATCGAAGTGAGATAGTTCACATAAAGAGTGTCAAAAGTTCATTGTCCTCTAAATGGAGATGTGATATTGCCCTGCCCTCTCCAACAGCAACAGGAACCTTTCCCTGCAGCCAGAATAGGTTGCTCTGTTCCTCTCATCTTAGAATTTTGATTTTACCTCCCCAGCTCGGCTCTCCCCATCCCTAGCCTGACTCTGCTTTACGTCACCTGTCATATATATTTACTACAGCATCTAACTCTGCTTATGTGTGTGTGTGTATATATATAATATATATATTATATATCTATCTATCTAGAAAAAAATTCTCTGCAGCACTCAGCTACTACCAATGATGTACGAATGCTAACAAGCTATATGTATATGAGAAAAAAGTTTAAAAACTTATGTTTCTTTAAAAAAACTCAAAATTCTTATCTTTTTATTTCTGAAGTTCTTGGTACACACATTGGCCAATGTCTGCTTGCTCATCAACTGCGACAAAGTGACTTCAGGTCTGATGAGTCTTAATGCTGATATCCCTATCCTCCTTGTCCTACCTACCCCACTACTAAGTGGGCAGACACCATCTAGACCCTAGATAATAATAATATAATATTTATTCATTTATATAGCGCTATTAATTCCATAGCACTTTACATACATGAGTAATGCTGTCTCTCTAGGAGCTCACAATCTCAACGTCCTATCAGTATGTCTTTACAATGTGGAAGGAAACCGGAGTGACCGGAGGAAACCCACGCAAACATGGGGAGAGCATACAAACTCCTTGCAGATGTTGTCCTTAGTGTCCTTGGTGGGAATTGAACCCAGGACCTCAGGATTCCAGCGCTGCAAAGGCTACAGTGCTAACCACTTGAGCCACCGTGCTGCTCAATCACCTGTAGATCACCTGCTGACTATTTGGACCTGCCTGGATGCAGAAATATCGGGAAGCCCTTATTTTTTATTATTTCATGAATTTCATAAAATAATTTAAAAAAAATGCAAGGGGCTCTGCGCGATTTCTATGTCCAGCCAGGTCCAGCTAGGCTGGGGGCTGGAATCCGCAGTGCAGGGAGGCCCAAGCTTTCTGGACACTCCCCGCTGCGAATGGCAGCCCGCAGCCACCCCAGAAAATGGCACGTTTATTGAAGCGCCATTTTCTGGCGCTGATCCCCAACTCCTCCAGGGCCCTGGTGCCGTGGCTCACTGGGTAATAAAGGGGTTAGGGCCAGCTTTGTATTATCAGCTGGCCCTAAGCCCGAAATTCATGGCAGTCACGCCAATTGTAGACATGACCGCCATGAATTTCTAGTGCATTTAAAAAAAAAAAACACAACACAGAGAAAAAATATTTTTATTTGAAAAAAAAACAAAAACACACTTAGGGACTCCATCTTTATTTACAAAAAATCCTTTTCAGTCAGACATAGTCCAATCCAGTGCTCTTTTTTAGCTCTGCTACATCTCTGGTAGAGAACCTTCACCAGAGATGTAGCAGAGCTGTGCACCCTGGGAAAGTTCATGTGAGTTCATGCAGGCAAGCATGAACTCGCATGAACCCTGCCTGGACTGCTACTTTAAATGAACAGCTGACCTGAGTCAGCTGTTCATTTGAAAATACAGACGGGAAGGTCAAAAATAGAAAACCGGATTGAAAACCGGATTGCCCCGGTCCGGAGCAATCCGGGAGAATCCGGTTTTCACTGAATGCTGTGATAGCGGCCATGCTTTGCGGCCACCACCGTTCTATGCGGCTGCTGTCGCAAAGACACACAGAAGACGGCGGCCGTGGAGGACGGTGAGTGAACAGGCTTCCCCCTCCCCTGCACAATAGTGACAGCAGCATCCTTCGCTCCCCTGCAGCCTCCCCACCCGATCCTAAGTTAGGATAGGGTGGGGAGGCGGTGGGGGGAGCGGAGGATCCTGCTGTCAGGAGGCAGGGAAGCTGTCAGTGGCTGTCAGCATTGTTTAAAAGCCAGCGGCTTTTTACCGCTGGCTTTTAAACAATGAAATGGGGAATTGCAGGTTTTTCCTTTGCTGCAAGACCTCTTTATAGGGTCCAGCAGCAGAGGAATTACTCGCAATTACTCGCTTCCCCATTGACTTACATTGGACTCGCTAGACTCGCAATGAGTACCGAGTATCAGAACCTACTCGTTACGAGTCTAGAGAGTCTGAGTATTTTAGTACTCGCTCATCCCTAGTAGTGGTGAGCTGCCAGTTGGGACTCTGGAGTTCACTCTTGTCTCCACTGAGCTCACTATGGCGGGGGCTCTTTGCCGCTGCCATGCAGTCCACCATGCAGCTTCTGGGGTGCTCCCTCCCGAGGCTCCTTCGACGTCCTCCGGCTCCTCAAAGTCTGTTTCATCCTCCTCAGCTTCGACTATAACATCTGGTTCAGTAGGGGACGTCCATGCTGCCTCCAGCCGGAGGTAGCTGCTGGTAAGGGACGGTGGTATTACCGGGGGCTCAGTCTGGACTCCCGTGTCCCGGGTCTGGACGGGTGGTGGTACAGCTTTTAACAAGACACGGTACTCCACAACTATGAAAAGGAGGAAAGAACCAGAAAGCATGTACAAATGACCGGGATCAGAGAAACAGACCAATAATTCAAAAAATGTTGTGTAAATCTTTATTAACAATAATACAGAGAAATATGAGCAGAAAACAAAAACAGAATAAAAACACTTAAAATGTGTGATGGGAAACCACCAACACAGCAATAACTATGGCCCCAGATGTCATCAGAATAGCTGTATCATGAGACCCAAACATGGGTTTAAATATTTGATTAGGACCTGCTGGTGACTAGACTCACAGGAAGGCAAGCCTGCTGACATGAAAGAATGAACAAAACAAGAGATTCCAGGACAATATAGGTGGCATTGATCAAAAAACAAGAAAATCATGAATAGCAATCATCAAACCCAGTTGAAAGATGATGCAGCTCAGCTAATATTGAATCAGAATATATTGCACCAATGTACAAAACAGTGAGATGCGACTCATAGACTCCTGTGATAAAGTATAGTACAGGGACCTAATGTCCCTTATGGAGTAACAAGAATGAAAGTCACAAATGCTATAATGTCAGTCCTGCCTAGGAGCTAATTAAGGACAAAGTTCTGAGCTCAAAAACACAGGTCTAGGAGAGCACACCATAAACTGGAATGGTCAGTTCAGTTAATGCTGAGGCATCAAAAATCATTCACCTGTGAGCAGGGTGAGAAAACATGAAGGATAAACAAAAGTCAGGACAATGCAATACCAGTGCCTGGAAAAGGAATCAAAAATAAGTTATAGTCACCATAGCAGGTCAGGAGACCAGGGGCACATAGCAGCAGGGACCGACGCGTATCGCCGCTCTAACACAACGGCTTCATCCTCGGGAAGCTGTGGGAGGAAGTGTTAGTTCTGCCCATATATATAATGCTATCTGTAATCATGATAAGAGTCACCTGTGTCTGCATGTGTGCAGTCTCTGGCCGTCAGGCTGGATGTGACGTATCGTAACTTAGAAGGAGGTGGGCGGGTAAATAGTGCTGAAAGTAAACAGAGGCTTAGCTCAGGACACAGCGTCTAGTTGCCTAGATACATCAGGCAACTGCACAGTTGAGACTGCAATCAAGATCTATGTGAGAGGAGGGGGGAGCAGCTCCGAGGGGAGAGATTAGTGACGTGGTGGATTGCAAAGCAAACCACTATGTCACAAGACCGGCCGGTCTTTTGGACATTGTGTATGAAAAACCCCCCACTAAAGGGGTTGAGAAGCAGACTGTACATGGGGATGCACTGATTGTAGTGAAACTAGAGTCTGTAAGGCCCACAGAAAGCAAGCCAAAAGGACAAACTACCTGTAATAACCTAAAAGGAGGCAAAAGTAGGACAAAACATGTCAGAAACAACATTAGAAATCCAAATTGATAAGCATGTAGAAAATAAATTGCGAAGCAGTAAACCTTGGAGAAAAGCTCAACAAGGATGCTGCGCAGTAAATAGACCTGGAAGCAATAGTGTACTAGTGCAAAGCAGACCCGCAGAGGATAATATCAGCACAGAATAGTCCATGTCGCCCTTGGATACAGAAGTCCAGACTGATCGACTGATAGATAATCCAGAGTGGCCCATTTCCATACTGAGTAGAAAAGTCAAAACGGCTCATCCAAGGAACACCTGAGGGTCCAGGGTCAGTGTGGCAGAAAAGGGGAATCCTCGTTATTCATCCAATTACAAGAAAGGCAGTGATGGAGTATATTCAGGATTTCAGTTTCTGTGGAACACAAAGTACGATGTAAGGCAGGAAGAGAAATGCATCTCATTACTTCTTATAAAAGCCCGTGAAGAGCATCTCCTCATTTAGTCCTTTGGGGGCCAAACTCTGAAGCGTATAAATCCATCGTGTTTCCTTTCTCAGTAATGCATCCATGACCGAAGGTCTCCTGATATTAGTTAGTACCCTATCAACGACAATAACCTTTATCCCACGAGGTGAGCAATCATGGTGGTAGAGGAAGTGCTTAGCTACGGAGCTGATGGACTTACCTCGTTCTAGGTGTGCAGAAGCACACGTAATGTTCGAGATGTGATGCTGGATTCTCTTTCTAAGCTCTTGCGTAGTAATGCCAACGTAGACTTTCGGACAACTGCAGAGTAAGACATATACAACATTACGAGTTTTACAATTAGCGTAGTGGTTGGTCAAGATTCGTCCTGCTGGGGTACCCGTGACCATTTCCCTGGATGCCACAGTAAGCTGGCAGATGTTACACTCCCCACAAGGGTAGGTGCCAATGAGTCTAGTGCCCCTACCCAGAGGGGTGACTGGTCTGCAGAAATGGCTGGTCGTCAGTGTGTCCTTAAGATTTCTGGCTCTCCTGGCCACCAGTTTGGGCTTAGATCCCACAAGGAGCTCAATCTTTGGATCGCTGGTCAAAATTGGCCAGTTCCGATTGAGGGTCTTGTATATGTCTCCCCAGTGGTTATTGAATGTCGTAATGACACTCAAAAACTCGGGTGCTAGTTTACGCTTTGTCCTCAAAAGGACCTCTCTGTCTGTATCCACTGTAGACTTAAAAGCCTGAGAAATAACTTTTCTTGGGTAACCCCTTTTCTGAAAACGTAAGGAAAGCTCTTTCGCCTCCACACGGAAGGTTGTTTCTTCAGAGCAATTACGTTTGAGCCGAAAAAACTGGCCCTTCGGAATTGCATCCCGCATGTGTTGCGGGTGGAAACTTTGATAATGTAATAAGCTGTTGGTTGCTGTGTCCTTCCTATACAGGGAGGTCTTGATCTTACCTCCTTCCTGGCTGATCCTTAGATCCAAAAATGTCACATCTGTCAACGACTGTTGAGAAGTGAGAGCGATGTTCCACGTATTGATGTTTAACTGTGAGATGAAGGAGAGGCAACCATCCAAAGAACCTGTCCAGAAAAACAAGATGTCATCTATGTATCTATACCATTTGATGATATAGGTACAAAAATCCGGTAAAGCATAGACATAAGTCTCCTCCCACCATCCTAAAAAGAGATTTGCATAAGATGGTGCACACTTAGCCCCCATAGCGGTACCGGATACCTGCCTGTAAAAGATCCGGTCGAACGTAAAGAAATTATTCTCCAAGACCATCCTCAGTAGGTCAAGAAGGAAGGAGTCATGGAGTCTATCTCCAGTGGAACACCGATCTAGGAAATAAGAGACGGCAGAGATGCCCTGGTCATGATTGATACATGTGTAGAGACTCTCTACATCCATGGTGACCATTAAGACATCGGTTTCAAATTCCGGTAACTCACGTAGTTCACAAATTAAATAGGAGGAGTCTCGCACATATGAATCTAACTTAAATACATAAGGTTGTAGATAAAAATCTATATATGTGCACGGCCTTTCAAAGAGACCCCCTATACCAGCCACAATGGGTCTACCGGGTGGTCTGGTGAGAGATTTGTGAACTTTGGGGAGCATATACAAAGTTGGTACAATCGGGTTTTTGTTGACTAAAAACTCTTTTTCTTTTTTATTTATAACCCCCAGACCAAAACCATGTGAGACCAGACCATCCAATTTGCTTTTGAAAAAATCAGTAGGATCAGATGGTAACTTCAGGTAACAGGATGTATTATTCAATTGTCGATGGACCTCCTCCAGATAAAACTCAATAGGCCAAAGTACCACATTCCCCCCTTTATCAGCTTCCTTGATTAAAAAATCCCTGTGCCCTTGTAATTTGGACAAGGCCACTCTTTCATCGTGAGTCATGTTGTTGGACTGGAAGTTATTGATCTTTAAACGTCTGACCTCCTGTAACATTACTTCAAAGAACAGCTGTACAGGGGGAAAAGCTGAAAAGGGAGGAGTGGCTTGTGAAGGAACCCGATTAGTAAAGGGCTTCTTAGATTGGTTCATACCTGGGGTATCCTGATCCTGAAGAAGTTCTAGTAGATCCTTAAAGGTCGCTTTATCCAAGGAAGGCAGTGAATCCAGGGTGGAGGGACGCTGATACAATAATTTAAAGGTAAGCTGTCGGCAAAAGAGGTAAATATCTTTCGTTAGCTCAAACTTGTCGAGTCTATGCATAGGCGAGAAAGAGAGACCTTTTTGCAAAAGTCGATGTTCGACATCTGATAGTTGATAATTAGTTAAGTTGATAATTTGAAGGTTCATACTCACATCACTGCTGTTCTCCGTAGGATTCACCATCTTTTGCCCAACCTGGCGCCCAGTGGTAAAATGGGAGACCACTTGCCGGTCCGTGGGTTCCGATTGCGCAAATTTGGAGGACTTGCGTCTCCCCCTCCTGGTGGGTTGTCCAGATCTGACTCCTCGGATAAAAAACCGTCAGTATCTGAGGTGGATGGTGCTGATATAACGGAAGAGGAATCTCTTCTGTCACCAAATGGTCTGTCGGATCCCGTAGGTTTATCGGGTTTATCAGGTCTAGGTGGTTGGTTAGGTTGTCTCGGTCTCCTCGGACGATTGGGTCGATTGGGTTTGTTTGGCCGTGGGTTATCCCTGTGTGTCCACCTATACACCCTATTGTCATCAAGGTCTTTTTTATCACGATTAATCTTCTGTTGCTTGCCTCTGATTATATCGTCCTCAAAGCGATCTATAATATCTTTCAACTTGGTTTTAAATGGAGCAATTTGTTTGGTCTGATCGAAATCTTTAAGTTTTGTCTCAAGACTCTTAATCTCAATCTTCAGCTTAGCCAGTAGTGCCTGGTCATGTTCGATCAGCATCTGAATGATGATGGTAGAACATTTGGATAGACCAGACTCCCACACTTGCTTAAAGCCTGCATCCACCTCCCATGCGGGGAAAATCTGCACTCTCAAACCTCTAGGTGCAACCCCCAGTCTCACATATTCTTCAAGTGCTTTGATGTTCCAATAAGTTTTGCACATGTGCTTGTGCAGTCTAATAAGCCTAGAGGACACTCCTTTGAAGGAGTTGTCATCGGCTGGTGGCTCTCTGGCACTAAAAATGCCCTCCTTATAATTATTCCATGAAGCCTCACGGGACTCTAAGTCCATTCCACTAGGAGGCAAAAAAAGGGTTTCTCAAAAGCCCAATGTGCACACTCAAGAAAGCAGGTCAAAGGGACCGGCACAAAAACCGTATTGCAAAGAAAATGTGTTAGTGGCACTAGAGGGCTCTCACTTCTCAACAGTCGTTGACAGATGTGACATTTTTGGATCTAAGGATCAGCCAGGAAGGAGGTAAGATCAAGACCTCCCTGTATAGGAAGGACACAGCAACCAACAGCTTATTACATTATCAAAGTTTCCACCCGCAACACATGCGGGATGCAATTCCGAAGGGCCAGTTTTTTCGGCTCAAACGTAATTGCTCTGAAGAAACAACCTTCCGTGTGGAGGCGAAAGAGCTTTCCTTACGTTTTCAGAAAAGGGGTTACCCAAGAAAAGTTATTTCTCAGGCTTTTAAGTCTACAGTGGATACAGACAGAGAGGTCCTTTTGAGGACAAAGCGTAAACTAGCACCCGAGTTTTTGAGTGTCATTACGACATTCAATAACCACTGGGGAGACATATACAAGACCCTCAATCGGAACTGGCCAATTTTGACCAGCGATCCAAAGATTGAGCTCCTTGTGGGATCTAAGCCCAAACTGGTGGCCAGGAGAGCCAGAAATCTTAAGGACACACTGACGACCAGCCATTTCTGCAGACCAGTCACCCCTCTGGGTAGGGGCACTAGACTCATTGGCACCTACCCTTGTGGGGAGTGTAACATCTGCCAGCTTACTGTGGCATCCAGGGAAATGGTCACGGGTACCCCAGCAGGACGAATCTTGACCAACCACTACGCTAATTGTAAAACTCGTAATGTTGTATATGTCTTACTCTGCAGTTGTCCGAAAGTCTACGTTGGCATTACTACGCAAGAGCTTAGAAAGAGAATCCAGCATCACATCTCGAACATTACGTGTGCTTCTGCACACCTAGAACGAGGTAAGTCCATCAGCTCCGTAGCTAAGCACTTCCTCTACCACCATGATTGCTCACCTCGTGGGATAAAGGTTATTGTCGTTGATAGGGTACTAACTAATATCAGGAGACCTTCGGTCATGGATGCATTACTGAGAAAGGAAACACGATGGATTTATACGCTTCAGAGTTTGGCCCCCAAAGGACTAAATGAGGAGATGCTCTTCACGGGCTTTTATAAGAAGTAATGAGATGCATTTCTCTTCCTGCCTTACATCGTACTTTGTGTTCCACAGAAACTGAAATCCTGAATATACTCCATCACTGCCTTTCTTGTAATTGGATGAATAACGAGGATTCCCCTTTTCTGCCACACTGACCCTGGACCCTCAGGTGTTCCTTGGATGAGCCGTTTTGACTTTTCTACTCAGTATGGAAATGGGCCACTCTGGATTATCTATCAGTCGATCAGTCTGGACTTCTGTATCCAAGGGCGACATGGACTATTCTGTGCTGATATTATCCTCTGCGGGTCTGCTTTGCACTAGTACACTATTGCTTCCAGGTCTATTTACTGCGCAGCATCCTTGTTGAGCTTTTCTCCAAGGTTTACTGCTTCGCAATTTATTTTCTACATGCTTATCAATTTGGATTTCTAATGTTGTTTCTGACATGTTTTGTCCTACTTTTGCCTCCTTTTAGGTTATTACAGGTAGTTTGTCCTTTTGGCTTGCTTTCTGTGGGCCTTACAGACTCTAGTTTCACTACAATCAGTGCATCCCCATGTACAGTCTGCTTCTCAACCCCTTTAGTGGGGGGTTTTTCATACACAATGTCCAAAAGACCGGCCGGTCTTGTGACATAGTGGTTTGCTTTGCAATCCACCACGTCACTAATCTCTCCCCTCGGAGCTGCTCCCCCCTCCTCTCACATAGATCTTGATTGCAGTCTCAACTGTGCAGTTGCCTGATGTATCTAGGCAACTAGACGCTGTGTCCTGAGCTAAGCCTCTGTTTACTTTCAGCACTATTTACCCGCCCACCTCCTTCTAAGTTACGATACGTCACATCCAGCCTGACGGCCAGAGACTGCACACATGCAGACACAGGTGACTCTTATCATGATTACAGATAGCATTATATATATGGGCAGAACTAACACTTCCTCCCACAGCTTCCCGAGGATGAAGCCGTTGTGTTAGAGCGGCGATACGCGTCGGTCCCTGCTGCTATGTGCCCCTGGTCTCCTGACCTGCTATGGTGACTATAACTTATTTTTGATTCCTTTTCCAGGCACTGGTATTGCATTGTCCTGACTTTTGTTTATCCTTCATGTTTTCTCACCCTGCTCACAGGTGAATGATTTTTGATGCCTCAGCATTAACTGAACTGACCATTCCAGTTTATGGTGTGCTCTCCTAGACCTGTGTTTTTGAGCTCAGAACTTTGTCCTTAATTAGCTCCTAGGCAGGACTGACATTATAGCATTTGTGACTTTCATTCTTGTTACTCCATAAGGGACATTAGGTCCCTGTACTATACTTTATCACAGGAGTCTATGAGTCGCATCTCACTGTTTTGTACATTGGTGCAATATATTCTGATTCAATATTAGCTGAGCTGCATCATCTTTCAACTGGGTTTGATGATTGCTATTCATGATTTTCTTGTTTTTTGATCAATGCCACCTATATTGTCCTGGAATCTCTTGTTTTGTTCATTCTTTCATGTCAGCAGGCTTGCCTTCCTGTGAGTCTAGTCACCAGCAGGTCCTAATCAAATATTTAAACCCATGTTTGGGTCTCATGATACAGCTATTCTGATGACATCTGGGGCCATAGTTATTGCTGTGTTGGTGGTTTCCCATCACACATTTTAAGTGTTTTTATTCTGTTTTTGTTTTCTGCTCATATTTCTCTGTATTATTGTTAATAAAGATTTACACAACATTTTTTTGAATTATTGGTCTGTTTCTCTGATCCCGGTCATTTGTACATGCTTTCTGGTTCTTTCCTCCTTTTCATTATTGGTGTATAGCATGTGACTGGTGGATCGCCCTCTAGTGCCACTAACACATTTTCTTTGCAATACGGTACTCCACAACTAGGGGTCCTCTCCCTCGTGGTGAGGAAGCAGGCAGACCGCTCCGTCTGGCAGGGTGCTGCGGCTGATAAACAAGCCTCAGCAGCCGGTTGCCGACTGGAAAGATTAACTCCGGCCAGATCCTCGGGCCCGGTGTTCCCTTGGTGGACTGGAGTATCCCCGCCTCGTTCCACTTAGCCAAAAACCTCCTTGTTCCCCTTAGAGGTGAATATATCCCCTCCCGGGTAACCTCCCACCACTCAACTAATGTGGGAGTGCTGGGAATGGATCCTACCCACCAACCTAGGGTCTACTTGCAGCTGGGGCAATTGCACCTCTTTTACGGGTGCAATACCCCTCTGTGACGCCTGACCATGCGGGGCGCCACATTACTTTTCATGACTTGTCAGGTTTTTAGTACCTGGTGAGGTGTTATACAACCCTGTTCACATGCATAATGCTTTAATATAGAGCAAACTTTGACCAACCAATGGGTAACGCATACATTATATGTGGTAGATGGGTCAGAGAGACCCTCAAAAGGGAACCTGGTAACTTCTACTTCAACACTCCTAACAATGGTCTACAACCTGCTTCTAGTTGATCTAAAACTATGTTTCTTAGCATGCTCCGACAGCCGCAGGATGGGTGGATTCTACAAATAAGTACTTGACCAACACTAACCAGATTGCATTCTGAAGTAATCCAACATCTGAATTATCAGCACGCTTAATCCTCTACAGTCACATTAATGCAAATGGGAATGGCCCCTGACAGAAAAAATAATTGCAGATTCTCTGTGGTGGAGGTTGTGGTGTTTGATGCCTTTCAACTAAACCATCTGGATGGTGGAGGTGAGGAACATTACACCAGTAGATGTTTGATATGGTCTTGGTCCAGTTTGCGGTGTTTTGTATATTTACCTGAATGGTAAAGTTGCAATACTGTTTCAGGAACCTTCTTTTAATGTAAGATGATGGATATATTGTTCACGTAATGTAAAGGAGATGGATATATTGACCACATTCCCCAGTGAAGACACCAGTGTCATTATAATGCCTAATGTGTTGTTATTGCAATGTAAATGGTGACATGTGTAAGTTGTGTCGAAATGTGTTTCTTGGCCCAGAGGAAGATTACACAAGGATAAGCACGCCTACCTGGGCGCGAGAACACTGGCACTGGATGCAGACACTGAGGCAGATTGTTGAAGAGAAATTCCAGGAGATGAACCATCTGGGAGAGACCCTGGTGCAGGAGACACCACTACAATCCAGTGATTGAGTGCTAGTACGAAAAAAGCACACTAGGGGCAAGTTAGATTACAGATGGGAGATGACTTCCCACTGAGTAACAAGGAGAGTTCACCATGAGAATCTGGTGTATGAGGTTCGACCTGAGAGGGAAGAGGCACTATGACAAGTGCTACATTGCAACATGCTCAGTCCCTGTGTATCTGAAGGAGAGAGAGTGGTTGAATCCTTGAAGGAGCAAAGAAATGGTGCATCCAATGAATGGTGGATGGTACCGCGGTATTGCCAGTATTGAGCCATCCTGTGGGATAAGACGTGGGCAGATACAGCGGCTAATGTTGCTGATGGAAGAAGGAGAAAGGTCAAGTGGCTTGGCAGAGCAGGTCACCGGGCCCCCTGATGGAGAGGCCAGGTAAAGCGTAGAGACTGGACCCCGGCTTGGTTCATAGTCCATGGAAGGGCCAAGTGACTGGAAGCCTCGCGAGCCCAGTTGCTTGTGGATTCCCTACCATCTTCAGAAGTCCATACACCAAAGGGTGACCCCAACACCTGAAAGGGAGCCTCCTATTACCTGGGCACAGTAGATCACAGCTAATTCAGCCCTTCTGTATGTGGCCCAGGGCACGCATTTGTCGATTTAGGTGCAGGAGGCCAAAGCCAGTAGGAATAGTAAAATCTGCAAAGGAAGCAAGCGCAAAATAGGGTCTTATCGTTGTATATAAAAGGCTGTGAAGCCGCTCAATGAAACTGCTCACCTGTTTAGGTTGTGTGACCCACAACCAGTATCAATCACATAGGGTAGCTGCTGTAGACTCACACTTCCATGTGCAATGTGGTAGATGATCCTAAGATTCAATGGGGATGGTGTGTTGTAGGTCTGTGCTGCTAGAGAGACCACAAAATCAAATTCTTCTATTTGTGAAGGTTTATTAAATCCATCCAACGTGTTTCAGAGCCTGCTATGCTCCTTCATCAGGTAATATATCATTCCCTGATGAAGGAGCATAGCAGGCTCTGAAATGTGTTGGATGGATTTAATAAACCTGGGAGCCGGGGCAGCAGAGGAGAGGAGGGGCAGGCTCAGCCAAGGGAAGCAGGAAGCTTCCCTTGGTTAACCCCCTCTCCTCTGGCACACTGGCACAGGGTCATGGGGGTCGGCTGGGGGCCCCCCTGCAGGCTTGAGGGGCCCCCTAGCCGGTCGGGGCCCTGGTGCAGCTGCACCATCTGCACCACGGTAGGTCCGCCCCTGGTCTATCTAATAGCCCCGACTACCCCGTCCAGAACGTGCAGCCCCACCAGGATCACTAAACAGACTTGAGCCCCTTAGAAGAGAAGAAGGGTACCTCATAGCACCCGACGGGCCTGGTAGACAAGTGGGCTGTGCAGGGCAGCGCAAGGAAGTAAGGAGGCACAAGGAAAATATCAGAACAGTGAAAGAAAGCAGAAGGTACTCTCTGGGAGCCTGAAAGAGACGTTATTCTCCTCAGTGACTACTCGGCCAGCTACCCGCTAAAGAACTGTGTAACTGTAAACCTGATCCGTGCACTTTTACAAATAAACATCCGTACAGAGTCCATAAGCCTCCAGTGTCTTATTTCAGTAAGTTACCTCATAGAGCTGCTACCACGACAACTGACTGCATTACCATCATCCCCGGCAGTCTGAAAGCGGCGCTGGTGAGCATCACTAGAACTGCAGGTGGCGTCAAGAGACATTTATTCCATTAATCCCTTTTCCTTTATTTACAATTGACTACCAGGGCTACGGGTCCGGGCAGGCCATCGGTGACATCCCCCCAAGTCCACGCCTGGGTACCGAGTTCCCATAGACCCCTGGGTGAATCAGCAGCAGATGACTACCTCCTCCACCATGTTACACTAATATAAGACAACCCCTTTAAGCATATCTATGTTCCAGAATGTTAGACTAAACAAGATATGAACAGAATAAATTCTGTACGTTTCCATCCTGCATAGTCATTATCTCACTATAGGAATGTGTATAGACGAAAGAACTTAAAATCCCATGAAGCTTTTAGCCAGAAATCTGTCCCGACATTCCTTCCTTGATGTCTGCACTTTAGATACCATGTTATCACCCCGGGCTCTAGACTTATCCAGACAGAACAGATTTTGTGTCATGAACGCTTGCTTATGCTCCCACGCCACCAGTCCAACTGCAACATGGGGCATGCTTCCAAGGTGGTAATAGTTGGCGGACGCACTGGACCAGAGAGGGGACCCGGGCTTGCCCAGACTAGGGGAGGGTAATGACTGGGGTCTGTGTTAGCTGAGCATGTGGGCAATGTGGTAAATATCAGGAGCTGAAGACACCGCACAATTTCAGGTAAAAAAGTTGCTAGTTTAGGATTTAAATCTTATGGAGTCTATTTTTACACTCACTTAGGACCACACCACCTAGAGTAGGGGAAAGCAGTACTTGGTAGATCCCAGATAGGTGGGGGCGGAGCTTAGGATAGAGTAAGAGTGACAGTTGACAGTTTACCTCAGACGGTGCTGGGAAGGCAGACAGAGTGGTCAAGCCTGGCAGCCCAGCTAAGTGGAGGGTACTGTTTTCCCTCCCTGTAGATCTCACATTTTAGGAGGGACCACAGGTTCTCTATGGGGTTCAGATCAGGTGAACAAGTGGGCCATGTCATTATTTTTTCTTCTTTTACACCTTTACTGGCCAGCCACGCTGTGGAGTAGTTGGATGCCTGTGATGGAGCATTGTCCTGCATGATGATAATGTTTTTCTTGAACAACACCGACTTCTTCCTGTACCACTGATTGAAGAAGTTGTCTTCCAGAAACTGGCAGTAGGTCCGGGAATTGAGCTTCACTCCATCCTCAACCCGAAAAGGTCGTTTTTCAGCCTTCCTTACCTTGGCCATGTCCCTGAGTATCTCACACCTTGTGCTATTTGATACTCCAGTAACGTTGCAGCTCTGAAATATGGCAAAACTGGTGGCAAATGGCATCTTGGCAGCTTCACGCTTGATTTTCCTCAATTAATGGGGAGTTCTTTTGACCTTTTTTGCCCAACACGCTTCTTGTGACCCTGTTGGCTATTTGCCATGAAACGCTTGATTGTTTGGTGATCACGCTTCAAAAGTTAGGCAATTTCAAGACTGCTGCATCCCTCTGCAAGACTTTTCAGAGCCTGTCAAATCTCTAATCTGACCCATTTTGCCTAAGGAAAGGCATTCGCCTAATAATTAAGCACACATTATATAGGGTGTTGATGTTATTACACCACACCTCTCATCATTACAGAGATGCACATCACCTGATTTACTTAATTGGTAGTTGGCTCTCAAACCTATACAGCTTGGAGTAGGACAACATACAGTATATAAAAAGTAACACGTGATCAAAATACTAATTTGCCTAATAATTCTGCACACAGTGTAAGCTAAACATAAGGAGTATACAAATGTACCATATATAAGAACACTATCTGTATAGCATTAAGCAATACGGATATTATTTTCCCAATCAATTATTTATCCTGATATTATGGGAGATATTATGGAGTCCTTCAATATTATTGGATTGTATAGTATTCATATACAGGGCCTTTCACACTAGCGTTTCTGTCCGATCTGGCAGATCCGGACAGAAAACCGCATCTGCCGCCTAACGGCTGTACTTTTATTACACTTGCGGCAAACCCCATGCATTGTCTATGGGGCTTGCAGCAAGTGCGGTATTGCCGCGATCCGGCAGTTGGGGCCGCGAAAAAAAACACGGCCAGCTGCGGTTATTTTGCGCAGCCGCAAATGCCAGATCGAGGCAATACCGTATTTGCCACACTTGCCGCAAGCCCCATAGACAAGGCATGGGGCTTGCCGCAAGTGTGATGCGCCCCCAGGCCGTGGGGTACTCGGGGTCGGGCCGGTGCTGTCTCTCTGGGGGATCACAGTAGTCGTGACCGTTCCCTTGGCCTGGGCTCAGTCCAAAATGGAAGAGGATATATACAGGGGAATTTGTCGTGACCCCACCGGTGGGATGTGGTCAATAGAGACGACCGCTGCTGCAGAACCTCCGGGGATGATGGATGGCAGCTGGGAATGGAACGGTTCTCCACGGGTAAAGCCAATCCCCAGGGCAGTGTGGAATGTACAGGGTGCAAGGCTACGGCACAAGTAACGGGCAGACTCACAGTTTTGTAGTTTCTCAGTAGCAGCTCTGCAGCTCAATAGTAAGGATACACAGGAGACCTTCTTGCTCTGCACGGGTATTTTACTGAAGCAGCTCTCAAACAGTTCACAAGTCTCCAATTTCAATGTCAGGTAGCTGGCCGGGTAGTCTCCGGAGGATGCGATGTCTCTGAGGCTTTCTGTAATGGTTCTTCAGGTCTCAACCTCTGTCCTCATTTTTTTTCTACCTGTGCTTGTAATTTGGGCTCCTGCTACTGTGTGAAGCTAAGCTGCTTGCCCTCTCTCTCTCTCTTGTGTGTGCTGTATGACAGGCAGCTCAAGTCCTTCACTTTCTCTACCCTGCTCCCGGGCGTCATTGTTTCTGAAATCTATGCGCTGCTTTGCCTCTTGACACTGTGTGGCTGGGAAATCTGGAATTTCCCACTGTCCGGTATTGACTGCCGGGATGTGTAACCCTGTACAGTCTCGAACCCGGTGTCTGTTCTCTGCATTTTCCTCGGTGGTGAGCTCGACGCTCCTTGTTTCCCCCAGGCTTTCCTCTCCTTCCTCCTCAGACTCACTCACTCCATGGCTGTTCTGCTCTCACTCCCTTCTTCCCGCTCTTTCCACTACACCTAAGCTCCTCCCACCGGGGGCTGGGTCTCCCAGGCAAACAGGTTAACACTTTAGTCCCCCTATTCTAGGTGTGTGAATGCAAGGATGAGGGCCTCAGAT
The DNA here is from genome assembly GCA_033576535.1 of Allobates femoralis. Taxonomy (NCBI): domain Eukaryota; kingdom Metazoa; phylum Chordata; class Amphibia; order Anura; family Aromobatidae; genus Allobates; species Allobates femoralis. Next base: position 101,601,464 of record JARQOC010000010.1, on the reverse strand, counting down.
TAACATCATGTCCCCCTGATGACAGGAATACCACACGCACTGTCTTGGGTGCAGTACTCCTTTAGTGGCACCATGACCAGTGGGGCGCCACATTCCCCCTTGGTGAAACACACTTGTCCACAAGTGTCTCTACCCCTACCCGGTACAGAGCAATTTTTAATATGCATGTACAATAACAGTAAAAACACTTTTAATAATAACAGTAAGCATTCTTGGTTTCTTCCCGTCCGGGAGGCGCATTTCTTGGAACGTTGCAAACAGTTCTTACTCCAAGCAAAAGTCCTCATGAAAGTCAGAGTCCACGGAAAAAGCAGCATTTACATCACTATAACTATATACATGACCGGGATAGTGCAGTTTACTTATTACATTTATGGACACGCAGGGCGTACCATCCATGGGGCCCTGCATATCTCTCACAGCTCACCCAGTCGTCCCCCTTCAGTTCCTCTTCCTCATGGTTTGGCTGGCTGGATGGCTCCTCATCTTCGTTGGGCTCCGCTCCGGTCTCACTGCCGTTGTCATCAAGTAGGGCATCAGGGTCATCTCGCTCTGTCCCGACTTCTACGCTGGTGGCGATGGGCTGCGGCTCGGCTGGCGGGTCCTCACTGGCAACCGGGTGCTCAACCATGGCCTGGTCTCTTACTCCCAATTCCAGTTCTCGGCTGCATGGACCCACTCCGCACGGCTCCGTCCCTGCCTCCATTTTTAGTTTCCGGCAGGGGTAGTCTGATCTTTGGCCCGCTCCCTTGATTTTTCATCAGCACTTGGGGTGGGCAGGCACTTTCACGCCTCTGGCATGGCCCTTCCACGATGAGGGGCCGAGGCACGCCCCTGGGCCAGCACATTGTGGTTTACATTTTTGAGTCCGCCATTTTGGGGGTTCTTTTTGCAAAGTCCAATAAAGTCTCTAAGGTGCACAGTACCTGGTTTATCGGGCACGGGATCCTGTTCGTGATGTCAGAAAACTGAGTCGCCCCCAGGCCATTGGGTACTCGGGCCGGGCCAGTGCTGTCTCTCTGGGAGATCACAGTAGTCATGACCCATTCCCGTGGCCTGGGCTCAGTACAAAACCAATAAGGGGTTATATACAAGGGAATTTGTCATGACGCCACCCGTGGGATGTGGTCAGTAGGGACCACCGCTGCTGCAGAACCTCCGGGGATGATGGATGGCAGCTGGGAATGGAAAGGCTCTCCATGGGTAAAGCCAATCCCCGGGGCAGTGTGGAAGTCTATGTACAGGGTGCAGGGTGACGGGCACAAGTAACAGGCAGACTCACAGTTTTGTAGTTTCTCAGTAGCAGCTCTGCAGCTCAATAGAAAGGATACACAGGAGACCTACTTGCTCCGCACAGGTATTTTACTGAAGCAGCTCTCAGTTCACGAGTCTCCAAGTTCCATGTCGGGTAGCTGGCCGGGTAGTCACCGGAGGATGCGATGTCTCTGAGGCTCTCTGTAATGGTTCTTTAGGTCTCAACCTCTGTCCTCATTTTTTCTACCTGTGTTTGTAATTTGGGCTCCTGCTGCTGCATGAAGCTAAGCGGCTTGCCCTCTCTCTCCTGCGTGTGCCGTATGACAGGCAGTTCAAGTCCTTCACTTTCTGTACCCTGCTCCCGGGCGTCATTGTTTCTGAACTCTATTCGCTGCTTTGCCTCCTGACACTGTGTGGCTGGGAAATCTGGAATTCCCCACCACCCGGTATTGACTGCCGGGATGTGTAACCCTGTACAGTCTCGGACCCGGTGTCTGTTCTCTGCGCTTCCCCTGAGGTGAGCACGACGCTCCTCGTCTCTCCCAGGCTTTCCTCTCCTTCCTCCTCCATGGCTGTTCTGCTCTCACTCCCTTCTTCCCGCTCTTTCCACTACACCTAAGCTCCTCCCACTGAGGCTGGGTCTCCCAGGCAAACAGGTTAACCCTTTAGTCCCCCTATTCTAGGTGTGTGAATGCAGGGATGAGAGCCTCAGATTAACATCACATCCCCCTGATGACAGGAATACCACACACACTGTCTTGGGTGCAGTACCCCTTTAGTGGTGCCATGACCAGTGGGGCGCCACAAGTGTACTGCAAGTGCAGCCGTTAGGCGGCAAATGCGGCAGATGTGGTTTTCTGTCTGGATCTGCCGGATCCGGACAGAAATGCTAGTGTGAAAGGGACCTAAGTCTGTTCTAATAATGTGTTGTAATAATGCCCCTTCTGTTTTGAGTGGGATATCCAGCTGGACATCCCCGTGTGTGTGTGTGTGTGACATATACTTTCCCATTGCTGGGTGTCCATAGTAAGGACCCTTTCCCTCTCTGCCCATATTCACATTGATGTCAGTCTGACACATGGTAAGGGTTTAATATTAGAGAGTGTAGGACTGTCCCGATTGAGGTACACCTTGTTGCAGTGGGATGGCTTTTAAACTTTTTTGTTAAAACACAGTGTTTACTAAGTCCCCTATGTTATTTATTTATATGCACAATTGCTTTTAACGTGCATATTTACAGCAGGGTTTATCTTTGTCTTAACATGTGAACGTAGCCTTATCTGGGTGCAAAGATCTGACTTCTAAGTAGCCGAAAGTACAAACATCTAAAATGGCCAAAATCATGAAATAATAAACTGACTGGGGGTTTCGGTGCAATCAGAAACAATGAATGGAGCAATGTATTAATGTAAGTCTGCCATAATCTGTTCCGAAAAGGGACACGTGAGGGTGTAATAGGAGACATTTCTGGACACGTCACAAGGAGGCAGTGAGTCTCACAGTGGAGCTCTCAATAGACTGCAGGATTTCTGTAGCTCTCACCCAGAGCCCAGATGATTTACATTTATTTACCAGGACCCTACATGATCTGCTGGCCACTGTCCAACTAGGACACAGGCGCGACCACTTCCTGCCATTGGCAAACACAAAAGTTGCAAAAACCTTTCTAAAAAAGAAGAAGCAGAAACATAGACTAAAAAAGGTAAGAAGTAAAAAAAAAGTGTATGAGCAGCTGTGTATTTCCTATATAAACCCTTCGCTCTTCCTCCTCCAGTCATTATGGACAGGATGGACGTAACAGAAGAATTTGCTGGGATCCAGCTCCCGGGACACCTACACACCCCACAGTCCCTGCAGTACGCCCAGGAGTTCCAGTTCAGGGAAGGAGACGTGGTGATCGTTACCTACCCCAAGTCAGGTAGGAATGGCATTTTTAACTTTTAACCTACAGGAGCATCTCAATGAATTAGAATATCCATAAAAAGTTCATTTATTTCAGTAATTCAATACAAAAAGTGAAATGCAAATATTATATAGAGTTATTACACACAGAGTGATCTATTTCTAGTGTTTATTTTTATTAATGTTGATGATTATGGCTGACAGTCAATGAAAACCCAAAACTCATTATCTCAAAACATTAAAGTAGGGAGGATGAAGGGTTAAAAATCGTGCTGCCGTATTCCACGAGATATCAAAGGGTGAATATAATATTGATTTATTAGTGAAAGTGTTTCAAGGCTCCCAGAAACGCCCTGAAACATGGCAATATGATATTGATTTGTCCTGAGGAAGGGGCAGGGAGCCCTGAAACGCTTTGACTAATAAATCAATGTTCTATTCACTCTTTGATATCTCGTGGAATACGGCAGCGTGGTTTTTAACCCTTCATCCTCCCTACTCTATATGCACCACGCTGGGGACTGCGACTCACTTTATGTATTGAATTACTGAAATAAAGTAACTTTTTGATGATATTCTGATTCATTCAGATGCTCCTTTATATCTCTGTAAAAACAATTCCACAATTCCCTTCTATTATGAGAGGGGGATTGCAAGTGTTTTTGGTGGCAGATATTTAGATAGAGACATAATCTTTGCTCTGGTCACTTACAGTACAACGGCAGTTTTTTGGCTACTTGTGTTGCCAGTGATTTTTGCGCTAAAGTTTTGTCCAATTCAAAAAAATAAAATCTGCACTAAAACTCTTTTTGATGTGGATTAAAAGGCCAAGAAAAAAAAGTTGACAGGCTGCCACAGCTTCCACTCTATGCGGATGGAAAGAGTGACATCCGCAGAATAGATGGACTTATTGTGGATTTCTCATCTGTAGAGTTTCTAACACTTCATCCACGATGCTGGTACTGTACACAGCTGACTTTCTGCACTGTGTGTAAGGCAGAAGAGGATCCTGATTATTACATTACTGTGAAACATTTCATCGTAATGCACAATTCCACCTGGTGTCGCACCATTGACAATTGATATGGCCGCCCCTGCCCAAAGGCAGGGCAGATACCAAGAAGATTTCCTGTCCAGATGGAAAATCTGCTGCTTACAGCTGTACAAGTGATGTGGATGAAATTCTGCATAAGGGAAAATTCATGGTCTATAAATTGGGCAAAGGCACAGGTCACACGGCCAAAGATCACTGTACATCGCCACTATAACGCAGCATAATACAAGTGTATGGGGTCACACACCGTGACAAGCAAGCAAGGCGCAAAGAAACAATTGGTTCTGACCATTCCCATTTACTTACAATAGTACTTTTAAGGTCGTAAAACAACCCCATTCACTTCCCTTTTACTGCCATTGAGCAGCGGCAGTCAAGCCCCAGCCTTAACAAATACTAAGGTCTGCAAACATTGAATATAGGAATTTAGAAATGCATTACTGCTAAGGAAATAAATTTACAAATGGAGACACTTAGCACATAAAAAAGGCCAGTTTTATGTGAGCCCACCAGCCAGCAGCAAGGCGTATCTCTTTACTGGGTCCCCACCTAATCTAATGCCTCTGTCCAGGTTAAAAAACCTTAAATTTATGGGCGGGTAGGAATCTACTGACAAAAGATTTAGAATCACCTGAGTGGGTGCACAGTCAGGAGGCATCACCCCATAACGTAAATAACAAAAGGGATGGCACTTCTTAACATGCTATGTGAACAGGCGCATACTGAACATGAAATATTCTTCAACAAATAAACATTTGCACTTTGAAACGCTAAGGCATGCAAACATTGAATATACAAATATGGGCATGCATTACTGCTAAGGAAATACATTTATAAATTGAGACACTTAGAGCATAAAAAAGGCCAGTTTTATGTGAGCCCAGCAGCCATCAACAAGGCGTATCTCTATGCTAGCTCCCTATCTAGTTTCTATCCAGGTTGCAAACAAACCTTAAATTTATCGTTGGATAGGAACCTGCTGAAAGAAGATTTAGAATTCTCTGATGCTGATGGGGAGGAGTGCACAGCCAGAAGACATGACCTCATAATATAAATAAGAAAACGGACGGCACTTCCTAACATGCAAGTGTGAACAGGGTGCATACTGAACATGAAATATACTGTAATGAAGAGACATGCAAACAATGAATATAGGAATTTAGACATGCATTACTGCTAAGTAAATTCAATTTTTAAATATGACACGTAGTACATACTTGTAAAAAAGGCAGTTTAATGTGAGCCCAGCAGCCAGTAACAAGGCATATGACTTTGGTGGGTCCCTATCTAATCTCTAGAGACCCACGTGCACTATAACAAATAAATAAACAGTTGCACTTTGAAATGCTAAGGTCTGCAAACACAGAATATAGGAATATGAACAAGCCTTGTCGCTGGCTACTGGGTTCACGTAAAATTGGCCTTTTTTATGTGCTAAGTGTCTAATTTTTTTCATGTATTTCCTTAGCAGTAATGCATGTCCATATTTGTATATTCAATGTTTGCATACCTTAGCATTTCAAAGTGTAACCGTTTATTTATTTGTTACACAGTAGTATATATCATGTTGAGTATGCTCCTATACACACCTGCTTGTTGGGAAGTGCTGTCAGTATTCTTACACAGCCCCATCTTTATTGATGGCATATAGCATACATATGTCACTAGCAGTCAGCAACGTATACGGTATCTTGTCGCTGGGACCCTTCAATTTTTATTGGACTCACACAATGGATGGTTTCTTATAAATTCCACATGTGGTGACTCCGCTGCAAAGTCTGTAAGTCTTAGGGCTGCTTTACACACACCAACTTATCTGTCCAACTTCTGACCAACTTACTAATTGCAGTGAAATCATGGACACATTGCTCCATTTTGTGGCTGTGTACAAATGGAACAATGTGTCCATGATTTCACTGCAACCAGAGATCGGTTCAGAAGTTGGTCACAGAAGTTGGTGTGTGTAAAGCGGCCCTTACATGTGAGTTTTTTTTTTTTATTGATTTTACCCTATGTGTTGAAAAAAATCAAATCTGCTGTGAGAATCCATAAGATTTCTGTGAAATAATTATAAATCAGTATTTCTCTGGCTGCTGTGGAACTAATAGTCTCAGCAATCATCTGCCTTTAAAGGGAATCTGTCAGCAGGTTTTTGCTGCCTCATCTGACCGCAACATTATGTAGGCAAAGAAACCCTGAATCCAATGATGTATCACTTGAAATACTGTGTACCTCCATTCTTATACTATCAAAGAACTGCGTTTTAGAGAGTACCCGTCACCCCCCCTGGTGCATGACAAACTAAATGCAGCACTGAATGCAGCATGTCTCCCGCATTCAAGGAAGGGGTCCCCCATGTCTCTAGCCCCCCTGTAAGTTGTAAAAAAAACTTTAGAAACCTTACAGTTATGAGGTCGCCTGGGTGGGATCTTATTAAGAGCTGGCACAAAAGTTGCACAGATAGTGAAAAATGCAAAAATTAAAGATATGCAAAATGTGAATTTTTAACACTAAATGTGGGGTGCCATGACTGTAAATAACTCCCCACTCCATAGACCTGTGTGGCCCTCTCGTGGAGTAGCTGTAGATACACTGACTCAGTAACTAAGTGTATAACATGTATGTGCTTGTACCGGTGATTCTTGAGAATCTCACGTTGCCCAACGTCAATTATGTTATCATTGTAACACAAGGTCATTATTCTCAACTGTCTCTGCTGCATGAATATTACTAAAATTGAAAAGGGAACCTGTCACCTGCTTCAGGCATTTTAAACTGTGCCCACCAGCTTACACATTCTGTAAATGGGGTTCTCTTAACCCCTGTATGTGCCCAGAGGTGCCCCTCATACCTCAGAAAATATCTTTTATTGTATCCAGCACTGGCCTCCTCCTATTGAGAACGGGAGGCTGCTATATAATCCTGATGGATTATGTCCTCGCCACCCCTCCAGGCTGCTAAACCCGCCCTGCACTTTTTAAAATTTCCGCCCCTCTTGTGATTGGCGCTTGAGTGACAGTGAACAGAGCCGATGTCTCGCAAGACTTCACAGTTTAAAATGCCCAAAGGGGGTGACAGGTTCCCTTTAATATACATTACACACACCTGCCCTTACTATGTCATCTCTTAAAGGGAATTTGTCAGCAGGTTTTTACTATGTAATCTGAAGACAGCATACTATATGGATTATGGGTCAACATAGATTTGAGTGATGTGTCTCTTAGCACACTGTTCTGTTTACTTGAAATGTTTGTTTTAGCTTCAGGAGATTATCATTCCTGGAGTAGGTCAGCTGGAGGTCATCTAGTCCTGCACAACCACCTGCTATGATTAGCAACTTACTGTCTATAGACTTTGTGCATACAGAGCCTGGTCCCTCTCTATTAGCCAAAGCGGGTCTCCCGGGGGCCAGACTCCTCCAAGTAGCATGATTGGTCATTAGTCCTTTTAGATCCAGGACCAATTCATTCTGGAAAGGACTTGGAATCCCACTTCCTACCTTTTGTGACCTCCTGACCTATGTGATCAGCGCCCTACTATATTGTTTAATGGAATAACTATTCCATTAAACAATATAGTAGGGATCACGGCTCCTTTCTGACGGGGAATCCCAGCTCCGTTCACAGGACTGGTGGACGTCATACCCACCGATCTGCACACTTTGGAGTATTCCTGTGAAAACTTTTAATGTTGGAAATAATCCTATCTTCTTCACTTATGCACTGAATTTCACATGTGTACAGCCAGGCGGTCTGACACGCACCATCCTGGACACACTTGCCCTTCCCACTCTTTAAAAAAAATTGTAAGAAATGGGAAAAATGCAAACAGAGAAGGGACCTAGAATACACAAATGGTGGAGAAAGTCATGTCTGCTTCTCCCTGCATGTGTCAAAGTAAATAAATCCATTTCCGTTCTTAAAAAGGAGTTGCTTAGTGAAGGAATACTGTATTAGGGAATTCTGAATAAATAGAAGGAAACCCCCTCATAGGACCCTCGTTTCCTGGCCAGAGTAAAGAATGGATTTTTCCTCAAATTTCACAATAAAAACAGCATACAATATTACATAAATCTCTTGATGAAGCTGGTGTACTTACTTTGAAAATCCATGTCAGAAAGGCTGTAAAATAGCATTACAATTAAATTTTTTATGACATGAGATAGATTTAGGGCTCTTTATTTACCATTGGAGAGAAAAACTACCAAAGGATTATACAGCCATTTTGGATTACTCATAGTAAGTACACCAGCCTTGTAAGGTGAAATTTGGTTACAGTTTAGTTGCAGTTTCATCAGCTGATATTGTGCCTTCCTATAGGGACCACATGGATGCAAGAGATCTTAACACTTATATACAGCCAAGGGGATCCAGCGATCGCTACGTCTGTACCTAACTGGATGCGCGCTCCATGGTTGGAGCATACTTACTTCAAGGATACCCTAAAGGATGGAGAAGGCCCCAGGTTCATCACCACTCACCTTCCGAGTACGACTTTGGCTCCAGCTTTGCAAAACTCTAAAGCAAAGGTACTTATTTCTGCAGCTTGAGATATTCTGGGTATTCTTTTAAATCTATTCTTTTAAGCCAATGTCCCTCTGTAGAGATACCTTTGATTGGTTTACTGTTTCTAAAATAGAAGAAAAAATTAAATAACCTTGTAATAGATTTTACTTAAAGGGAATCTGTCAGCAGATTTTTGCAACGTCATCTGTCAGCAATATAATGTAGGCAAAGAAACCCTGAATCCAACTATGTATCACATAGATTGCTGGCTAAAGCTGTTCTGACACAATCAAAGAATTTAGTTTTAGCAACACAGCAAAACTGAGATCGACGCCACTGCCCACACCAGGCTCGGTATAGAGATTGGCACCTCACTGTCAAAGCTCAATCATAGCTGGGGGCTTGTCAGACTGCCTGGAGCATGACTCCTGTAATGGTAATCATCAGGTGATAAAGCCTTCAGGTTACATAAAAAATAGCACACAGTCTGATAAGAGAGGCACAGTTGCCTTTTGTTTTTTGAACTCCTGCACCACGCTATCTTCCGCTTACATAGCAAAAACCTGCTGACTAATTCACTTTAAAAGGGTTGTTTAAGAGGTCACAAAAAAACACACAATTGTCTTCCGGATTGGTGCCAGTCCTCTGTCACTCAGAGTCCATGTTTTTGTGCCCCTTTGTAACCAATAAAACACATTGATTTGCATGCAACTGTACACAAACAAAAGTTTTTTAATGATAACTTTTAGCCAACGCTTCATTTTGCATTTTTGCAAAGTTGTGACATTAGTTGACCCACTCTTTTTTTTCATGGAGTGCAGCTTTTTTCCCCAATTGTAGCAACACAACGCTTGCAGAATGTGATGAAAGAAAATGAAGAACAAAAGAGAATCAGTTTGCAGAGTTCCTTCCACCCAGACATACATATCCTGGTGTCACTTACAATGTTACCTCTTGCAAACCTCTATACACAGCAGAGGAAACAACCACTTTCAGCTCAAGAAAGCAGAAATGATGGCGGCACAGATAACACTTTGCAGAACTGTGAAATGTGTTCATAGATCTGGGTTTGTAAAGTGGAGCGGTTTCCTCCCCGGCAGGGCTATTTTAGTAACTGCTGGCATTTTCCAAGAAATAACAATTCTGCCTGTTATTTTATAGTATTGAGCACTAAGGGCTGGGGCGCTCAGCAGCTGGGCCAGTGCGTGGGGTTCATGGTGGCTGTGACACGCCCACTCCATGGCCAGGGAAGACTTGGGAACCGGGCGGTTAGGCTGGGTTCACATTTGCGGACCCCTCTGCAGCGTTCTGCAGAGGGGATCCGCAATGTGACCGCAGCGGCCGCCAGCTCCTATCTTTATAATGGGAGCGCACGGTGCTGCGCTTGACAGCGCAGGACCGTGCGCACCCATTCACTCCCATATGTAATCTGTGCGCAGGCGGACGCCTGCGTACAGATCACACAGTCTCGTCCGCACCAGGAATGCAACATGTCGCGTCCCTGGTGCGGACGAGACTGTGTGATCTGTACGCAGGCGTCCGCCTGCGCACAGATCACATATGGGAGTGAATGGGTGCGCACGGTCCTGCGCTGTCAATCGCAGCACCGTGCGCTCCCATTATAAAGATAGGAGCTGGCGGCCGCTGCGGTCACATTGCGGATCCCCTCTGCAGAACGCTGCAGAGGGGTCCGCAAATGTGAACCCAGCCTTACTCGTTGTTCTTCTTCACCTCTTTTCGGTTCTTTTTACTGGGAACAGACGGGGCTGAGACTCTGGCGGTGTCATTTAAAATAAACAGGGTATGATGACAGGGAAAGTCTGTGGGGATATGGGGTATTCGTCAGGCCACCTGCGGTGTGCTTCCAGGGTGGCCGCCGCTGCTTCAGGACCACTAGGGACGATGACTGGCAGCTTTGATGGCTTCGCTCTCTGCAGGCGGAGGGCGGTCCCCAGGGCAGCGGGATAGGAGTCAGTCCGCACCTTGGCATATGTTCAGTGGAACGTCTATACCCCGATGTTTCATGCGGCTTTTGCGGCCTGTGGTCGCCGCTCAAGAAAGTCGCACACACCACAGCTGCAGTTCCGTTACTTTTACTTGGTGTTTAAAAATAGCCACTGGGTACGTCCCTTGCCAGGCTCCGGTTCAGCGCTGTCTCCAGGATCGGGTTGGCGTTACTGAGCCTCGGTTGGTGCCCTATCTCTCTCTTACTGGGTGTTCTGTCTCTGGTGGATCTATGTTCTCTCTCTCAGGGCTATAAGGGGTAGGTCTCTTCTGAGGCGAGCAGGTCGTTGCTCTGCACCTTAGGCTCTCAACGCTTTCCGCAGCACAGAGATCAAGTACCGATAGCCTTGAGTGCTTTTGTGTTCCGGGCGCCATTAGGTTCCTCTCCCGGGCACTGCTCCATAGTTTGGCCACCTTCCCCAAGTTGTCGGGTATTCAGCCACAGCTCCCATTAGATGTCTGAGGCCTCCGGTTGAATGGCTCTGGCGTGCAGCATCCGCACCGTGTTCAGGGCAGGGTCCCTGTGTCATCTACCAGCCCCTTTGTCTCCTCAGACTCGATCATACAGGGGATCAGTGTTTCTTCCACACCCCTAGGGCTCTTCTCTCCTTCCACCCTTCTGGTCTCTCCCTCCCGGGGCGAGCATGGTAGTGTTCCAAGCCCCGGGAGTCAGCACTCCACTGACTCTGTACCCTCCTATTACTGCTTCCTCCACCACGTACTCCTCCTACTCTCCTGTCTTACACTTTCCTTTCCCCCTTTTGTGACTTAGGCCCTCCTTCAGGGTCCTCCCATTGTCCCAGGACCCACTTGTTTGGATACTGTTTGTGTTTCCTTTGGCTCAGCCACACCATCCCAGAGCCTGGAGAACAGGGGCACTACACTCCCTAACCACGGGAATGCAGTACCTTTGGTGGCGGCTTATCCGGTGGGGCGCCACAGCTGCGTCCGGTGTTGTAGCCCTGGCTAACGTTGAAAAAGGGGGAAAAGTAAAAAAGGAGACCCATAACAAAAAGGGAAAAACCAAATGATGATAGTTTGTGACGCCAGCTGGTTTCTAGCCACTAAGTGGTCGGCACTGCATGTGTATCCTCAATGTTTAGATGTTGTAGCAGTGAGCTGGAATACACCCTTCAGCTGGGGCAGGCCCTAGAGGTGTAGAGAGTAGATGATGGTGGTGGTCACATTTGAGGGAGTTTTTTGTAATATCACGAAAGTGAGAACAGGTGTGGGGGATCCGTCCATCAAATCTCAGACAATACAACACTGCACACTGCAAAGGTTACAGGGGTGGGGGTTCCATCCGGTGGCACAACCAGAGTTCGATGAGCTCCGGTGTGAAATTTGGTTCTGCCCCCACACACACATACTGTATGTTGGTCAGAACCATGGGTCCTTGTAGCGTTATAAATCTTAGAAAGACTTAGGAAATGCTCCCCTCCCCATTCTTTATATATGAATGTCCCCTGTCCTGTTATGTACAGTGCCTACAAGTAGTATTCAACCCCCTGCAGATTTAGCTGGTTGACACATGCGGAATTAACTTGGCATTGTGACATTTGGACTGTAGATCAGCCTGGAAGTGGGAAATGCAGTGCCACAAAATTTTTTTTTTTTTTTTTAAAGCGTTAAAAGTTAATTCAGAGGGTCATTTATTATTCAACCCCTCAAACCACCAGAATTCTGTTTGGGTCCCCTAAAGTATTAAGAAGTAGTTCAGGCACAAATAACAATGAGCTTCACATGTGTGGATTAATTATCTCTTTTGCCAGCCTTTTCTGACTATTTAAGACCCTACCCAAACTTGTGAACAGCACTCATACATGGTCAACATGGGAAAGACAAAGGAGCATTCCAAAGCCATCAGAGACAAGATCGTGGAGGGTCACAAGGCTGGCAAGGGGTACAAAACCCTTTCCAAGGAGTTGGGCCTACCTGTCTCCACTGTTGGGAGCATCATCCGGAAGTGGAAGGCTTATGGAACTGCTGTTAGCCTTCCACGGCCTGGACAGCCTTTGAAAGTTTCCTCCCGTGCCGAGGCCAGGCTTGTCGGAAGAGTCAAGGCTAACCCAAGGACAACAAGGAAGGAGCTCCGGGAAGATCTCATGGCAGTGGGGACATTGGTTTCAGTCAATACCATAAGTAACGTACTCCACCGCAATGGTCTCCGTTACAGACAAGCCCGTAAGGTACCTTTACTTTCAAAGCGTCATGTCAAGGCTCGTCTACAGTTTGCTCATGATCACTTGGAGGACTCTGAGACAGACTGGTTCAAGGTTCTATGGTCTGATGAGACCAAGATCGAGATCTTTGGTGCCAACCACACACGTGACGTTTGGAGACTGGATGGCACTGCATACGACCCCAAGAATACCATCCCTACAGTCAAGCATGGTGGTGGCAGCATCATGCTGTGGGGCTGTTTCTCAGCCAAGGGGCCTGGCCATCTGGTCCGCATCCATGGGAAGATGGATAGCACGGCCTACCTGGAGATTTTGGCCAAGAACCTCCGCTCCTCCATCAAGGATCTTAAGATGGGCCTGGTTCAAGAGGGAAAAAATCAAGGTGATGGAGTGGCCTAGTCAGTCTCCTGACCTTAACCCAATTGAAAACTTGTGGAAGGAGCTCAAGATTAAAGTCCACATGAGACACCCAAAGAACCTAGATAACTTGGAGAAGATCTGCATGGAGGAGTGGGCCAAGATAACTCCAGAGACCTGTGCCGGCCTGATCAGGTCTTATAAAAGACGATTATTAGCTGTAATTGCAAACAAGGGTTATTCCACAAAATATTAAACATAGGGGTTGAATAATAATTGACCCACACTTTTATGTTTAAAATTTATAAAAATTCAACTGAGCAACATAACTTTTTGGTTTGTAAGATTTACGCTTCTGTTAATAAATCCTACTCTCGTTTGCAGTTTGAAGGCTCTAACTTATTGGCATCTTATCAAACCAGCTAAATCTGCAGGGGGTTGAATACTACTTGTAGGCACTGTATGTCCCCATTCTGGTATATTTGGTCCACATGCTGGTATATATAATTCCAATCCTGGTATATATGGTCCTCCTCCAGGTATAGATGTCTTCCATCCTGGTATATATGTCTTTATCCTGATATATAAGCTTCTCCTCCTGGTTTTTATGTCCCCAATCCTGGTATGTATGGGCCCATCCTGATATATATGTCCAATCTTGCTATATATGCCCGCATTCTGGTATATATGATTCCTTTCCGGGTATATATGATCCTCCTTCTTGTATATAAGTCTTGATTCTGATATATAGTATTATTATTATTATTATTATTATTATTTATATAGACTGTGAGCCCTTGTGGACAGGATCCTCTGCCCTACTGTACCTGCATGATTTAATTGTCGTGATTTTTATGTTCTTGTTCTCGTCCTTGTTCTGCCCTTACATATGTAAAGCGCCATGGAACCAATGGCCCTATATAAATATATAATCATAATATATAGCACCATTAATTCCATGATGCTGTACATGAGAAGGGGTTACATACAAGGTTATAGATATAGTTCACAGTAAACAAACTAACAATGACAGACTGGTGCAGTCAGAGGGGAGAGAGGATCCTGCCCTTGTGGGCTTACATTCTACATCATAATGGGGAGGAGACAGAAGGTCAGCGGTGCAGCAGCTCTGGTAGTGGTGAGGTGGCAGCCCTGGTGGTGATGAGACAGCAGCTCCGGTAGTGGTGAAGCGGCAGCTCAGGTGGTGGTGAGGCAGCAGCTCTGGTGGTGGTGAGACAGCAGCTCCGATGGTGGTAAGGTGGCAGCTCTGGTGGTGGTGAGTCAGCAGCTGCGGTGGTGGTGAGGTGGCAGTTCTGGTGGTGGTGAGGTGGCAGCTCCGGCGGTGATGGCGAGATGGCAGCGCGATTATTGCAGGCTGGAGCTTTTCTGAAGAGATGGGTTTTCAGGTTCTGTCTGAAGGATCTGAGTGTGGTGGATAATTGGACGTGTTGGGGTGCAGAATTCCAGAGGATGGGAGATATTCGGGAGAAATCTTGTAGGCGATGGGTGAGGATCAAATAACTGTGGAGGAGGTCTTGAGAAGATCGAAGATTACATGAGGGAAGATAATAGGAGATTAGGTCAGGAGCACAAAGACAAGTGTGTCCTCCCAACAGTCAGACATGGTGGTGGAGAGTCATGATTTGGGGGCCGCATGATGCTGCTGGCTGTGGGTAGCTGCAGAACTTTGAGGCAACCATGAATACCAACATGTCCTGTGACCCACTGAAGATGAACATAATCTCCTCCCTTCATATTCCATCATGATAACAACCTCAAACATCTCCAAGATGACCGCTGCCGCGAAAGACACTGAGGGTGAAGGTGCTGGACTGGCCGAGCATCTTCAGACCTAAACCCTATGGAGCATCTATGCTGCCTTCTCAAAAAGAAG
Source organism: Allobates femoralis (assembly GCA_033576535.1). NCBI lineage: Eukaryota > Metazoa > Chordata > Amphibia > Anura > Aromobatidae > Allobates > Allobates femoralis. The sequence goes on along the minus strand of JARQOC010000010.1, from coordinate 101,586,311 downwards.
GTGGAAGAGCGTGAGGCCTCTACAGTACATCCACCATCTTCGTCATTATGAAGGATGAAGAGGATCCAGCGAATCCTGTGAAGATCTAGTGACCTCCAGGTCCAAGGGAGTTAAGGTCGTGCTGGTATATAATGGTGGCCACACAAAATATTTTAGCAAAATTTGTCCAGTTTCCCTTAAGGGTGTACTCATTTTTATTTCTAGTGGTTTACACATTAATGGCTGTGTTGTGTTATGTAGGCGACACCACAAGCTGCACTCTGACTACTGTACATTGTATCAAAGGGTCAGATCTTCAGAAAGATAGAATAAATTATTTACAAAAATGTGAGGGGTGTATAGACACTACAAGTCCCAGCATATCTGTTGGGGGAATTCAGAAAACGTCGCGTCATGAAATCACGGGAACCAATTTCTACTGCGTTTGTCCATTTATTATCTCCGGCCGCTTAACAATGATTAATGATTGATTATTTTTATTCTGATACATTGATCACCGGTGGATGATTTGTTCGGAGCCATCGCTGGCGGGAGACGTCCCCTTCTCACTTCTCAGCCTCCGGCTTTAATAAGGGCGATTCCTGTGTCCGTGAACGGCAAACAGAGAAAATACGTCAGATTCTGCCTCTAGATCATTTCTACTCAAAATCTAGAAAAATCCCAAAATGATAAATATTCTGTTGTTCCCTGAAAGGAGCGCACCGCAGAGGACACAGTCAGTCACCGGGCTGATTTAGGATAACTTTGTTGCCTGTAGCAACCAATCACAGCTCAGGTTTTGCTCCTAATGCAGCTCGGAATGTTACATTGTTGCTGCTTGCTATGGGCAACAAGACCAGACCAGTTCTGCTGATAAATCTGACAATGAGGTATGGCATTATAGCCAAAAAGAGAATCCCTGTGTCCTCCTCCGCCCTCCTTAGCCTATTTACTAACAGTCACCTTTTGTCAGGACAGATGGAGCAAACCCAAAGTGTGTTTTGGGGGTTAGTCGTTAACCATCAAGATTGTTGGCTTTAAAATATTGCTTATTTTTCATTTGGCAAAAAACCCTGGCTTTGCTTGGACTACTACATTGGTTGATGTGGGCAACAAGTTTGTTGTTTTGACAAATGAGGCTCCAAGGGGGTGGAGCCATTAGAGAAGCAGCCAATGAACACCTAAACGGTAATGCTAGTGTCATACGCCACCCAATAGGATCATATACTATCCTAATATGGATGTTCCACAGTGGTTTTAGCCAAAAATAAGATAACCATCAACAGGACTGCCTTTCTAGATAAAGAGCTCACTTCTAGCCTTCCCCAAAGTCTCCCAAGTTCGCAGCTGAGTGGAATGGAGGAGATCGGTGTGTTTATCAGCAGCCATATTGGTTATCCATCAGATCCACTCTGTCTAAAAATTTTTCCTCCTATTTTGTGTATTCTTTACCTATTCTATGGGTCACGTGGTGGCGTCGGTGGCCCCTCCTCCTGATCCTCAGTCAACATCTGGGCGCGCTTCTATAACTCCTTCTAGACGCCATGTTGATATTGTAATGTTGTTTTTCTTAGGGGCCGGAGATGAATGAGGCTGCTGAAAGTTACAGATCACTTAGGTCATCCAGCCATTCCCTCTAACTAAAGGGGCCACACCCGTTTGCTCTGTCATTGCCTTATGAGGTCACAATAGTCTGTGGCTATAAAACTCCCTCCAGAGCCCAGCAGCCATCATTCATCGTCTGTCTCCTGGTCCAGGAGTAATGGAGATGTCTCCCATTAGTCTCACCTAGCCTGAATCGTACTCCACACTGATGAGGGGCAAAACCCCGAAACAGCTGCCTGTAGCTGAATACCTGGTTTTGGTATTACAGCTGTCTGTGGATTGATACCGGGTTTTGGTGTTGGTTTTATCTGGCTAGTCCCATGTTTGAGATTCCTAAACTCTATTTGCATATTTGTATTTCCCAGGGGGATTGCCCCCTGGGAATTACAAATATGTAGATAGAGTCTGTGGAGCCTCGTTTAAGAGTCTCAAAAACGGATTTCACTATGTTTGAGCGCTTTAGCCGACTGCCGCAGCGTTTCCTTGACTGGTCTCCCTGAGATCAGTGATTGTTTCATGATTTTAATGAAGTCACGTCTCAAGTATTGTACTTTCTCATCAACCCTCATGAATGAACCGAAAAAATCTGAGAGGGCAAAACTCAAATCTGTGTCCAGTGATGATTTTATATTAACTGTATCACTTAATATTGAGCAGAATTAAAGGGAACCTGTCAGGTTTTCTGTTTCCATTGAACCATGAGTAGTCCTATGCACATATCTGTAATCCCTGCCTAACTGATGGAGATGTCTCCCCTTAGTAAAGTCAGATCTCAAGCCCTGAACTTCCTCATCATGAATGTACAACAGACATAACCGAATTAATCTGAAGGGGGGAAATCTCAAAACTGTGTCCAGTGATGATTTTATATTAATTGTATCACTAAATATTAAGCAGAATTAAAGGGAACCTGTCATATCCTCTGTTCCCCGAGATCTGTAAGTAGTTCTGTGCACATACTATAATCCCTGCCTAACAGTCCCTCTATGTAGGAACACACATAACCAGATCTATAGAAAAAGTATTTCTAAAGACCACTCATGAGATGCAAATTTGGACTTTGACTAGTCAAGGGTGCGTTAGTTCCCCGACTAGTCGGCCCAATTAGCAGGTTATCACACACCTGTGGGCATAATAACATGCTTTAGGAAAGCCGGTGTATTTGCCAACGCTATGCAAAGGTATGATAACTAGAGATGAGCGAATCTTTTGAAGTTCAGGTTCGGTTCGCTGAATGAGCATATGTTCACCAAATTGTTTGACAAACTGTTCATCGAACTTCCAAATCCCATTAAAATCAATGGAAGGCAAAATCAAAAACTCCTTCAAAGTGGCCCAAAAGCTGCAAAAACAGCTCAAATTAGGGATAGACATCAGGAAAAGTGATATTTCTCAGTTAAAATTTTCATCATTGAGCATTATGGATGCATAGGACAAGTGCCTAGCCCAGTATTTCAAGCTTCCGCATTGATCAGGAACAGGGAGATGAGTGACAGGTGTAGGCATAGTGCAAAGAGAGCCCTGATAAATTCACAAAACTCACAACAAAGACACCACAAGAAGAGTCTCTGCATTAGAAAGAGATTAGGCCAGACACTATGAAAGTGGCATCAATTTACTAAGGCTAAAAATTGTAGGACTGTTGGGCTTGGGGACCTCATACCTTATGAAACCACTCCAATTAATTTTATGCTCTGCTACACTCAGGTGGCACAGGTATTAGCTGCTGTATATGGAGAGCTCTGCTGTATCTGGCGGGGGTCTGCTGTATGTGGGGGTGCTGAATATTGGACTGGCGTGCTGTATATGAGGAGGCTCTGCTGTATATCGGGGTGCTGTACTGTATATTGGGCTTCTGTGCTGTATATGGGAGTACTGTGCAATTTATGGGGGTGCTGTTTTGTTTATGGGGCAGCTGTGCTGTATATTGGGCTGCTATATATGGGGCTCCTGTGCTGTATATGGGCGGTGCTATATATGGGGTGCTATATTGTACATGTGGTGCTGTATGGTATATGGAGGGCTATGGGGTGCATTATACTATATGGTGGACTATGGGGGATGCATTATAGTATTTGGAGGACTATGCATGGTGCATTATACTATATGGAGTGGAGGGCTATGGCGGAGCTTTATAATATTTGTAGGTTTATGGGGTGCATTGTAATATATGGAAGACTATGGGGGTGCATTGTCTATGGAGGTGCATTTTATTATATGGAAGACTATGGGGGTGTATTATAATATATGGAGCCAATTCTACTATATGGAAGTCATTACAATATTTGGAGGGCTCTGTGGGGACAGGATAATATTTGCAGGGCTATGATGGAGCCTTTATACTTTATGGGGGGCTATTTGAGGGCTGTGTTGGGGTCTATTATACAGTGTGAAGAGGTTTAGGGACCATTATACTATATGGAGGGCTGTGAGGGGGTCACAGTTGGGGATCATACTGTGTCGGAGTAGTTGGGGGTACCGTATGGTACGTGTGGAGGGTCCTGTGAAGAAATTCACTGTGGGGGATCATAGTGTTTGGGGGACACTTTTGGTGGCATCATACTTTATGGGGGCAATGAAAGATCAATTCACCTGCCGCTTGGTCGGCACTTGTCCTCCTTCCTGCTCCCACATTGGGGGATGATGGATGCTGCAGATGGATAATGGGGTATTGGGAGATGTTGGGGGCTGTGAAATGATAATGGGGGCTTCAGGGGGATATTGGTGGGATGATGGGGGCTGCAGAAGGATGATGGATGACAGTTTGGTTATGCTGGTCTGTGATGACAATTACTGTACAGTATGTAATAAATGTTCATTTTTCATGGAGATAAGACGTCCCCTGAAAATAAGACATTGCGCTTCTTTTGGGGCAAAAATTAATACAAGACAGTGTCTTATTTTCAGGGAAACTTGGTATTAGCTCTGGACAGCCCCGTGTGCGGTGCTTATAATTGGCTATGTGTTTCGGGAGGAGGCGTGGTCTGTTGGGGAAGAGGCGCTGCTGTCTTCCCAGTATTAAGCTTGTAACCAGACGGAGTAGAATATATTTCAAGAGTGCGGTGTAGGTTAGGAAGGGAGATAATGGGGTTGGTTAGGGATAACATGATGTCATCTGCAAATAACGTTACTTTGAAGGTTTTACTCCTAAGTTGGATGCCAGTGATTTCAGGGCTATTGCGTATTTGGGCGCTAAGGGCTCAATGCTCATGACATATAGTAATAGTGAGAGTGGACAACCCTATCGGGTGCCATTTCGTATAGAAATCTAAAAATGTGAGAGAATACGCAATAGGGTCTTATCCTTTATATGAAAAGGGCGGTATAAAAATTGCTGGTTCAGTTGTGTTGACCCACAACCAAGTATGAGTGCGAGAGGTCAGCTGCTGCAGGATCCACACATCCACGGGTCACTGTGGTATAAGAATCAATCTGTAGGACGATGTGTTACACGATCCACGCTGCTGCCAATAGGAAAAACCAGAGAACTGGATTGTCTGGAGAAAATTTAGTTTTATTCCTACGCGTTTCGGAGCTATACCCAGCTCCTTCCTCAGGGACAATCACGAATACATATTACTCTCGGCTATATATACTTGAAAAGGCACCAAAATACAATAATAATGCGTCATCATGACATCATAGATGGGGAGGGACAGTGTGACGTGTCATCAGTGAGTAAATGAACTAGCCTGGAATATCCCATATCAAGTTACCATATATCTTTGTGCATTCACATGGTTTTCCAATTATTGACAAATTCACAAAAATATATGCAAAAATGAATGAAAAACTAATGAATAAAAATAAGTGATCCCTTTGGTATGGTAGCGGCATAGAACCCATAAATGAACAAAATATGTATATGTCCAAAGCATTATATCATTACACCACATATAGAGAGGTGATGTGAGATCTCCAAATCCAGGAGAAGAAATGTAAAGAACATACCGTAAAGGTACCGTCACACGGGGAGATATCGCCGGCGATGTTGCCGGCAACCGAGGGGCGTGGCCAGGTTGCGGCGACATCGCCGGCGAGTTGCCGCGTGTGACAGGGCGATAATCAGGCGATGAATCGCCTGAGTCACATCGCCAGGTTTCCCAACAATGTTGGGAAACCTGGCGATGTTGCTGAGGCGATCCTGCCTGATCGCCCTGTGTAACGCGGCAACCTGCAATGTTGCGGGCGATTCCGCCTATATGCAACATTGCGAGTGATCGCTTGCTGGGTTGCTGGGCAACCCAGCGAGCGATAGCCGCGGCAACTAGCCGGCGACATCGCCGGTAAGTTGCTCAGTGTGACATCTCACCGGCGATGTTGTCAGGGATGCGCGCTCCCGCGATCCCCGGCAATATCGCCGGCGATATGTCCCTGTGTGACGGTACCTTTAGTAGAACTACTGGTAGTGCAGAAAAAGAAGAATCAAACAAAATGTGCATGGGATTCACAAAACCATAGTGGGAAAAAGGAGAGGAATAAAAAATCTTATATTTTCAGGTTCAATTCCGGAGAATCAGGGCATTTACTGATTATACCGCAGGAGATTTATATGTGACTCTTTCTAGTCTTATGTAATATACTGTGCTGAATAAAACTTTAGAAAGATATTTGAAAGTGAAATAAGTCTGTTGTGAAATAGTGAAATGTGACGTCTAGTGTTATGTTACGATAGTAAACCCAAATTGTGGTGAGGGATTATATTGGTAGCTCTGTGGACAAACACTACTGTCTCAGTGTAGTGACACCGGCAGCATTGTAACTGCACAGTTCGTGTCAGTGAAATTCTCCATGTTGATCCTGATAATATCAATATACCGTAGTATTTGAATAAATTATATGATGATGTGAAACTAAATTCTCTTTTTTTTATTTACAGTCTCACACTGCATAGATTAAATTTTTCTGTAAATAAAAAGAAGAGAATTTAGTTTCACATATCATCACTTTCAAATATCATCCCTTCTGGGTCTTGGCAGATAATACCCGTTGAGTCTCTGATGCCGTACGGTGTGATAGCAGCTGTTTTATCTCAGTTTGTTGGCTAGCATCGAGTGGGTTCTAATGCCGTATTCGTAAAATCTCTGTCTAGAGTAGCGTATGAGCTCTTCAACTTTGGTTAGTGAGATGTTTTAAGTCGGGTTCTGAGCTCAATTACTTCCCTCAAACCCCTCTTAGTGGGTCGCATATGTAATCTAGTCTCTGCCAATTTCAACTTTTTCTCGTACTCAAGGTACTGTAATTTAGCATTCCTTTTCATGCGTGAAGAGAGCGCAATGGATTCCCCTCAAAACATGGCCTTATGCGCTTCCCACAGGATCGAGATCGAAGGGGCCGACAGGATGTTTTTAGCAAAGTAATTGGAGAGAGAGATGCGAAATTTCTCCCGCGTGTCTATATTGGTCAACAAAGTTTCATTGAGCCTCCAATGCATTCGCCCAGGTGGGGCAATTGAGGTCTCAAGCTCCACCCACGGGGGGCATGGTCGAACCACGTAATACTTTCTATGCCTGCCCGGTGAAGCGATTGCAATGTCACGATATTGCCAAAGAAGTAGTCAATTCTTCTATGTGATTGGTGGGGGTGAGAGTAAAAGGTGTATTGTCTTGCCCTAGAGTTGTCCACTCTCCACAAGTCATACAGCCCATATTTACGGGCTAGTTTGCGAAATCCCATCAAATCACTCGAACCTCCATAACGCTTGGTGGGGGTAGGCTTTACATGCAGTCTGTCTACTTGGTCAGAGAAGGTCAGATTGAAGTCCCCTCCAATTATTTGTGCATGGCCACGACATGGGTTTAGTCGGTATTGAATAGAAGTTAGAAAGTGAATCTGACCTGTGTTCGGGACATAAATATTGCAGAGAAGAACCGAAGTCCCTTCTAAGTCTCCTTAGAGTATTATAAAGCGGCCCAGAGGATCTGTCTCAACTCTATTAACTAGCAGCCGGCAGAGGCGGGAAATCAGTATGGCCACTCCTGCCTTCTTATTTGCTGATGAAGCCATAAAGACCTGCGGGTACCAGGTCTGTGCAAACTTAAATGTCTTTGTATGTGTCATGTGTGTTTCTTGTAAGAAGATTATCTCGGCCCCAGATTCACGCATTTCCCGTAGGGCCAACCGTCTTTTTACTGCTGAATTTAGGCCCTTAACATTTAACATTAGTAACTTCACCATGACAAATCTATATAGAGCATTGTGCTATTAGAGGATTTCATAGTGTTGGAAAAGACTATGTCGTTAAAAGGTATCAGGCTCTTAAATGGGACTTAATAATGTAAAGGGTTACACCTACTGTACCCCTTTACCCTCGGCTGTGGTCAGAGCTATGGAAATCCCTAGATTTTTCAAGGCAACACATCAAAAAGAAATACATATAAACAATTAAACGTAAACGAAGAAGACAATTATATCTTAACTATATGGGTTTTGAACTGGGTATCTATAGTTCCAGTGTAGGATCTGGTCGCAGGTGGGACAGATCTAATAGTCAATGACCACCTAACAGTTAGTCTGCACATTCAAATCAGGCACGAGGTAATCGACTCAGCTCCTCCAAGGGAGAACACAATCTGCTCCTGCGAGAGTCTAGTATACAGGGGCATTCCTCACCATAGGGACCTCGCATATAAAAGAAAGTAGAAAGGAGAAACTGCATGACTGAAGTAACCTCCTCATCGAGAGAAGCATGAATCATTGATGCTACTCCAGACAGAGGGAATCAGTCCAGAAAAAAGAGAAAAAATAAAACCTTTTTAAACCACAAAAGAATCATAGTCACCGCTCAGGTGTGTTCCTCCCATCTGGTGTTCCGTGCTTGCCGTTTCCGAGGTTGGACCTCCTGCCAGGTCTGTTTAAGGAGGGAAGGGAAAGCAGACAGAGACCAATCAGGTAGATCAGGCAGCTCGATATTAAAGATTCGGCAGAAAGAGAGTAGGTCTTCCGGTTGTCTCAAGGTCGCCGCCTTGCTTCTTTTTTTGGTTGTTAGGCAGAATGGGAAACTCCATTTGTAGACGATTTCATTGTCTCACAAGCGAGAAAGACGTGGTCGCAGTGCTCTTTGTCTTTGTAGGGTAATCCAGGATAGGTCTTGGTAGAGATGGATTTTTTTTCCCTTGAAGGTGGGTTGTTTCAATGGACCGGCTTTAGCCATTACATTTTTTTAGTTGAAAAACGGTGACGTGACAAATAATGTCTCGTGTGTTGCCGTCCAGGTTTTTGGGTCGCAGTGCTCTATGGGCTCTGTCCATTTTAGTGGGTTTGTCCGGTGGACGCTGTAGGACGGAGTTAAAGATTGTCTGGAGAGTGGCAGCAACGTCCTCTCTGTCGCGCTCCTCTGGGACCCCTCGGACCCTGATATTATGACGTCTCCCTCTGTTTTGTAAGTCTTCCACATGCCTCGTATAGTATTTGCCTGCAAGACAACTTGAGATTGGAGCTGACGAATCACTATTTGAGCGTTATTGTGGTCATCCTTCTATTGATGTATTCATTGCGACATTGTCTTCACCTTTTGGTGCACGGCTGCGATTTCCGATTGGCAGGTATTTTTGACTTCCAAAATTAAGCCTCTAAAATCCTGCTTTGTTGGAAGCTGCTGGACATGTGACCACCAGTCCCATATTTCATAAGTATCTACAGGGGGTCCAGGCTCTCTGTTTATGTATTGACTTTGGTGTGACGGCTGTAAAGGTTTAGGGATCTTCTGTAAGATATGGGGTTCATCCAGGAAACTTTTATTGCGATTTTTATAGTTTGACTTCCTGGTGTGGCCAGCAGTGTGTTCTGGGCCAGCTTGAAGGGAGGGTGACCTCTTATCAAAGTTGGTTGAGCTATGTATGAGCATGCCTGTTAGATCATCCAAATACAGCCTTTCATTGCTAGAGTCACTTTCATCCCCTGATGATGTTTGCTCCCAGTGGATAAGAGGTGCAGAAGAGACTGGGGGATGTAAATCCTGTTCACTGAGGGTTTGGGGCTCCCTCAGTGGCTGGGGGTCACCTTCAGAAGGCCAGGAGGCAGCAGGTGCAGGGTGCCGCCAACCTTTATTTAGTCATAATGTGATCTCCTCATCTGCTTGACCGGCTCCCCAAGCTGTAGTGGAGGGCTGGGGGGGAGAGGACTGCAGCGGGACCTCCGGGCTGATTTCATTACCCGCTCTCATGGCGCCGAATGCTGTAGAGGAGGGAGATGGGGCTAACTCCACCAGCGCCATCTTCTCCCTCGCGTGAAAGGGGGATCTGTCTCTCCGCTCCTGGCTATTCCGGAGTCGCAGGCAGGTGGCTGGCACGGCGGGGTCACTGGTCGTGCAGGATTTAACGCAACTGGCGGTCCGGAGCTTTCTGTGAGCAGCAGTGCTGTTCGTACCAGGGGAGCCGGTCTCCCGATGTCTCCTGTGCAGGGCTGCATGGATGCTTGGCTCTCCTGCAGTCCCCTCACCAGAAAGCCATCCAGGGTGAGCAGGGCCGGGGTCTCGGGGTCTTTCTATACTCGTGGTTGTCTTTTGTTCCCCATTTCTTGGGGGTGTAAGTGTATTTAAGAGGCAAATTTAAGTCCCAGTCGAGGAGCCCTCCCCAGCATGTCCTCACATGGAGAGTTCCGATCACGCCCCCCCATTTATCTTTTATTTGCATAACTGACTGTAACATCTGCAATATCTTTATAATACCTGTAAATATTAATATCTAGTGAGCCAATAGGGTGATTAAATATATAAATTAAATCTTGAGTTGCTCTTTATCTTGATCACGAACCCCCACGTCCGTGTGCTCATTTAACGTTAGCACTAGCTGGGTTGGTTTCTGCCCCAATATAAGCCCGATCGCGGACCGAACTTATATCAATTGAGAAACTGGTGGCAGCAATTGGTGCTTGTTTAGTCAGGGCCTCTACCAGTGACGGGGTGGCGGTTATTATATGGGCTTCTGGTCCCAGACCGGGAGGCATATATCACACTCACTGAGGGGTGCCTTGATAAACTAGCACTGAAAGGACAGCTGTGGTCCTTCTATTATCCTCAGGCAGTTCCTTGACTAGCCAGAGTTTAATAAGAGGCACTATAGAGCTGCCAGGTTCGGTGGCCAATTCCTCACCACTTACACGCTGTCACTCTCAGACTGCTCAGGAGTTATGACAATTCCTTTTATAGGATGTGAAGGTGCTAATAGCAAGATAACTACACAGGGTACATAAATGATTTTTTATATATTCTGAAAGGTCAACCCGGCATTATTCAAGGGTACTATTAGCATCATACTGAAAAATGACCCAACAGAGACCCCTTAGTTTCTGAATGAGTTCTGACTCTAACTAGTTATTGTAGAAAAGCCAGTTGCTGGATCTGTAACAAAAAAAGTAAAACAAAAATAAGAGCCTTGTAATTGTACGGCTAATATCCTTTTTTCATAGATTTCAATGTTAAAAAATAATAATGGATCCTGCAGAAATAAAATTAGTTCTGTTTGCACAATACAGCTTGTGCTGGATCTGATGTAACCGATGATCACTGTTAGTCGTGTGGTTTTGTGTGTTGTATGTAGAAGATACTGATTAATATACCCGACTTCTCTCTACTCAGGTCATCTACATACTGAGGAATCCCAAAGATGTGGCGGTGTCCTTTTATTATTTCCATAAGATGGCCAAATTCCTGCCAGACTCCAGATCGTTTCCGGAATTCTTAGAACTCTTCCTGGAAGGCAAAGGTCTGATTTCAAAGAGGGCTGGGGAGTAATATAAATCTACTTACCGTATATACTCGTGTATAAGCCGAGTTTTTCAGCCCAAAATTTGGGCTGAAAAGTCTCCCCCTCGGCTTATACACGAGTCAATACGGGGGGGGCTGTGTCCGGGCTCTGTCCGGGGCTGTGGAGGCTTCAGGAGGCGGGGGGGGAGGCTGCTGTATGAGCGGCCCCGTCACGTGGGGCCGCTCATTAAATATGCACTGCTTTCCCCTGTCAATCACCGGCAGGGGGAAGCAGTGCATAACTAATTAAATCCCCCCCAAGTGCTGGCACCTGCCCCCCCTTGTAAGGGGCCCCCCCCCCCGATGGTTATATTACCATTCCGGACTTCTGATCCGCGCCGCTCCTCGCTCCTCCTCGCTGCTCCGTCCGTCTTCTACATCTCGGATCTCCGGCCGGCGCAGGCATGTGACGTCATCGCGCGGCCGGGGAACCCGGATGTAGAAGACGGACGGAGCAGCGAGGAGGAGCGAGGAGCGGCGCGGATCAGAAGTCCGGAATGGTAAGAGAAGCGAGGGGGGCCCTTGCAAGGGGGGGCGAGTGCCAGCATTTGGGGGCTGCTGGGGACCCCCAGGGGGCTGCTGGGGACCCCCTGGGGGCCGCTGTGTACCCCCTGGGGCTGCTGGGGACCCCCAGGGGGCTGCTGGGTACCCCCTGGGGGCTGCTGGGGCACCTGCTGGGGACCCCTGGGGGCTGTTGGTACCCCCAGGGGGCTGTTGGTACCCCCTGGGGGCTATTGGTACCCCCAGGGGGCTGTTGGTACCCCCTGGGGGCTATTGGTACCCCCAGGGGGATGTTGGTACCCCCTGGGGGCTGTTGGTACCCCCTGGGGGCTGTTGGTACCCCCTGGGGGCTGTTGGTACCCCTGGGGGCTGCTGGTACCCCCTGGGGGCTGTTGGTACCCCCCTGGGGGCTGTTGGTACCCCCAGGGGGATGTTGGTACCCCCTGGGGGCTGTTGGTACCCCCTGGGGGCTGTTGGTACCCCCTGGGGGCTGTTGGTACCCCCAGGGGGCTGTTGGTACCCCCTGGGGGCTGCTGGTACCCCCTGGGGGCTGTTGGTACCCCCCTGGGGGCTGTTGGTACCCCCTGGGGGCTATTGGTACCCCCTGGGGGCTGTTGGTACCCCCAGGGGGCTGCTGGTACCCCCTGGGGGCTGTTGGTACCCCCTGGGGGCTGTTGGTACCCCCAGGGGGCTGCTGGTACCCCCAGGGGGCTGTTGGTACCCCCAGGGGGCTGCTGGGTACCCCCTGGGGGCTGCTATATGTACCCCTGGGGGCCTGCTGTATACCACTGGGGCTGCTGTATACTACCACTGGGGCTGCTGGGGCTCCTGTATACTACCACTGGGGCTGCTGGGGCTCCTGTATACTACCACTGGGGCTGCTGGGGCTCCTGTATACTACCACTGGGGCTGCTGGGGCTCCTGTATACTACCACTGGGGCTGCTGGGGAATCTGTATACTACCACTGGGGCTGCTGGGGAATCTGTATACTACCACTGGGGCTCCTGTATACTACCACTGGGGCTGCTGGGGCTCCTGTATACTACCACTGGGGCTGCTGGGGCTCCTGTATACTACCACTGGGGCTGCTGGGGCTCCTGTATACTACCACTGGGGCTGCTGGGGCTCCTGTATACTACCACTGGGGCTGCTGGGGAATCTGTATACTACCACTGGGGCTGCTGGGGAATCTGTATACTACCACTGGGGCTCCTGTATACTACCACTGGGGCTGCTGGGGCTCCTGTATACTACCACTGGGGCTGCTGGGGCTCCTGTATACTACCACTGGGGCTGCTGGGGCTCCTGTATACTACCACTGGGGCTGCTGGGGCTCCTGTATACTACCACTGGGGCTGCTGGGGCTCCTGTATACTACCACTGGGGCTGCTGGGGAATCTGTATACTACCACTGGGGCTGCTGTATACTACCACTGGGGAGGCCTGTATACCACACTGCTGGGGTCTGTATACCTGTGCTGGGGTCCACCCTCGGCTTATACACGAGTCAATAGGTTTTTCCAGATTTTTGGGGCAAAAGTAGGGGGGTCGGCTTATACACGGGTCGGCTTATACACGAGTATATACGGTAGGTATGCAGTGTGTATTTACCCTCTAGCATCCATAGGAGCATGGAGGGGATAAAATGTGGACTGGAGTTTGTGTGTAGAGAGGGCAGGAGATTAGATCTAAATGAGAAATAAAATACCAGCTGTATTTTAACTACTTCTAGTGGATAAAAAACAACAACCTTTTCCTGTGCAGGACATTAAAAAATGAACCTTTTTATATAAACTTAGTATTGAAAAGAAGAGAGCGAGTTCATGCCTCACTGATCGCCTCCCGGTATGGATGCACAACTATTAATGGGTTATTATTAGTGATGGCATATTATCAGGATCTGTTATGGTGGGGTTACACGTCCCGATATCGCGGCGATATCGGATGCAACGGCACGAGAGCGCTCATTTTTTGAGCGCTTTTCCCGATATCGCATCGCCGGTTTACACGCTGCTATATCGGGAAACAACGTCCCTCCGATGTATACGCCCACCAACCCAGTAACGACCATTTAACATGGGAGTTAATGGGTGAGGTGCGAGTACAGATCGGAGTTGGGCTGTCACACGCTGCGATGCTGGTACAACGGCCTTGCGATATCGGGGAGTTGAATAGCTCTGCTATTCAACTCCAATATCGTTTTGGCATCGTTCCAGCATCGCGTTGTACACTGAAACCGTACAACGCGCACACGATATCGACTCCAACTCGCAACCCACGTGACTTTTTGTCGGAGTTGGGTCGGAGTTGGACGCCGATATCGCGGCGTGTAAACCCACCATAAAGGTTTGACTACCAGGACCACCTACCACCTCCCTCCTGAGTTTGTTGAGGGTCGCTTCACTTTATTTGATTTTGTAGGATTTAGTTTTTCATGTCTGGAAGTGTCATGACTCAGCGTCAATGAGAAGAATCTGGACATGTCTTAATTATGCCAGACAAACTATTTCTTTGTTCTGCAAATCAAAGAACATGAGTCATTCTTTCATGTGCAACTGTCCAGTGCCCCTTTTGTTTTTTAATTTGTAAAATTCCTGCTGATTATGGGATTGCATCAGTCCCCTGCAGTATATCAAGCTGCATCATTTGGAGGACACTTATACACTCAGATTGAGCTAGCTACCAAGGAATGAACAACCAACTTCCACCAATCCTGTGGAGTACAATGCCCTGAAAATGGAGCTCAGGAATATAAAAAGGGGCCTGCTGCTATCACCAGTTATTCTACAGGCCCTCAGCTTAGGGATCATGGCTGCAGCTGGTGGATTACAGAACCGCTCTACTGCCCAACAATGGGACTACAAATTCTTTGAGAACCCAGTCTAGTCACCTGATCACATACCTTGCTCCGCTTGATTATCTTTCTTAGCTTACTGCTACCTCCTCTCAGTGGGAACCCACCAAAATCGGGGTGCTGCTGGCTGGGGCAGTTGGTCATGGATCCCCCAAAATTGGGGAGTTTCTAATCCCTGGTGAGCTAGCGGAAGGATGAGACTGTGTCACATGCACAATCTTGTGCCCAGGCTGGAAATGTACTATATACTGATGGTGACCCTTACAAAGTGTGGTACCCTCACCCTGTGTTGTTTGAGCAGTGTTCTGCCCATGAGGAAGGAATACGGGCGCCATTGCACAAGGCAAAGCTATGGAGGGAATACAACACCCTTTAAATCTCAGATGCAGTGGCGTTCTGATAGTCAAATCTGCTCCAGACACCAATCCTAGTGATATGCTGTCGCTTTCTATGACGTTAGATGTGATGTTAAATGACCGTGGCTGCCATGGTTCCCATTGCTTCTTCATTTATGGTGTCTTTTGTATATTCCAGTGTATTATGGCTCATGGTTTGACCATGTGAAAGGCTGGTACAGTCAAAAAAAGAACCTGGACATATTTTATATCACATATGAAGACATGAAGAAGGTAGGTGACCCCTGTGCTATGCTGTTTATATTTTTCCCAAATACACTGTAGCACTTATCTTTACATGTATTTTCAAATGACTTAATGACGTTTCAAAAGAAGCCTCTTTCCTGTGTTTAAAGGAGAATTCTCAGGAGCAAAAAATATGTAATATTTTTACCCGTGGTAAATGCCGCTGTTATCCTGAATCTGGCGATGTTTTTCTTTTTATCCTGCTCCTTTCCTTTCCTGAGATATGGCCTCCTCTTCCCTGTATGCAAATCTAGTCTTTTAGCCAAGTGGGCGTGATCTTCAATGCTGCACTATGTAAATATTCTTTAGGTACTCGCCTACTTGGGAATAAATGATTAGATTCATGTTCAGAGAAGATGGGGACATATCTTGGGAACAGAGAGGCGCAAGAAGAAAAGGAAAAACAGCACCAGATTCAGGGGAACAGCGGCATTTACATTATTAAAAAGTGTAAAGTACTCCTTAAGAATATTACATTATCTTAAAGGTATTGCACAAGATTAGAAATATTAAATTGTCGTAAAGAGGTTGAAAAAGATTAGAAAAAACAAGGATAATATTTTCCAAAAACAGCGCCACACCTGTCCACAGGTTATGTGTGGTATAGCAGCTCTGCTCTGTGCCTGGAACTAAGCTTCAATACCATAGGCAAGTGTGGCACGGTTCTGGGGGACCCCTTTTAATTGCGATCAAAGCCATATGAGAGTAAAACTTTCCTGGCTTTGTCCCTATGATAAAACATCTTCCCTCACTCTTGATATTTCTTCAGAATTCTTATAGGGACACTGACTCCTCTCACAAGTGGAAAGTGAAGAAGGTCACTGTTTCCAGTACTTTTTTGCTCACTCACGGGGCAGTTTTATGACGATTGCTTGTTTTTGTTTGAAATAAACCCCTAAAAGCCCCATTGACCCTTTTGTCATATATCTTCATAGGATTTAAGAAGATCAATAAAGAAGTTGTGCGGGTTCCTTGGTTGTCCCATGTACTCAGAGGAGGTAGATAAGGTGGAACAACACTGCGAGTTTGCCAACATGAGTCAGAATGTAATGGTGAACTATACACTTATACCTCGGGAGATACTGGACCATGAGCAGAGCAAGTTCATGAGGAAAGGTGGGTATCCTCATTAATGCTTCCTCCACCATTGATTACATGTGGCAGTCATATATCACTGTTAGGACTTGACACACAAACTCTAAGTGGATATGATAGTGTTGCAATTCCTCTATTATCCTTGTTCTCAGATGGTGCTGAAAAGGAATTGGCCCATTTCTTTGCCAAATTGAGTGTGAACAGAAGCGAGAAAAAATGGAAAAATTCCTTGGTGTATGCCATTTCTGCTAATACTTTTATCCATTGCACTAAGAAAAGGATTGCAAGAATATTTGGCACATATTTGCTGGAACTGTTTGTGCCTTGATGTGACAAACTACTACAGGATAAGAGGCAAAAGGATGGTCAGGCAATCGGGGTCAGTTCCAGGAGAGTACCTGAGAGTAGACTGAGACGTGGTCATATAGTGCAAGGTCAGGTTTTCCAAAGAGATAATGAGAATCGAGGGGTTAAATAAAGGCTTAAACAGGTAACGGTCCAAGGGTTAAAATACCAGGAGAAAGATAACAAGTACAAGGAACATGCACAAGAGTAGTCAAACAGCCTGGATCAGCTAATAGAGATCAATTGTACACAGGAGAGATGGCCACACAGCTCTTCAGGCAAATAGTGCATCTGGCAACAATCAAGGGAAAGCTGCTCAGTTAAGTATCAGAGCAATCACAGGAAGTAGAGACTCCTGAGTAATTCAACTCTTCCCAGAACCAGCATGGAGAATAACCCTGAACATAACATACTGACAACAGAACACACCCAGGTAGGTACCAGCAACATTCAATAGTGTTCTAGAAGTGGTGCACGGATGGTTTGTGACACCTGTGTAGGTTAGGCTCTCTGTGTAGAAGGACGATGGTTGAACAGTTCCTCACATTTTTGGTGCCAGGTTTGCACTCTCTTCACTATACTTTGTCTTTTTCTTGGCATATAGGGGAAGTTGGAGATTGGAAAAATCACTTGACGGATGAGCAGAATGAGAGCTTTGATAAGATCTATAAAGAGAAGATGTCTGATTGTGATCTACAAGTTATCTGGAATTTAGACTAAACAACAAATGATAAAAACCAAGGACTCAAATCGACAGCTAATACTTACATGTGATGGCCAGGCATATAAGTAGGAGAACTCTGGTAAAATATTTTAGAGCATTGAATGATTGCATTTGGTTAATCATGTGACATCTTAAGAGACATCAGAGAATCAAAGGCTGAGTAACCCAACAGTCTGTTCCCATAAACACCGAACAGATGATGTATCGCATAGATATTGCAGGGGATCTGTGGTGTGCATGGCTGCAGCTGAAAAAAATCAAGGATTAGACGAATTTGCGGCGCTCTGATGATTTTCACTGCTCCGGCGCTCTGATGATTTTCACTGCTCCGGCGCTCTGATGATCTTCACTGCTCGGCGCTCTGATGATTTTCACTGCTCTGGCGCTCTGATGATCTTCACTGCTCCGGCGCCCTGATGATTTTCACTGCTCTGGCGCTCTGATGATCTTCACTGCTCCGGCGCTCTGATGATTTTCACTGCTCCGGCGCTCTGATGATCTTCACTGCTCCGGCGCTCTGATGATTTTCACTGCTCTGGCGCTCTGATGATCTTCACTGCTCTGGCGCTCTGATGATTTTCACTGCTCCGGCGCTCTGATGATTTTCATTGCTTCGGCGCTCTGAGGATCTTCACTGCTCCAACGCTCTGATGATCTTCACTGGTCTGGTGCTCTGATGATCTTCACTGCTCCAGCGCTCTGATGATCCTCATTGCTCCAGCGCTCTGATGATCTTCACTGCTCTGGCGCTCTGATGATCTTCACTGCTCTGGCGCTCTGATGATCTTCACTGCTCTGGCGCTCTGATGATCTTCACTGCTCCAGCGCTCTGATGATCCTCATTGCTCCAGCGCTCTGATGATCTTCACTGCTCCAACGCTCTGATGATCTTCACTGCTCCGGCGCTCTGATGATCTTCACTGCTCCAGCGCTCTGATGATCCTCATTGCTCCAGCGCTCTGATGATCTTCACTGCTCCGGCACTCTGATGATCCTCACTGCTCCAGCGCTTTGATGATCTTCATGAAATCAACAGCTTGGAAAGCTGATAAGTCTGAGTTCGGAGACCTGCAACTGTTTTGGACCTCGAAGTCTTTACTCAGAAAGTGAATGTCGGACTTGCGAAACTAGCCTTACTCGGGATGTAACCATATATAATTAGCGCAATATTGCACACGCGCTATATAACTTTCACACTTTTTACTGTAGCTCATATTCTACCTCAGGTAAGTTGGCCATAGATATATAGACTATATGGATGGTTGTACGACATTACTTATGTGCTCATTGCTATGTAGGGTTGGAGATGAGTAGCTGCTTGATACATCTACTCCGTACTATCTGACAAAATTAGGCATAATACAATTGCCTTGACTATTTAATTGATCCCATACAAGTCTCATGTTTATTGCCAGCTCTTTACTTTCTTATCCGATATTTCAGAGTAGGTCTACTGCAGTTTCTCTCACTGGAGGACCCAGAACGTCTGTGCTTCTCATCAACATTTACTTTCAATGACAGTTGTGTTGTGCTTTATTTGCCCTGTGGAAGCACTGCAGTTTACTTTGTTTCTATTAGACTGATTTATAAATCTCCAATGTACTTTTCTAAGGTTTTATATGTTGAATAATAATAAATATTAATAATTGATACATGCGACCAGTATTAATCTTTGCAAAGACTGTCTGTTTTAACATTTTAATATTTTATATTCTCCAAAAATAAATATTATGTATAATAATGTGAGTGGATTCATTTATGTAAAGTCCATTATTATAGAGCTAGGGACTGTCTGTACCCAACATTTGAGCATCCTGCACCCAGACCCTTCCCCTGGTTAAACGTTTTACATTGTCCTCAGTTTCAGGATTGCCAAAGACAATGCCAATATGAGCAGGATTCAGCCCCTATTTGGCAAAGAATGGAGTATTAATGGATTTGGAGCAAGGGGTGTACTCATTTTAAATTTCTCTATGCAACCCGGTTGCAAGGAATTGCTGGCCCTTTTACTTGATAAGCTACTGAATAAGACAAGTCACACATTTATCTTGCAGTAGCTGCTGCATAGCTGACAAAGTAATACAAAGTCAGCCCAGGTCCTTCAGAGCAGGGGCCGCCCATATCGGCTCTCCACTCTAATTAGTATAGGGGACTACAAAATAGAGAACCCATCTGTATGATCTCCATATGTTCTAATAGACCAAATGGACATTGATTGTCTTTTTAAGGCTGCTTTCACATAACGATTTTCGGTCATCAGATTGTATCCATTTCAAAACGGATACAATCGGATCTGAAATCGGACCCCATGTTCTCCTATGGGAATCGGATGGGATCGGATGTGCCACTATTGGCATCCGATTTTGGCACCATCCGATCCCATCCGATGTAATCATGGGCACAAAATCGTAGCCTGCTACGATTTTGTGTCCGTGACTCACATCGGACAGCCTTGGATCACTGCTGATCCGAGGCTGATCCTAGTGCCCACAGCATAGGAGCCTATGGACATCGGATCTGAGTTCACCTCAGATCCGATGTCGGCTCCGTATCTCCCTGTCTTTCCCTGCTTCTTCTCCTCCATCTTCTTCCCTCTCCTATGCTATTCTGTTCTCTCTCCCCGCTATTCTTTGCTGTGCCCCCTCTTCTCTATCCTCCTCTATCCCTATCCTGTCCCCTGTCCTCTCCCTGTGTGTAAAAAAATAAAAAAACTCCTCCGGGAGCATACATCACCTGTCACCGGCTCCAACGCTGCAGCACAATCAGGACTGAAGGACCTGTGATGATGTCTCAGATCCGGTCACATGACCTGTCAGCTGACCGGGTCTCTTACATCATCACAGGCTCTGCTGCCCTGATCGTGCTGCAGCGTTGGAGCCGGTGACAGGTGATGTATGCTCCCGGAGGAGTTTTTTAATTTTTTTTACACACAGGGAAGAGGACAGGGGACAGGATAGGGATAGATGAGGATAGAGAAGAGGGGCACAGCATATAGAATAGGAGAGGGCAGAAGATGGAGGAGGCAGGAGTAGGGAGAGACAGGGGACCGCAGGATCCACACGGATCCTGCAGATCGGATGGCTATTTGCCATCCGATTGCAGGGATCCGTATGGATCCGTGCCTGTCCGTGGGATCCCCCTTCAAAGTGGGATCCCACGGACAGGCACAAAAACGTTATGTGAAACCAGCCTAAGACAACCCCAGCCACGACGTTGAAACCCTTGCCTAAGGGCTCATGCAGAAATCTGTGCAACACGGTCGAAGCAGAGATCTCTCTACATGCTCTGACCATGTTGCACCGATTTGTCTACGATCCCTTGTGCAGATTCTCCCTCGAGCTACTAAACTGGCACCGACTCATTGAGGCATGGGCTCCACAAGACCATTGATGGTGTCCTGTTGGATCTGACACAAATATGTTAGCAGCAAATCCGCGAAGTCTTGTGCCTTATCTGGGATGGCCTACATGGATTGCACTCGTCTTTCCAAGATCAAATTGAGATTTTGGAAATCTGTAGACAAGTCACCACTTTGTATTCTTTCTCATGTTCCTCAGACAATTGATGAACAGTATTGGCAGTGTGGCAAAACCATTCTCCTCCTGAACTAAGCCACTACCACTATGAAGTACTGCTGCCATAAAGGGGGCTATTTGGTGGGTACATTTTTTAGGTAGGTGGTGTGTGTAAAATCCACATCATGCCAGGACCATTTTCCAGAGCATCACCTTTACTATTCTGGGTTATTTTTTTTCTGTTAATCAATCCTGTTGCCATCTCTTCCTAAGTGCAGACAATGGAAGAAGAGGGATAAAAACCATGCTCCCATTGTAATACGATGAACACAGGATCCTGGGAAAGTGATTTATTCAACGTGTTTCGGAGTGGATATTCCATCAGGACTATATAATTGTGCTGAAGAAGGAATATCTACTCTGAAACACATTGAATAAATCAGTTTTCCAGGATCCTGTGTTCATCTTCTTACTACGGAAGTGTGGTTTTTAACTGTTTTTCCATTGTCTGCACTTCCACTTGTTTGGGGCTGCTGCAACCATTTTTTGTGCTATTTAGTAGTAGTGTCTCACACAATCCATCCAGGTAAACAAGCTTTTGCCTCTGATCACTTTCACAATCTTCACAGTTAAGACTCTATTGCGCTTCTGTCTTCTACATTTAGTCCCTTAGATAAGTGAGGTACGCACACCATGGCCATCCACATTATGTAAACATTAATCATTTACTAGACCAGATCACCATTGTACATTACACCATGGGCATGCGCCCATCATGGTACGGTATAATTAGGCACACCAGTTGACTTCAAACTGAGCAGGAGCATAAAAACTCAAACAGTATACTTATTCTCCTTGTCAACCATGTGGTTGCTCTCCTGATGAAGGAGCGTGGACATTGAGATTAAAGGCACCATTATCTTTTAACTCTTGGAGGTTCGGTTTATTATCTGCAGTGTGTGGACCAAAGAGCACTGTCCAGTTTAGGATTATTTCTACAGCTACAGCGAATGCATGGAGTGTAGGTCCAGAGGCAGCTACTATACGTATATACTCCGGTTGTGGGTCTCACAGCCTTACAAGGTGAGCAGAGACATCAGCAAATCGCTTGCTATTATTGTAAAAGGATATGGCACTATTGCGCTTGTGTTCCCCCTTCTCTCTTATCTACCCAAAAATCTTGACATATGATAATATAATTTAAAAAAAAGGTGGATTGGCACAAGCCTCCCAATGTTCATGCTGGGCAGGGCTAGTTGTGTAAGGGGGGTCAGAGTAATTTTATTCCCCTTTAACAGGTGCATTGTATTTTATGTGATTGGGCAGGTAGGACACATGTCTATCTAGGAGTAATCTAGTGGCCGAACTTGGAAAGTTGCTCCCCAGGCTGTGCCCTTTTCCTTGTGCGCGGGGTTTAGCTAATAAAAGTGCTTGTAGGGCGTGTGAGAGTCCCAGAGTCGTAGTAGTCTGCTGGAAAAGTTACAGCACACTGACCAATTCCAATTACTCGACCCTTTGGGCTGTATCCGGGAGTCGGAACCTGATGCAGAATGGGAGCCTCGAAAGAGACTCAAGTGTGTCTCTCCCGGTGCTGGCCTCTGCCTCTGGCAGGGTCTCCCAGGATTGCGGCTGCCTACCCCCAGTGTTGGCGAACCAGACACCAGCCCTATTTTGGAAAGACGGCTACCGCAGGACAGGCAGTGAAGGAGATCCTTGTCAGGTGGAGGCCTCTATTGTTCTTTGGATGGATCCTTGCAGTAGGGGTAGGGCCTGTACGAGACGCAGACTGAATGAGTTTATGGCACACTTCTGCGGCTTGCCTTATGGGAGTCTAGAGTCACCGAAACAGTGGGGAGCAGTGGGCAGCAAGCTTAAAACTGTATATATCCCTGTGTTCAATGTTCTAAATGTGTGCCCATGCTTCACGAGAGTTTGTAAATTAACTGTAACAAAAATGACAGACTTTATGCATGGTTTAACTCTTGATGACCGTGACAGTAAGTATGACTATTGCACGGAGGAGCCGGCTAGGGCTACCAGGGCACTCCAAGCCCAGGAACTCAACACTGATTTAGTTGTTAGGTGCAATTCAGTATGGGTTCTTGGACTGCTTTGCTGGGTAAGCCAGTGTCAGCGATAGAGATGAAGGCCATGCAGAAATGTTGCAACAGAATCCAAGAGCCTTTAGTTTTTGTCTTTGAAAGTCAGTTATTACTGACAAGTAATGCAAATATTCTGAATTGTGGATGACTGGGGAGGGCCCCGTGTAGTGTGCGGTGAGATCAGGGCAGGATATGGTGTAACAGTCCACAAGCTTCAGTAACCATGAGAGTAAGATGTTATCTGGTACAAAATCAGATCTAGTGGTAAAGAGACAACGCTTCCTCACCGTGTGTACAGCTGTATTCTCATTATGACCTGTAAGCGGGTCATCTGCATCGCATCGTAGAGCCCAGCACGCCTGCAGTCAGTGTCACACGTTATACCCAGGATCCTCAACACACCTTTATTCTGACACTATAAGATTCTGAAAAATAAGAAACAGGAAACTTTACCCACAAGAAGTAAAAGACGGAAATGCAAACTGACATAGAATAATAGTGAAACCCAGTCCCAGGTATACACGACAAACTCTGCCCTATTTAGGTAAAGTGATTGGGGTAAAGTGTAGAATTTCCCGATATTTGACACTTTGAATACTTTTGTAAACTGTCTCCATATATTAACTGTCCCGAAAGAAGGAGGATTTCTACCGCAGCGTTGAAATTTGGTAATTAGTGCAGATTACTGAACTTGTTAGGATTCAGCTCTCCTAGCCATTAAAGTGATCATCATCTGACTGTTAGTTTGTGACTTGATGACCAATCGAACTGACTAGCAGAGCTGAATCCTGACAGTGTGTGTATTACACAGATAGTATTCATTAAAAGACAATAATCCCAAATAAAACAGGGAGCCCATTGGAAACGAACCCCCTGCTAGCACTCTGTAGATATATATATATATATATATATATATATATAAACGAAGGAAAGCCAGAGAATATAGCTGAAATCAGTGTATATTTATTTATGTTGTAAACAGATTTGGAGGGCAGATAAGGATGGCTAGGAGCCCCCTAAAACAGCAGCAGATATATAACGCTGATTATATGACCATGTTGTCAGGTACATATTTATCATATTGGCACATATATGGCCACTTTACACGCGGCTACATTTCTAGCTTATCCACAGGTAACTTACTGGTTGCAGTGAAATCATGGAGACATAGTTCCATTTGTACACAGCAACAAGATAGAACCATGTCTCCATGATTTCACTGCAACCAGTAAGTTACCTGTGGATAAGCTAGAAATGTAGCCGCGTGTAAAGTGGCCAATACAGATAGTGCAGGTGGTTACAAAGGCATCAATAGTTATAACAACTCCAAGGAGTAACAGAATATATGTTAGTACAGTCACATAGGTTGTAAATATGTATACATAAATTGTCAAAGCTCGTCAGCTAAAGACAGTACATATAGATAGCAAAAATTACTATCACAGTATACAAATACCCATGAGAAAATAGAACATATAGCTGCAATAATAGTTCATCTACATAGCCTACACCTGCAAATAGAAGAACCTTGAGCTGCCAATAGTTACCAAGCGTTGCTACTGCAGTGAGAGAGGGCGCCCAGGGCAGGGGAAGGTCAGGGCAGTGGACCCCTTGACTTTCATTACAAAACATGCGTTTTTGGTGCAGAAAATGCATCAGAAAAGCACAATGTGCACACAGCCTAAGATGATCTACCCCATAAGGTAACATTAGCAGATTATGTCAAGAGACTAGATCAGGTGTGGGGAACTCCAACAGGTTATATTTTCAGGATTTTCCTAAAGGCCCTGTTACAACACGCAGCTATATTGCTAACGATATCGCTGCACCGTCACAGGTTTTGTAATGTTGCAGCGACTGATGTTGCTGCGTGTGACATGCTGCAGTGACCAGCGATGAGATCGCTGCAGAATGGCCAGGACCATTGCATCGGCATGTGTGACAGGGGCAACGACCTGCGATCCCCAGTCTGCGCACGAGACCCTAAACGATCATAACGACCTTCAGGTGTCGGCACAGTACTGGGTGTTCGCTGGTGAGTCTGCCTGTCTGACAGCTCACCAGCGATCACATAGCGATGTGCCAGCAATCCCGATCATTGGTCGGGTTGCTGGCACATCGTTATGTGTAACCCAGCCTTTTGGCTGGTTTCACACTACAGTTTTTTTGCCTGATCAGGTTCGATCAGGTTCGTGTGTCCAAACCCGGAGAGGAACTTGCAGAGAAAAACTGCAATTGAAAGATTGACACCTGTTCTGAGTATTGAAGACACTCCTGTTTTTGGCACACAAACTGGATGGAACCTGATCAGGGTAAAAACTGCAGTGTGAAAGGGCCGCTTGACACTGCGGCGTGATCCGGTCCGGGTCTGTCCGGGATGACCCAGACAGCCGCGGACCGGATCAGCACGCAGGACTGGGGGGCTAATATGCCCTCTGGTACGGTGTGCAGCGCACGCAGTTCCCACTGCTCATAAGTCAGGACCACGGGCGCCGCGGTCCTCACCTGTCAGCGGCTGCAGCTGCGTGCGCTGCACACCGGACCGGAGGGCATATTAGCCCCCCAGTCCTGCGTGCTGATCCGGTCCGTGGCTGTCAGGGTCATCCCGGACAGACCCGGACCGGATCACGCCACAGTGTGAAGCGGCCCAAACCAGCCTAGGGGGATCCAATCATCAACAGTGCAGGTGTTTCAATTATAACATAAGTAGTGATGAGCGAGCACTAAAATGCTCGGGTGCTCGGTGCTCTGGCCGAGCATCTCAAGATACTCTTGTACTCGGCCAGAGCACCGAGCCCAATGTAAGTCAATGAGTGACAGGCTCCGCCCACAGACTTCCGGTTATAAAACGAGTAATTCCGGAAAAGGGCGGGAGGGTGGGCTTTTTCAAATCGCCGCAGCATAGAACACCTTGCTGTGGCCCCCAGAGGGATCCTATCGATTAATCTGCTCCCTGTATGGTGCCAGCTCACTGTGTGCACTGAAGGGAGCAGTGTATGTGTCTCAGATCGCTATTTATTACCGAGCGGTCCGAGCATCTCGGCAGTACTCGGTGCTCGCCGAGCACCCCGAGTACCGAGATACTCGTGCGAGTACCAAGTAGCGCCGAGCATACTCGCTCAACACTAAACATAAACAATACTAAGGAAATCCTGTTGCACTGTTGGCGGCTTCCGAGGCCTGGAGTTCCCCACCCTTGGTCTAGATGCTTATCTAATGGCATAAGGAATTTATATTATTCTTTATTAATTATTGTTTTTAGTATTTAACTTAGAAATGATCATAATTAAATTAGAAGTTTGTATAATTGACCCTGGTAAGGTTTGTTAGGGTACCTTTACACGTCGCAACATTGCATGCAATTTCACTTGCAACTTACTGGTTGCAGTGAAATCATGGACACATTGTTCCATTTGTACACAGCAACAAGATAGAACAATGTGTCCATGATTTCACTGCAACCAGTAAGTCGCAAGTGAAATTGCATGCAATGTTGCGACTTGTAAAGGTACCCTTAGCTCTGCTTCTTTGTCACCCCAGGGTCGTAGGGTACTCGGAACCTGGCTGTTTAGCAGTTCTAGGGAGTCACAGGGGTTGAGACCCGGCTTCCGTGACCCTAGGTTCAGTTGTAAAAGGCAGTTCTTGGTTAATGTAGGGAAAGGGGTGTTTTATAAGGGAGTTATTCATGACTCCACCCGTGGCTTGTGGCTATAGGTAGCCACCGCTGCTGCAGAACCTCTGGGGATGATGGACAGGCAGCTAGGATGGAGCAGCTCCCCACAGGTGGAGCTGGTCCCCAGGGCAGTGGATGTTGGGAAGGTGTAGGGTGCAGGATGGACGGTGCGCATTAACAGACAGACTCACGTTTTGTTGGTTCCTCAGATCCTTTACTGGAAATACCGGTCCAACTGCAGATGCTGTTACTGTGAGTCCATGTAATCTGGGAGCAACTTGGGGTTCTCCACACCCGTCAAGTTCTGAGGCTTCCCTACTGCACTTTCTCCTGTGGGTCCCTGCTGTTGCTTGTGTGGCGCCCCTGCGATCAGGGTGGCCACAAGTAGGAACTACAGCCAGGCAGAAAGTAGACAGTTCTTTAGGAACACCTTCAAAACACACACCCACAGATACAACACCCAACCCGGAGCCCGGGATTTTAGGCGGGCAAGGGGTGACAGGGTTTAGAGGGAAGTGGGTGGGAACGTAGGTCAGGTGACAGCATTAGGTACAAAAGGGGGGAATAAGGAGGAGTCAGTCAGTAGGCCAGAGTGAGCCGACCAGTAAAGACCGAGTAGGCTGAGAAGTAAAGACCAGAAAAGCTTAAGACTGAAGGAGACTTTCCTGAGGGTCAGGGCTCCATGGAGGTGACTCACCGTGGCCGGGGACTCCGGTTTAGACAGGCTGTAGCTCCTTCCTCCTTGTCACGGGTGGACCGCGCCTGCCGGTAGTGGGGCCCGGTTGAGTGCAGATCAAAAGTTGAAGACGTCTTGTGGGAACAGATTAAGGGGTTAATTTATTCGTGACGCCACCTATGAGTAGTTCGGTAAGTCTTACCGACGCTGCAGGACCTCCGGGGGATGGATAGCAGCAAGATGGAACGCTCCCCACAGGCTGAGCGATGATCCCCGTAGGCTGGAGCTGCTTAAGATGTTGTGCGGCAGCTGCGGTTACCCTGTAGTGCGGACACTGTAAGTCTCTGTAACGGGTATTTTACTGTAACCAGCAAGCAGTACATGGCATACAGTTAACGGGTAGTGGACCGGGTGGACTCAGCTGTGATAGGTGTCCCTCAGAGATCCGCGGTGTTCCTCCATTCTAGCTAAGTGTTTGCCGTTGTCGCCCGGGAATACCAGATCGGGTACGGGGAGGCTGCTTGAATGCCCTATCCAAAGTATACGTGATGGATGATTTGGGGAGCCTTAGATCCCTCGGTGGGTACACCGCTGGTTAGACGACTGGAATTTGGCTGGTGGTGGGGTGCTCCTGTAAAGCTGCTCCTCCACTCTTCTGGTTCGCGTAGCAGAGGTGAACTGCTGCCAGCTTCGGTACCAGTGAACCGGCTGTAATTTGGGGCACGGGAGTCTTTTGGAACCCGTGTTCGATGATGCCCGATCCCGGTTGTTCAGGCCTCAGGTGCTAGCACCCGACCGGTGACGGCCCGGGGGCTGCACAGCGGTGCAGAGCCCCCGCTCCTACGTTACTTCTTCTTCAAGTTCAAGTCTGTGTCTCTATGACTTTTTCTAGACTCTCCTACACTCTACCCTTGCACTCCGCCCACCAGGACCCTGGTTGGTCCCCTCTACTAGTGTTGCATGCAGGGTTTGGATCTCTAAGTTAACCAGATGACTGCTGGGTCGGAGAATATTGCTGCTGCATTTATGGCTGCAATACCCTCCTGTGACGCACTCGTTGCGGGGCGCCACAGAGGCGCAGAATCCTGCGAGACACCGCTCCCTGGAGAGAAAGCCCGCTCCATAGCCTGCAGCCCAAGGGAAGGGAAAGAAAGAGACCGGACCAGTGCAGCTGGGTCCGAGGAAGACGGCAGCGCTGACAGACTACTGACGGGACAGACTTCCCTGACGTACCTGGGTAGTTACACAGGTAGGAGAGAGCCCGGTGATCCCTTGCAAGATAGGGATGCCCAAGGCTAGGCTGGGACCAGAGAGTGACCGTAGCTACACGCCGGTATACAGAGACACCGACGGGTCTGGAGACTCAGCAGCATATGGGAACCAGGCTTGCTTCCCATACACCGGGAGAAGCCACAAACAAGGGACCGAGCTGCCCTCATACAGCCCATTGGGAGAGGAAAGTCTGAAAGGTATAGAGAAAGTGAATGGTCTCAGAGAGGAAGCCTGGCTACAGAGGGTTCCGTGAAAGCACGGAGTTATTGACAAGGACTGCACTGTAACAGTTGTACTGAGAAAGAACTTGTAAAGTAAAACCCAGTGAACTCTGCTTCTGTCTCCAATGTGTGATTCACTGTATACAGAACTGTATTCATCTTCTTTATCCTGTCAGGAGCAGCCCCGGCCCATGGCGGGCTCATCCATCTTGCTGCAGCATCATCCATCCATCCTCCTGGCAGCGAACAGCAGCAGCGGTGGTCCCCTCACTGTCCAAAACCTGTGGGTAGCATCACGACAAACTCCCCTGTAAATACCCCTTTTACTTGTGGGCTCGGGACACAGTCCAGACCAAGGACCGCCGTGATCTCCCCCGTGATACCCCGGTCCGGTACCGAGTACCCTTTCCCAGTGGGCTCAACACTTGAAGCTGAGCTGCGGCCCTCTCTCCCTCTCTATCCTGCATGTGCCAGTATGACAGGCACCTTGAGTCCTTTATTAGCCCCACTTCACAGGCGACTACTCCTGCGCTCTTGATGCTGCTTTGCCTCCGGGCACTTGGTGTGGATGGGGAACTTGGAATTCCCCACCCATGGTATTTCAGGTAATAGGGAAGAAAATGGTGTGTCACAGTCCGCGCTGCCACGTATCCCTGAGGAAGGTGCCAGGAGGGCACCGAAACGCGTAGGAGGCAGGAGGAAATAAAGGAGTTCGTTTTTGAAGTTCCATCTTCACGTGCATTTCTTTGGAGTGAATGATCGTGGCAGCGCGGACTGTGACACACCATTTTCTTTCCTATTACCTGATGTATCTCCACACCTGTGTGGATGGTGGAAGTCCTGCAGCAGCTATCTAGCAAATTATCATAGATTACGCCTTCAAGCCAGTTGTGGGTTACACAACTGCCCCAGGTGAGTGAATCCCTGTTTTTCACCACTTATATACTCAGTGCCGCAGTGATAGGGCACTATTGCGCCTCTTGTTCCCCTCCTTCTTTTATTTTGATCCACCCATGGTATTGGCTGCCGGGTCGTTAGACCCTGCACAGCCTCAGACTCCAGTGTCTGTTTCTCTGGCGCTTCTCCTCTGGGGTGAGCTCGACATTACTCTGCTTCCCAGATCCTTGCCTTAAGTCCCTCAGCTAGGCTTAGCTATCCTGGGACGAGCTTAGCACTGCTCCAGTCCACAGGATGTCTTCCTCAGTACTGCTCCATACTGAACTGCAGCCTCTATAGCACAGCCTCCATATACTTCAGCAGCAGCCTCCATAGCACAGCCTCCATAACCCAGCAGTAGCCTCTATGTCCCAGCAGTAGCCTTTATAGCACGACTTCCATATACCTAAGCAGCAGCCTCCATAGCACAGCCTCCATATACCCCAGCAGCAGCCTCTATAGCACAGCCTCCATATACTTTAGCAGCAGCCTCCATAACCCAGCAGTAGCCTCTATGTCCCAGCAGCAGCCTTCATAGCAGCAGCCTCCATAGCACAGTCTCCATATACCTCAGCAGCAGCCTCCACAGCACATCCTCCATAACCCAGCAGCCTCTATGTCCCAGCAGTAGCCTCCATATAGCACAGCCTCCATATACCCCAGCAGCAGCCTCCATATACCTCTGCAGCAGCCTCCATAGCACAGCCTCCATAACACAGCCTCCATATACCTCAGCAGCAGCCTCCATAGCACAGCCTCCATAACCCAACAGCAGCCTCCATAACCCAGCAGCAGCCCCTATGTCTAGGCAGTAGCCTCCATAGCACAGTCTCCATATATCCCAGCAGCAGCCTCCATATACCACAGTAGCAGCCTCCATAGCACAGCCTCCATATACCCCAGCAGCAGCCTCTATAGCACAGCCTCCATATACTTTAGCAGCAGCCTCCATAACTCAGCAGTAGCCTCTATGTCCCAGCAGCAGCCTTCATAGCAACAGCCTCCATATACCCCAGCAGCAGCCTCCATAGCACAGTCTCCATATACCTCAGCAGCAGCCTCCACAGCACATCCTCCATAACCCAGCAGCAGCCTCTATGTCCCAGCAGTAGCCTCCATATAGCACAGCCTCCATATACCCCAGCAGCAGCCTCCATATACCTCAGCAGCAGCCTCCATAGCACAGCCTCCATAACACAGCCTCCATATACCTCAGCAGCAGCCTCCATAGCACAGCCTCCATAACCCAGCAGCAGCCCCTATGTCCAGGTAGTAGCCTCCATAGCACAGTTTCCATATACCCCAGCAGCAGCCTCCATATACCACAGCAGCAGTCTCCATAGCACATCCTCCATAACCCAGAAGCTGCCTCTATGTCCCAGCAGTAGCCTCCATAGCACAGCCTCCAGATACCCCAGCAGCAGCCTCCAAAACACAGCCTCCATCACCCAGCAGCAGTCTTCACAGCCCAGCACAACCCCCAAGCAGCCCAGTGACAGCCTCTATAATCCCCCATCATGCTGCACATAGTATATAAAAAAGAAAAAAATAGTTTATGCTCACCTTCCCTCCGCTCCCCTGGAGTCTCTGTCCTCTTCAGTTGCTGTCTGTTCCTGCAGTCAATGCAGCAGGCTCACTTCCACGCTCCTCCTCACTGCCAGCAGTGCTGCAGCAGTCTGATGGTGTTGCAGTTGGCTGAGGAGGAAGTGCAGATGGGAGCCAGCACATGTCTAATTTGAATCGCATTCAAATTAGCCATGTGCACTGGCAGCGCTATGGGAGCACTCAGCTGCAGGCTGAATGTCCCTGCTGGGCCCCTCCTTATCAGGGCTGCCTTCCCTGATGGGCCCTTGGCCGTCAGGGCTGCTTGTCCCTGATGGCCAGTGGGCCCCCAGCTGCTCAGGGCCCCGGAACTTGCCCAGGTACTGACGCAGACCCTGCTGAACTGACTAACTCTGTCCCATTCCAGAATTTATAGGGGAGCTGCCCCCTTCAGGCCAGGAGGCAGAAAGGTGTTGTGTGCTTTGGTTTTGCTTGGTGTGAATACCCTCTGTTGCTCTCAGGTATGACACTGCCCTCGAGGGAGGTAATGACATAGTGGAATCCGAGCTCTGTGGGATGCCACACTTCTTTTTCTAGCCTTTGTAACGATGAAGCTTTTAAGCTTTGAATTTCCAGGAGTATCTATCACCAGAGCAAAACACAAATGTATTTATTTTCATCAGAACAGAAGTGTTTCCTAACCAACATCAGCATGACAATGACAAAAATGGGCTCCTGTGGCTGATACACTTGCCGATGCTTTATCAGTTTTTTATTTATAAACATTACATACAATGTATCCTACAATCTACTGTCCTCTGTACAATAAAGGTGCTCGGTCACTTGGAGGAAGTACGGTAATTAAATATCTATCTGTCACCACTAGTATCCAGGGACAACTGTGACCAAGCCAGCCGCTCACCTGGGCTCTACCATGTTGTTGCACAGGGGTGCATAACACTAATGAGGAGCTAAGAGTTCACAGAAATCATTATTTGCTCCTTATTTTTGGACATGTACCGTGCTGTACTGTTCCCTCATGCTGAATTTTTAGCATTGTTATACTTTTAGTTGCTTTATTGCTCAGTAAATGTATCTTTGTACAATTCTCCACCCCTCTCGAGGCTTTATATGGACTCTTCCTCACCTGCCAATAATGTCACCTGCTCCAGGTCTATACCAGATGCTGTGCAGTAACAGGTGAGTGATTGCTTATATAAAATGTATTTAATATTTTAATATTCACTCCTCAATATTGAGATTGCATCCTAAATCAAAAGAGGTGGAATTCTATAAATGATATGATGGGTAGACAGGTCACCGATCTGCAAATGATGAAAAAATGGAAACAAAGTTTACAAAACGCCTCCATTTATTCAGTCTGGAGTCACCTCACTGACAGCAACAAGACTGTATTATGGTCATCCGAGGGAGGTTCTTCCGGGCTGAATGCACTTGGGCAAATCATCAAGATCCACTGCTGGCAGCTCCTGTGTAATCACCGATCAAAGACGTCCCAGATGTGCTTGATGGGACACAAGTCCGGAGACTCGGCTGTGGAGACACAAGGGTCATTGGATGCTCTTGTTCACTGGCCTCACTGTCTTTAGAAAGACCATACGAACCTGGGGCCATCCCAATACTCCTACTCCTACTCCTGTACTCCTTTTCCATTTCCGAGGCCAGAACAATACTCAGAAAGGGGAAGGAAACCACACTCTGACTTTATTGGGTCACTAACAGTCAACAGCATACAGTACAATCCTAGCAAGGACACAAAATGGTGCAAGTGACAGAGTCTCATCCTTCTGATTAGTCGCCAAGGACCAAAACCTCCGTGACTTTGGAGGATACAGGACAAAGTACCCCAGCCAGCAGTACCCCACTTTTGGTGGGCACCCACCGAGAGGAGGTGCAAGCTTAGGAGGCGCACCGAGCACAGCAGGGTATGTGGGCAGGTGACTGAAGTATCCCATTTTTGGTCCCTGTGCCCCTGGGCAGTAGAGCAGTTTTGTAATCCACCAACTGGAACCATGGTCCCTAGGCTGAGGTCCTGAAGAATCACTCCGGTGATAGGAGCAGGCTCCTTTTTATATCCCTCAGCTCCCATTTCAGGGCAATCATAGGATTGGGGAAAGATAATCATGGCAGCCCCCCATTGTTCGCTAGTTCAATTGTCCTCTAGATGAAGCATACTAGTACACCGCAGTGGGCTGATGCAATTTACAATCAGCCGGCATTCCTCAAGTTAGAATACAAAGGGGGGTACTGGACAGTCTCACAAGAAACAATGGTTCATGTCCTTTGACCCAGCACACAAAGGAACAATACATCGGGCATAATTAACAATAGTTCACCCCCACCCAAGTGTCCAGATATTCCTTATACAGTAGATGCTGAGACCTCACAGCTACAGGCTGTGGTCGCACACAGTGTCCAGACAGTCCGCTCTCCAGATATACATGTCACAGACTGGTAATTCCTTCTTTCAATCTGGAGGCAGATTCTCAGAGAGATCTATGCCCCGCCCATAGATCTTAACTGCTCATTTACATATTTTAAAAAAATGTGGATTTCTCCGGAATAAGACATTGGTTTGCAGATATCAAGGTGTCATTTTATTCAGCTTCCTGTGATCTAAATGTCCATATAGATTGCTTAGGAAGGTTGATCCTACTGACTGATGCCCTTTAAAAAATGGATGGAGTGATGATGTGATGCAGATATTCCCAGACTTATAGGAGTACGATGATGCATTGACTGTGACCAGCATTACCACAACTGCAAGATTTTCTGCTTTTCTCCTACAATTTGCAGTCAGATTTAATCTGGCACATGGTTAGTCTTTGATAAAAGCCGCCTCACAGTGTGACAGTCTCATGAAGAGCTTCACAGAGGCGACCTACTTTACCTGCCCTTATCGTGCTCAGACACAGGGGCCCCAGCTGGGCATTGAGTCAGTGCAATTAATAACCCGATCTCCCCCTGCACTCTGTAAATTATGAAAGTGATGATCGGCACGGAGCAGGTGTGCGAGACTTTCCGCAGAAAGCATTACTCAAGTCTTCATTACTGAGCAAAGTATGGAAGCAGGAAACAAATATTCACAGTGTAAACTCCAATGTGAAGACTTCTTCAGTACTAAATTCTTGCAGGACAGTTCTGCAACTTTCCCATAAACATGATGTACCGTAATTGCTGAAGTTAATAGGGGCTGAGGTGTAGTACCTAAGAACGGCCACTACAGCGTGTACAGCGCTCTGCTGTTCCCTGTGAATAGTAGGCCACATAGGGAGCTATAAACAGCTGATGGGAGGGTCCCAAGTGTCCGAACCCCACTGATCTGATATCACTGATCTATGAATAGGTCATTAATATGTACACTCTGGACAACCCCTTTGTCATGCATGGACTACGGGATATCCGGCACATGGCACAACACAAAGGATACAATGGAATGGAAAGGGAGAGGAAGACCCTGATGATAGGGAGTAGGGGATGGGACATCTCCTGACTGTAAGCTGTGTCTGGCCCCTGTGCTATTCTAACATCCCTAAGCGGGTCCTTTCCCCCCACCATCACCATCATGTGCCTAGCC
This sequence comes from Allobates femoralis, assembly GCA_033576535.1. Taxonomy (NCBI): domain Eukaryota; kingdom Metazoa; phylum Chordata; class Amphibia; order Anura; family Aromobatidae; genus Allobates; species Allobates femoralis. The sequence goes on along the minus strand of JARQOC010000010.1, from coordinate 101,551,286 downwards.
CCTAACTGTCACCTCCACTCACCCTGGCTAGTACAAAGGCCGGTGAGTGCACTAGACTTCACCACTGTAATAATAGAACACAGGGGAGAGGAGACAGACTGGGGGAACATGGACAAAAAAATGACAAAACTCTGAGGTTACAGCCAAACACCAGGTCTGCAAACGACAGGACCCCAGCAGCTTCCAGAGACTTCCTCCCTCCATGATGGTTAGCAAACAAAGATTCTATTACCGGCATCAGGTGATGGATCAAGTGACTACTTAAAGGGAATGGGTGTGGTCACAAACCGGTAGCACCTGACCCAGAAACTTGCAGCAGGGAAAATGTCATTAAGTCTTGCTGCACCAAAAGAAAGCAACTATGTTTCGACAGTGATGGGAGTGAAATGCGTATTTTTGGTGTGTGTTGTGCGAGTGTGGTGCATGTGGTGAGTGTGCAAGGCTGTATGCATGTGAGTGTGCTGCGAGTGTGAGGTGTGAGTGCATGTGTGGTGCGTGTGAGTGTGATGCTGTCCATGGTCCTGAAGCAAGCTTCAGGTACGTGGACATAATTTTCCAGTGATTTTAAACTCAGCGGCTGTCAAAGCAGCAGAGTTTAAATTTGCCGGTCTGACGGTACAGTAATCAATAATGTGTCAGCGCTGTCACAGCAGGGCTGACACATCCTAGTAAAAAACTCAGCTGGTAACAAAAGATTAAAGTTATAGGGTTTATTCATCATTTTAACCCCCTTTGCAGACTCTGTGCTGTATGTTCGCACAGAGCCTGCAGATGCGGCTAATAAAAGCCGGTGTATGAGGGGTTAAGCCGCTGTTGGTGTGTTATCATTAGTGATGAGCGAGCATGCTTGGCGCTACTCGTTACTCGCACGAGTATCCCGGTACTCGGGAGGCTCGGCGAGCACCAAGTACCACTGAGATGCTCAGACTCTTCACTAATAATTTTTGATCTGACACAAATACACAGCTCCCTTCAGTGCACACAGTGAGCTGGCACCTCTCAGAAAGCAGATTGATTGTTAGGGTCCATTTGGGGGCACAGCAAGGTGTTGTATGCTGCGACGATTTGAAAAAGCGCCTCCTCCCGCCCTTTCCTAGAAACACTTGTTTTATATCCGGAAGTCTGCGGGCGGAGCCTGTCACTAACTGACTTACATTGGGCTCGGTGCTCAGTCGAGCACCCGAGCATCTCGAGATGCTCGACCCGAGCATCGAGCACCCAAGCATTTTAGTGCTCGCTCATCACTAGTTGTCATCATGTGTACACATGGTGACATCCCACCCTGGCAGTGCAGGGGTTAAAACCAGTATTTCTGTAATAGCGTACGCTAGCTATTGGCGTAAGCACCACAGAGAGCTCCGCATTTCTACAGCACTGCCGCTGGTCCTCTACGCAATGTACCTACAGGACCACGGACAGCACCCTGAGTGCTGGAACTGAGCGGCTTGTATAAAAAACGAAAATAACCCGACAATTGCCGGTATTACAGAAATACTGGTTTTAACCCCTGCACTGCCAGGGTGGGATGTCACCATGTGTACACAAATTGTACACACTCTGTGTACACATGATGACAACACACCAACAGCAGCTTAACCCTTCATACACCGGCTTTTAGTAGCCACATCTGCAGGCTCTGTGCTTACATGCAGCACACAGCCTGGAAAGGGGGATAAAATGATGGTTAACCCTATAAGTTTAATCTTTTGTTACCAGCTGAGTTCTTAACTGTGATGTGTCAGCGCTGACACATTATTGATTACTGTAACGGCAAACCGGCAAATTTAAACTTGGCGGCTTTGACAGCCGCTAAGTTTGAAGCGATTTGTACAGCACACTCGTGCGACTATCACACCGTGTGGTGTATGGGTGCGAGATTTTCTTGCACCCATACACTTCTATTGCCCTCTCGCATGTGAAAGCCATGTGCAGTCGCAGCATGCTGCGACTGCACTCGCTTTCAACTCGCAATGCGAGTTTAGTGCGGGGGACACGCAACAGTGTGCCCTGCCTGATAGGGCAACACTGGTCTGAATGCAATGTGAGTTTCCCTTGCATTGCACTCATGCGAGTCCCTTGCACAGTGTGACTTCAGCCTAAAATCCAGAGTCTCACAAGACAACGCGACTCAAATCCCAAACCTGTGACAAGTCTCCCAAGGACATTAGAACCTTGTGGCACCCTTTAAGGAGGTCATATCCGTTGGTCAACCACCCTCCTAAACCCCATAAACAGAGAGGAGAGTTTGGGTGGGTTTATGATAGCCAATCCAATTGACTATATGTTTGTCAATCAGTGAACTTTTAATAGCCTGTTTAGGCAGGACGACGTACTTCCAAAGTCTCAGGTGTACACTCCACAGAGTGGTGGTGGGAGCCTGACATGACGATGGGAGGGAGGAGTGACCGTGGGGGGAAGATAGAGGGGACAGTAGGGAGTGGGATGAAAGGTGATCCAAAAGGGTAGTGGTCTGAAGGTAGGGAGGAAATGACATAGATATAGGTGGGGATTCATGGGGTGGGGTGGGGGGGGGAAGCATAAATAGGAATGACCAAGCTTGAGGGTCCTCTTTGTCCTCGGATCAATGGACAGAATAGTAGGATGTTGTTATGCTAGAGGGCTATACATGGCATTATGATGTCCGGGATGAAGCAGTATGTGGTGTGTTATATGGCTATATTGTGTGCCTTGTATAAAGCAGTATGTGATGGGCACTACATGGCATTATGATGTCCGGGATGAAGCAGTAGGTGTTGTGCTATATGGCTATATTGTGTGCCTTGTATAAAGCAGTATGTGATGGGCACTACATGGCATTATGATGTCCGGGATGAAGCAGTAGGTGTTGTGCTATATGGCTATATTGTGTGCCTTGTATAAAGCAGTATGTGATGGGCACTACATGGCATTATGATGTCCGGGATGAAGCAGTAGGTGTTGTGCTATATGGCTATATTGTGTGCCTTGTATAAAGCAGTATGTGATGGGCACTACATGGCATTATGATGTCCGGGATGAAGCAGTAGGTGTTGTGCTATATGGCTATATTGTGTGCCTTGTATAAAGCAGTATGGGATTGGCACTACATGGCAGTATGATGTCCGGATGAAGCAGTATGTGTTGTGCTATATGATTGTATTGTGTGTCCTGATCATAGCAGTATTTGAATAGTACTAGAGTTCTGTCAAACAGTCTGGGTTTTGCACTACATGGCAGTATTAGGCTTCATGTATGAAGCAGTTTTGGATTTACATTATATGGCGGTATTAAGTGTCCGGTAGGAGGTGGTATTTCAGTTGCACTATATGGCAGGTACTGTGTCCCCTGTATCTATTTGAACGGTCGGTGGGAAATTACCTCATTGCGTCCGTGTTAGCGGCAAAAAAAAAAAAAAAAAAAAAAAAAAAAAAGCAAAGTGGATCTAGCAGGCCTGGACTAAGTCTAGAGAGTATAACAAGCGATCTTTGGTAAGGGAGGCTGTACTTTGCGGGATATGGACTTATACACTGATGCAGTGGGTGGTTCCAGTTTGGGGCTTACTGAAAAGGTCAATGGTGGGCAGCCTAGTGGCGTGAAGAATGAATCAAGAATTCAGCATTGCCAGAGATTTCTCCCTATCTTAGTAGCGGTGACATTGTGGAGAGGTCGGCTCACCTAGACAATAGATTCTCTCCTCTGAGCTGGACACAGCGGCAGACGGGAGAGGAGAGGTAGGTATGTGATCAACACCATCTGTAGCATCAAGGACAGAGGTACAGAGTCTGATTGTGACTAACTCCTGTTGCATTATTATAAGAGGGGGGTATTGGGGTAATTATTATTAATAAAAAAAAAAAAAAAAAAAAAAAAAAAAAAGAGTACTGTTGGGAGTGACTCAGTTATTTGCCCGTTGCGACTTTTGGGAGGTTATGGATCCTAGGCCTTGGCAGGAGGGGCCGTTATTACATCACAAGGACGGGTCATTTTTGACAAAGTACCAAGTTATCACAGTGTTTCAAAAATTCCTAGAAGTGGCTGGCTTGGATCCACACAAGTTTATATGGGGCATTCAATTCATATTGAGGCTGCAAGAGAGGCAGCTGTGGGGGGTCCAAACATTGTGCAGAGGATTGGCCGGTGGGAGTCCTGGCGGTAACGGTCTTTTATCAAACCTCAGGACTTAAGAGAATATGATTATTCTTTATGCACTAACTTTTGTTTGTTTCATTACAGGACAGGTCCCACTTTTAGTCTGGATTCTAGGCCATTCCTATGTTAATTGGGGAGCATTGCAGATGGACGGACGGACGGGAGACAGCTGGGTTTCTCAGGAGACACAGCGCTAATCTGATAACTGGTTTTAAGGTTATGGCCTGGAGTCGAGTATTACAAGAGGTTCACAGGGCTGTAAATCTGGAGCGAGCCCCAGATATTTTAGTTCTGCACTTGGGGGATAATAAATACAAAGTAACAAGGCATGGATTAAGGTGAACAAGGTGGTATCCAAATTTGTAGTTGGGAATGGAGTGTGGCAGTACGACACACAGATCTAGAGGGTACGGACGAAAAATGTGGTTAGCAAACCAAGTGCATTTTAAGGTGGGGGAACAGATTTATGGATGCTGAGGTACAAAAGGAGATAGAAAGGGCCACAGCAGGCTGGATGGTGGGGTCTCGAGCACTTGAGGTGGTCAAGGTGCTCTCGGTGTGGCGTTGGTGAGTCCTCGAAGTTGGTTATAAAGTCGGGATTGGGGATTCATTAAATACGGGGATCCCCCTTATTGGATGGATATTTGAGAATGGTCTGGTGAGATTTGGGTGATACCCGGCGATGGAACGTCGGGTTCATCTTGGTGAAAATTTTGGGTGATACCCGGCGATGGAACGTCGGGTTCATCATAACGGTATTGGAGGACAACCTCTTCCCTCAGTTTCACGGTGCTCCTGAGCCAGTGAACACGGCTAGGGGTAAGGGAGGGGAGGGGCAATGTCATGGGGAAAATCACCAGATTTTTGTAGCTTCGAGGACCTCACCAATTGTGGTATTTATATGTTTTTCTTATAAATAAATTGGCTGCTGTGGCCATTTTTATCCAAGAAAATTGGATTGTTGTCTGACCTTTTATTCTTGGGGGAAGTTTGGGGGGAACGTCCATAGAGGTAAGAAAAATGTTAGTGGTTAGGTCACAAGAATCGACCTTCCCAGCGTCAAGTCTCAGGTGTACACTCCACAGAGTGGTGGTGGGAGCCTGACATGACGATGGGAGGGAGGAGTGACCGTGGGGGGAAGATAGAGGGGACAGTAGGGAGTGGGATGAAAGGTGATCCAAAAGGGTAGTGGTCTGAAGGTAGGGAGGAAATGACATAGATATAGGTGGGGATTCATGGGGTGGGGTGGGGGGGGAAGCATAAATAGGAATGACCAAGCTTGAGGGTCCTCTTTGTCCTCGGATCAATGGACAGAATAGTCCCACCCGCCCGCCCCTAAAGAGAAGAAATTCCGGGTCACAGCGGCCAGTGGCGATCATCGGCGGCGCTACCATGTTGGTTTATACCTTTGCTATGAAGATTTAATGTTGAAATTCACCTTCTAAGCCCAAGGGAAGGGCAATCCGTCAGCCATGGTTCCCTAGAGGTTTCCTCCACAGGGGGTTTTTCCTCTCCTGAGTGCTGTAGGATGACTCTTTGTGAGTCGAAGGTTTCTTTTCTAAATTCAGTTTTTCTTAATGCTTTTGAAGCGTTGGTGAGTCCTCGAAGTTGGTTATAAAGTCGGGATTGGGGATTCATTAAATACGGGGATCCCCCTTATTGGATGGATATTTGAGAATGGTCTGGTGAGATTTGGGTGATACCCGGCGATGGAACGTCGGGTTCATCTTGGTGAAAATTTTGGGTGATACCCGGCGATGGAACGTCGGGTTCATCATAACGGTATTGGAGGACAACCTCTTCCCTCAGTTTCACGGTGCTCCTGAGCCAGTGAACACGGCTAGGGGTAAGGGAGGGGAGGGGCAATGTCATGGGGAAAATCACCAGATTTTTGTAGCTTCGAGGACCTCACCAATTGTGGTATTTATATGTTTTTCTTATAAATAAATTGGCTGCTGTGGCCATTTTTATCCAAGAAAATTGGATTGTTGTCTGACCTTTTATTCTTGGGGGAAGTTTGGGGGGAACGTCCGTAGAGGTAAGAAAAATGTTAGTGGTTAGGTCACAAGAATCGACCTTCCCAGCGTCATGCACATAGAAGGATCGAAAATAAATTGTTCTAAGCACAGACTGTCATAGTTGTCGGCAGCACATGTCCTATTTGCACAATGCAATGTGATGCCAACAACAATAATTTTTAAACAATCCTATAAATCATATATCCTGACGAATGAGCAAAACATTTATTCCTCATAATCAGCCAGTGTGCCATCCCCTATACACAATATATGGCTTTTGTCCATATGTTGGTTTGACCAATCGTGCAGCTGATAATTTCCCATACACAGGAATGCTCGGCCCAGCCAAATGCTCCTGTGTTCTCTTTTAGAGAGTCCCTGCCAGACCTCTGCAGTCAAGGCATATCCTCTGGAAAACAAAATAATCCTCCATTGGAAAATGGACGCACCCAATCCTCCTTTTCCCTGAATTCATCAGCTGAGGAAAATTTGGACAACGCCATACACATTAGATTGTTGGCCGATCCTGCCGATATAATTTGGAAAACATTAGTATTATGTGTATGAGGACACTGGCTTATCTCCCATAAGGACAAAGAATCAGACTTGTTGAAATTCATTCAAAAATGATAAAACATATGTAATTGGTCTTTAGATGGCACTTTCTTGGGCATACTGATTGCCCTTGTATTGGGGCACTGTTGCAGGAGGTTCTATGGGACACTGGATACAAGCTTACCTAAGTTCTCCAGATGACAGGAGTCTGTTAGGCCTTCACTAGTCTCTCTTATTAGTCCCTATGGTTATGGCATACACCACTGCTTTGGTGTGGTTTCCAGTTCTCCATCCTGTATCGTAAACATGTTGGTGTTATATATAGATCCTTCATTGGATATTCCAACACCAGCACAAAAACACCTTGAGATGTCCAGCACTTAGAGTGGTCCAGCACTTAGAATGGTCCAGCCAGTGGCATAACTTCAGGCCCAGGGGCCCGGATGCGAAAGCTCCAACGGGGCCCCCAATTATTGCAAATCTTTAATAGTATTAGTCTTTTTCTATAGGTAAAAGGGACTTCTGCGGTCCCCCTAGTTTGCAGGGCCCGGGTGCGATCGCAACCCCTGCACCTATTGTAGTTAAGCCCTGGGTCGAGCACTTAGAATGGTCCAGCACTTAGAGTGTCCAGCACTTAGAATGGTCCAGCACTTAGAGTGGCCCAGCACTTAGAATGGTCGAGCACTTAGAATGGTCCAGCACTTAGAGTGTCCAGCACTTAGAATGGTCCAGCACTTAGAGTGTCCTTGTGTTTTGTATTTTTCAGATGGATTTAACTATGGACAAAGAAAGGGCAACAATGGTGCAAAGTGGATTTTCTCCTGGATCTCATATAATGAAGAGATATACTGTACACCAGAAGCTGGGGAGTGGATCATTTGCTACTACATACTTGGTAACTGATTTAAAGGACAGAGAATCTCAGTAAGTACTTAGAACTAAAAAAGACTGTCGGTAGGAGAAGTCATACCAACATGGATTATAGTACATTTTCCACAAGTCTATTGATATTATCATATGCATATCTTGAACTCACCCTGCTGTATTATACCCCAGATCTGCACTCACTATTCTGCTGGTGCAGTCACTGTGTACATACATTACATTACTGATCCTGAGTTACCTCCTGTATTATACTCCAGAGCTGCACTCACTATTCTACTGGTGCAGTCATTGTGTACATACATTACATTACTGATCCTGAGTTACCTCCTGTATTATACTCCAGAGCTGCGCTCACTATTCTGCTGGTGCAGTCACTGTGTACATACATTACATTACTGACCCCGAGTTACCTCCTGTATTATACTCCAGAGCTGCACTTAGTATTCTGCTGGTGCAGTCACTGTGTACATACATTATATTACTGATCCTGAGTTACCTCCTGTATTATACTCCAGAGCTGCATTCACTATTCTACTGGTGCAGTCATTGTGTACATACATTACATTACTGATCCTGAGTTACCTCCTGTATTATACTCCAGAGCTGCGCTCACTATTCTGCTGGTGCAGTCACTGTGTACATACATTACATTACTGACCCCGAGTTACCTCCTGTATTATACTCCAGAGCTGCACTCACTATTCTACTGGTGCAGTCACTGTGTACATACATTACATTACTGATCCTGAGTTACCTCCTGTATTATACTCCAGAGCTGCGCTCACTATTCTGTTGGTGCAGTCAGTGTGTACATACATTACATTACTGATCCTGTACTGATCCTGAGTTACCTCCTGTATTATATTGCACAGATGCACTCACCATTCTCCTGGTGCAGTCACTGTGTACATACATTACATTACTGATCCTGTACTGATCCTAAGTTACTTCCTGTATTATACTCCAGAGCTGCACTCACTATTCTGCTGGTGCAGTCACTGTGTACATACATTACATTACTGATCCTGAGTTACCTCCTGTATTATACTCCAGAGCTGCACTCACTATTCTGCTGGTGCAGTCACTGTGTACATACATTACACTACTGATCCTGAGTTACATCCTGTATTATATTCCAGAGCTGCACTCACTATTCTGCTGGTGCAGTCACTGTGTACATACATTACATTACTGATCCTGTACTGATCCTGAGTTACCTCCTGTATTATACTCCAGAGCTGCACTCACTATTCTGCTGGTGCAGTCACTGTGTACATACATTACATTACTGATCCTGAGTTACCTCCTGTATTATACTCCAGAGCTGCACTCACTATTCTGCTGGTGCAGTCACTGTGTACATACATTACACTACTGATCCTGAGTTACATCCTGTATTATATTCCAGAGCTCCGCTGCTATAATGTAGATTATTCCTTTTTTCTTTAGTATTTTTAGACAACTGATGACTGATGAGAATTCACTTTTCAGAATGCAAATTTCCAGAGCAAGTCTGGAGCAGAAACTGCCTAAGCAGAATATGTAAGGGGATCCAAGGTCTGAGGAATGCAGAATTGTGAATACAGCTCACCATGACCAGATCCAATCCGGGGCTGTCCGATGTGAACAGAACCGGAAGGCCAAATATGCCTGGTGTGCAGCCGGATGCTGCAGAGCTCAGCTCTCCCCTGCAAAGTGGTGCTGAACCGCTTCACAGGGGACAGCTCCCTGGTGCTGAAGTTCAGCGTAGCTCACGCTGAACTTCAGCCGCAGGTGTCCGGTTCCCGGATCCTCCCAGATCGGGGCAATCCGGCCCCATAGACTCCCATGTTAGGGAGAGCCAGATTGCTCCAGATCCGGGAGGATCCGGGAGAATCCAGTTTGGGGAGATTTTTCTCCCCGGACACAAAAATGCTGCAAGCAGCATTGTTGTGTCCGGGAGGAAAATCCGAATAGCCCCGGATCCTCCCGGACACATAGAAACCGAATGGCAGAGAGCTGCCATCCGGCTCCATCCGGCCCCATAGTATCCTATGGGGCCAAAATCCGGTCCGGGGCTGTCCAATTTACACCGGACAGCCCCAGATCGGATTTGACCATGGTGTTTAGCCAGCCTAAAGGCTACTTCACACGCTAGGATCTCGTTAACGGTATAGTTGAAACGTCATGGATTTGTGATCATTCAAACAATATCGTTAGTGCGTTGTTGGGTGTAAACGAACGATGTAGGATGGAAAAATCGTTGGAACGTTCATCCCAAAAAATCAGATCCTGACTTCAAATCTATCGTTCGTCGTCCAATTAACGTTCTGGGAAACCGCAACATCGTTCAGCGTGACACGTTTTTGAACGATGTCGTTCTTATTTCTCCGATTCTGGATTATAACATCGTTCAATCGTTCTTCTCCAAGTAGCTGGCGTGTTGCCAAATTTAAGATTGTTAACGATATCCTTGCATGTGGCAACGCACTAACGATGTCAAAATGATCACGGTCATGTGACATATCTACCGATATCCTTCGCCTATATCTTAGCGTGTGACGGTACCTTAAGTTATAATACGGGATGTAACTCAGGATCACATTTGAATGATGTTTGATTTGGGATGAATATGCAGTGTAATGTACTGTACACATTTATATTACTCATATTTCACACTGTTAGGAGGTTCTGCTGTTGAATAACTGTTGATACGTTTATTCCCCTGTATATATAATGAGATCATCGCCATATGGCCTCTTTAAAGGGCATCCAATTACAATTACACGCGACATTATTGGTTTCCATGGGGTCGCTTTGTTTTTCTCCCAGAGCTGACACTTCTGTTAATTGTTGTTGGAAAGCAACATACTTACATAAGAAGACAAGTATCAGCGAAGCAATACCAGACATGCAGAAGCAGGATATTCAAGGAAACTATCAGTTTAGAATTAGATTACCATGACTCATGGATTTCATATTAATGAAAATTATTATGATAAATTATCATAAACTAGCACAATCATGCCGAAACACACAAGGGCCTCTCCCAAACTATCCCCCTTATCCTGTACTGATCCTTAGTTACCTCCTGTATTATACTCCAGAGCTGCACTCTCTATTCTGCTGGTGAAGTTGTCGAGCCCACAAGGGCCTGGGGTACTCAGATGTCGGGTGGTCGGGTGCAGGGATGTCATGGGTGGTCGGTGCCCGAGTCTGTGCCCTTGCGGTGACAATCAAAAAGGGGTATTTACAGGGATAAAAGTTTATAAAAGTTATTCGTGATGCCACCTGTAGATCTGGTGATGGCACCGGCGCTGCTGGGACCTCCGGGATGATGGGCCACAGCAAGGTGTTGTGGCTCCATACAGGTGGAGCAGGGTCCCCGGGGCAGTGTAGTGTGAATGGTGGAATAGAGCAGCGCAGTCTCTGCTGTGAGACTGGAACGTCACAGTCAATCAGGAAGAAACACAGACACTTGCTCACTCTGCACGGGTACTTTACTCTGGTAATTTGCAACTTACAGGGTATGCAGTTGTTACGGATAGGGTAGTGGACCCGGTGGTCCTGGCAGTAGGCAATGTCCGTCTGAAGCTCCAGTGATGTTCCTTCTCTATCTCTTTCTCTGTCCTTCCTCTGCGCATTCCTTCTTCCTTGCACTGCCCTGCACGAATCCCGCTTTTTGAACCAGGCCTGTCGGGTGATATGGGACACCTTTCTCTCTCTAAAGAGCCCAACCCTGTTTGGTGCTTCAGGTGGGGACCGTGCATGTCAGGCTGGATCGTGCTCCTATGAAGCTTGCAAGAGAAAAGAGAAGGAGCGCAAATGTGAAGCACCTCAGGGTAAACCGTATTGCAGGGAAAGCGGGGTTTCCACTCACCTTGTGGAGTTGTACTGGCTGGGTACAACTCCAGTGATAGCCTCCTGTGGAGCAATACCAAACAGGGCGTCCCCGAGAAAATCCTCGTGCCAGGGAGAGAGCAGCGTCACTTCCACCGGTCACGTGATCCAAGGCGGTGACGTCAGATAGGTCCTAGTAGTCCTCCAGACTTGGATAAACAGGTTCTTTAATAAACAATGCCTCTCTTCCAAAGCTGCTGAACCGCACGGTCCCTCAGAAGGGAGAGAAGTGCACAGGAGAAAATAGTTGCGGTTCTGATAGCGCTAAGGAAGGAGGGCAAGGGGAAATTGTTGTGATGAACAGACCTTTATTAAAAACACGGTCCCTCAAACTCCGCTACGCGTTTCGACGTTACCGTCTTCATCAGGTGGAAAGACGGTAATGTCGAAACGCGTAGCGGAGTTTGAGGGACCGTGTTTTTAATAAAGGTCTGTTCATCACAACAATTTCCCCTTGCCCTCCTTCCTTAGCGCTATCAGAACCGCAACTATTTTCTCCTATGAAGCTTGCGACCACACCGGCACTTTGCTGCACAGGGATGGACGTCTGCACCGCTACGCAGCTGGTACCGCACTTCGGACAGGGCTAGGGTGTTCAGTCACCCTCTGCGTGCCCCTCTCTGTCTGGGCCGCCACTTTGCAGGCGCCCTCCCCGTTACTTCTCCTTCTCCTCACACTGTCCTGCTTCAGTTCTGCTGTTCTGTTTCTCTGACTTCTCTGCTTCCTGCTCTTTCCCCACTCACTATATAATCTAGCTCTCCTCCCACCGGGATCGGTTACCCTAGTAACGATTTGTCCAATTGGCCCCCTGTCGCTAGGTGTGTGCGGTTGTGGAGCTTCAGGCTTCTATTACCCCCTACCAGGACAAAACATACCGCCCCTCTTGTTAGGGGTGCAGTCAGGGGCAGGGCCGGTTTTAGGCAAAGTGGGGCCCTAGGCAAAAGGTTAAAGTGGGCCCTAAATGCTCAGGCCACTTTTACATCTAATGCTTTGCTGCATTTTGCTCAATTTGCATTTCCATGCGTTTTTACCGCAAAAACGCATGCGTTTTTGTTCCCATTGATTTTAATGGAAACACATGCAAAAACACATGTAAAATCGCATGTGCGTTTTCAAAAACAGAAAACGCATACGTTTTTGCCAACGCTGCCCAAAACATCGGGGAAGACGTTTTGGGCTGCGTTCGCAAAAATGCATGCGTTTTGCGTTTTTGAAAACGCACATGCGTTTTGCATGCGTTTTTACATGCGTTCCCATTGAAATCAATGGGGGAAAAAGCACTAGCGTTTTTAATGCGTTTTTAGCGGTAAAAACGGCTAGAAAGGCAAATTTAGCAAAACGCACACCAACCTTAGATGTGGAACAGGCCGTAGTTATATGGTAAGAGTGACTTCATAAGTTGATTATCTAGGTCAGAATAAGAACATACTGAACATCATTTTTATTTCAATCATAAAAAAACAAAACTGAAATTTGTAAAAAAAAAAATATATATTTTTTTTATTTTCCGAGACCCATGATGTTTTAATTTTTGAAGATACATAGATATGTGAGGGCTTACTTTATGTGCCCTGAGCTGACATTTTTACTGATACCATTTTGAGTCAGATACAACATTTTGATCGCCTTTTATTGCATTTTATTGTAACAACGTGGTGGCCTAAAAAACATAATTCTGGCGTTTTTATTTTTTTCCCATTACGCCATTTTCCAATTGGATTAATTTACTTCATATATTGATAGCTTAGATTATTACGAACGCAGCGATACCAAATATGTGTATTTTTACATTTTTTTCACTGTTTTATTACTATTTTCAGTTCAGCTCCTTTGGGGGCCCCTAAGAGAGTGGGGGCCCTAGGCAACTGCCCAGTCTGCCCCCCCCTAACTCCGGCCCTGGTCAGGGGTGCTTCTAGCCACCTTGCCACCTGAGCCAATTGGAGGCCGGGGGGGGTGCTAGCGGATCTCAGCCCCGCCGCCCCTGCAGCCTTAGTTGAGGTCCGGGGGGGATGTGCTAGCGGATCTTAGCCCCGCCGCCCCTGCAGCCTGCAGTGCCACAGCCGCAGGGCAGCCGCCCTCTTACCACTATTACCGGGGAAAGCGTCCGTCTCTCCTGAGGCCGGCCGCTGATGTTGGTGGCGCCGCCCCCTTCTCTGATGCCGCTCCCCCTGGCTGCCGCCGCTCTGGACTCAGGACTCACACTGTCCAATGGACGGTGCGGCCCTGGGTGCAGTCCCCTTTTGTAGCACGCTGACTAGCAGGGTGCTACAAAGTAATTGTGTACATACATGACATTACTTATTCTATACTAATCCTGAGTTACATCTTGTATTATACTCCAGAGCTGCACTCACTATTCTGCTGGTGGAATCACTGTGTACATACATTACATTATCGATCCTGTACTGATCCTGCATTAGGCTGCCCTCACACTTGCGTTTGGAGCGCAGCGCACCAAACGCAGCCAAACGCTTGTGCACATGCGTTCCTATGTTTAACATGGGAACGCATGTGCCTACGTATGGCTGCGTTTGGCTGCATTTATGTACGGATGCGCATATTTTATGCGCCCTCCGACCGCACTCCAAACGCAGCATGCAGCATTTTTTGTGCGGACGTGGGCGCTTGTTTTATCTGCAAGTGCACAAAAAATGCATGGATCTCAATGGATCCGCAGTGTCCTCCACATGACAGCGCAGGAGAACGCTGCGGATCTCACTGATATCTCTCCCGGTGGCCGCCGGTGATTACCGGCAACCACCGGGAGATCATGCAGAGCCACAGCTGATCTCCCGCCGGTGTCAGCGGGGAGATGCAGCTGATCTGACAGCTGTTTAAATCTCCCGCGCCAACATCACCTATTCGGTGTCAGCGCGGGAGATTTAAACAGCTGTCAGATCAGCTGTATCTCCCCGCTGACACTGGCGGGAGATCAGCTGTGCCGGGAGGAGGAGATCTCTGCCGCTGATCTCCTCCCGGCCGCCCCCAGAGACAGCTGATTGGCTGCCTGGGCACCATACTAATGTGAACGCATGCGGAGATTCTCCGCTGCGTCCACATTAGTATGGGCTGCGTTTGCGTCTGCATGCCCTCCGCATTCAGACACAAACGCAAGTGTGAAGGCAGCCTAACATCCTCTATTATACTTCAGATTTACACTCACTATTCTGCTGGTGGAGTCACTGTGTACATACATTACATTACTGATCCTGTACTGATCCTGCATAACATCCTGTATTATACTTCAGAGCTGCACTCATCATTCTGCTGGTGCAAATATTTTGGTGTACCACAACTTTAAGATTTCCATTCAGTGTAACGAAGACCTGTAAAAACAAGTGCATAGCATTATCACTACTTCACCAGACTTTATAATCACGGTTAGTAATGAGCAAGTGTAATTACTATTATTATTCGCTATTTGCATGGATAGTACGGTATTCACAATACTCGTTACTCGGTGAGTACCGCTGGTGCTCGTGAGTGATGTGTTGATCGTTATCAATCTGACACAATCTGACAGCTCCCTTCATTACACAATGGGAGCTGGCACCTCAGTGAGAGCAGATTGAATGTTAGGTTCTCACTGGGGGGGGGGGTACAACAAGGTGTTTTATGCAGTAGAAACGCAAAAAAACCCACCCTCCCGCCCTGTTCTGGAAATGCTCGTTTTATAGCCAATGTGTGTGGGCAGAGCCTATCACTAATTGACTAACATTAAACTCGCTATTCAGATGAGTACACAAGTACACAAGTATTACAAAGTACTTGTTACGAGTATAGAGATTATAATATTTCGGTACTCGCTTATCACCAGTTACAGTGCAATCAGACGGGTAACATAGTCCTGGCATTCAATAACTGGAAGCAGAAATTTTAGAAAAAAAAGTTAAATAAAGTATATAAAAATATTGTGGATTTGCTAAAACTGTAAAATACCTTTTAATTGAATGTGATCTCCATATATGTGGCTGGACTGACATGGTTATGACAGTTTATTCAGTGTGTGCTTTATGGGCACAGCTCCCACTCATATATGGTTCTATTGCACCAAATTAAGAATGTGAGGGTACCGTTACACGGCACGATGTTGAAACGATGTCGGCAACAATCTCGTTGACCGCGCGGGTCGTTTTTCACATCATTACAACATCGCTGGTGAGATGTCACACGTCTAAATATCGTGGACGATGCACCAACAATGTTGTGATGTTGTGAGTAGGGATCATTCGCACAACCAGCCTAACGATCCCTGCTCATTGCTGTGAATGGGTGAAGTCGTGAACGACATCGTTATCGCGGTGTCACACATTACGATAGAGCAGGTTGCTGGAGTCGATATCGTCAGGTTTTACAACATGTTGGTAAACCTGTCAACTCTGAGCCAGCAATTTATCGTAGTTGAATCATGCGGTTACACGCAACGACACACTTGCAATGTCGTTTCAACATCGCTCAACCTGTGACGTTTCAGCGATATCACCCACGATATCATGCCGTGTAACGGTACCTTTACCCCCTGACTCCAACCCCAACCCAAATCCTAATCCCAACCCTAACCCTAATTAAAACTGTAGATTGAGTGATATAAGTGAATTTACAAGCTTAATTTTAGATCCACAGTAGATGTAAGATAAGACGTCTTTGGGACACAGTAGGACTGAGTGTGATGAGATTGTAGGACAAATACCATAGTGTGTGATGATACTACTGATGGTGATCATGTAACAGGAGAGGCAAATAATAAGGCCAGAATAATGAGATCCATCATATATTACAGGACCATAGTGAGGCCTTTATATAATGTCTCATGGTGGCTGATTGAAGTTATGTTGGTCATAATATTAGTAGAAATTGCTGCAAAATGTCTTAACTGTCATTGATCAAAGCATCAGACTAGATATTGGACAGGAGGACCTGTGACACATTGACTCATTTCTGCAACAATTGGAGCGATTTTCATGAAAATTACTTTTCTGCCATTATATTTAGCAGAAGTAGGAACTAGTAATTGGTACATTAACACACTTTTCAGTAATGCACATGGATAATACACTCAGTGATGTCACAGTGCAGGGATAATGCACACAGTGATGTCACATTGCAGGGATAATATACACAGTGATGTCATAGTTCAGAAATAATATACAGTGATGTCACGATACAGAGATAATGCACACAGTGATGTCACAGTACAGAGATAATACACACACTGATGTCACAGTGCAGGGATAATGCACACAGTGATGTCATAGGCCAGAAATAATATACAGTGATGTCACGATACAGAGATAATGCACGCAGTGATATCACAGTACAGAGATAATACACACAATGATGTCACAGTATAGATATAATACACATAGGGATGTCACAGTACAGATAATATACACAGTGATGTCACAGTACAGAGATAATACACACAGTGATGTCACAGTACAGGGATAATGCGCACAGTGATGTCACAGTACAGGAACAATACACACAGTGATGTCACAGTACAGATATAATACACAGTTATGTCACAGTACAGAGATAATACACATATTGATGTCACGATACAGGGGTAATACACACAGCGATGTCACAGTTCAGGGATAATACACACAGTGATGTCACAATACAGGAATAATACACACAGTGATGTTACAGTACAGGGATAATACACACAGTGATGTCACAGTACAGGGATAATACACAGTTATGTCACAGTACAGAGATAATGCACATATTGATGTCACGATACAGGGGTAATACACACAGTGATGTCACAATACAGGGATAATACACAAAGTGATGTCACAGTACAGGGATAATACACACAGTGATGTCACAGTACAGACATAATACACACAGTGATGTCACAGTACAGAGATAATACACACAGTGATGTCACAGTACAGGGATAAAACACAGTGATATCACAATACAGGTAGAATACACACAGTGATGTTACAGTACAGGGATGATACACAGTTATGTCACAGTACAGAGATAATACACATATTGATATCATGATAGAGGGGTAATACACACAGTGATGTCACAGTACAGGGATAATACACACAGTAATGTCACAGTACAGGGATAATTCACACAGTGATGTCACAGTACAGAATAATACACACAGTGATATCACAGTACAGAGATAAAACACAAACTGATGTCACCGTACACAATAATACACAGTGATGTCACAGTACACAATAATACACAGTGATGTCACAGTACAGAGATAATACACACACTGATGTCACAGTACAGGGATAATACACACAGTAATGTCACAGTACAGGGATAGTATACACAGTGATGTCACAGTACAAGGATCATACAAAAAGTGATGTCACAGTACACAATAAGACACCGTGATGTCACAGTACAGGGATAATACACACAGTAATATCACAGTACAGGAATAATTCACACAGTGATGTCACAGTACAGAATAATACACAATGATGTCACAGTACAGAGATAATACACACAGTGATGTAACAGTACAGAGATAATATACACAGTGATGTCACAGTACAGGGATAATACACACAGTGATGTCACAGTACAGGGATAATACACACAGTGATGTCACAGTACAGGGATAATATACACACTGATGTCACAGTACAGGGATAAAACACATAGTGATGTTACAGTACAGGAATAACAAACACAGTGATGTTACAGTACAGGGATAATACACACAGTGATGTCACAGTACAGGGATAATACACACAGTGATGTCACAGTACAGAATAATACACAATGATGTCACAGTACAGAGATAATACACACAGTGATGTCACAGTACAGGGATAATATACACAGTGATGTCACAGTACTGGGATAATACACACAGTGATTTCACAGTACAGAATAATACACAGTGATGTCACAGTACAGAGATAATACACACAGTGATGTCACAGTACAGGGATAATATACACAGTGATGTCACAGTACAGGGATAATATACACAGTGATGTCACAGTACTGGGATAATACACACAGTGATGTCACAGTACAGAGATAATACACACAGTGATGTCACAGTACAGGGATAATACACACAGTGATGTTACAGTACAGAATAATACACAATGATATCACAGTACACAGATAATACAAACAGTGATGTCACAGTACAGGGATAAAACACACAGTGATGTCACAGTACAGGAATAATACACACAGTGATGTTACAGTACAGGGATAATACACACAGTGATGTCACAGTACAGAGATAATACACAGTGATGTCACAGTACAGGGATAATACACCCAGTGATGTTACAGTACAGGGATAATACACACAGTGATGTCACAGTACTGGGATAATACAATGATGTCACAGTACAGAGATAATACACACAATGATGTCACAGTACAGAGATAATGCACACATTGATGTCACAATACAGAGATAATACACACATTGATGTCACAGTACAGAGATAATACACACAGTGATGTCACAGTACAGAGATAATGCACACATTGATGTCACAGTACAGAGATAATACACACAGTGATGTCACAGTACAGGAATAATACACACAGTGATGTCACAGTACAGAGATAATACACACAGTAATGTCACAGTACAAAGATAATGCACACACTGATGTCACAGTATAGGGATAATACACACAATGATGTCACAGTACAGGGATAATACACACAATGATGTCACAGCATTCAAACTATATAGAAAATAAAGTCACAGTAAAAGGATAATTAACTCACGTTATCTTACATCATGCACACAGTGATGTCACAGTACATTGATATTGCACTAGCTCTATAACACACTCTGTGTTGTTACACTAGTACAGTAATATCTAGCGGTCATGGGGTCAGGGTACTTGACTCTCCAGGGGTTAAGAGTTCTAGGGATGTCACGGTGACTCTCCCTGGAAGTCGTGACTGGGCGCTGAAAAAGAGGAATTTAAAGGGGAAAAGTTTGTCGTGGTGCCATCTGGGATGACCAGCGCTGAATGTGGTAGACCCCAGGGGATAGGTGGTGTGGCAGCTAGTTGGAGCACTCCCCTCAGACGGAGCGGGCCCCTGAGGTGTAAAGGTGATGAAGTGTTGATGGTGGTGGTTTAGTAGCTGAAGTGCAGGGTTGCAGAGAGGAGCAGGAAGGAGTAGACAGACAAAAGGTTATCGCAGTTCTTACCGATCACCTTTACTTTAGTTCAGAGTGCATACACAACCCAGCCAAGGCACTGTATTTACCAAGATTGTGGCTTGGCCAGCTCACAAGTAATCCGGGTTCACTCTGCTGAGACACAGGGAATATGGCCTTCCTTGCTGCCCTTTCCTCTCTGACACTGCTACCCCTTGTCATTCTACTTTCCTGTGGTCACAAGTCCCAAAGGCAGGTGACTATGGGCCTCTGAGCGACTGCCTCGCATGTCCTCTTAACCCTATATAGTTACTTCACCTTGGGAGATACCACTATGGTAGTCACTGTACATGCAGCCCAGTGACCTCCAGTTTCTCGGCTGTTCCTGAAAATATCCAGGCCGAATTGGGGCTGTTACCAGCTAGTTCCTCTACCCGCCTGAACGGTCGGCTGTAGATTCGGGGTCCCCGAGACTGTAGATTCGCGGCTGACCGGAGCATAGTCCCTCTCTCTACGCAGCTCCCTACTTCTACTAGCACTTACTCTTTCTCCTCGCCATGTTGTCACTCTCTTCTCTTTCTCAATCTCTCTCTCCCACCCCTAAACCAACTCCTCCCTCCAGCCAGCAGATGGGGACTGCTCTATCAGTGAATCTCATCTGCCCAGCATCTCCCTAGCCTAGAGTTTGGATAGTGTTAAGTGAGTGTAGGTGGGCTCAGCAACGTTTTCCCTTCTTACCAGTGAGCATGATGCAACACCTGTTGGATAGGTGCAGTACCACCGTGGCAACCGAACAGCAGGGGCGCCACATAATACACATAGTGATGTTTCAGTCATAAGATAATCTCAGTAAAGTTGCAGCAAAAAAAATATATTCAGCGATGTCACACTACAGGGATAATGCACACTGTAATGTAAACCGATGCTACAGTACAGAATGTTCCCATTCACTGACAAGCAAGCAGAGGTATGGAAACACAAAAAAAGATGTAATATCTGAAGAACTTTGTATTACACAATAACTTGGCTTTATACAGTATGTTACTTTACTAACTGTGATAATATACAGCTCATAGGGAAGTATTAACTCATCATACATGTATTTTCCCACTAAGTGGAGCTGTATGAACAATATCCCTGTGTAGTTCTGTATGCCGGCCAGATGGTGGCAGCAGAGGGATGTGGAGGATCTTGCCAGTCTATGAAGGCCTGATTACAAGGATAAATTAGGGAACATCCACATTTTTACTTGCACATTGTTTTGGTGTAATTACTGTCAGATCCTCAGCTGAATTATGCATATCATTACAGTGTGCAGGAGAGGAACAATAGAGGAAATCAGATTTTTGTTTTCCCAGTGATTGGCTCTCTCAAGTCCCTGATTGGTATATTACATGTATCATTGGCTCATTTACAATTAGCCTCTTCTTTTTTTGCCAGAAAGCTTAACTGCATTTATCCCCCAAAATCCCTCCTGAAAAGTTTGGTTCTCAATGGCTCTGTGTGCCGCTATATAGTGCTTCAGAGGGGATAGGCACTTCTATAGGTCTATGTACAGACCATAATGTGGCCATATGGACTTCAAGGCAGTTCACAATGAAGATAGAAAAAGAAATAAGTATATAATTAGCCCATTCATGAGTCACTTTATGGTAAGGTGACGACGTCAATAATTAACACTATTAACAGGAAGATCAAGATGTGTCAGAAAAATGATGCATCTCAAAGAAAGAATAGGTGTGAGCGAGGAAGAACATACAGCAATAGTGGTGGCACCTGGGCTAATACTGCGCCCAAAGGAAAGGTATATGAATGCATAGAAATATATAGGTCTGTGAAAAGCCTGGAGAAATAGAACTTCTTTTCAATTTCTATTCTTAATTAACCTGCCACTCGCCTAATATGATGACTATTCCAAACACATCCATTCCACCTTGGAATATTTTAACATTTTTGTTCATTTCAAGCTGCACGGGGGCCTTGGTAGTCGCAGGCGACGCAGGGTCTCGGCTGTGGAGTAGCCCCACTTTTGCAGTCCGATCTCCTGGGATTTGTAAACTGCCGGCAGCTCCAGTGTTTCATGCAGGGCACCAGATTTCACAACTCAATGCAAGTCTATGAGAGCCTTGTTCTGGCCTTATTTTGCCTCACATAGAGTTGCATTGAGCACTTGTGGCATAACTTCTGACTTCTAGCCAGTCCACACTCGGAGTGGCGCCGAAAAAAGATGAAAGATGAGTATAAGATGGGGGGCAGGGGATTTGGATTTAAAGCGCTGAAAAAAAACATACTTGAGTGGTGCTTTAAGCTGTTGTCGCAGCTAGTGATGAGCGAGTGTAATTGTTACTATTCGCACAATTAGTACGGTATTCGTGATACTCGTTACTCGGGGAGTATCGCTGGTGCTCGTGAGTGATGTGTTGATCATTATTGATCTGACACATATTGCCGGCTCCCTTCAGTACACAAAATGAGCTGGAATATCAGGGAGGGCAGATTGGATGTTGGGGTCTCTCTGGGGAGCACAGCAAGGTGTTTTATGCAGTAGAAATGTAAAAAAGCCCGCCCTGTCCTGGAAAGATTTGTTTTATCGCCGGATGTATGTGGGCGGAGCCTGTCACTAATTGACTAACATAGGACTCGCTATTCGGATGAAAATGTGAGTATTAAAAAGTACTCATTACGAGTATAGCGAGTGCGAATATTACGCCACTCGCTCATCACTAGTCGCAGCAGTTTGATGGTAGGAAGGCTGTTATTAATAGGATAATAATAGTAATATTTATTCACTTATAAAGCACCATTTATTACACAGCGCTTGACAGACATCAGCAATACTGTTCCCACTAAGGTTCACAATCTAAATTCCCTATCCATCTTTGGAGTGTGGGAGAAAACCAGAGAACCCAGAGGAAACCCATGAGAGCACTGAAGAATATACAAACTCCTTGCAGATGTTTTCTTTGGTGGGATTTGAAAACAGAGCTGCAAAGCAACAGTGCTAACAACTGAGCCACCATGCCGCCCTAGGTTAGGGGCTATTTGGAAATGTGTTATGGATGAAGGTTTACTGGGTCCTGCTAGGAAGTGGTCCCATGGTGCAAGGTGAACAGAGGTAGTCTTGTGGTACCTTGTGTTCGTCAGATCTGAGTTGTGACAGGGGGTCATAGATAAGGCCTTGCAAGACCTCCACTCAACTACAGATGTTATTTTCTACTATTAATTATCAAGATAAATTGTTGGATAATAATAGTCTTTTGGAGCCTACTACTGCGTGTCTTGCCTCGTTATTTTTGGTAGGTGAGGTGGGGTTGGTCCAAGAATGTTCAGTAAAAGCCTTGTAGTCCGAAAATATATAATACCCTAGTCATGTATTTTCCATTGCAGGACAGATTAATTAATTCATCATAGCTGGAGATCAGAGGATTGTCTGTCATTGCGACATGACCGCTCTCCTCTAATTTTCCCCTTCTGCGGGAGGCTTCAGAACAGCGACTTGTGACCTGAGCAGCATCTAGCTTTATTCTTGTCTTTCTGGGAGAGTTTGATCAAATGTATCTAATCCCTGGCAGGGCATCGCTTTATCTACATTCCTGTTAGATTTTAGTCACATAAAGTACACCTTGTGGAGTCTTCATAAATCTAAAAAATAAATAATAAATTGATATTTTGTGCATGTTAAGGCAGACATTCGGCAAGTATTAAATCTATGTCAGTGTCCTGGGCAACCCCAACTAGCTTAAAGTAATTTATTCCCTCTCATTTCAGTGAAATCCTCTTTACTCTCATTTCAATCTGAGCTGTTTTCCGCAGCGCTGGGAGATAGAGCCACCCTGCCTCGCCGGCTCTGGGACTTTGTCCTGCTTGAATTACTTCCACCATAATTGGGATGATGCTACTTTTTAAAGCGCAAAAATGTGAAGCTCCGCTGTATAATTTAGTGGATTCTGCAGTTGATAACTTCATAGACATTTAAAGGGACCTGTCACTGACATAAACCTCTTAAAGTGGCCCAATCAGTTATAAGAGAAGCATAAAGAGTGACAGCAGATGAAATTGTAAGACATTTCTCATATATTTGTCACTAACAAATCAGATGATTTCCCAGTATTACAAGACACTAGTTTTACTTTCCCGTTACCAGGCTGAGCTCAAAATATAGTGACATTCTCTTCCCTAGGATGTACCAACTGTGAGGGGGGGGGGAGCTGATTCTTTAAAACATCTGAATGGCAAAAACAAAAGCCATGAGATCTGATATGTTTCACCGAATAGTCAGCTTGTTGGTTCATGAAATATAATAGACATATAGATTTACTTATTTTTTTAATACTTTCACTAAAAGAGAATCCCAAATGTGAATTAGTTTACCAATGCATACCAATGGACAAATGCAAATCAGGCAGCATTTATCTTTACCTCTCACTAAGAACCTGTCCTTGCCTATTCTTGCAGTCTAGATAAAGGAAAAAGATACAGCTGCCTGAAAAAAGTTAATCTGCAAGAGGAGGACATAGCTGCTTCTAAAGGGTTATGCTACAAAAAAAGTCGTTAACTGTCTATAAAAGGATAAAATGTGAAATCTGTCAGGATTTACCTCAGTTGTTGTTTCCAGTCTATTACTTCTCTCCTTTTGCTCCATAATACACAGCAATTCATCTTACATCTCTTCTTACCTAACTACAGTATAAAGTAAAATAACAGCACAGATCTCCCCTGTGTTTATATGCTTAACACTACCAGTCTCCGTCACTAGACGACAATACACAGACAGGAGCAGTGGTGGAGTTGGGAAGCATGGCTACTCACTGTTGTTTTACAAGTTTGAAATGATTTTGGCATATTATTTTGATATTGGAAAACCCCTTTAGGATTCTTGACAAGGGAGTCTTTTAACTTACTGCTTAATTGGATACTGCAATCTATTGATCCTATTTCAAAGTGAAAGATATCTCTTAAGGCCGCTTCACTTGCAAGGATATCGTTAAGGATATTGTTGAAATGTCACAGATTTGTGAACGTTCTAACGATATCGTTTGAGCATCCTTGAGTGTAAATGAACAATGTTGGTTAAAAAAATCATTGGAACGTTCATCACAAAAATGAGATCCTGACCTCAAATCTATTGTTCGTCGTCCAATTAAGGAACTGTGAAGAAGCCACATCGTTCAGTGTGACACCTTTTTGAATGATGTCGTTCAAAATTCTCCTATTCCTGCCGCCTTGGAAAATTGTTCAATGGATCTTCTCAAAATCGCTGGCGCGTTGCCAAATGCAAGATCGTTAACATTATCCTTGCGTGTGACAATGTACCAACGATGTCGGAAGGATTGCAGTCATGTGACATAGGGAACGATATCGTTCACCTATATCCTTGTGTGTGAAGCGGCCTTTAAGGCCATTTCACATGCTAGGATATCGTTAACGATATCCTTGGAACGATCACGTGACAGTGATTGTTCCGACATCGTTAGTGCATTGTTACACACATCGTTAACGATATCCCATTCGGCAACGCACCAGTTAAATGGGAGAGCAAGGACTGAACGATCTTTTAAAGTGGCAGGAATAGGAGATTTTTGAACGACATCGTTCAAAAAGGTGTCACACTGAACGATGTGGCTTCTTCAAGCAGCGTTAATTGGACGACGAACGATAGATTTGAGGTCAGGATCTTATTTTTTGAATGAACGTTCCAACAATTTTTCAATCCTATATTGTTCGTTTACACGCAAGGACGCACAAACGATATCGTTAGAACTTTCACAAATCCGTGACGTGTCAACAATATCGTTAACGATATCCTAGCGTGTGAAGCGGCCTTTAAAGCAACTATACTCACTGTATAGTCCATCATTGCTCTGTCATTTTGGGATATAGTCCAACAACACTGTGCTGTGTAATCGGCTTCTCTCTCCGCTGAGCAACAGCAGGTTCAGTCTCTGTCTGAGAACTGATTAACTTTTACCTTTATTTCATTATTTTCAGTCAGCAGGTGTTTCCATTTAGCATTTAGTCTGTCATATCACATTGCAGGTGTGGCTATTCATACCTTCCCCTTGTTGATCTTCTCTGCTGACTATATATGTGGATCCTGCTTGAAGTTCCAGCCATACTGCTAAGGATTTATGCCAGTCAGATGGAGACCCGTTAGGTTTATTATCTTTGATGTCATGTCTGTCTATTCTTCTCCTTTCTCGTGCCAAGTGTTAGGTGTTAGGCTTTCCTCTCTTGCCGTGGTACTTTACTTTTTCCACTTTGTATCAATGTTATACATTTTTTCACTTAGGATCTGTTCTGTCTTTGCACGCTTTCCCTATTCATAGTTATTGTGCTCTGCATCTCTCACTGATTCCTAGTGAGGTATGAGGAAAGCTCTATAGTCTATTGGGCAACCAGGTCAGAGTATTCATCTCTTAGTTTTGTGGTCAGGGTTTTCCCAGCTCGCACAGGTGCCACAAAGGACCGTGAAGCTAGGAACTTTAGTCTGCACCCAGCTGAGTCAAATGCAGCAGTTCTGAGATAGGCCCTATTTTCACATGAGGATTACCACATGTACTTAACACTCTCCCATTGCTGAGTGACAATTTTGGCACAATAGGTGAATGTTGAGGCCGCTTTGCCCCAAAATGTAAAAACTTTGCAACTTTTGATACCTTTGCTAGCATTCTCTATGCCCAGAAGAAAGAAGATTTCATCATCATCATCATCATCATCATCATCATCACCATAGATGAGGATTCCTCACCGTAAGAGCAGTAAAACTACGGAAGTCTCTACTGCATGATGTTGTGATTGCTTAGTTCCTAAAAAAAAATACAAGGAGTACTTGGATGCCTTACTTGATAAATTTATTACGAGTAATGGGTACTGACTACGTGATGCGACATTAATCTAGGATGATTGCCAAATTTGATTTTTGGGAAGGATTATTATCCTCCTATTATGTTGCAATTAGCATTGGCCTCATGTGGTTTTTGCCTTCCTCTAGATCAGCATGATAGGATATAGGTTAAAGTCGATGGACTTGTGTCTTCTCTTAATCTTAAAACTATGAAACCAAGTCGGCTGATAAAAAAGCCTTAATAGATTTCCTTCACTCACTGGATCTTATCTGGATGCTGTTATCAGCAAGTAGGAAAGTGGAGGAAGGCTCAGGGTAACCTAAAGTTGGGAAGTCAACTATTTCCTTAGGTAGTCTTTGGTGGGTCGAAGGATTTGTGCCTCATATTGTGTCAACTAGGATATTTTTGATTTTGGAAAAGTAGTGGCAATATATGGGTACTCTCTGTAGGAAACTATCAATAGGTTCCTCGTGAAGGTTTTCAAAGGACTGGGACAGACTCCAGTGTTGGAAGTCTAGAAAGGAGAATTCTGCAGTTATGTTCTGAACACACAGCACCACATATTTTTCAAGGTGCTCAAGCAAAAGTTTACTTCCTCCTTGATGGATGTGGAGAGCTGTAAGGATAACATTATTCAAGCAGAAAATAAAACAAGAAGAGCCTGTGCCTTCTTTGTTTTGTTAAATTGACCTTAGGTTGGTCAGACTGAAGAGGAATGACTATTTGCTCAGAATATTTATCAGACTTTGAACACCTCAATTTGTAAATTGCTTCTTCTTGAAAGACACGGTGTTAGGGTCCCATCACTCACATTTGTCGACGTTCCAGCAATCCCGACAACGATGCGACCTGGTAAGGATCTCTGGAACGTCACTACGTGGTCGCTGGTGAGATGTCAATCAGTCAGATCTACTCAACGACGCAGCAATGATATGGCGACCCATATAACGACCTTGGCGGTCATTGGGACCCTGTCACACAGCAGCTAGTCAGACGACTCAGACCTACGTGGCTGAGTTCTGAGTCGCCAAGAAGGTCGTTGTTAAGGCGTCAAACACACCGATGCATGCTGACCAGCGGGAGCCTGACGATCAAAAAATGGTCCAGGCTATTCCGACACGATCGGCGATGTCACATCAGGGGCCTGGTCGCTGCTACGTGTCAAACATAGCGAGATCGCTGTTGCGTCACAAAACCTGTGACGCAACAGCGATCTTGCTAGCGATCTCGCTATGTGTGACGGGGGCTTTAATCATACCCCAATCCACTTCATACCTATGCAGATGTTCAACACCTCCAATATTTCGTCCTTTTGGAGGCTGATTCCACTGTACAACGGAACTTGAGTACTTTTCAGCACAAAATATATTGGATGAGTCCAAAGTTTCTTCTAGAGATCTCCAATCTACAATGACTTCTACCGTCTTCTCCAATTCCTGCAGAATGCCTGGAATAAGGCTTCCTGATCTTCTAATTTACCACATGAAGACCCCTTTCTGGTCATGGACCACCTTTCCGATGCTGGGCACTGCCATTTTGTCTATGAGTGTTTATGATAACATTGCGTTTCTCACGTGTTCAGTAACACACTTCCTCAGGTATCCAGGAATATATTTCCATCCTAAAGTTGGAGAAATTTTCCATGCAAGAAGTACTATGGTGCCTTCCACTGCATTTCTAGATGGGACATGACCACTATTTCAAGGGTCTCAGAATTTTGGTTGTCACTTTCCTTTCCTTGTGGCACCACTCTCTTAACTATTTGGTAGATGTACAAGCAGGGATTTTTCAAATGAACTGCCATTGGATCAAAATAGACTTGTAGCTAGAGGTCGGGATATTTTAAGGGTTCTAAAGTCAAGGAGAATTGTAACCTTCTTACATTGATAGGTATTGACCATGTCATTGGCACTTTAAATCAGCCTATTGGGCTGTAAACATGGGTTAATACTATCTATAATGACCTCGCCTCTTTGATATTTTAAACTAAAATCAAAAGGAGATAAATGTAAGGTTCAACCGTTCTTCCCCTAGAAGTGAACAGATCATTACAGCTCCGGCACAGATAATTGCTTCTAATATGTTGTGCTTAGTCAAACTTTTATTTTCATGTGCAAATGACCCAGTTTAATGGTGAATACAGCAATCTCCATGTTCTATATGAGTTATTGATCACTATGGAAATATCACATTAGAAGAGAAACGTTTCATGCTCCGACTGTACGGATAGCACAAGGTCGTCTCTTGATTAGAGGAAAGGCGGTTCCACAAGCAGAAAAGGGGACGCAGTTTGAAGGGTCTTATCGTAATGACGTGAAATTCTCTCCTGTAGAAGCCTCCAAGTTCTTTACCGGAAGATTAGAAATATTTAAAACAAAGAATGCACAGAAACCGGGGCCAATTATATGGAATCCAGGCAGGCGGATGCTCCGCGTTGCAATATATGTATTTTGACCTTATAGTATTCATTTGCTTCAGCTTATAAAGTCGACATTATAAAAAAGGCAAAATAAAAATAGTTTTTCCAACCTAAACAACGTTTTTTTTTTTACAAATCTCAGGAGTGAGGAAATGATAATAGTGGTGCCAATGTTATAAGATGCAACATCTATGATAATGGGTGAAGATTGTGTTCATGCACACTCTTAAAGTAGAGGTAGAATAAGCCATATGGACACTTTGGACCCCACTTCTGCTCCATGTTAATATGGATTTCTGGGTACCCAGATCATCTATTTATAATACTGGAGTTTCTTGGGTCTGGGTGTGATTTTCTCCTTCTATAGCCATACCCCTGAACACTGATGTTCCCTGAGGAAGGAGCTCAGATAGAGGCTCCGAAACGCGTAGGATGAAATAAAGAAAAATCTGCCCAGTTAACTCTTCGTTTCCTGGTGATTCCTGTTTGGCAGCACGGGCATTTCGGCATTTGTTCCTATTACAACAGACAGAAAAGGGCACCTGTGCAAGAACAGTATATGGGCCCTTTTGTAGTCCAATAGCTCATCAAACTGCACAATTCCACCAGCTTTGGAGGTGGTAGTGGGCCCCCTTACCTCTTGGGCCTCTGTGCAGCTGCACAGGTTGCACCAATGATAAGTCCACCCCTGCTAGTGATGGACTCCATTGTTGGAATTTGTGCCTGAAGCTTCAAGGAATGGATAGCTTCTCTTGGCACAAAGGTGGTCAACTGGCCAAACAGATAAATGGCACCAAAAAGGGACATTTCAATCTATTGGCGATCAGAAATATTCATTATCTTGCCCTAAAAAAATTAGACTCTCACCTAATCATCATGTTGGCCTAACAATAGTGTCAGATACTATAAATTCAGAATATGACGGCTATCAGACACGCAGACTATAGCTTTCTTGGTGTGCCTTTATTATGGACACAGCCCCAACACTTCTGCTTCATTAGAATGACTGAGGACTACAATGCTCAACCTCATGAACACCTGGAGATCTTGGCAGCGTGTCCTTCATATGGAGGCAATAAAGCACTCATATCACACTAATTCAAAAACTCCCTATGGCTAGAATATTCAGCGCTTTTCATATTGATTGTGGACGTTTTCATTCTAGCATTAAATCTTAGCGATATCTTAAAGAGAAGATGTCAGAAAGATTCTTCTACCAAATCTGAGACCAGCATGATGTTGTCCTACTGTACCAGGGGATGTTCAGCGCATGGTGCAACTCAAACAAACAATGCCGTGAATATAGGGGGAGGGAGATCCTGAGGATAAGAGCTCTAGCAGTCCTATGCAGGTCCTTCCCCTGCCACCGTCACGTACCAAGTCACTGTCTGTCACCTCTACTAACCCTGACTAGTACGCTGTCTGGCAAGAACACTAGCCTTGCCTCTACAGAAAATATCCACAGGGAAAGTATGCATCAGGTGCAAAAGGATGCCAAAACTCAGGCTGCAGCCCAAACACACGGGCTAGCAACTAGGCATGGCTAACAACAGCAGAAAGCTAGCACCAGCAGCAACTGTGAATCCCAGCACACCACGCAAGGTTAGGCATGAAATAACTACACATGCAAGAGAGCTCGTATCCGTTGAACTCAGCATGTTGGAACTGTATTTCCATCGAGGAGTGTGACTGAGCCACGCACATCGAGCTGCTTGAAATGCCAGACCCCGCCTGAGCCAGCTACTACTGGCTTTCACGAACTCTAACATCCTTTACTCAGATGCCCTGGGGACCTGCTCCACCTTTGGGGAGTGACACCATCCTAGCTGCCATTCACCATGCCAGAGGTCTGGCTGCAGCCGGGCTATTACAGTTACACTCACAGGTGGGTCATGCACACCACAAATCCCTTATTCCAAAAAACTCTGAACTCCCCATGCCTTTTTATTGACTGCCCATCTGGGTGGCCATGGACCAGGTCACGCCACCGTGACAGCCCCCCAAGATGCCCAAGGATGTCAAGAGAGAGGCCCGGCTCCGAGTACCCCAAAGCCCCCACAGGGGCGAGTCACAGGCACAAAAGAAATTAACTACTTTCAAGATCCAGCACCCAGAGCTGTCATGAATCTCCTACAGATGTAGCAAAGACTCCAGTGATTTATGATTTACTAAGCTGCTTTCTGCAGTTTTAATAATCAGTGTTCTCTGCTGTAGATCTGGCAGTTCTCCGAATGCCCACACCACTGATTAATAGCTTTACCCTGTGCATATGACTCACCCAAGGGCCTATGGGGACTCGGTACCCGGGCATGGAGTCGCGGGGATGTCATCGGTGGCCCGCCCGGACCCGTGGCCCTAGTGAACAGCCTAAAAATTGGGGGATGCTTGAAGTGAAATCAAGTTTATCGTGACGCCACCTGCAGATTCTGATGATGACCACCAGTGCCACTTCAGACCTCCGGGGATGATGGTACTGCAGCTTAGATGGTGCAGCTCCCTGCAGCCGGAGCTGGGTCCCCGGGGCAGGATGATGCAGTAATGCAGGTTTATGGACAGCGCAGCTGTGAGTGGAGAAAGCAGACACGGAGGCTAGATGACTCTACGGGTCCTTTTACTGGAACAGAGTTCAGATGGCAGGTTAGGTTACAGCTTTTACAGTCTTTAGACGGGTAGCTGGCTGGCTAGTCGCAGAAGAGGGTAAAGTCTTTTTGAGGCTCCCGTAGAATACTTTCTTTTGTCAATCCTGCTTCCTTTAGCTGCGCCTGCCCTGCACAACCCTCTTGTTACCAGGCATTGGGGCTACTGAACTAACCCACGACGGCCGGTGTCGACGGCTATGGGGTTGAACTTGCCTGTACCGTTTCCTCGGAGCCGGCTCTCCGTTGGTGGACTAGGATTCACCCGGATTATGGTCGACCGGATACAGGATTTCCTCTCTCTTTTCCTGGGCTGCCTTCTCTTTCAGGTCCCCTCCCTGGGAGACCCCTTATCTCTTTCGGGGCACCCCGTTGCTTCTTTCCTCAGACCAAACTAGAACTGTCCGTGTGTCTTCCCTCCTTCCCTAACTCCGCCCTCTGGGAATGGGTATGCCCATCTACCCTGGCTTCATGTGGGAGTGCTGGGATGGGAGCCTCATGCAGACTTTACACGCCCCTGTGACAGGAATACTGCACACTCTATTGTGGGTGCAGTACCCCTACTGTGGCGCACTGACCAGTGGGGCACCACACAGGCAGAAAGCTGTCAATCAGTGGTGGGGGTGGGGTTACACAGAGCTCATGCCTATGGAGGACAACTTGGCAGCAGGTTTACTAGTCCTCTAGTGATAACTTTACAGGTTAATCAGCAGGAGATTATTAAAACTACAGCAAACGGCCCAGCAAGTGACACATTGCTGGAATCAGGGTCTCTGTCGCTGCATTATGCTGCTCTCAGAATAGGTTGCACAAAGCTGGTGATAAATTCCCTTTAATACCAGTCATGTATTATCACTATGAGAGGACTTATGGCTTAGTACCCTCTATTATGAACTAAGATTCAAGTTGATCAATCAGCTTCTGCCACAATTTTGGGGTAAAAGTGAAAGTCGCACAAGCAATATTGTAATTTTTACGCTAGTCTTGGCCAGCT
The DNA here is from genome assembly GCA_033576535.1 of Allobates femoralis. Classification (NCBI taxonomy): domain Eukaryota; kingdom Metazoa; phylum Chordata; class Amphibia; order Anura; family Aromobatidae; genus Allobates; species Allobates femoralis. The sequence goes on along the minus strand of JARQOC010000010.1, from coordinate 101,518,799 downwards.
ATGCCCACTTTTTTAACAAAGGGCAGAACTAAAGAGGAACAATGAATATATTCCGCATAATTTCCATTACAAAAGTGGCCTATATTCGTTGAATAAGGGGTAACGTTTCTCTTGGTGGAGAGTGACACGGCTGGCATGTCAATGTAAGGAGGCATATTTGTCATGCAATGCTCCTCTGGGAAATTAAATCTGCATATGCAAATAAATAGGCAACTTGCATACTAACTTCCTAGAGAAAAGTAAACCAGTACCGCTGGTACATTGCTGTCAGAGGCGATAGGCAGTTGAGAGATTTTTATTATTATTATTATTATTATTATTATATTTATATAGTGCTATTATGTTCCATGGCACTTTACATGAGGATAGGAGAGACAAGCACAATTACAATAACTCTAGACAATCAGGACATACAGGTACAGGAGGGGAGGGGACCCTGTCCACAAGGGCTCACAGTCTACAAGGGATGCACCAAATTCATTAAGAGAGGGACTCTCCAATGCTTTTTCCATTAATACTGCCATACCAGTCTTAATAAATTGGGGGCAATAAGTACCTTTGGCGTAGTTATGGGGGCTGCAATTAAAAATGGTCTCCCGCAGTAAAATGAATTATTGACTTCATTGGAAAAAAAATACAGATAGAATACACTTCTTGTGAAGAATAAAGCATCATTTTCTGGATTTGCTCGATCTGCTGTAAGAACTCTGCTGGCCAGAGGCAAAAATTCAGGAACCCAAAGCAAATCAAGTAACAAGGTCCATAGCCCTGACACGCGGTCACAGAGCTATTGTGCCCCGAGTTATTAAAGGGGCCCCTTAAGGCTCTAAGTCCCAGTAGAGACAACAACCTTGGAGTGGAGAACACTATTGACTATTGGCCATCTACCACCAGACAGGAGAGAGCCCAGGCTTGGTTAATTACCAATCTGTAGACATTTCGATTCGCCGCTCTGTCTGCATGGCATCATTGAATGTGTGTTAATAAGGTTACTCGCTTCTTCAGGCATTTACAATTGATATGATCTCAGCCTTTGGTCAGATTACAGAGACTCCGGTGACTCAGCGTTAGAACAGAAGTCTACATGATGGCAATTTCCTCGCTAATTTGTTTTTCCTTTATAAGAATCTATAATTTCTGCTCGAGAGTGTGACACAATGGGAAATCTGTAAAGCTTGGCCCTTGTCCAAAGAACGGCATGTAAAGAAGATGTCTATTTACTTTTCTATGACTTCCACAGATTTCTGCCCATTCTTCACTAAGTTTATCTTCTAGGATTTGATCACTAAACTTCTTAATTTTTCAGAAGAAAAGAAAAACATCAAGAGACACAGATGATCATGAAAGTTAAAATTTTTGACTTTCTGGCGAGTTTCACAGATAATGGTGGGCTCGGAGATCTTTACTTTACCTTGCTCCTTTCTCCATGTTCCACTATAAAGCGTCAATGATGTGATCACTAGGGTCCATATCCCTGGTCCTCAATAATTCGGGCAAAGTCCTTTACATACACAAAAGGCCAGAAGATGCAGGTGGCATCTCAGCAGGCATACTGGAGAAAATGACTGCCATACTGTTCTAATTAATCTTATGGGACAAATTGTAATGAATCTTTCAGACCACATCTATAGATGACTCCAAGGGGTTAGGTTTAGGTATGAGCCAAGTGGTCTTCATCTATACATTGGTTGGGTGCACCACCTTTGTCCAAGATTCCCTACAGAGCTATACATGAATTCAGGTGACCACTGCTATAGCTGAGGATAGTAGGAGCATTTCTACTCATGAACCTATTGTTGAACATGTACACATGAGCCTAGAGGGGAGCACATCTACACATAAGTCTAGAGGGAGCACATCTACACGTGAGCCAAGGGGGGAAGCACATCTACACGTGAGCTGAGGGGAGAGCACATATACACGTGAGCCTAGAGGGGAGAATATCTACACATGAGCCTAGGGAGAGCACATTTACATATGAGCGTAGGGGGGAGCACATCTACACGTGAGCCTAGTGGGGAGCACATCTACACAAGAGGCTAGGGGGAGCACATCTACACAAGAGGCTAGGGGGAGCACCTCTACACATGAGCCTAGGGGGAGCACATCCACACATGAGCCTAGGGGGAAACACATCTACACATGAGCCTAGGGGGAACACATCTACACATGAGCCTGGGGAAGCACATCTACACATGAGCCCATGAAAGAACAACATTATCAAAAAGGAGCAGAATTTTTACCAAAAATCATCATGAAAAAGCCCATGGCATCTATCCACTGTTTTCACAGGTCATAATATATTCACTTGCACTGGTGATGATTCCAACTGCTGTGCAATGCTAAGGAAATCCTCTGGCATACTGATATACAAAGGAGAACAAACTTGCATTTTGCAAGTCAATGTAACAATTTATTAAATACAAGAGCAAATTTGCAGGGGATTTAGGTAAAGAAAAACATCACATATCAAAGCATATAAACTCCTCACACATAATTTTATATGAATCAAAAAATCAATAATACACTGGCACTCACATGATAAAAAGGGGCCCCTATTACAGGGGAGTTTATTGAGAATATATAAAATAGTTAACCAACTTGTTATTTTTAAATGGTTTTCTTAAAAATTGTCCCGACGGGACACAGTTAATAAAAGTTACACAAACATGAAAAGAAGCTGTAAGTGGAAGATGGGGTCCGCATCAACATATCTATCAAAAAGGGTAATAAAAACAAGTACCGTATATACTCGAATATGTGCTGAGTTTTTCAGCACAAAAATTGTGCTGAAAAGTGCCCCACTCGGCTCATACTTAAGTCATACACTTGCTGTGGAGTGGGGGGTGGTGACTGGGGGCTGGAGGAGGCGAGGAGAGGCTGCAGAGTGAGCAGGCAGTCATGTGGGACCGCTCATTACTGTAATGAATTTGCACTTCATCCCCTGTCCATCAGCGGCAAGGGGAGCAGCGCATATTACATTACTGCCCCTCCATCACAATATATGCCCCCCATGCTGCCGCTCACTATAAAATAATAAACCGATCTCACCTATCCGACACTTCTCTCCCGACTCTGTGCGTCCTCTATCCGACTTCCTGCTTCTAAAGTCATATGACTGGCTCCGCGGTGATGTCATCGCTGTGAGCCCCGGTCACAAGACTTTAGACGCAGGAAGACCAGAGAGAGGACGCACGGAGCTGGGAGAGAAGCATTGGATAGGTGAGATCGGTTTATTATTTTATAGTGAGCGGCAGCATGGGGGGCATATATTGTGATGGGGGTTGCACAATGATGGGGGCACTGTATACTAGGGATGGGGGGCTATATACAAGTGATGGGGGTATGTGCATTGATGGAGGAGTATGTGCAATGATGGGTGGTATGTGCAATGATTGGGGCGCTGTATACAAGTCATGGGGGTGTGCAATGATGGGGGCGCTGCATACCAGAGATGGGGGCTATATATCAGTGATGGGGCTATATACCGGTGATGGGGACATATACCAGTGATGCGGGCTATATACCAGTGATGGAGGCTATATACCAGTTTTGGGAGCTATATACCAGTGATGGGGGCTATATACCAGTGATGGGGGCTATGTACCAGTGATGGGGACATATACCAGTGATGAGGGGTTATAGAACAGGATGGCGGTCTGCTGCATTTTCCACCCTAGGCTTATACTCGAGTCAATAGGTTTCCACACTTTTTGGGGTAAAATTAGGGACCTCGGCTTATACTCGGGTCGGCTTATTCTCGAGTATATACGGTAATTCTTAATCCACCGTGCTCACTTATTAAATAATTTTTCTGATATGATAAAAGTAAGTTAGGTATCTGTGTGGTTGGAAATCTGGTGGAGCAATTGATTATAGTGTGGGTATTTCCAAATATTGGTACAACTAAGATACAATAAAGAAAATTGTGAGATTTAAAAGATAATTAATAAACGTGTGTTTTTTGTTTTATATATATACTAGCTGGGTGCCCGATGCACATGCATCGGGATTCTAGCAGAGCGAGTCTCTGACTCGCAATGGCCGCTTCGCGGCCAATGCTTCGCGCTGCTAAGGCGACTCGCCATGCCCGCTGCGCGGGCATAGCGAGTCGCCTTAGAACTGCTCGCAATGGCCGCTGCGCGGCCAATGCTTCGGGCGTATCCACATGACCACGCTGACTCGCAGCGTGAGCGGACTCAGAAGGGGCAAAAAACCCATTCGTGATTATATAATAGATTGTGAGGCACCGCCGGCATGGTCCCCATGGCCGGGGTGCATCACATGCAGGATCAGTGTATGATCCTGTCCACACTGGCCGGTTTTACTGTGATGATGCTGTGTGAACCTATCCGGAACACAATGAGTTAAATCTGAGAGTGAGTGCTGTAGATCTGACACATAGATGAGCCTGATGAGCGGCTGTATAAGAACAGTGTGTCCTAATTGGTAGTAGCCCAGGTGGGTGTGTCCTGAGTAATAGCAGCCCAGGTGGATGTGTCAGTGTGGGAGTGGTTGGCACGATAAAGAGCCTGCTAGCTGATTGAGTGGGATCCTGATCATCAGCCAGAGAGCACCAGAAAGAGATTGTCTGTGGGAGAGTTTGTTTGAGTCTCAGACTGAGGGACGCTGAGAGCAGAGCAATCCAGAGCTCTGTGAACATGAGGGGAGCGTGCTATCTCCATACCGGTGGCTAGGACCGGGGTCATGACAGCTCCTGGAGTGGGGAAGCCGTGGCTGAACCATGTGGTCGCTGATCCGGACGTGTGGCAAGATACATCCGGGAAGGAGCCCTTGGGGATGCTTGGTCAACCCGTGACCCAGGTAGCGAGACCCGGATCCGTACCCGGTAAGAAGGCAGTTCCTGTATGCGAGAGTGAACTGTGTACCCTGTGCGTAAAGTGTGCCAGGTGAGCATAGCCGCCATTGGGTCCGACTAAACAGTCAGTGAAGCGACCCGTTGAAGTGTATGTGTCTTTTATGGCTTATGTAAAAGACTCAGCGAGTGTAAGTAGCCCTACGGGAGGCAGACGTGTGAATGAAATATAACCCTGTGCGTAAAGTGTGACAGGCAGGCATAGCCGCCATTGGGTCCGACTAAAGTAGTCAGTGAAGGGACCCGTTGAAGTGTATGTAGCCCTACGGGAGGCAGAAGTATGAATTGTGCCTGGCAGGCATAGCCGCCATTGGGTCCGACTAAGTAGTCAATGAAAGGACCCGTTGAATTGTATGTACCGGTGGTCAGAAGCAGGGGTTAGAAGGGCTCCTAGAGTGGGGAAACCGTGGTTGAACCAGGTGGACGCTGGACTGGACGTTTGGCGAGATACGTCCAGGAAGGTAGCACTTGGGGATGCATGGCGTACCCGTGACTCAGGTTGCTCAATCCCTGCTCAGAACCCAGAGGTACCACAGTCCATGGATGTTTATATGATGGGCTGTGAGCGTGTGGAAGGACGTGTGTGATCCATGAATGCTTATATGATGGATCACATGCAGTGTGTAAGAACCCGGTCAGGCTGGTGCCTGTATTCCGGGGTAGTATGGATCTGGGGAAATAAAGCCAGGCGGCTGGTACCGCCATTGGGACCCACAGGGCCTGTTGATATATATGTGGTTAAATATGTCTTATAAATGTATGTGTAACGTTGATAAAAGGCCGGTGGCCGTGACCAACATGGGAGCTGTTGTTAGTGCTCCAAGGGTTGGAAGGAGAGGTGGTTACAGGTCCCAGGTTACTGTAGTCGTATATGTGCAATATGTGTTCATAATATATGTAATGTAATGTATTATGTGACGTGCTTATGTTTAAATGTTCAATGTACTGCCCGGGTTGATTTATATGTGAGCAATAAACGGGTAGTCATTTGCAAACTTAAAAGCACGTGTTTGGTGTCGTTATGCAAGCGGGTTCCCGGGCGCTACCTCACAAAAAAAAATATAATATATATATATAATAATATAAAAAGTCTCACCCTGAGGAAGATATCACTCTAGATTTCGAAATGCGTTGGATGGTGTGTCAGTGCGCCTCGCGGGCACATCTGACAGAGTTCAGTGACGCCACCGCTCTATTCCCCGCTCCGAGAAAGTGAGGTCAGCTTCCGGCCGGAGCTTTCCCCATTCCCCATGAGCTCCCAATCTAAACAGCCGCATCCCTGGCTTGTTGCCTGCCAATTCACGTGGCGGTTCAGGTGGAATAGAGGCACATAACTTTGGGATATGCAAGTCAGCAGGGCACCTGCTGTGTGCACACTTGTATTATAATATAGAACAAAGATATATGCGAAAAACCAATTTCATGCAAATTTGAATATTTATTAAAGGTAAAAACCAGGGAGAACAAGGGAGGGGGCAGAGGAACCTGGGTCCACAACCTCAGGTGGAGGGTAACCTCACCAGTCAGACAATGTGCCAGTACAAATTGTACAACCAAATGTTAAAGTACACAGATTATAGTAACAAAGGCACTAGGGATATACACAGCCATTAAGCATACAAATTCAGGGTATAGTGTAATTAATAAGATGAAATAGTAGATAACAGGATATTATGAGAACTATTATAAAGTTCTACAAACAGTCTAACAGACAATAGGCATCCTGCCTGTATACCCATGTGCAGATAAATAGCAGGAATCCCAGTGAACTTAGCACTGAACAGTTTCTGGCAACATTAGACAGTGGAGCAAATGCTCCAATGTCACATACCTAATGGTAGTGGTGTCCGAGTGGAGGGTACCGACCCCAACAGCCGTTTCGGGCGACCTTCATCAGGGGGTTATATACCAGTGATGGGGGCTATATACCAGTGGCTGATTGTAGTAGTACAGTCATGGCCAAAAGTATTCACACCCCTGCAATTCTATCAGATAATACTCAGTTTCTTCCTGAAAATGATTGCAATCACAAATTCTTTGGTATTATTATCTTAATTTAATTTGTCTTCAATCAAAAAACACAAAAACAATTGTCCTAAAGCCAAATTGGATATAATTCCACACCAAACATAAAAAAGGGGATGGACAAAAGTATTGACACCCTTAGAAAAATCATGTGATGCTTCTCTAATTTGTGTAATTACCAGCACCTGTAACTTACCTGTGGCACCTAACAGGTGTTGGCAATAACTAAATCACACTTGCAGCCAGTTGACATGGATTAAAGTTGACTCAACCGCTGTCCTGTGTCCTTGTGTGTACCACATTGAGCATGGAGAAAAGAAAGAAGACCAAAGAACTGTCTGAGGACTTGAGAAACTAAATTGTGAGGAAGCATGAGCAATTTCAAGGCTAGAAGTCCATCTCCAAAGACCTGAATGTTTGTGTGTCTACCGTGCACTGTGTCATCAAGAAGTTTAAAGCCCATGGCACTGTGGCTAACCTCCCTAGATGTGGACGGAAAAGAAAAATTGACGAGAGATTTCAACGCAAGATTGTGCGGATGGTGGATAAAGAACCTCGACTAACATCCAAACAAATTCAAACTGCCCTGCAGTCCAAGGGTACAAAAGTGTCAACCCGTACTATCCGTCGGTGTCTGAATGAAAAGGGACTGTATGGTAGGAGACCCAGGAAGACCCCACTTCTTACCCCGAGACATAAAAAAGCCAGGCTGGAGTTTGCCAAAACTTACCTGAGAAAGCCTAAAACGTTTTGGAGAATGTTCTCTGGTCAGATGTTCTCTGGTCAGATGGGCAAAGGCATCAACATAGAGTTTACAGGAGAAAAAAAGAGGCATTCAAAGAAAAGAACACGGTCCCTACAGTCAAATATGGCGGAGGTTCCCTGATGTTTTGGGGTTGCTTTGCTTCCTCTGGCACTGGACTGCTTGACCGTGTGCATGGCATTGTGAAGTCTGAAGACTACCAACAAATTTTGCAGCATAATGTAGGGCCCAGTGTGAGAAAGCTGGGTCTCCCTCAGAGGTCATGGGTTTTCCAGCAGGACAATGACCCAAAACACACTTCAAAAAGCACTAGAAAATGGTTTGAGAGAAAGCACTGGAGACTTCTAAGGTGGCTAGGAATGAGTCCAGACCTGAATCCCATAGTACACCTGTGGAGAGATCTAAAAATGGCAGTTTGGAGAAGGCACCCTTCAAATATCAGCGACCTGGAGCAGTTTGCCAAAGAAGAATGGTCTAAAATTCCAGCAGAGCATTGTAAGAAACTCATTGATGGTTACCGGAAGTGGTTGATCGCAGTTATTTTGGCTAAAGGTTGTGCAACCAAGTATTAGGCTGAGGGTGCCAATACTTTTGTCCAGCCCATTTTTGGAGTTTTGTGTGAAATGATCAATGTTTTGCTTTTTGCTTCATTTTCTTTTGTGTTTTTTCATTGAAGACAAATTAAATGAAGATAATACCAAAGAATTTGTGATTGCAATCATTTTCAGAAAGAAACTGAGTATTATCTGATAGAATTGAAAGGGTGTCAATACTTTTGGCCATGACTGTATATATATCACCAACTTCAATAATGAAAGACACCTAACAAAAGCCACCTATCCAGCAGTGGCTTTGTGGCGCCCACGATGTAGGTGCCACAAAAGGGGTACTACACCCATAAAAGTGGTGTAGTCACCCCACTGCAAGAGGAACTATGGCCAGTAGGTGGGACCCTAGAACTAATGCCCACACACTAGACCAGTAGGTGGGAGGGACCCCGGGTGGGTATATAGTGACCCCTAAGGGGAACCAGAGGAGGAGAGGGCAGAGAGAATTGGCCTGCAGGGCGCAGGAGGGTCCCCTCGGCTGAGGGGCCCTGGAGAAAAGTACAGATCCCAGAAACAGAAGAAGGCAAGAGAGTAAAGAACTCAGAGGCAGGAGTTCACTCTAATGGGGAATAGAGCAACCGAGAGTTTGCCCCACTGGTGACAGGGTAACAGGTACAGTCCAGAGTAATAACCAGGTCCCTGGTGTAACTTTGGACTTCCACCTTAGAAAGTTATGAGCTCTCCTCTGTGTCTGTGCTCTGTGGTTTGGGGTAAGTCCTGCCTGAGCCTGAACACCCACCGCTTCTTCTCTCTCTGTGGGCTTTGTCCTAAACTGACAATGAGGTCCTTCTGCGGGGTCCCTGTTTCTCCTATGGCCCCTGGTCCTATACTTGTTCAGTTTAGCGTCTCTTACTTGTTCTCTTCAAGGGTGAACTTCTCCTGAGTCTTCCGGGCTTTTCCTGTAACAGTAAATGATTACAGCGTCGGACTGCGGTGTCCGGGTGTACTAAAGGACTGTAGCAACTGGTTCCCTTTTCTTGATTCCCTGTTTCTTCCGCTTGCCCCCGACCCTTTTCCTAGGGCGCAACACAGCGGTCAGTGGTCCCTGGTCCTGGGCCTGGATCCTTCCCAGCGACCAGCTCTTCACTCCTCCAGCTCTCTCCTCTGCTCACTGCAGACTGACTCTTGGGACTGACTAACTCCTCCCCTCAGGCCTGGATGTTTTAAAGGGGAACTGGCTTAAGGCAGCAAGTATAGCTTCCCCTTCAGGTCTGGGGTGGAAGGTGTGGTGTGGTGTGCTGTGCGAACCAAGGTGTAATTCCCTCCTTGCATCGGTGGATCCTGTGGCAATCCCCCGCAGGGGTGCCACAGCTGCCAGGAGGAGTCCTCGGCCACACTCCAGGGCTTCTCCCCGCACACAGAACAAGTGCTCTGCCCCCTCCCCAGCTGGTAGGGGTGCCGAAGTGTGAGGGCACATCTGCAGGACTGGTCTGGAGCTGTGGGGGAGTAGCTGCGGGCCTGCGGCAGCGAACGGTGGGCGCTGACATGTTCTTTGTGGCCGGCTGCATTCACTAACTGTGCAGCCGGTCGGTAAAAGTTCGGACTTCAACCAAATGACCAGGGCCAAATGGAAATCCGCGGCCACTGTGTAGAAGTCTCAACCTCTACCGACTGGCTGCACAGTTAGTGAATGCAGCCGGCCACAAAGAACATGGCGACGCCCACCGCTTGCTGTCGCAGCTACTCCCCGAAGCTCCAGTGCCCGGCAGTGATTGATAGGAGAGGTGGGCCCGTGCAAGATGTGGGGGGCGGGGCCCAGGGGAACCTGCTCCCTGCTCCAAATGGCCACACCCCCTGGAGTCACAGCCAGGTCCCCCTGCCCCTGATCCAATGGCCATGCCCCCTGCAGTGAGGCCCAGGGCCCCTTACTCAGTAAGAGCTGTAACCCCCTAATAGCGGCCCTGATACTGGCTTTCTTATAGCATTCTAACAGGTTCTACAGTTTGCACCACATACAGGTGACAATATAACCTAACATGTTTTATGGAAGTCGTGTTATTACAGAATACTCCTAATGGTATATTATTTTTATCATTATTAAATACTTGACTATACCAATCACTTGCAAAGCAATTGCTCTTTTAGCATTTTTAATTTTTACTATCACTTAGAACCATCCACAAGTTGTTGCTCAGCGTAAGACAACCAATCCAGCCTGAATTCCAACATCATATTTACCCTTGGTAATACTTTTTATATGAATCAACCAATTACTTTGCAACCCAGTACGAGATAATACACCCATAAGCCTATCTGCTTTGAGGGGTGTTGGACCAGATGACCCAGGAAATCCTTCCAACTCTACCATTCTATGAATCTGACAATCCTGGTCATTGCAAAATTAGATCAATTGAAATTACCATACTACCTTCAAAGTCACATAGTTGTAAGGCTGAGTTCACATTTCCAGTAATCGTCCATTAGAACGGATCCTTCAAAGATTCTTTGGAAAAAAAGTTTTGTAAACACAACTTTTTTGTCCATTGGTAAATAACTGATGTCTGCAGGATCTATTAATTTTAACATTGTAGTCTATGGAGAACGGAACAAGTAACTGATTGCTGTTTATCTTCCATTTGTAATGGATCCTCTAAACCAGGGGTCTCAAACTCGGCTGGGTTGGTGGGCCGCACATAGAAAAACATTTACAGCGGGGGCCGCATCCCTTGTAGGATGAAGTGATATTTTTAGTAATACCAGAATTTTTTGCTCAATGTAGTAAAGTACAAATTCTGATTCCTTTCTTGTAGTAATGTCCCCATCCTGTAGTAATGTCCTTTTCTACTGATGTCCCCCATTCTGATCCCCTTTTCTAGTGATGTCCCCATCCTGATCCCTTTTTCTAGTGATGATCCCTATCCTGATCCCTGTTTCTAGTGATGTCCACCATCCTGATTCCTTTTTCTAGTGATGTCCCTCATCGATCATGGTCCCCTTTTGTAGTGATGTCCACCATCCTGATCCCCTTTCCTAGTGATGTCCCCCATCCTGATCCCCTTTCCTAGTGATGTCCCCCATCCTGATCCTCTTTTCTAGTGATGTCCCCCATCCTGATCCCCTTTTCTAGTGATGTCCCCCTTCCTGATCTCCTTTTCTAGTGTTATCCTCCACCCCATTCCCCTTTAGTAGTGATGTCCCCCATCTTGATCCCCTTTAGTGATGATGTCCCCCATCCCGATCCCCTTTTATAGTGATGTCCCCCATCCTGATCTACTTTTATAGTGATGCCCCCCATCCTGATCTACTTTTATAGTGATGCCCCCCGTCCTGTTGTACCTTCTCTTTACACACTCAAATACACACTCTATCATACTCACACACAAACCTACACACAAACCCCCCCACACACACACACACACTCTCACACACACTCTCACACATCCTCATACACACTCTTACACTCACACTCATACACACACTGAAACTCGCACACACTTTCTTATACACACATCCTCACTCACACACTCACCCTTACACACACACCTTCTCACACACACTCACACTTTTCTCTCTTTAATGATGCATCGCTCCAGCGCAGGGGGCCGCCGCGGTCCCCGCTGTACTGACTTCCGGCCTCTGCTGTGCTATGACTTCCACCAGCCGCCACTCAGACAAGCTCTGTTGCTCATTAAGATCAATGCAATCTGCCAGCCAGAGGCCCGCAGGTGACGTCATATTCTGCCGTTAGCTGCGGGCCTCTCATTGGCTGGCAGCTTGCATTTATCTTGCTGAGTGGCAGAGCTTGTTAGTGATGCGGACAGAAGTCATCACACAGCGGGGACTACAGCGGCCCCCTGCACTGGGGCGATGCATCATTATGTTGTCCAAGGTGCCGCGGGCCGCATAGTGAAGCCCCAGGGGCCGCATGCGGCCCTCGGGCCGCGTGTTGGAGACCCCTGCTCTAAACAATAACAGATCCTTGACAAATGCAAGTAAAAATGGATGGCTAAGTAGCAACCCGTTATCGTACCCGTTTTCTATTGACTCCAGGGATAAAAAAAAACTGATCCTGCAAAAATTAGTTATTTAACAACAGACAAAAAAGTTGTTTGTATAACTTTTTTTCCAACAGATCTCTGCAGGATCCGATGTAATGGACGATTACTGGACAGATGAACTCAGCCTAACTAAGGCTTGTATATCATACAGTAGCAGGGCTGCCACCAGGAACTTCAGGGCCCCAGATTGGCAAAATTTTCAGGCCCCCTTGGGACTCCGCCCAGCCTCCACTCAGCTCCGCTTCCACCCAACATGTAGGAGTAAGGGCAGTAATGCCCTGATGGCATCCCTGTACACAAGTCTAAAAAATAGCCACAATTTCATTAAAATTGTATAATACATAATAGCCATTATTGTACTGTTTTGAGCCACCTTTAGAGACATTTTAATTTTAATTTTTACTTAAATGCATATATCTGGGAATAAAATTCATTTTTGGAATTAAGTTTCATTAAAACTTTTGCCTTGTTTAGCTATTACAGGCTTTGTCTCTTTTAGATTTTGATGTGGTCAAAAATCAGCTAAGTGGAGCTCCGAAAAAGATGGGTAAAAGTTGGGAACTCTCCTTTCAGACCATCAGAACAAACTCACTGACGTTTTCTAAGTTAACTTGTTCTGCAGCTAGCAATAGACAGTACAATGCAGAAGCTATTTTAGGCAAATTGTGTAAAATTGTTAATAAACCCAAATAGCAACATTTACTTTTAGCCCCAAATACTGGCCTTTAATGTGTAAATGTCATTTACCGTATATACTCGTGTATAAGCCGACCCGTGTATAAGCCGAACCCCCTACTTTTGCCCCCAAAACCTGGGAAAACCTATTGACTCGTGTATAAGCTGAGGGTGGACTCCAGCACAGGTATACAGCCCCCAGCAGTGTGGTATACAGGCCCCCCAATGGTAGTATACAGCAGCCTCCCCAGTGGTAGTATACAGCAGCAGCCCCAGTGGTATATACAGCAGCAGCTCCAGTAGTTAGTATACAGCAGCCCCAGAGGTATATACAGCCCCAGTGGTAGTATACAGCATCCCCAGAGGTATATACAGCCCCAGTGGTAGTATACAGCATCCCCAGAGGTAGTATACAGCAGCCCCAGAGGTAGTATACAGCAGCCCCAGAGGTAGTATACAGCAGCCCCAGAGGTAGTATACAGCAGCCCCAAAGGTATATACAGCAGCCCCAGTGGTAGTATACAGCAGCCCCAGAGGTAGTATACAGCCCCAGTGGTAGTATACAGCAGCCCCAGAGGTATATACAGCCCCAGTGGTAGTATACAGAAGCCCCACAGGTATATACAGCCCCAGTGGTAGTATACAGCAGCCCCAGAGGTATATACAGCCCCAGTGGTAGTATACAGCAGCCCCAGAGGTATATACAGCCCCAGTGTAGTATACAGCAGCCCCAGAGGTATATACAGCCCCAGTGTAGTATACAGCAGCCCCACAGGTATATACAGCCCCAGTGGTAGTATACAGCAGCCCCACAGGTATATACAGCCCCAGTGGTAGTATACAGCAGCCCCAGAGGTATATACAGCCCCAGTGGTAGTATACAGCAGCCCCAGAGGTATATACAGCCCCAGTGGTAGTATACAGCAGCCCCAGAGGTATATACAGCCCCAGTGGTAGTATACAGCAGCCCCACAGGTATATACAGCCCCAGTGGTAGTATACAGCAGCCCCAGAGGTATATACAGCCCCAGTGGTAGTATACAGCAGCCCCAGAGGTATATACAGCCCCAGTGGTAGTATACAGCAGCCCCACAGGTATATACAGCCCCAGTAGTTAGTATACAGCAGCCCCAGAGGTATATACAGCCCCAGTGGTAGTATACAGCAGCCCCAGAGGTATATACAGCCCCAGTGGTAGTATACAGCAGCCCCAGAGGTATATACAGCCCCAGTGGTAGTATACAGCAGCCCCAGAGGTATATACAGCCCCAGTGTAGTATACAGCAGCCCCACAGGTATATACAGCCCCAGTGGTAGTATATAGCAGCCCCACAGGTATATACAGCCCCAGTGGTAGTATACAGCAGCCCCAGAGGTATATACAGCCTCAGTGTAGTATCCAGCAGCCCCACAGGTATATACAGCCCCAGTGGTAGTATACAGCAGCCCCACAGGTAAATATAGCCCCAGTGGTAGTATACAGCAGCCCCACAGGTATATACAGCCCCAGTGTAGTATACAGCAGCCCCACAGGTATATACAGCCCCAGTGGTAGTATATAGCAGCCCTAGTGGTATATACAGCCCTAGTGGTAGTATACAGCAGCCCCAGAGGTATATACAGCCCCAGTGTAGTATCCAGCAGCCCCAGTGGTAGTACACAGCCCCCCCTCCTTAATATGCGTCCCCCAGTAGTAATAAACAGCCCCCTCCCTCCTTATCATGTCCCCCCCGGCTGCGGCAGCTGTGAAAATAACAAACAGTTTATACATCACCTTCCGGCGCAGCTCTCCGCTCCTCCGGTCCTCAGCATCTCCGCTCGCCGGCTGCTTCTTCTTCCTTGATGTGCCGGCTTGTGACCGCGCGCAGGAAATGACGTCATCTCCTGCGCCCGGTCACATGACACCGGCACAACAAGGAAGAAGAAGCCGGCGAGCGGAGATGCTGAGGACCGGAGGAGCGGAGAGCTGCGCCGGAAGGTGATGTATAAACTGTTTGTTATTTTCACAGCTGCCGCAGCCGGGGGGGACATGATAAGGAGGGGGGGGGCTGTTTATTACTACTGGGGGACGCATACTAAGGAGAGGGGGCTGTGTAGTGCAATATGCACGGCATCCCCCCGCCGCTGATGGACGGGGGGATGCCGTGCATATTCATTGCACTAATGAGGCGGCCCCACGTGACCGCCTGCGGTCACCGCGGCCCCCTCCTGCCTCCTCCAGCCCCCGGTCACAGCTCCCCCCCCACAGCATACCGTATTGACCCGTGTATAAGCCGAGGGGGCGACTTTTCAGCCCAATTTTTGGGCTGAAAAACTCGGCTTATACACGAGTATATACGGTAATTGAAAAAAAAAACAAACAAACAATACTACACTGGTTGTTCATGATGGGTCACATAGCAGCTAAGATTTTGCCTTTTTGTGTCATATGACTTATTTTCTCACATTTTTTGTGCTCTTATAAAAACTGCATTTTATGGCTGTGTGTACGTGGCCAGTGTCTGCAACCAATGTGTGTTTATTTCCACAGCTTCCGAGAGCAGGCTGATAGTGAGCAGTGCAATGTGACAGCAGAGAAACGATTGACTGAGCTGTGTGGAGCTAGATGACAGATCAGAAGCTTGTGCCAAGGGCAGAGGAGTTTGCAGTGATCCTGTTGCTTAGCAATTGTGCTGCAGGCTGTGGTACATTGTCACCTCATGAGCTGCAGTCAGCAGTGTAGGCCTCGCCTCTCCCTTATATGGTTATGTGGCCGTATTCAGTGTGAAGACAGATCTGACTGAGAATGAACATATGTCTGCTTCAGACATAGTCTTGTGGGGACACCTTGTGGAAGGTTTATGAAGGGTTCTCAACCAGATTTCATTAATAAGGTATATTTGAAAGTTTATTATAATCACTGGCTCTACATTATTATTAGATAAAAATTCACACGGTGGTTATGCTTTTAAGTAAAAACACAAAATTGTCCCCAAATGCGTGCAAGTCTTCTGCACACAACGTTAGCCACATGCCTCACTATAAGCCAAATCTATATTTTTAAATTTTGTTGTTTAAAAATTTAATATTTGTGTTGCTCAACTTGAAATCTTTTGCCACAATTTTGCCATTTTGAAGCTTATTTTAGATAAAAAAAATTACAGAGCAAAAAATATTTTAATATGTGTGGGCTGTTGAGGGACTTTGTGCCCCAATACACTATGATGGAAGGAACTAAAACTGCAGAACCTCTTTTGGAATATTTTTCAATTTAGTTGTAAATGTTGTATTTTCTTTGTCTGATTATTTTGTAATGTGACGTTAAAAATAATTGAGATAATCTTGGTGTTTAATTGATTTTAGCACGATTCTTCAATTAATGTTCTCACCACGTTACATATCCAGAGGTCTCATTTAAAATCAGCAGGATAAAGGAGCTCAGGGAAATCTTAGACTCCAATTAAAGTAAGAAGTTGACTTGGCGCTCCCAAAATACTCCCAAACTAATTAGGTTTCTTATACGGTAATAATAATAATAATAATATAAAAAAATTACAGCCTATTAAAAGTGGACTGAAATGTTTTAGCATGGTGGGTAAATTAGCATTGATGGACGTTAGTACTAAGGAGTAATCAACCAATAATGTACTTGTGTTTGTTCCCTGTACTATGCTGTAAAGTAGGAGCTGGTGTCTATTCATCCTTCTCATACTATGAAGAAAATGTTGCTTTGTCCCATCTAAATAAGTGTAAAATAGTAAAAAACAACTATATAACCAAAAACTACCCTCTCACCCTTGTGGAGAGGTTATTTGTCCCTCCGTGGTTGATACCTTTTAATGGCGAACTGGCTAACACGGTACAAACTTTTGTTACCTTATTAATCCCTTCTTATTCTCGGGTCCTCTACCAGAGGCATGCTGGGAGTTTGACGATTCTACACAGGATCTTAGTTGTGACCGGCACTGCACTTTTCTGAACAGAGAGTTCAGATGTTGCTCTTGGAATCTATTGCAGCCATTTTTCCATATTAGGGGTCACTGCTCCAAATGCTCCTATCACCACTGGAATCACTGTTGACTTCACCTACCACATCTTCCCCAGTTGTTCTTTCTGGTATTTCTCCAGCTTCTCATATTCTTTATTCCTGCCACATCATTGCTGTCTTCTGACCCTTGCCTATTCTCACGATATCTGGTTGGTTATAGCCAACATCTAAGTAGATCCACAAAGAGCAGAAAAATAGCGGCACTCACCAGTTGCATAAAATTCTTCCTTTATTACATCGGGTAAAACAAGAGCAGGTGGAATATAGAATGCAGGTGGTCGTGCATGGACGATGGCCATTTCGCGCCTGAACTCACTAAAAAGATAGCCATGAAAAACATCCATTGCACTTAGCAGGAGGCTGTAAGCTCCACAGAGAGGCAACTCAGGTGTCTTAATACCGGTGCACAATCTCCTGCAACCAGCCAAAGCATTGGGGGCGGTTGTGTCACCTGCGACCAGCCATGCTATGGGGGAGGTGATGGCTGGTATTTATAGACACAAGGTTACCATAGGGCATCAGTCACACATGCACGTGTAACGCATAGTGTCAGTATGCAGCCTATTGGTCACGCCCTTACTATTAGATTAGGCGGGCTGCCCCACACCATGTATATGCATCACACAAATGACAGACGCCCCCCAGAGGACTCAGCCGCACACTGCAAAAGATACAAAAGTGCAAACACTAAAGATGATGATGTGAGGTGTTAGTGGATATTTTGACCAAAATACGTAAGCTCATAACCCACCGTCAAGGGCCCTCACACTCACAGGTAGTTTCCCATTTAAACATCTTATCCAGACCATTTTGTAATATTGTACTGTCTAGGTCAGTTTTTAATATTCTACATAGTTTGGTGTCATGAACAAAGAATGACACTTTAATCACAATCCCATCCTCAAGGTCATTAGTAAACACATTAATAAAGAGTCCAAAGATATATCTGGGCACTACCGGCTCCTGACCATATATGCAATCCAGACCACTGGGACCACCTGCGCACATAGGGCTCTATTAAGGACAAGGTGTTGCACAGTCCTATAAGTCCATAATATACTGCTTTAAAGATGAGTAAAGGAGGCACTCACCATTCGATGCTCTGCATTTTTTAATGAACCTTTTTTCCGGGTTCCATTACAGCCAGGGAGGGGGTGATGGAGGCCAACAATGGCACCGTTTCGCGGTAATTCCGCTTCAACGGGTCAGTAAGTTAACTTAGCATCCGTCAGTGCCATTGTCGGCCTCCATCACCCCCTCCCTGGCTGTAATGTAACCCGGAAAAAAGGGTTATGCAGAGCATCGAATGGTGAGTGCCTCCTTTTCTCATTTTTAAAGCAGAACATTAATAAAGAGACTATACTTTATTGTCGTAGTGTAATACTATTATTTATTGTGCTCAAGGTCTCTGAACCGAATATTCTTTTCTACGCACCTGTGGCGTAGAGGTTTTTGTTGTGACATTAGTGGGCGTTTCTGCTTTATTTTCATTTAAAAGTGCTATCCCTTTGACCACACTTGCATGGTTGCTATTAATGCCTTACAGTGCTGGATTTCTGGTTATAATTTCAATCAAAGGCAACATGTACAGTACATGGAGCTTTTATGCTCTCTTTGTGTTTGTGTGTTTTTCCTCCAAATACTCCAGTTTTGTTCTGCATCCAAAAACATAAGACCCATACTCAGACTGATGACAGTCAGTCCTCCCATATTGGTCGGTTCCAGTCTACAGTCTCATGTGTATGGAGCCTCCCGACTCTCTGCTTTTGGACTGATGATTCTTTTTTTTTCTGAGCAATAAGCCACCAACAAAGGAGTCCGACATTGGCTCTTAAATAAAACACAGGAGAGCTCAGCGGATTCAAGTGTTTTTGTGTATAGAGGTATCAGGGGAGAAAGCCACTGGCCAAAATATCAGCTGAATTCTTCCTCATTCAAAAGGCATATATTGTTTGTGGAGCTTTAGACTCGTCGGCTTCTTGGCTTCTTATGAAAAGGGTAAATTTTGTTTAAGATAAGGATCTTATGTTGTCATCTTCAATGCAACAAGAACCCAGCCTGGGTTTACAAGGACTAAAGGACTCCATATGTACACATTAGATAGACATCGGCCAAACTCACAGATTTTGGCAAGATCAGCCATCTATTCAAAGCCTGAACCACCTCAGAAGTACAGAAACATGGACCATATCCACCCAAGAGAACTTGAAAAACATTTGCAATACTAGAGGCAATTTTAGGCTTTAAATCTGCCTCCATGCAGTCACCTGACCACAATTTCCAATCTTTACCCCCAGACCACAGAGATGATGGAGGAGGGGATGAGAGAAGAAATGGAGGGAACGTCCCACCAACTAACTGCTCCATACTCGCTGGCAACAGCTAACACCAGAGGACATGGCATCCCGGGGCCCTGAACAGCCTAATTGCTGGGTCCCGTTTCCCAGCAACGTTAGGAGTAAATCCCCTGGAAAGCAATTCCCAAAAGATCAGGCACCCCCAAAATTTCCTCCCTTGGAGGTGACACCCCGCCCCTCATGGCCAGTGAAGGGTGACAGGTGTCCCTCCGGAAAACCAAAGCATGCCAAGGAGTACGGGGTCTCGCTCAGGTATGGAGCTACCAGTCTTGACAGACGCTTGAGCAACTGAACAGCCAATGCACAACGCAACACAGAGTTTACAACGGGGATGGAAAGGGAAGGAAGGCCCTAACAGTAGAAAGAGGGGAGATGGGTCCCCTCTTGCCACTAACTTGTGTCTGAACCCTGAACTCCCTATTGTGCTATACGGGTCCTTCCTCTGTCATGTGCCTAGTCTCTAGCTGTCTGTCCACTCACCCTTGATATGGCCAGCAACTGCAGCAGACTTCACCATTGCAATAATAAAACAAGGGAGAAGGAAGACAGACAGGGGAACATGGACAAAAAAAGAATAACCACCAACACCAATATTGCAACCAAACACCAGGGCTGCAAACAACAGGACTCCAGCAGTTTCGATAGATTTCTTTTTCATTCCATCATGGTACGTTCAGATATGAATCCCATGTACAGTATATGGTTATATGAATTCTATAGCCATCATCAGGTGATGGAACACGTTAACTATTAACTCACTATTTAAAATGGAGAGGAGTGGTCACAAACCACCTGAATCTAAGATCTGAGTAACAAGGAACTACCAGCAAGGAAAGTGTCCTTAACCTTTGCTCCACCAAAAGAAAGCATGGTCATTTAAAACCTAAAGTTTTACAAGGCAATGTGAACCTTAGATCCCAGACCTGTCAAAGGTCTGTTGACTTACAAATATTGATATGAAATAATGACCAAAAATACTGCTGAGTGAGTGTAATCATAGCTTGTTTGTGGGGGAATAAGAAAGCTTAAGATATTACAACTAGGGAAGAGTGAACCTGAATTGTAAAGTTTGTGGTTCGAACTAGACACCTAGTGTCTGGTGCTAGTACACGGACTTCTCAGTCAGTGGTTGAATTAGAAGTTCGGATGCTGTTCATATTCTGAATAAAGTTTGTTACAAGGTAGCTAGAAGGAATATAGAATGCACATAGGGTCTTATCCGACATAACAGGAATTTTTGTGAGAGATAATTCAGATTCACTTACCTATTATGGTTGTGTGAGACACAACCACTGTAATCAAATCTACCCATGGCTCAATGGTTTAACTCCTCCCTGACCCATGATTTACATGCACATCATGGGTCGCGTGCCCACCTTTGCTGTGAGCTCCGGCGTGGAGAATGAATACAGAATGAATTAAAAAATAACATTTTTAAAAACATGAAAACCCCCCACAAAAGTTCAAATCACCCCCCTTTTCCCCGATTCCAAAAATAGGTATTAAAAAAATAAAAAAATACACATATTTGGTATCGCTGCGTTCAGAAATGCCCGATTTATCAACATATAAAATCAATTAATCAGATCAAACTGCGTAATGGAAAAAAAGGTCCAAACACCAAAATTGGTTGCCACAACATTGCTACAAAATGCAATAATGGGCGATCAAAACAACGCATCCACCTAAAAATGGTATCATTAGAAATGTCAGCTCAAGACGCAAAAAAATAATCTGTCATACAACCCCAGAGCCTAAAAAATGAGGATGCTACAGGGCACAGAACATGTGTGATTCTTTTTTTTTCAAACTTCATATTTTTCTTTCACCGCTTAGATAACAGTAAAGGTATACATGTTTGGTATCTGTGAACTCCTACCGTCCCGAGACTTCATACCATCATGTCAGTTTTACCACATAGTGAACACAGTGAATAAAAAAAACAAACAACAAAGGTGTAATTGCACTTCTTTTGCAATTTCACTGTACTTGGAATTTTTTTCACATTTTCCTGTACACTGTATGGTAAAATAAATGATTGCGTCTGAAAGTACAACTCAAAACAAGCCATCATATGTCTATATTGACAGAAAAATAAAAAAGTTATGGCTTTTGGAAGCAGGGGAGCAAAAAAAACGAAAAAGAAAAATCGTTGGGTGGTGAAGGGGTTAAAACAACAACAGCAGGGTCCTGACAAAGAATAAATGGGTTAGCACCATAGGTTCAAGTGCTCCCCCAGCTTACAAAATGTATTTATTCATTTAACTACTTTGTTATTAATTTGGTATTAAAGCGTATGAGATGTAAATACTTATGTCCCCCCAAAAATGAAAGAAGTATTCAAGGAGTGATACCTTTATTGGCTAACCAGAGGAATTGAATTTGTAAGCTTTCAGAGCTCGAAAGGCTCATTCATAAGGCATATTATAAAAAAGCCTTTTGAGCTCTAAAAGCTTGCAAATATAATTCCTCTGGTTAGCCAATAAAGCTATCACTCCTTGAATACTCCTCTCATTTTTTGGGAACATAAGTACCGTATATACTCGTGTATAAGCCGACCCGTGTATAAGCCGACCCCCTACTTTTGCCCCCAAAACCTGGGAAAACCTATTGACTCGTGTATAAGCCGAGGGTGGACCCCAGCACAGGTATACAGCCCCCAGCAGTGTGGTATACAGCAGCCCCAGAGGTATATACAGCAGCCCCAGTGGTAGTATACAGCAGCAGCCCCAGTGGTATATACAGCAGCAGCCCCAGTGGTATATACAGCAGCAGCCCCAGTGGTTAGTATACAGCAGCCCCAGAGGTGTATATGACTCACCGTGGCCGGGACTCCGGTTTAGACAGGCGATGCTTCCTTCCTCCTTGTCACGGGTGGACCGCGCCTGCCGGTAGTGGGGCCCGGTGTAGTGCAGATCAAAAGTGAAGACGTCTTGGTGGAACAGATTAAGGGGTTTTCATTTATTCGTGACGCCACCTATGAGTAGTTCGGTAAGGGCTACCGACGCTGCGGAGCCCCCGGGGGATGGACAGCAGCAAGATGTTACGCTCCCCACAGGCTGAGCGGTGATCCCCGGAGGCTGGAGCTGCTCAAGATGTTGTGCGGCAGCTGCGGTTACCTAGTAGTGCGGACGGACAGTCCATAAGGAAGCAAGGACACAGAAAGTCTCTGCAACGGGTCTTTACTGTAACCAGCAGGCAGTACATGGCATACAGTGGTTGAGTAGTAGACCAGGTGGACTCAGCAGTGATGGTGTCCCTTAGAGATCCACAGTGTTCCTCCATTCTACCTATTTGGTTGCCAGTGTCGCCCAGGAATACCAGGTCGGGTACGGGGAGGCTGCTTCAATGCCCTATCCATGATGTACGTTCTGGATGCTTTGGGGAGCCTTGGATCCCTCAGTGGGTACACCGCTGGTTAGACGACTGGAAGTTGGCTGGTGGTGGGGTGCTCCTGTAGAGCTGGTCCTCCACTCTTCTGGTTCGCGTGGCAGAGGTGAACTGCTGCCAGCTTCGGTACCAGTGAACCGGCTGTGAGTTGTGGGCACGGGAGTCTTTTGGGAACCCGTGTAGATAATGCCCAGTCCCGGTTGTTAAGGCCTCAGGTGCTGACACCCGACAGGTGACGGCCCAGGGGCCCGCACGGGGTGCGGAGCCCCGCTCCTCTCCAAGTTCTAGTCCTAGACCCTTCTTCTCTGAGTTCTAGACTCTTCTCTTCTCCGTCTAGATTATTGTGTGTTCTACTCCACTACCCTAACACTCCACCCCCCAGGACCTATGATTGGCCCTCTGTTCTAGGTGATGCATGTTGGGTTGGATCTCTATGTTAACCGGATCATTGCTGAGTCAGAGGATATTGCGGCTGCATTTATGGCTGCAATACCCTCTTGTGACGCACTCGTTGCGGGGCGCCACATATACAGCAGCCCCAGAGGTATATACAGCCCCAGTGGTACTATACAGCACTCCAGTGGTAGTATACAGCAGCCCCAGAGGTACTATACAGCAGCCCCAGTGGTAATATACAGCAGCCCCAGTGGTAGTATACAGCAGCCCCAGAGGTAGTATGCAGCAGCCCCAGAGGTAGTATACAGCAGCCCCAGAGGTATATACAGCCCCAGAGGTATATACAGCAGCCCTAGTGGTGTATACAGCAGCCCCAGAGGTGTATACAGCAGCCCTTAGGTAGTATACAGCAGCCCCAGTGGTGTATACAGCAGCAGCCCCAGGGGTGTATACAGCAGCAGCCCCAGTGGTATATACAGCAGCAGCCC
The DNA here is from genome assembly GCA_033576535.1 of Allobates femoralis. Classification (NCBI taxonomy): domain Eukaryota; kingdom Metazoa; phylum Chordata; class Amphibia; order Anura; family Aromobatidae; genus Allobates; species Allobates femoralis. The sequence continues at coordinate 101,495,196 of JARQOC010000010.1, read as the reverse complement.
CAGTGGTTAGTATACAGCAGCCACAGAGGTGTATACAGCAGCCCCAGAGGTATATACAGCCCCAGTGGTACTATACAGCAGCCCCAGTGGTAGTATACAGCAGCCCCAGAGGTAGTATACAGCAGCCCTAGAGGTATATACAGCCCCAGTGGTACTATACAGCAGCCCCAGTGGTAGTATACAGCAGCCCCAGTGGTAGTATACAGCAGCCCCAGAGGTAGTATATAGTAGCCCCAGAGGTAGTATACAGCAGCCCCAGAGGTATATACAGCAGCCCTAGTGGTGTATACAGCAGCCCCAGAGGTATATACAGCAGCCCCAGTGGTGTATACAGCAGCAGCCCCAGGGGTGTATACAGCAGCAGCCCCAGGGGTGTATACAGCACCAGCCCCAGGGCTGTATACAGCAGCAGCCCCAGGGCTGTATACAGCAGCAGCCCCAGGGGTGTATACAGCACCAGCCCCAGGGCTGTATACAGCAGCAGCCCCGGCTGTCCCGCCGCTGCCGACATGACGATCCCGGGCTTCATTCAGCGTCTTCCAGCTTCCGGCTTCCTGTGGTCACGGGCAATGACGTCATTGCCCGCGACCACAGGAAGGCGGAAGACGCGGAATGAAGCCCGGGATCGTCATGTCGGCAGCGGCGGGACAGCGCGACAGGACAGGGATAAGTATGATTTTACTTTACAGGTGTGCCGCGCAAGGGGGGGGGCCCTGGATCTTGATGGGGGGGCCTGTATACCTCCGGGGGGGGCCGTCTGGTTCGGTATACTCGCGTATAAGCCGAGGGGGGACTTTTCAGCCCAAATTTTGGGCTGAAAAACTCGGTTTATACGCGAGTATATACGGTATTTACACAGATTTTGAGGAATCTCTGCAGAGTCTGTCAGTGTTATCTTTACAATAGCTTTCTGGGTCTGGGTTCCTCTTTAACTCTCATTAACCACACTGAAGAGCTCTTTCGCTGGTCCCCTGGTCTGTTACTGTTAGGTACAGTCGGTTCCTTACCGGTATGGACGAGAGCGACAACAAGCTAGTCCTCCCGGAATTCGGTCATTTCCCTAAAGTGTCCTGGACCCAATTTGGGACAGAGGTAGGGATTCAGTCCGTGGCGCTATTGCTCCCTTATATCGGTCCCACAGCTTGTAGGTTTGCAGTCAGGGATAGACCAACTGACTGCCTCGGCTCCAGTATGCCTGTGACGACCCAGACTCCCCAGCCGGCTCCAACCGGTCCTGGTTTGTCCCTTCCGGTGTCTGGGTCACCCCCCTCCAAAGAGGTGCCCTCCTGTCACGGACGCAGTCTCCTAACGTCCATCTTTGCTGCTTCCTCAGCACCGTCCTTCTCACTGACTAACTGTCACTCTAAGTCTACCGCTCTACTCTAGGCTCCACTCTCTGGGACCTACTGAATATATGGTCCCCTGTCCTAATGTGGCCTATTGTATGAGTGCTTGTGACAGACTCTGTGAGAAACCCCATATCCCTGACTACGGAGGCACTACACCTTCTGTTTGGGGTGCAGTACCTCCCTGTGGTGCCTTCCCATAGGGGCACCACACAACCCCTGCACCTCTTGTAGTTACGCCACTGGTACCACAATATTATTTCGTATTGTACATCGTAATAATGTATGAGCAATATTTTTAATCAATATACTCCATTATGCGTTGTGATTGTTTTGTGTGTGTATTATGATGTATATACCGTATATACTCGTGTATAAGCCGACCCGTGTATAAGCCGACCCCCCTACTTTTGCCCCCAAAACCTGGGAAAACCTATTGACTCGTGTGTAAGCCAAGGGTGGACCCCAGCACAGGTATACAGCCCCCAGCAGTGTGGTATACAGACCTCCCCAGTGGTAGTATACAGCAGCCTCCCCAGTGGTAGTATACAGCAGCCTCCCCAGTGGTAGTATACAGAAGCCTCCCCAGTGGTAGTATACAGCAGCCCAAAAAGGTATATACAGCAGCCCTAAAAGGTATATACAGCAGCCCTAAAAGGTATATACAGCAGCCCTAAGAGGTATATACAGAAGCCCTAAAAGGTATATACAGAAGCCCTAAACGGTATATACAGCAGCCCTAAAGGTATATACAGCAGGCCCCAGAGGTATATACAGCAGGCCCCAGAGGTATATACAGCAGGCCCCAGAGGTATATACAGCAGGCCCCAGAGGTATATACAGCAGGCCCCAGAGGTGTATGCAGGCCCCAGAGGTATACAGCAGGCCCCAGAGGTATACAGCAGCCCCCAGAGGTATACAGCAGCCCCCAGAGGTATACAGCAGGCCCCCAGAGGTATACAGCAGCCCCCAGAGGTATACAGCAGGCCCCAGAGGTTATACAGCAGGCCCCAGTGGCACTCGCCCCCACATCATGGGAAGAGCCCCCCACACTTTGCAGAGCCCCCCCAGCTGCTTTATCTTACCATCCAGGGCCTTCTTCACCGCGGGTCCTGCAATCCATCCTCGCGCGCTGTGTTCCCGGTCTCATGTGACCCGGCGGTCGCAGTGGAATGACGTCATCGCGCCGGGTCACGTGAGGACCGGAACACAGCGCGCAGGACCCGCGGCGAAGACCCTGGATGGTAAGATAAAGCAGCGGGGGGGCTCTGCAAAGTGTGGGGGGCTCTTCCCATGATAGGGGGGCTAGTGCCACTGGGGGGGCTGACTGTATACATCTGGGGGCTGTATGCACGGCTCCCCTTGCCGCTGTGATGGGCGGGGGGAGCCGTGCATATCTAATGAGCGGCCCCACGTGATGGGCCGCTCACTCATCAGCCTCTCCCCGCCTCCTCCAGCCTCCCCAGCACAGGAAAAAATCCCATATACCATATAGACCCGTGCATAAGCCGAGGGGGTGACTTTTCAGCCCAATTTTTGGGCTGAAAAACTCGGCTTATACACGAGTATATACGGTATGTGTTTAAGTCTGATTTCCTGCTCACTGGGTGTGGCTTTTTTTTTTTTTTTTTAAAGGAAGCGTCTCCATGTGCCTTTTTTCGCTATAGATAACAGACCCTGTATGTGTATAGACTGTTCTAAGGAAGTGGTGTGAACACCATGAAACGCGTTGAAATAAAGTTTGTTTCTCTATTACATCTGCTTGGACTCCTCTGGTACATCATTCTGACAGGCGAGCAGCGCAGTTTGATGCCCCATTCTCTGCACCTAACAATATAATGCAATTTGTTGAAAAGCTTGTTGTCTGGCTGTGCTGCAGCTTATCGGCTATGGGCACTTTCACAGGCACGAAAACCATGCAAAGTACTGGTATGTCTGTGATTGATTGGCCACATTGTGTCATCAGACCTATATAGGACACGGAGACACGATGCTCAGCACACACTGTCCTCTGGAAGTTAACAAAAGCAAAGACCTTCCCCCTATATATTGCACACTACTTTTAGTAACTTTCATGGGGCATTAAAGGGTGTTTTCAGCCTTGCTTAACTATTATTATTATTATTATTTATATAGGACCATTAATGCCATGGTGCTGTACATGAGAGGGATTACATACAAAATTATGGATATAGTTTACAGTAAACAAAGTATCAGTGACAGACTGGTACAGAGGGGAGAGGACCCTGGAATGGTCATCGTGGGACACCATACCTTCGGATTACTTTGGAACGTCAATGATTTTTTCATATTAATAAATTGGTGAATGAGGGAGTGTGGAGCAGTCTTTATTTAAATAAATAATTTTCTCCAGTCTGTGTGTTTTATACTTCACACTTACTGGGTTAGTAATGGAAGTGTCTGATAGATGCCTTTTCATTACTAACCAGTGGGCTTGATGCCAGCTGTCAATTCACAGCTGGCATGAACCCCTAAAACATTGCCACAGCACCAGGGCAATTGGGAAGAGCCAGGGAAAGTACCAGAATTGGTCTAGAATCGACTAATGGAAGCACCACTTCTGGGGCAGCTGCGGACTGGTATATTTAGTCTGGGAAGGGCCAAATCAGCACCCAAATAACCATGGACCTTCCCACCGTGATAATATCAATCCTCAGCTGTCGGTTTTACCTTGGCTGGTTACCAAAAATAGGGGAACCCAATGCTGTTTGTTTGTTTTTTTTTTTAATTCTTTATTCCCTGTCCACACTTGTTTGCATCGTGGTTGTCCTGCTCTTACCTCCATTTTTCTTCCATTTGCAGCCCCCCCAAGCCTTTACTATTATCATTATACAGAACAAACGTTCGGGTCTCCATTGACTTCTATAGGGTTTGAGGTCAAGTTTGGGTTAAGTCCGGGTACTGAACTGAATTTTTAACTAAAGTTTGGCCGAACCCAGAGAATTCCAAGATCCATGGGTCCCCTCATCAGTAATTACAATGACAAAGGTATATGGACATCTCATTCCAAAATTTTGGATACTTTATTGATTAAAAATATGGAAGTATATTATAAGTATATTATATTATCAGCAGCACTTTGTGACACCTCGTAGGACAGTCTGTACCAAATTACAGTTAACAGACACTAATTATGGCTAAACGGTTACCAGAATCCCTTCTTGAACTTTCTATTTGCAGCTTGCATTGGAAATAAAAAACTGTCAAAAAGAATCGGCCATAAAATCAGAATTTAATTAGCTCTTCAAATCAGCGTGTGTCTTCTAATTAACTCTACATTATCAAGAGAGCTCGTCTGCTGAGCGCAGGGCCTCCTGGCGCCCAGCCCATTACAGGTGAGAGTTTGATGTTTGTCGATGAAAATCTCCATCCTACTTGTGTTTTTTGTGTTTTTCTCGAGCCTCATGATGTGCAAAATGTCCCTTTCTGGGTAATTTATTCACTCCACGACTTCACATCACAGTAATTGCGGCTGTTTTTATGGCCTTTCTGGAACAGGCCGCAGATTCATCCTGTGCGAAGCTGTCAGTGCGACTTTGATGCTGAATATTTTGTGCTTTGCAAAGCCAGAAATTCTGCGCAGACGAGCATGCAGAGACGATGCTCTCTACAAAGCCTCATGGATGGGTTAAAATGCAACAAGGAGCTTTACAAAGGGCTCATAATTATTTAATTAGGCTGTGACACACTGATGGTGCCTCGCTGTGATCCTCTGTCTACACAATGCATGTGTTTGTGTTTGTAAACACGCTCTGTAAATGGCCCGATTCCTAACAATAGCGTATCATAGAGCAGACCTTGATGTAGCATCAAAGAATGATAGAGTAGGAAGGGACCTTCTGTATCATCTGGTCCAATTGCCTGCTCAAAGCAGGATTCACTAAATCATCCCAATGGGATGTCTGTCCAGCCTCTGTGTAAAGTAAAAAAGTATCTCAGGCACACAACTAAGAAAAAGAGACTGTTTGCATCAATTCCTGTTTTTATTGTCTTGTCATAAAAAATGGTGTCAGAAAAGTGGAACGTTTCGGTTTCGCAGAACCTTCTTCAGCCACTGACTCTATAATAAAGACATGTACATATGTTTATTCACATATAAAGAGGAACAAATACACTGTTATATCTGATGACGATTCAGGACAATCATATATAAGGCATCAAAAATAAAAATAGGGAAAGAAAACGGGAACAAGTGTCATATCAATATATCATTGAATCAACATATTAATGCATATGTAATACAAGGCCAGACCCATACTAATGAAGATCATAAGGATAACTTAAATCTATCTCCTTGTAGTCACTGCTACTTCTGAAGGAGAGTCATAATCATGCGAAACAAAAAGCAGTACAAGAGTTAAATAAAATAGAGAAATTAGTGAATATACAAGTCGGTGATAGTTCATTTATCAATAGGGTATATACCTGAGGAATAAAGGGTCCTCAGGAACGTATATATAAGGAGTGTGGATTCAGCCTCGTAACGAGAACCGATATGCGTAGGTTTATAGATACCTGTAAAGATTACAAGAAAGTGATGGGGAGACAAGGAATCAACTTGTCATAATCCAGAGGTATTTAATCCTCTAATATGTGTAAAATCACAACTGGCAGTTACCTACTACTTGGTAAAAGGAAGACCAATCTGTGCAAAAGTGGTCACAAGTACACCCAATGGTCAATATGGACCCAATGTAAGGGTCAAAATAGCCCTAAAAGAGAGAAGAGTACACATGTCACTCATAACGGGGAAGCACTAGCGAAGGATCAAAAGATCTCATATCTGAATCTAGATAATCAAACAAAAAACCTCTGTAAGGACCCAAATGACCCACTGAGGTACCGCTGTTCTTATTTCATAAGCAGCTGTAAGAAAACACAAACAAAAGGGGGCATATATATATATATATAGGATAAAGATCCTGTGTAACACTATTCCATACAATCTAGTAGTGCCATTCAGTAATATGGAAACAATGATGTTAGAATACCTTTAGGATAAAGTTAGGCCGGTTTCTGATCAAAAGGGAAGAAGAAAAATAGAGAAGGTAATTAGAACAATCTCACCCAAGTGCAGTCAAGTTGTACCACTCGTGTATGTGCATACCGTCCGGTCAGGGGAAGTGCGAGTGAAGATCAAGCCGCCACCTCTGTGTTTATGTGAGCGAGGGGCGGGTGTAGTGCGATTTCCTGTTTCCGTCATCTGGAACGCAGGAATCGCTCCGGACCGCAAGCCGCGCGTGCGCACTCGCACCACTGTAATCCCTATTAGTCAGCCTGTCAGGCCTAAATAATGGAGCGAGGACAGCCGCAGACTCTATCAGTAGATCTGCGGAATAAAAGAAAAATAGGCAAGAACATTAAAAGCACATAATAAAGAATGTCTTATCATAGGAATATTGGTGTTTTAGAATAACCCACTAGAATGATGGGATAAGATGTAAAACAGTGAATTAGGTATAATGCTAATATCCTACCAGGATATATTGAGGCTTCCTATAGAATTAATATATGCATAGATAGAACAACAGCAGTACCTGAGATCCTTGGAAAATACAGGATATGTATTATTATATAAGAGGGGAATATAATGACAATAGGCTTAATTTTACAAAGATTAACTCTAGAGATACACATTAACAGGCAAGGCAGACCTCAAAGCTCAATGACAATAAGGGAATCTGTATATCAAAAGTCAAATTTCAATATTTAGGGTCATATTCCCTGTTTAAACCTAATGGGGATAATGTCTGGAGGGTGTGTATCCAGTATAATTCCCTTTCCTTAAGTCTGGCTATGCGGTCTCCCCCCCGTCGGTTGGCAGGAACATGATCAATAACTTGAAATCTCAATTGCGCCACATTGTGGTTATGGGTCATAAAATGATGTGGTAAAGGTAGGAGATTCTGACCACACCTAATGGTGGATTTATGCTTGCTTATCCGGTCTCGGATATGTTGGATAGTTTCTCCAACATATCCGAGACCACACGGACATTTGATCAGGTAAATAACGTAACTAGAATTACAAGTAAAAAATTCCTTTATGGTAAATCTCCTGCCAGTCCTAGGGTGGGTGAACGTTTCGCCCTTAATCGACTTTGATGCTGAATATTTTGTGCTTTGCAAAGCCAGAAATTCTGCGCAGACGAGCATGCAGAGACGATGCTCTCTACAAAGCCTCATGGATGGGTTAAAATGCAACAAGGAGCTTTACAAAGGGCTCATAATTATTTAATTAGGCTGTGACACACTGATGGTGCCTCGCTGTGATCCTCTGTCTACACAATGCATGTGTTTGTGTTTGTAAACACGCTCTGTAAATGGCCCGATTCCTAACAATAGCGTATCATAGAGCAGACCTTGATGTAGCATCAAAGAATGATAGAGTAGGAAGGGACCTTCTGTATCATCTGGTCCAATTGCCTGCTCAAAGCAGGATTCACTAAATCATCCCAATGGGATGTCTGTCCAGCCTCTGTGTAAAGACTTTCATTGAGGGAGAACTCACCACCTCTTGTTGCCGCCTGTTCCACACGTTGATCACCTTCACTGTCAAAAAGTTTTTTCTAATATCTAATCTGAAGTTCTCTGAACTTGCTCCAGTTTGTTGATGTCTTTTTTAAAATGTGGTGCCCAGAATTGGACACAGTATTCCAGATGAGGTTTGATCACAGAGGAGTAGAGTGTGATAATGACTTCATGTGATCTAGACTGTATGCTTCTGTTACATCCCAGAATTGTGTTTGCCTTTTTGCAGCTGCATCACACTGGTGACTCCTGTTCAGTCTGTGATCTATTAGTATACACAAGTCTTTTTCACATCTGCTGTTGCTCAGCGCTAGCCCTCCCATTGTGTATATGCTTTTTCCATTGTTCTTGCCCAGATGTGGGACTTTGCATTTCTCTCTGTTATAAACCATTCTGTTAGTTGCTGCGCACTGGGCCAGTCTGTTTAAAGGGCCCATTACATGCTATGATATCGTGAACGATATTGTTGGAACATCACGGCTTTTGGGGCGGTGCAACGACGTTGTTGCGTGTGACACGCAGATACAACCAACGATAAGTCGGCTGCTGATCATTGATCGCAGGTTTATGAACAGGACCATAAATCAGTAAACTAGTCGTCGGTTCAACCTGCAGCATCGGTGTGTGTGACACCTTGATAACAATGTTGTTTACGACTTCGCCTATTCAGAACTGAAGCACGTAGGGGACCGAACGACCGCAAGTATAGTTCGCTTGTCGTTGAATCGTTGCTGCGTCATTCACAATAGCTGTATGTGTGACACCTCAGCAGCGATCATTAAACGATGTCCCAGCGATCTCGGCCAGCGATCGTTGGTCGGATCGCTGGGCCCTTAAGTCTTTTTGAATCCTCTCTTCTCTAGTATTACCTATCCCTCCTAGTTTTGTGTCATAATCAAATTTAATCAGTTTACCCTCAATTCCTTTATCCAAATCATTTATAAAGATGTTAAACAACACTGGGCACAGGACAGAGAGGCCTGTGGTCCCCACTTGAGACATTCTTCCAGCTGGATGTGCAGCCATTTATGACCACTCTTTTGGTCCGATCACTAATGGTACCTTTACACGCCGCAACAGGATGGTGGCAACAACCGGGTACATGAGAGAAATGTATCTTGCACCGCCAAATCAACCCGCTGTTGCGGCGTGTGAACACGGTTGTTGCCACCCGTCACTTGAGGCACCTGTTTCAGAGCAGGGCCATAAAACAGGTGGATTTCTAGGCGACGGTTGCGGGTTGTATCGGCGTGTAAATATGGTAGGGTAAGGTTTATTCGTTACCTAGATAACTCCCCGGGGCGTGACACAGCCTCCGAGAAACCACCCCCCTTCAGCGATCATTGGAGGAAGCTCCTGCGTTACGATTGGTAGTCGCTGCATAGGGCGGCATATTTAAGGAGCTGACCACTCACACTACACAATTGCTCGAGCGTCATGTATTAGTCAGCCTCCTGCGCTGGCTGGCCAATCATGAAGCTATTGCTTTGTCCTATCAGAGTATGAGCGTCTCGTAATCCACAATTCTGGCACGCCTATGTGTTGTCCCTGCTGCACCAGGTCCGCCCATATAACCTTGTTGTAGTGGCGTGTAAATGGGGTAAGGTGCTCTGCAGAAGGTAACTTGTGGCACCCGGCGGTGTATCCAGAGATAGATGTAACCTACTGTAGCGCACCTTGTTGCGGCGTGTAAAGGTGGTGCGGGTACCGTTTTCAACCGTTTGTGCGTGCTCGTGCACGTGAAGCACCCGGTTGTTTCCACCATCCTGTAGTGGCGTGTAAAGGTACCATAAGCCAGTTAGCAATCCACCTAACAGTTGCCTTGTCCATTCCATACTTGGCCCGTTTTTCAATAAAGATGGTATGAGATACTTTGTCAAATGTTTTGCTGAAGTTGAGATATACTATATCTACTGTTTCTTGTACTGGTGCTAAATTATCATTTTGTCGCAAATCAATGAAAACCACCAAAAGAAACAGATAATAATGGCAGAAATAGGTTTTGTTGAGTCACAAAATGAGTCAACTTTATTGCTGGCAAGTTGCAATTTTTAGATGCTAAGTGTACAACCCTAGAGGTATTGTAAAATAGAAAGGAGAACCCAATATGTGCCAAATCTATCAGACAGTGTGCACCACTGTGACAGAATTATGGCATCTTCTGAATGCCTCATCTACATCCACTAACAGTAAATCTACCGCCTTGTATATTACTGAAGCTAGTGATGGATTGGGGTACTTTATACCTGCCTAGGAAAATTGTTTCAAAATTATACCGACTTTTAATAGTCTGTTAAACTCTATTGTCTATAAGAATTACTACTGGGTAAATACCGGCTAAAATTAACAATTTTGTCCTAGACCTCAAGATATGATCCTCAGATGGACCAGTCAAAGTTAAATGGAATCTATCTTCAAGATTTTCCCCTCAAATAGCTATATATGTGCATTTAGCTCTTTCAAACTGAACTCCAGCAATACCTTTACATGGCCAGTTGGTTCCCCTGTTACTGAGAAATCAGTATTTAAATTGATAAGCAAGTTAATCTGTCACTCTAGCTCTATTCCCCAATCAGCACTGCTTCCTCCTGCTTGATAACAGCTACTGAAGTCACACAGCACAGAGGCTGTCAGTCAAGCAGGAGCAGGCAGTAGAGCTGGAGTGACAGAGGCTTTAGCTCTAAAGACTTATTTTCATGTCAATTAGAAAGGGGATTTCTCAGAAACGAAGGAATGGACTGGCCAAGTAAATGTATTGCTGGACTTGTCTTAAGCGGCCGTCACACGCTGCGACATCTTGAACGATATTGTAAGCGATCACGTGCACGCGCAATCGCTTACAATATCGCTCACATCGCTGGTTAGATGTCACACAGACAGACTCACCAGCGATGTGGATCCGCGATCTCGCTGGTTACTATGGTACACATCGGGTTACTAGGCGCCGCGCGTCGCTTAGTAACCCAACGTGTACCATAGTTACCATCTCCCAGCATAGGCTCTGCCGCTGGGAGATGGATCATCGTGGTGTTATACACCATGATGAGACAGATCGTGACATCGTTCATCGCTAGATCTGAGCTCCGGATCTCAGATCTGCGATGTCACGATCAAGCGATTTTACATAGTAAAATCGCTTGATTACATGCAACGATGCCAAAACGATATTGCTTAACCCCTTCATGACCTTGCCATTTTTTGCAATTCTGACCAGTGTCCCTTTATGAGGTTATAACTCGGGAACGCTTCAACGTATCCTAGCGATTCTGAGATTGTTTTTTTGTGACATATTGGGCTTCATGTTAGTATTAAATTTAGGTCGATAATTTTTGCGTTTATTTGTGAAAAAATCAAAAATATGGCAAAAAATTTGAAAATTTTGCAATTTTCAAATTTTGAATTTTTATTCCGGTAAACCAGAGAGTTATGTGACACAAAATAGTTATGAAATAATATTTCCCACATGTCTACTTTACATCAGCACAATTTTGGAAAAAAAGAAAAATTTGTTAGGAAGTTATAAGGGTTCAAAGTTCATGAGCAATTTTTCATTTCTCCACCAAAATTTACAAAACCATTTTTTTAGTGACCACATCCCATTTGAAGTCCCTTTGAGGGGTGTACATGACAGAAAACACCCAATAGTGACACCATTCCAAAAACTGCACCTCTCAAGCTACTCAAAACTACATTCAAGAAGATTATTAACCCTTCAGGTGCTTCACAGGAACTAAGCAAATTGGAAACAAAAAAATGGATATTTTAATTTTTCTAACACAAATGTTCTTTTATCCTCAATTTTTTCATTTTCACATGGGCAAAAAGATAAAATGGATCCTAAAATTTGTTGGGCAATTCCTCCTGAGTATATCGATACCACATATGTGATCATAAACCACGGTTTGGGCTCACAGCAGGGCTCTGAAGGGAAAGAGAACAATTTGACTTTTGGAGCTAATTTTCCATTCAAAAAGTGATATGGCGCTCCTTCACTTCTGAGCCCTGCCGCGCGTCAAAACAGTGGTTTATGACCACATATGAGGTATCGGTGTACTCCGGAGAAATTGCCCAACAAATTTTAAGATGAATTTTATCCTGTTACCCATGTGAAAATGAAAGAATTGAGGCTAAAAGAACATTTTTGTGAAAAAAAAGTACTTTTTCCATATTCACAGATCAATTTGTAAAGCATGTGGGGGTTCAATATGCTCACCACCCATCTAGATATGTTCCCTGGGGGGTCTAGTTTCCAAAATGGGGTCACTTGTGGGGGAGCTCCAAAGTTTAGGCACACAGGGGCTCTCCAAATGCGACATCGTGTCCGCTAACAATTTGAATGGAAAATCACCTCAAATTGTTAGCGGACACCATATCGCATTTGGAGAGCCCCTGTGTGCCTAAACATTGGGGTTCCACCACAAGTGACCCCATTTTGGAAACTAGACCCCCCAGGGAACATATCTAGATGCATAGTGAGCACTTTGAACCCCCAGGTGCTTCACAAATTGATCCGTACAAATTAAAAAAGAAAATTTGTGTGAAAAAAAAGTATTTTTACCTTATTATGGATCAGTTTGTGAAGCACCTGGGGATTCAAAGTGCTCACTATGCATCTAGATAGGTTCCTTGGGGGGGTCTAGTTTCCAAAATGGGGTCACTTGTGGGGAGCTCCAATGTTTAGGCACACAGGGGCTCTCCATACACAACCTGGTGTTTGCCAACAATTGGAATTCTTAGTGGACACCAGGTCGCATATGGAGAGCCCCTGTGTGCCTAAACATTTGAGCTCCCCCACAAGTGACCCCATTTTGGAAACTAGAGCCCCCAGGGAACATATCTAGATGCACAGTGAGCACTTTGAACCCCCATGTGCTTCACAAATTGAGACGTAAAAATGAATAAAGAAACTTTTTGTGAAAAAACATACTAGTCTAGTAGTTACAATTCGCAGCATAGGGGACCCTATACATTTGGGTCTCTCCATGCTGAGGATTCCAGCCCCCTAGCTGCCAAGTTGTACCTGGCTGGCAACCAAAAATACGGCAAAGCTCCATGTCATTTTATTTGTAGAATTTAAAAAAAAAATGACATGGCGCTCTGCCATATTTTTGGTCCAGCCAGGTACAACTTGGCAGCTACGGACTGCCACCAGCCCCCAGCTGCCTCATTGTACCTGGCTGGAACCAAAAATACAGCGAAGCCCTTTTTTAATTTCTAGAACTAATTCTAGAAAAAAAATTACGTGGGGCTCCGCCATATTTTTGGTCCAGCCAGGTACAACTAGGCAGCTGGGGGCTGGAATCCTCAGCATAGAGAGGCCCAAGCGTTTTGGGCCCCCCATGCTGCGAATTGCAGCCTGCAACCGCCCCAGAAAATGGCGCATTCATTGAAGTGCCATTTTCTGGCGCTGTACCCACGCTCTTCCAGTTGCCCTGGTGCCAGTGGCTAACTGGGTAATAAAGAGGTTAATGACAGCTTTTTATTGGCAGCTGGCACTAAGCCCGAGATTCATAATATAGGGCCAATGTTAGACCCGCCATTAGGAATCTCTAGTACGGTAAATAGTCAATAAATACACACAGAGAAAAATCTTTTTATTTGAAAAAAAAAACACAGACACAATTCGGACTCCATCTTTATTATGAAAAGATCCGACGTAGTCCACAACGAAGGTCCCACGACGCACGATCGCTCCAACGTCGTCCATAACGAAGGTCCCACGATCACTTCCTGCAGCTAGATCCTCAGGATCCAGCTGTAGAAAGTGATCTGACAGATCCAGCACAGTGATCACATAATGGTCACTGTGGATCACTGTGCTGTAGCTGTCAGATCATTTCCTGCAGCTAGATCCTCAGGATCCAGCCGTAGAAAGTGATCTGACAGATCCAGCACAGTGATCCACAATGATCACATAATGGTCACTGTGAATCACTGTGCTGGAGCTGTCAGATCACTTCCTGCAGCTTAGGATCCAGCTGTAGAAAGTGATCTGACAGATCCAGCACAGTGATCCACAGTGATCACATAATGGTCACTGTGGATCACTATGCTGGAGCTGTCAGATCACTTTCTACAGCTGGATCCTCAGGATCTAGCTGTAGAAAGTGATCTGGCAGCTTCTGCACAGAGCTGTCAGATCCGGAGGCGGTGAAGAGGAGGAGGAGGAGCGGGACACAGTGGAGACAGAGCGGCCGCCGGAGGGGTGAGTGGGAGAGGCGATCGCCGCTCTGGTGATCGGGGGGGCAGGAAAAGGGAAGAGGGGGGGGTGACAGGAGAAGTAGGGGTGCACTTAGGAGGAAGCGGGGGCAGGCAGGAGGAAGCGGGCAGCAGGAAGAGGAAGCGGGCGGCAGGGACAGGAAGCAGGTGGCAGGAAAAGGAAGCGGGGGTAAGAAAGATGAAGAGGGGGCAGGAAAGAGAGGTGGGGGACAGGGGGGCAGTTAGAGGATGACAGGGGAGAAGATTGGAGGGTAGGGATAGCAGCGGCAGGCAGGGAAGCATTACAGGCGCGGTGATTTTCACTTTCACTTTTGAGTGCCAATCACCGCGCCTGTAGCCGGGGGGGTGGAGGTGGGGGCAAATCGACCCCCCCTGGGGTGTTGTACAACTCCCCATGTACCTGCAGGCCGAGTGACAGGTCAGTGACACCCTCACTTGACCTGCAGGAGCCTGATCATTCCATGGCCCAGGGGGTGGGCCAAGGGTCTGGAAGGGGTTAAGCGATCCAAAAACAGATCGCTTAGGCGATATCGGGCAAGAAATCGTAGTGTGTGACGGCCGCTTTTAGAAAGAGCTAAATATGCATATAAATAGTTTTTGGGGTAATGGAGTCAAATTCTGCCGACTGATTCAATTTTTTAACCAAAATAACGTTTCTACAAAAAGTTTTCTATAAAGTTTAGTATTGTATGAAGAGACACTTGTAGTGCCTGCTCACACCCCCGTATAAATCTGAAAAGTGTTATCCAATTTTTTACTGGATAGCACTCGGACCAATGTTATTCAAAGGAACGATGTTGATCAAATTTGGGGAAGGATCCACATAGGGACATTAAAAAGTGCAGGGCAAAGACACAGGGCCTTCCTTTTATCCCATCCTGTTGTTTCCTTCATGTGCGCTGCACACCAGGGTCGTATGTCCCAGCATGACAGATAATCAATTAGATTGTGTACATGACCAAGCAAGATGGTTGCAATCAAAATCCTAACTTGTTGAGTTTTTAGTTGCATGCTATTGTGCATGGAATGTAATTCAAGTGCGACCTGTCATATTGCAGCTGTAACATTTTTATGAGCCATCAAATCACAAACAGTTGTTACCAATATTTTTTAGATCTGCTGTACAAGAGTCACTGTGTAGCCCTAGCCTTAGGAAATGTTACCCTCATCTTGGATCAATACTAAACCATTTTACAATATCCCTGCTGCTTTCCATTTTTAGAAGTTAATCAGAATATCAGTAGGTTAACAGGAGCAGAGCAAACACAATTCACCCGGAACCTACACAATTTATAATCATAATCCTAATGAGCAGTGCAGTAGGACTCGGGGATCGTAGCAACAGTCATTAATGAGCAACCAGTCTCCTACCTACTCAATGAACCTTGACCTCGAGGGGGATATTTTTATGCATTCCTTCATATTTTATATGCTCCCACCTATGCTGCTGCAGATTTTGACCCCTGAGTATTAATAATATATGGTAGCAGGAGGGAAATAGATGCAACCTCTGCTTTTCTCTGACCCCGTCATTGCCAGATGAGCTAAGGGTCTCATTTCATTGGGATGTTTGGAAAAGAACCTAAGGGGATTCCTGGACTTAACGCTGAACATTTCCGATGCGACTTATTTTCTTTTTATTTTTTCAAATTGCAGCAATAAAGACTCCGGAGGTTGATCAATGTTTGTGCGATCTCGCCCGGTTTGTGTACACACACATTTAATTTGTCCTGTTCATTATTGAGCTGGATGTTTATGAAAAGGTCAGGCGCAGCGGATGCCCGTGTTCCTCCTCGTACTCGGGTTTCCAGAGCAACGTTGCCTCCGCCAGTCCCTCAAACCAATAAGGCCGCTCCCTGTCTGCGCCTTATTAAACTGTATCCTGATGTGTTGTTTTATAACTTGCTTGTCCAGCAAATTGTGGTTTTTACCGACGTTAATAGATGGAGGAGACAGCAACCTGCGTTTCAGAACAGGTTAATTTCCATGTCTCGGGGGCGCCAATCTCAGACTTTCTACTGTAGATGAGTCTATATTATCGGAAGCAAACATCTATTTGTATGCAGAGCTAACCTAGCGTAAAACCTTCATCAAGAACAATGTTGGACGGGCAACCAGAGCGTTATCTGCATAATGTCTACACTTCTCCAATCTTCGGTATTTGATTATTATAAATTTCAAGCTATTTATGCCAATTTAAAGTTCTTACTAAAATAAATTGAATCCAGTACGTTGCGACTGGGCTGTTATGTGGTTGTTATTCTATTTTCCTATATTCTAATTCAAGTAAGCAGAGGAGACACGTTGGTGACTGGCAGACATGGAAAGAAAAGAGGAGTGCTTATGTGGCGCCCCTATGGCAAGGCGCCACAGGGAGGTACTGCACCCTAATTAAAGGTGTGGTGCCTCTGTAACCGTGGACGTGGGGAATCTTCAGGGTCTGCACCCCAATACCCAACACAGGCCACTTTAATACAGGGGACTGAAATTTAGTAGGTCCCAGGGGGTGGAGCCTAGAGAGCGAGAGACGGGGAGTGACAGCACAGTCAGACAGTTGATGTGAGGAGAACAAGCAAGGCAGACGCAGGGGACCCTGCGGCTGCATCAGGAGGGAGCCTCTTTGGTGAGCAGCGACCCAGACTCTTGAAGGTGGTTTACCCAGGACTGGTTGGAGCCAGCTGGGAACCCAGGTCGATACCGGCATACCGGAGTCGAGGTAGCTAGATGCAAGGTTTATCGCTAACTACAGACCGGCAAGCTGAGGGCCCGACTCACACAGGGAGCCGAAGCACCCCTAAAGCAGCCCAACATCAGTCCCGCAGCTGGGTTCACGATGCCAATGAGTGAAAGACTTTGAGGTAATAGACCCCATGGACTAGAGACTTGGCTCAAGAGGGGTTAAGAGAGAGAGAGTAACAAGACCACGAGCGCCATATTGAGGGCATCACTGTCGGACTCTGAGGAAACCTTCACGATCCGCCGTTACAATATTCGTTAACCCAGAATGTACTGTGTACCTGTTTCTATCTGATGCAAGTAATGACCCGCTTGAGCTAAAGTGATGTCTGTTCTCCTTTCATTCGGCACCCGGAGGGTCACAGCATCGTCACCAGAGGGGAGGACTACTAATTCCCATCCTAAATCCTGCTGCCCTGAGGTAAAGCTCCACCTGTGGGGAGCTGTACTACCAAAGCTGCATTCCATCACCTTGGTGGCCGGCCGCAGCGCTGGTAACCATTACCAGGTACCACAGGTGGCGTCATGTTATCATTCCCCATCATCATCACCCCCCATCCCTGCCATTGAGGGTCCAGGGCACGGAACCGGGAACCGACCAGCCGTGATCCCCCACCGAAGTAACCACCTGTCCCGGTATCCGAGTACCCCCTACCCTGTCGACCGACTCAAATTGGCGTCACGAACAGGATCCCATGCCCGGTAAAACCGGGTACTGTGCGCCTTAAATTGGACTTTATTGATTGAACTTTAATTCACTGCGTAGACCCAAAATGGCGGCCTGGAAATGTGACTGAAAATGTGCTCGCCCAGGGGCATGCCTCGGCCCCTAAAAAGGGAAGGGCCATGCAAGAGGCGCCAAAATGCCTCCCCGCCCCCATTGCCGCCAAACAACCAAGGGGCCAGGACCCAGACCGCACCAACTCGGGACTATAAAAACTAAGCAGGGAGCGGCCAGAAGTCAGAACAAGATACCTGGTGAGACTCCAGACCCGTTACCTGAGTGCGGCCTGGTAAAGATGGCAGTCCCCAAGTTCGGAGCGTTAATCCGGGAGGTCGAGGAAGACATCGTAGCCTACCGCCCAGGAGTAGCCACCCTTGAGACTGAGGGAGAGCATACCGTCTTATGGGGAGCAGCGTTACAGGACCTGCATACTCGCCTCCAGGAGACCGCCAAATGGACTATTCGGCATTGGAGTGCCGAGTTGTTTCTAAAAATAAGCCGGCGTGCGGAGCAGCAAAGAAAACTCCGACTGAAAACGAAACTGGGGGTATCGGTAGCAACACAAACCAAGCACCCGGTAACCGGTGAGACCACACCCCCACAGAACTAGCAGACCAGCTTGCAGTGGAGTCCGAGGAGGAAGCTGCCGAGCAAGAAAACCTCATCCAGTTTCCTGAGGAGTCCGACGTGACCATGGAAGAGGAGGGAAACCGTGACTAGTCCACCGATGTCAGAGAGGAGAGGAATCTGGAGGAGGGAGCCACCGGTAGCACCGAGGAGGCCCGCGAGCTATGGAGAGCTGAATCACCAATGATACAGATTGAAGCCGGAGAGAGGAGGGTGGTCCCGTCCCAGGCTAGTAATGAACGTTCCTGGCATCTAGTGGGCCGCCCTTGGTTCACCCGACCTAACCCGGACGATGAGGTTGAGCGACAGAGGCAACGTGAGGTCTGGTGGGCAAACGAGTTGGAGACCTGCCAGGCCCATATGTGCACCAGTACCCAACCACGGCAACCCCTTAATCAACGTAAGAAGGGAGTTATCACTACCTTGTACCAGGTACGGTTTTGCCCGGGAGGAAGGCCTCCACTCTGAGGTTTTCATTGCCAAGAGAGACGTGGAATGGCATCTCCCTCAAGGCCACCCAGACCGGGACCTATATTGCGGTGACATGATCACATATGAACATCATGCTGGACCTCGAGCATGGTACGTGATCCGGGTCAGCCGAAGTGTTGACTGACCAGCTTAACCCGGTATGCCGTACCACTGTACATACTTAAATAATGTATATTTTCTTGTGGCATTTGCAGATTGTGTCTTTTTCTTGCAGCCTTTGGACAGTAACCATATGTACGTGAATGTGGACAGTTACTTTTAAAGCCAGATTGAACTTTAAAATCAGAGACTTGATACCTGGCCCCGCTGGGCCAATGTAAAGTAAAAATGTTTATATGCAACGTTTGAAGCACAGCACCTCCCGCAGGGGAAGACTAAAACGTAATCGTATTGTTTTGTTGTTTAAAAGTTACCTGGGTAAAGGTTAAGAAAAATTTAAAGTAAGCTCAAACCCGGTCTGGTTAGGACACTCGCTGACGAGTGTATTTAACCAGGGGTGTGTGTGGCGTCCCTATGGCAAGGCACCACAGGGAGGTACTACACCCTAATTAAAGGTGTGGTGCCTCTGTAACCGTGGACATGGGGAATCTTCAGAGTCAGCACCCCAACACCCAACACAGACCACTTTAATACAGGGGACTGATATTCAGTAGGTCCCAGGGGGTGGAGCCTAGAGAGCGGGAGAAGGGGAGTGACAGCACAGTCAGACAGTTGGTGTGAGGAGAGCAAGCAAGGCAGACGCAAGGGACCCTGCGGCTGCATCAGGAGGGAGCGACTTTGGTGAGCAATGACCCAGACTCTTGAAGGGGGTTTACCCAGGACTGGTTGGAGCCAGCTGGGGACCCAGGTCGACACTGGCATACCGGAGCCGAGGTAGCTAGATGCAAGGTTCATCCCTAACTACAGACCGGCAAGCTGAGGGCCCAACACACACAGGGAGCCGAAGCACCCCTAAAGCAGCCCAACATCAGTCCCGCAGCTGGGTTCACGACGCCGACGAGTGAAAGACTTTTAGGTAACAGACCTAAAGTGGTGTCTGTTCTCCTTTCATTCGGCACCCGGAGGGCCACAGCATCGTCAACGGAGGGGAGGACTACTATCCCCATCCTAAACCCCGCTGCCCTGAGGTAAAGCTCCACCTGTGGGGAGCTGTACTACCAAAGCTGCCTTCCATCACCTCAGTGGCCAGCCGTAGCGCTGGTAACCATTACCAGGTACCACAGGTGGCGTCACGTTATCATTCCCCATCATCATCACCCCCCATCCCTGCCATTGAGGGTCCAGGGCACGGAACCGGGAACTGAGCAGACGTGATCCCCCACCGAAGTAACCACCTGTCCCGGTATCCGAGTACCCACTACCCTGTTGACCGACTCACTTGTTTCAACCTGTAATAGTCCTGGTTATAGGGGCTATCCCATTCCCTGCTATCCACCCCCACACAGCCTCCACAGCCGATAGAATGACAACAGGTCTTGGGGTTACCAGCTGCTTTACTTTAGCAGAACGGGGAGATATAACTTGGAGTAAATAATAAACAGTCTCTTGTGGATTGTCTACGGCAAATACACTTTACACTTGGATGCGGAAATGGATTTGGGGTCTTGAGCTTTTAAGAGCACAGGTCAGAGTCTTTTGATACTTTGTAGAGGAAGGTGGATGCAGTAATAAAATGTTACAGACCTGTACTCTGGGATTAGTTCAACACAGTTAGTCACGGCATGGGCAAAAATACTTTTAAGTGAATGTAGGAAGTTTCGGTGGATCCACTCATGGGAAGGGATTCAAGAAGTGAGCTGTAGTGTCCAGAAACTACACTCAGTCCATGGAAACTTAAAGGGACAGACATTATCTGGACCGGGTCACTACATACCCATACTTGCATATGTAAGACCAAAGATGTCTGTCTATAGGCTCGAAAAAGACGGAAATGGCCGACTATGGTTACAGTTTTCTGTATCTTGTATCAAAGGCAGACAAAGATAAACAGGATCCCTAGCGTAAGAAATGTATATGGGCCCCTTGCAATCCCAGAGTTCTTGATAATGCACAATTTCACCTGCTTTGGAAGTGGAAGTGGTCACCTTACCTTTTGGGCACCAAAAGGTAAATGAAAAATCATTCTTGGGCCCACCAATGAAAACTCATTCTTGTAATCTACCAGCATCATGCAGTTGTATAGAAAAATACCACAAGTCCAGAAACTTGCAAAATAAATCAATTCATACTACCGTGTTTTTTCCAAAAAGAATGCGCCGTCTTATTTTCTTTTGACCTCTGTAAAATGGTAAAGGGCTTACTTTTGAGGAAGGGCTTATTTTTGGTTGGGAAATATAATTCACACAAATTGGGGCCATATACCGTATTCCAGTGCCAGGGCCATATACAAGGATAAGGGTATATTACAAGATGGGGGCTATACACCAGGATGAGGGTATATACCAGGATAAGGGCCATATTACAGGATCAGGGACATACAGTATACATAGAAAAGGGCACAGCACCATAGTGTACTTACCTATGGAGAGGAGCCAGAGGCAGCAGTTTCCAGAGCTCAGATCTCAGGAACATTTTGACTTGACATCACAGGAAGCCAGGAGAGCCTCAGCCAGAGGTCTGGTGACCAGAAATGGAGCTCAGGTTACAGAAGGATATGGAAATGCAAGGTGTTTAGTAAAGTTATTTTCTGTGGAAGCTAGTTTACATGAAAGGGACTTATAAAGTAGTGGCCAACCTCTATAAGTATGCTCTATCTATGCAAGTAGAATGTCCCACATTAGTGGTTATTGCCACAGGCTTCCCTTTGCGTGTTCGCGCAGGATAGTTTTCTTCCCTCTCCATTCTCATGTCCAGGACCTGGCTAACCCCTGACAATACCTTATAGTGGAGAGGGTGGGCTGCAATCGTACCTCAACATTACTTTTTGCCGAACCCATCATTGCTTTCTCAGGTTTGTGGTCCTTTCCCGTTATTCCTGCATTTCTATATCAGCGAATTCAAGGACCTGTGATCTGCAACCAATTAACTCTCAGAGTCAGTATGTCCCACCTTTTCACTCTGGAAACTGATTGCTACTACACCACACAGAAGACATCCTCTATACAGGGCTGTGGGGTACTCGGAACCGGGCTGGTTCGGTCTCTCGGGGGATGCACAGCGGCTGAGACCCGGCTCCGTGGCCCTGCGGAGTCACTTAAAAAATGCGGAGCAAATGTATAGGGATAATAGATCGTGACGCCACCCGTATTTTGCAGCTAGGGGTAGCCACCACTGCTGCAGAACCTCTGGGGACGATGGACGGGCAGCTGACATGGAATGGCTCCCCACAGTTGGAGCGGGTTCCCAGGGCAGTGGATATTGTGTGGTCGTTGAGGTGCAGGATGGAGGGCGCAAAGTAACAGACTCACGGTTGTTGGTTCCTCAGGTCCTTTACTGATGGTACTGGTGAAAGCCGGGACACTGACAGGTGATGTTTCTTGGAGTCCGTGCTACCTGAAAGCAACTCAGGGTTCTCCTCACCTGACAAGTTCTGAGGCCTCCCTGCTGCACTCTCTCTGCGGTTCCCTGCTGCTGCTTAAGCTGAGCTGCGTCCCTCTCTCTCTCTCCTGCATTGTGCCGGTATGGCAGGCAGCTCAAACTCTTTTCCAGCCCCACTTCACCTGCCGCTACTCCTGGGCTCTCTATGCTGCTTAGCCTGCAGACACTGTAGTGTGACTGGGGGACTTGGAATCCCCCACCCTTCTGTGTTGGCTGCCAGGACATTAGGAACCCGGGTTTTAGAGCTCCCCCTTCAGGCCTGGAGGCAGAAAGGTGTTGTGTGCTTGGCTCACCTGGTGTGGATACCCTCTGTTGCTCTCAGGTATGACACTACCCCCCGAGGGCGGGAATGAAAAGAAAAGGAAAACCCTGCGGTTAGCAGCGTTTTTTTGTCGCAGCAAGTGCCAGATCTGCCAAATCCAGCAGAACCGCACCCCCATAGACAAGGCTGGGGCTTGCCAGATCGGTGCCACAAGTCAGCCGCTAGGCGGCAGATCCGGCGCCATCTGCCGGATCGGACAGAAACATCAGCAAACCGCTAATGTGAAAAGGGCCTAACAGCAGCTTCCATACAATATATAGGGACACTGGGAAGAATGAGTGCTCCTGTATACGGGAGAGACGTGCAAGCTCTCTGCCAGCTGAGTGATCGGACACCTATCTACAGTGCTCAGGGGCTTTAGTCAATTGTTTGGCTGACATTCAGCTGTATTTTTAGTCAAGCACACTTGCCCTATGTTTTAGGATCAAGTCTGTTACCGGAAGTGACGCGGTGATCCCGGTGTAACATGACCGAGTCGCAGCGGTGACGTTGCGGACGCGATATTGAAATTGTGCCCGAGCTCTGCTTTTGTATAATGACGCCCATTAGGGCATATTACAGCAAAGAGGCAGGGGTAGCGCGGCACAGGGGACCTGCCTACCGGTCAAAATGGCTTGAAGGAACACCCCTCTGACAAGAATTTCGTAAGTTTGCTAACCACACTATTGTACTTGTAGATTAGTAAAAAAGGTGAGACAGGGATGTGTTAGAATGTATTGTAAGGCTGCAGGGACAGGTATTAATAGGTTAGAAAGGTTATTTGGGGTGACAGGTTCCCTTTAAGTTAAAGATTACAACATCCACATGACTACATCACCAGAACCACTGACAATACAGTAACACATCACTAGAACCCCTGTCAGTATATCACCAGAACCACTGTCAATACAATAATACCTCACCAGAACCACTGTCAGTATATCACCAGAACCATTGTCAATACAGTAATACATCACCAAAACCAGTCAATACATCACCAGAACCCCCATCAATACAATAATACATCATCACTATAACCCCTGTCAGTACATCACCAGAACCACCGGCAATACAATAATACATAATCAGAACCACCGTCAATACATCACCAGAACAGTACGTTCCCTATATAAATGTGTATGCAGATTAAATGTCCCATACTGCTCATCCTCCTTCCACATGTCCCATACTGCTCATCCTCCTTCCACATGTCCCATACTGCTCATCCTCCTTCCACATGTCCCATACTGCTCATTCTCATCCCACATGTCCCATACTGTTCACCCCTCATATATTCCATACAGCTCATCCTCCATCCAAATGTTCCATGCAGCTCATCCTCACCCCATTCCCCTGAATCCCATATTGCTTATCCTCCCCCTATGCGTCTCATGCAGCTCATCCTTCCCCCCCATCACCCTCCCATGTTCCATGCAGCCTCTCCCCTCCCATGTTCCATGCAACCTTTCCCCTTCCATGTTCCACGCAGCCTCTCCCCATCCCTCATCCATGTAGCTTTCCCCCCCCATGATCCATATAGCTTCTCCCTCATGTTCCATGTAGCTTCTCCTCCCCATCCATCCATGTACCTTCTCCCTCTATCCCCCCATTCATCCATGTACCTTCTCCCCCATCCACCCATCCATCCATGTACCTTCTCCCCCATCCACCCATCCATCCATATACCTTCTCCCCATCAGACCATCCATCCTTGTACCTTCTCCCCCATCCATCTTCTGCCCCCTCTTCCAGGCCGCCCCATCCATCCATCCCATTCTGCCCCCTATTCCAGGCTGCGCCATCCATCCATCCATCCCATTCTGCCCCCTCTTTCAGGCTGCCCCATCCATCCAATTCTGCCCCCTCTTCCAGGCCGCCCCATCCATCCCATTCTGCCCCCTCTTCCAGGCCGCCCCATCTATCCATTCATCCATCCTATTCTGCCCCCTCTTCCAAGCTGCCCCATCTATCCATCCATCCCATTCTGCCTCCTCTTCCAGGTCGCTCCATCCATCCATGCATCACATTCTGCCCCCTCTTCCAGGCTGCCCCATCCATCCATTCCATTCTGCCCCTCTTCCAGGCTGACCCCATCTATCCATCCATCTATCCTGTTCTGTTCCCCCAGGCTGCTATCTTCAGCTGTAACAGCGCCTTACCTGACTCCACGCTCCTGATCCCAGATCCTGACAGCTTCTTCCTCTGCGGCTCCCGGTCTCCGGCATCAGGTACCCGGCACCAGGCACCCGACAGCTCCTTCCTCTACGGCTCCCGGTCTCCGGCACCAGGCACCCAGCACCAGGCACCTGGCAGCTTCTTCCTCTGTGGCTCCCGGTCTCCGGCACCAGGTACCCAGCAGCTTCTTCCTCTATGGCTCCCGGTATCAGGCACTTGGCAGCACCAGGCACCTTCTTCCTCTGTGGCTCCCAGTCTCCGGCACCAGGTACCCAGCAGCTTCTTCCTCTATGGCTCCCGGTATCAGGCACCCGGCAGCACCAGGCATCTTCTTCCTCTGTGGCTCCCAGTCTCCGGCACTAGACACTCGGCAATTTCTTCCTCTGCGGCTCCCGGTCTCCAGCAGCTTCTTCCTCTGCGTCTCCGGCACCAGGCACCCGGCAGCACCTGGCATCCTGGCAACCTCCCCCATATAACCCAGACTGCTGATTCCCCTCCTCCTCATATGTCCCAGTCTGCTCGTTTGCCCCCCTCCCCATATGATCTAGCCTTCTTGTTTGCCGACCTCCCCATGTGATCTAGCCTGCTTGTTTGTCCCCCTCCCCCATATGATCTAGTCTGCTCGTTCATCCCCTCCCCCATGTCCCAGTCTGCTCATTCTCCCCTCCCCAATGTCAGTCTGCTCATTCCCCCACCTCTCCCATGTCATAGTCTGCTTTTTCCCCCTCCCCCATGTCATAGTCTGCTTGTTCTCCCCCTCCCCCATGTCACAGTCTGCTCGTTCCCACATGTCACAGTCTGCTCGTTCCCACATGTCACACTCTGCTCGTTCCCCCCCTCCCCCATGTCAGTCTGCTCATTCCCCCCCCCATGTCATAGCCTGCTCGTTCCCTAGCCCCTTCTCCATGCTGCTGTCTCCCTTGGCCCCCCACCAACTCCCCTTCTTCAGAGCTATCTTCAGCTCTAAAGCGCCTTACCTGCTCCCCGCTCCCAGCAGATTCAGCTACGAGGTCTTCTCCTCTTCCGCGCTCTGCAGACGCTGCTGTCCGGCAGTGTGGTGATGACTCATCACCTGCTGCTGAGCGCTGTGATGCTGCAGCAGCGCGTGGCTGGATGTCGGGGCGGGGAGTCTAATGGACTCCACTGACCCCGGAAGTGCAGGGGCGTGCACATTAATTTGCAGTGGTGCCTTAAAGGCACAATTATAAATGAATGCTGCGACCCCGGGCCACCTCCCTCCTCCTAAAACACTCCGGATTTAATAAAGGGCTTGGAGGAGGGAGGAGGATTAAATTAAAAAAAAACAAACATATTTTTTAACTTGCCCCTGGTGCCGCCCCTTTGACACCTGGTTCCCTAGGCACATGCCTACAGGTGCCTAATGGGAAATACGGCCCTGTCTATATACTACACTGCACTGGATACATTCTCTATATACTACAGAGCACAGGATACATCCTCTGTATACTAAACCACACAGGATATGAGGTGGTCGACAGGGTATGGGGTACTCGGGTACCGGGGCTGATCTGATGGCGGTTCTGATGGGGGATCACGGCTGCTCGATCCCCGGTCCCGTGCCCTGGGCCCTCAATGGCGGGGAATGGTGGGGGATAAGGGGATATTTACAATTGAACATGACGCCACCTGTAGTAATATAGTACCGGCGATGCAAGTCGGCCGCTGAGGTGATGGTGGGTGCAGCAGAGTGTGGAACAGCTCCCCACAGGTGGAGCTTTACCTCAGGGCAGCGGGGATGGATGAGGGGAGTAGTAGTTAAGTCTTTGCTCATACAGCGGTGAATGGCGGCGGATAGACAGGCACACAGACACACAGGGATTGTTGTTTCGGTACCTTTTACTGATGATAACGTAACAGGTACAGTTCAGAGTAGTAACCAGATCCCCAGTCCACCTTAGAAAGTTATGAGGCCTCCTCTGTGTCTGTGCTCTGCGGTGTGGGATGAGTTCTGCCTGAGCCTGAACCCACCGCTTCTTCTCCCTCTTTGGGCTTTGTCCTAAATTGGCAATGAGGTCCTTCTGCGGGGTCCCTGTATTTCTTATGGCCCCTGGTCCTATACTTGGTCAGTTTAGTGTCTCTTACTTGCTCTCCTCAGAGCTGGACTCCTCCTGAGTATTCTGGGCTTTTGCTGTAGCTATGTATGCTGGCAGCATTGGACCCAGTGTCTGGGTTTACTAAAGGGCTGTAGTTACAGATTCCCATTTTTAGTTCCCTGCTTCTCCACTTGCCTCCGACCCTTTCCATAGGGTGCACACAGCGGTTAGTAGTCCCTGGTCCTAGGCCTGGATCTCTCCCAGCGACCAGCAGCTCTGTCTCCTCTTTCTTCCCTCTCCTCACAGGAACTGAAACTAACTCCTGGGACTACCTAACTCCTCCCCTCAGGCCTGGATGTTCTTAAAGGGGAACTGGCTTAATTCAGCCAGTAGAGCTCCCCTTCAGGTCTGGGGTGGGAGGTGGTGTGTGCTGTGTTAACCAAGGTGTAATTCCCTCCTTGCACCAGTGGAACCCGTGGCAATCCCCCGCAGGGGTGCCACAGATACATCCTCTGTATACTAAACCACACAGGATACATCCTCTATATAATACACCACAAAGGACACATCCTTTTATATACTACACCACACAGGACACATCCCCTATATACTACACCACATGGGACATATCTCCTATATACTACCCCACAAGGGACAGATTGTGTATATACTACACCACACAGGACACATCCTGTATATGCTACATGATACAGGACACATCCTCGATATTCTACACCAGACAGGAGACAGCCTCTATATACTAAACCACACGGGACCTAACCTCTTTATAGTACACCACATGGGGCAGATCCTCTATATACTATACCACACAGGACAGATCCTCTATATACTACACCACACAGGGCACATCCTCTATATTCAATACCACACAGGACAGATCATCTATATACTACACCACACTGGATACATCCTCTATATACTACACCACACGGGACAGATCCTCTATATACTACACCACATGGGACAGATCCTCCATTTACTTCACCACACAGGACAGATCATCTATATTACACCACAAAGGAGAAATCCTCAGTCCTGCAGATGTGGTCACGTAAAAGATTATTTTGTCCTACACATCCCAAATCTAAGAGCTTGAACCTCACCATCTTCAATTTGCTGGCCATGGAAATGCTGCCCTTCCACCTGGTGGATACAGGCATTTCCAAAAGCTGATACAGTCCCCCAGTACCGGTTGCCCAGATGCCATTACTTCTCTAAGAAAGCTGCACCTGCGATGAACCAGCATGTCACAGACAACCATCGCCCATTCCTTGAGAAACTCTGTGTGTGACATGGTGTATATCACCACGTATACTTAAACGAGCAAACGTAGCTGGGGGCGTTACATCTCGCTGACTGGACACTGGGTGACTCTGGTGGCTGTGGGGCCAGGTAGGGAGGGGGCTGTTTCACAAGTCGTGAAATCCACAAGGCTTGCGGGACAAACCTCTGTATGTACAGCTTCATCCACTGCTTCTGCCTTCTTTACCTCCTCTAGGGCCTCCACCTGCACCCTCAACATCTTCTTTAATGTTCCAACAGTCCAGACAGAATCCACCACACCTCTGTACCGAGTTTCAGCAATGTCTGTCTCCACTAAACATGGAGCCAGGGAAGCCCGTGCGCAATAATGGTGTGATTCTCGTGGCGCCCCAGCCCCGGGGCAAACTTACACACGTGCCTTGCATGGCTCACGTCCTCCACCTGGTTGTACAGCAATTCCTACGCCACTATCCTGGCCTACATAAAAGAAAAAAATGGACTGAGAAATGCTCCAGTGTGAATTGATTGAAAGCCGTGTATATTTCCTGTGAATACAGAATGCACACTCACCTACTTCGGTTGTGCAAGCCCGCACAACCCAGATAACAGAGTGTAATGAGATCATCTCCTCCAGCTGACCGCAACCATATGTGATTTTCACGTCCAGAGACTAGGCAGCAGGGTTTCCCATTGGTACCGTTAGGGAAGAAGTGACTCTCCAGTCAACACACTACAATTCTTAGTATAATCCACACCTTAGGTAGTGGAAAAATAGAATCTAAGACGTTTGAGTGCACCACTGCTTCCTCTTACCGAGAGGGGGTATAATAGCAGAAGTAACAAACCGAATGTAGCAGTTTGATGGGCGCCACAAACTTCAAAAGAGTGAAGATATAAACTTTTTTTTTTAAATATAAAAACATTTAAAACACTATATGTTTTGGGGGAGGGTTACCCCTTTCTTCAGGTGTAATTCTAAAATACAGGTCAGACACATTTATACATTTGATAAAGCTCAAATTTTTCATGAAAATGGGAAATATATGGTTCAATCAAGACATCAGAATGCGTTATCGATACAGATATTTAATTTAATAATACATGAGAGAATAAAAAAGCTGCCACTCACCGGTCAGTGCAGAATTCTTTAATGGTGCAAGTTACAAGTACATAAACGGAAGGAGGCGGTGATAGATTCACAGACAACGGTGCTGTTTCGCGCATAGGGGTTGGTAGGAAGATCTTATAGAATAAGATCATCTTTTAATATAAACGAGTATTTATGCATAATGTGTTTAATATGGTTATGCTATAAGTATGAATTGCTGTAAGTAGTCACCAAACTCCATTTAAATGTATTATCCCAGATAGGTTTGTTACCGGTCATATTCCCACTTCTCTTATCATTAGTTTTTTGTAAACAATATTGTTGGCTGAAGCCATTAGCTTCATTAAAAGCATCAATCAAAAGTTTTTTGGGGTAGTGTTTTTCACAAATTGTTTTCGTGAGGATAGCAGATTCTTGCTTGAAAGACATGAGTAGTTTTTTCTTATTCTCCAATATTGGCCATATGGAATACTTTGAATCCATTTTGGTAGATGTCTGCTGCCTAAGCTCAAGTATCTGTTGATATCTACCTTTATAAAATACCGTAGGTTTGAATATTACCTAAAGAATCAATATAAATATATATAAATATTCAAATCATTAAAAGAAAGATTAGTTTCAGATGAATTCAAAGTGAAATGGAGGCCCCAATCATCGAAATTGAGTTATTTTACAAATTCTTGTACCTCAATATCTGAGCCTCTCCATATAAAGGAAAGATCATCATAAATCTCTTACAAATAGAATGTGACCTATTGTCAAGAAAGCCTGCGCAAGGAGGAGGGACTCGAATCGCCCCATATAGAGATTTGCATAATTCGAGTCCCTCTTCATCGTGCAA
Organism: Allobates femoralis; assembly: GCA_033576535.1. Lineage (NCBI taxonomy): Eukaryota > Metazoa > Chordata > Amphibia > Anura > Aromobatidae > Allobates > Allobates femoralis. The sequence goes on along the minus strand of JARQOC010000010.1, from coordinate 101,465,201 downwards.
GCTTTCTTGGCGATAGGTCACATTCTATTTTTAAGAGATTTATTGATGATGGCTTTATGGCTTTATATGGAGGGGGTCAGCAATAGAGATACATGAATTTGTGAAAGAACTTAAATAGGCCACTGCTGTCCAGGGTTTTGAAATCAATGGAAGAGGAGCCGAGACACAGGAAACATTTGGTGGATCTTGATGATCAGCTGACTCATCCTCAAAGTCAGCTGTGACTGTTCTGGCTGGAGTCATCAAAGGTATCGCTTAGCAGCGCTGTGCGCTATGTATTCCAGTAGTGCAGGCTGTTCACCGATGCCCTGTTAAAAGTAAAGCGTGCACTCCTTGGCTCGGTGCACGTGATTAGGGCAGGCTGGCTGTGGCATATAAGAAGGAGGTAGGAGCTGCAGTGTTTGACTGGGGTGGGGCCCACCAGAGGATTCTCCAGTGTGCGATGCGCCACTCTGACCCTGGGTTGCACCAATGGTATATTCGCTTGTAACGCTTGACAGGTGAGCGTTCGAGAATGGACCCACTGGGCCAAGGAACCGATCTCAACCTAGAGGAGCGTACCTAAGCGGCTACTGAGTCCTCTCTAGAGGCTTAGATGGAGAGGTTAAGCTTGTGCTGGAAGGTAGTCGCCAGGTACAACTCTAGGGCATCTCGGTGCCTCAACAGCTGACTTCAGGGGTCCAGCTACTACAGACAGGCACAGTCTCTGATTAAGATAGGTGCAGCTGTATGGCTGGTAGAACAGGTGCAGTGGTTATGACAGCAGGGCTGGTTCAGCTGGAATAGTAGGTATAATCGCTGGGCAGATTCAGACAGGCACAGATAGCACAGTAGCAAGCTGACACTGAGGATAGACAGCAGGCTGGCACTGCTACTTCCAGATGTAGCAGGGCTAGAAAACAGACATGGGTAAGGAAAGGCACAGAACACTGGAACAAGAAGGGTAACGGGGACATGGGAACTAACAACACTTCTTTAGGCATAAACCACGTTGTTCAGGCACCTCCCAAATGGGGAAGGTGCCTTAAATACTCTGTGTTTCTCAGACATATGCTGATAAGCACTTCCAGGTAGGGCGCATACTGGTCCCTTAAGAAAGGTTAGAGTATCATGCGCGCAACCTAAGCACGCTCCAGGGGGACATGTGCAGTGTGTGCAGGCCCGGGAGGAGGAATCAGCAGCTGAAGCCCAGGCAGATGTTGTGGGACCGCCGGAGAGATGAGTATGCTACGGCCGCTAGTCTCCCTGCTGTGGAGATGCCGGCGCCGTAGTGGATGTGACCAGGCTTCTGGTTGTAACGGAAAGAAGAGCTGTTCTAAAGCAAAAATGTCTGTGGCAACAAGTAATATGTCACCCAGACAAAAGGTGCCCTTAGACAGCAAAGTCAGCGGATCCTTCCAGCTAACTATCTTGTGTGTGTGACGGGGTTGTGTCAAATCACCCCCAACAGATAATGTTGGGGAAAACAAGGATCGAGTTTTATCGTGCCCCACCCTTTGTTTTATTTGTCAGAGAAAAGCAATGACTAAGGGTTAATTTACACTGCACAAATCTCATTCCTAGGAACGCTATCAATCACCAACAAATAAGAAAGTTGCTTGTACGTCAGGTGAAATTATTTTTTGTGCTGCATTTAAGATCAATGTTCTGTGTAAATGATCTATGCTGCCGAGAATCTTAGCACTCTGTATCACTGGACCATCTATTACAGATTATTCGGACCAGCCGTGGTAAACAGGCTATTAAACAACCAACGTGCGGTAAAAATGTATACATTGCATAATATAAACTGACCCTAACACCTTTCTTCATATTGAAAACGCAGGCAAACTCAGCTAAAACCAAGTACATGGGGTGGGGGAAAAGCTGTTAAAGGAGTAAGGGCAACTTTAGAGAGGATCTGTCACTAGTCATTAATATATACGTTTTATACCTGGTGTAAATGCCGCTGTTCTCCTGAATCCGGCGTTGTTTTTCTTTTCGTCCTGCTCTTCTCCTTTCCTAAGATATGACCTCCTCTTCCCTGTATGTAATGCTAGTCTTTTTTGCCAAGTGGGCATGGTCATCAACTCTTCTCTATTGGAGTCTTGTAGAGGACCTTGCTCTATTGGCTGAAAAGACTTGATTTTCATACAGAGATGAAGAGTCCGTACCTCAGGAACGGAAAAGTGAAGAAATAAAAGAAAAACTTTGCTGGGTTCAGGAGAACAGCGACATTTGCACCAATAATTAATATTACATATTTATAACAAGTGACAGGTTCTCGTTAAGAAGAAAATTGAATCGCAAGCCGGATAATAACCTATAGGAGCTAAGAAAAGATAAAATGTGTTTTTTCTTCAATAAATATATTTGGCATTTCAGGGTTAATACTTCCAGTTTAATAAAACCAATATAAAATAAATTCCAAGTCCCACAATGCACCAGGGCACTCAGGTGTTGCCAGAAGAGGTGCCCATATGACACGCCCTCCAGGGCCATGGGATACTCGGAACCGGGCTACAGTAGTGCTGGGGAGTCACAGGGGTCGAGACTCGGCTTCGTGACCCTGGCATTGTCAATAAAAGTTTGGGGATTGAGGTTTTGGGGATTGAAGTCGTGACTCCACTCATGATGTTTGGCTATTGATGGCAGACGCTGCGGTGCGGGACCTCTGGGGATGATGGGCTTGCAGCTAAGGTCAGTATTGCCCCCCATGCGTGGAGTGGTTTCCAGGGCAACTGGTGTAGTCTATGGCGGTGGTAGGCCGTTGGGGTGCAGGACTGAGGGCACGGAATAACCAACAGACACACAGCACGTAGTCTCATTTACATTTACTGAAAGGTGCAGGTTGAAACCAGGACACTGTCCACAGGTGATGTTGGGAATACAGAAGGACTGGAAGTAAGTTGGGGATCTCCTCACCCGGTGAGTTCTGAGGCCTCCCCGCTGCGCTCTTCTTTGCTGGTCCTGGCTGCCAGTAGCTAAGCTACTTGAAAGAGAAAAACAGATATTGCGCCACACTGCAACTGGAGGAAATTAATACGCGGTTTTATTATGTGTGCACTAACCTTGACTGGTTGTGCAACTCCCCGCACAACCAGACTGATGGCTTAATTTGGGTCACCGTGTGACAAGGTCCAATGTTCCCTCCTCCTTTGATGTTCCGGGCCTGAGGGGTAGCTCCTCAGTTCCTCCAGAGATGGAGGTGAGCTCCTTCACTCCTCCACCCAAAGAGGCAGACTCGATGCAATGGCTTTCGTCCAAGCTCCACACTGTGTATCAGTTGATCATTCAAGGGTGGGTCATTATGACGTAATGCCAAGTCCTGTGGATCTTAGAGCAGCTCACACACCGCACTCCCAATAAGGGAGAAAGAGATTACAGATAGAAAACAAGAGGTGTCAGAAGTTTGGAGCGCTTAAGAAACCACGGATTGTTAATTATATTACCAATACTTTATTACTCGAACAGCAGGGGTCCAGTATGCCACAACGTGTTTCAACGAACAGTTGCGTCTTTCTCAAGTGGATGAGGGATCCCGGCTGTCAAATCGCTGCGGTCGGGTTAAGCATAGTGAGGATGGGATTTCTTGAAATCCCATCCCAAATGCTTATTCTGTACTAAGCAGCGTCTTTGATGCAGCGGCAAGACGCTGCGTCCAAAACGCTGCATAGACTCATCGTGAGTATGCAGCCTAATATTTGCTAATAATTTTAAATTGACGCATATCGACGGACACCTTCGGGGTCAATTTTTAAAAAATTAAACATGTGTTAAAAATAATTTTTCAGTTGGGTTTCATTAAACATTTTGCATTGTTTGACTTTTAAGGTTGTTCGCTTCTTGCTCATTGCCAGTTTCAAGACGAGGTAACTTAGCATAATTCAGTGAGCTTTTTTTTTTTTGCTCGGTAGACCCTGTAACTTATCTGTCTGTTCCTGAGCTCCTCTCAGCTGACCACAAATCACATCAAAGCAGCTAATAGAAACTCTGTAAAAGGGCTCAGACACATTCTGCTAAATACATGCGAGTCTTTTGGACGAGACTCGTAACAGGCTGGAGCAGTGAGCCTGAAAGGCTTCTCTCTCTCTGGACGGGAATGACAGCTGCTTGTGTTTTTGTGCAGCATCCCACTCCCCGTCTACAGAGGGAGAGGCCGTCCAGGGTCACTGCTCCAGCCTCTTCCGAGTCTCGTCCGACAGACTCGCATGTAAGTAGCAGAGTGACTCCCAGCCCAATGACAGGTAAAAGTTACAAACTCTCCCATCAAAAAAGAGCTCACTGACAGATTCTTTGTCAACTCATTTTGCAGCTAGTGACTGACAGCAAAATAAAGAGGCTATGCAAGCAAACAATGAAATTATTCATGAAACTTAATTGCAAAAATGTTTTTTTAGCTTAAATACATCCCATCCAATTAAGTAACAATAAATAAATGCCCTGAAGGTGAAAATATTAATTAACTTTGACATTTTTGAACATTTTCAAACATTCTGTTAGAGTAATCAGAGTTAAAAGAGGGGTTCATGATTTGGGATTCATGTTCTCTCTGGAGGACCCAGTTGTAGTTTTTTATTGTAATACTTAATTTCTCCTGTGGGGGCACTACAGGGGAATCCTCAACGTACTCCTAGGTTCTCCCACACATTATACCTGATCTCTTTTGCTCTTAGAAGCAGGTCGACACATAGACAGACTATTTTGAAACCCCCTCTAACAAAAAAAGGAATGTAACCTGCCCAAATCCATTGCTATGCATGAATTCACTAATGCAAAAAATAAAATAAAATAAATAAATGGAAGTGAATAACCCCTTCATTCATTAGTTTCCAATATATAAATGCAGCTCAATAGCAAAACAAAAAAGAAAACATGCTAGTGAAATACATAATAAATGATTAAAAAATATGATTTTCAATATTTACTGTTCAATTGTGACATCATGTGGCAGTGGAGGGGTTAAAGCTATGGTAAAATTATGTTTGTGTGTTAGGTAAGAAAAGTTGATTCAAGGGAGGAGCAGTTGTAAATGAATTATGAAGCGCCCAATGAATATTTAATGGAAGTGTATTTCTTAATAACGTCTCTCAATATTTAATTTATTTTGAGCCGTTTGCTCAGCAGCCATTAAGGTGAACCACGGAGCTGAGTGGGATGACGGGGAGGTAAGTAATCTTAGTTTTAGTACTAATTTTACACACCAGAGGTTATAGGTTGATATGAGAAGGTCATCTACTTAGGGCTTATTCAGACGTTTGTTTTTCCCGTACACATTCTATCTGTGTTTTATGGGGCTCTTTACACATCCGAGTTTATTTGTGTACTGAGTGATATGCACAAACTCATGTAGACTTATCCAATATTGATCCAAATGTTGCCATCTGCTGGTCAGAGGATGCAGTAGGAACTAATAGTAAAGTGTGTGTTTCCTCACGGGAAGAATTCAGAGGAGACACTGGGTCGGGTGACAGGTGTATCAGAGTTTCAAAATATAAAACATCTGGCTGGACCAAGTAGGGCTGGAGTTAGTGCCAGAACCAGGACCATGAAGTTTGTGTGGCAGTGAAATGGGCTTACAGCCACCCTTGCCATGGAAGGGTGCAAGAGCGGGCAGATCCTGGGGAAGGCCTGAGCTGCAATATACCTGAGCAGAGAGGAAGATCTGTGGCCCTAGCTGAGGAGGAAGATCAGTGACCTTAGCTAGGTAAAAGACCCTGACCAATGTCAGTAGAAGATCCTGACCAGCACCAGTAGAAGACCCTGACCAGCGCCAATAGACAACCCTGTGTAGTGCAAATGGAAGACCCTGACTAGCGCCAGCAGAAGGCATTGACTAGCACCAGAAAGGACACTGACCAGTGCCACTAGAAGACGCTGACCAGAGCCAGTAGAATACCCTGACCAGTGCCAGTAGGAGCCCTTGACCAGTGCCAGTTAAGACCCTGACCAGTGCAAGTAGAAGGCCTTGATCAGCACCAGTAAAGACCCTGACCAGCACCAGTAGAAGGTCTTGAGCAGTGCCAGTAAAGTCCCTGACCAGTGCCAGTAGAAGGCTTTGACCAACGCCAAGAAAAGATTCTGACTAGCACCAGTAGAAGACCATGACCAACGCCAGTAGAAGATCCTGACCAGTGCCATTAAATAGCGTTGACCAGAGCCAATAGAAGGCTGTGACCAGATCCATACCAGTTCCAGGAGATAATTCAGCTGTAACAGAGGACCGTTGCTGTGGGCTGTTGCTTTCCTGCGCAGACATACAGTACTGGAAGTAGACCGGGACCATATTTTAAGAAGAAGAGGCAGCCAACGAGTTGAGCGAGCAAAACTGCCCCTGAATTGGACTTGCGGCCTATTATTGAATTGGACTTGCGGTACTATTATTGAATTGGACTTGCGGTACTATTATTTTGTTAGCCAGCAACAGGGACAACTAGAGTGGCACTGATAATTCCTCGACAGAGTGACTGAGGTTCAGATAATGTTGATACTACTTCTTATTTAGCGATATAAGTGAGAAAGTGTAAATAATATTCTGTATTACTCTGTATATTTACAAACGGGGGAAGGGTTTTTATGGAGAGTTTCTGCCCAAATCAAAACTGGTACACAACTAGCCAAAGTGAAAGGGTTTTTATTAGTAGAAAAACACAAAATTACACTGGCGTTACAAGTACCATAAATATCACATCATAAAATACAGGAATGGTCCTTTAGGACAAATGGAGATAGTAACCCATCATACAGTGTCAGGGTATAATAGCCTAACAATGAGCTAGTGGATTGGTGGTAGTTCTTAATATATGCTAGCAGTCCCCATGTTGACCTCTGTAAAGTGCTATGCCTCAGTGCAAGAAAAGAGAAGGAGGAGAGATGTACTCCCCAGGCACAGAAGGGTCAAAGGGGTATGCACATACAGATATCACACTCACCCATGTTGCTTGTAACCTGTGACTGGTGATGGGAAGGGGACTGTATGATGGGTTACTATCTCCATTTGTCCTAAAGGACCGTTCCTGTTATTTTATGATGTGATATTTATGGTACTTGTAACGCCAGTGTAATTTTGTGTTTTTCTACTAATAAAAACCCTTTCACTTTGGCTAGTTGTGTACCAGTTTTGATTTGGGCAGAAACTCTCCATAAAAACCCTTCCCCCGTTTGTAACTGACTGTGAGGAGAGGCCCATTTATGATGAGGTATTATCCATTTATATTTCAATACTATGTACTAAATTACTCTGTATAGCTTTGATGCAGCATTTCTACTGTGTACTAAACCGCTGTAATACTTATAGGGAACTTGACAAGTCATTTATGCCTCCCCAGCTTTCACTGTCTGTAGCTGTAGCTTTATAATACTACTAGCTGTAGTACCCGGCTACGCCCGGGTTAATAAATAACTGCTGTTAGCTATAACAAAATAGAATTTGAATATGTCATATTAATGACCTGTAAGAAAATAGAAGCTGAGCTGTGATTGATTGCTATAGGCAGCCTAATAAATCTCCAGCCAACAGTAAACCCTCCCCCTGGCCGGGCAGTATATGTTACCTCACACATAAATATAATAGACAGCTCATGTGACTGACATCTGCCTTAATTCCCTATATGGCACATGTGTTGCACATTGACTGTATTTAATCAGATGTTTATGTTTGGAAATTAAAGATAGCACACGTATGAGGCGAGTTGTGTGAGGTGATTTGTGCACATCTGTGTGTCTGTGTGGTGTGTGTCCCTGGGGTGTGTGTATGTGTGTGTCCCTGTGGGGTGAGTGCATGTGTCCCTATAGGGTGTGTATGTGTGTGTGTCCCTGTGGGGGGGTCTGTGTGGTGTGTGTCTCTGTTGTGTGTATCTCTTTGTGGTGTGTGTGTGTCCCTGTGGGGTGAGTGCATGTGTCCCTATAGGGTGTGTATGTGTGTGTGTCCCTGTGGGGGGGTCTGTGTGGTGTGTGTGTATCTGTGTTGTGTGTGTCTCTTTGTGGTGTGTGTGTGTCCCTTTGGGGTGTGTGCATGTGTCCCTATAGGGTATGTATGTGTGTGTGTCCCTGTGGGGGGTGTGTCTGTGTAGGGTGTGTGTGTCTCTGTGTTGTGTGTGTCTCTTTGTGGTGTGTGTGTCCCTGTGGGGTGAGTGCATGTGTCCCTATAGGGTGTGTATGTGTGTGTGTCCCTGTGGGGGGGGTCTGTGTGGTGTGTGTGTGTCTCTTTGTGGTGTGTGTGTGTGTGTGTCCCTGTGGGGTGAGTGCATGTGTCGCTATAGGGTGTGTGTGTCCCCGTGGGGATGTGTGTGTGTGTCTTTGTGGTGTGTGTGTTTGTGTTCGGGTGCGTGGCGAGTATCCAATGTTGGGGCTGCACCTTAGCGACTATACACTTGCTGTTACTCTTTGTGTGCATGTGGTGTGTATACATGTCCCCGTGCGTGGTGAATATCTCATGTTGGGGCCCCACCTTAGTGACTATATGCTGGTATGTGCTATTAGTCTTTGGCGCTATCATTAAGCCCCTCTCATTCACAACTGTCAACTTGTAACTGTCACTTTTTCCCCATTATGTAGATAGGGGCAAAATTGTTTGGTGAATTGGAAGGCGCAGGGTTAAAATTTCGCCTCACAACATAGCCTATGACGCTCTCGGGGTCCAGACGTGTGACTGTGCAAAATATTGTGGCTGTAGTTGCAACGGTGTAGATGCCAATCTCGGATATACATACATACATACATACACACACACATTCAGCTTTATATATTAGATTGTAATCATCCCTGTCTGAGCTCATAGTGTAATGTTAAAGGGGAAAAAAAAGCACTTATACACTTACATTTTCTTGTGTAAATGAGGCAGTGTGTAGACACCTTGGAGGGCGTAGTCACTCTGGTGGGTTAATAGTTAACATTTCTGTCAAATGTCAGAAGATGCTGCTAGACCTGTGTGATGTCACAATCATGTGACTATAAGAGGTGGCACTAAGTCTCCATAGCCAATAATGAGTCTGCTTGCTTAGCTCTACCTGCTGTGGTCACATGATCATTACATCACACAGGTCCTTTATACAGAGAAGTTTTCAGTTTACGTCTTCCAAGGTGTAGTCACTGTCTCAATTACATAAGAAAATGTAAGTGTATAAATGCTTTTTTTCCCCTCTAAATGGAATCTGTCTGGTCAAAAAAACAAATGTAACTGGTATCATTTTCTAATTCCTTTTTCCCTTCCTTTCCTTTCTAATTCCTAATTCCTTTCTCTAAGCTCTCTCTAGTTATGTATTTGTATTATTTATACTTCCTTCCTATCCTCTGTAAACTTCAAAATAAAAGATTAATTCCATCTGTCAATCACAGTGAGCTCTTTGCTGAACATACCCAATGAATGAATATTCATGCATCATTACACACAGCCCTGCCCTCCTGAGATCTATTATGTTGTGTGACTCATTGCAGAGGAGAAAGGAAGGGGGAGGAGATGTTTGCTCTGAGCTTCAGCTCTTCATGTCATGTATATCTGAGGCATGTGTTCAGTGTGGGCAGTCTGAGATATTTCCAGTGCTTTTTTTGTGGGGGTACGTGCCGGTGTGGCGTACCAGAAAATCTGCAGAGGGGGGCAGCAATGCGGCCGGGGGGCACAGTTATATGGGGACTGCCGTTTGCCACCGCCCACTGCATGCTGCCCACTGTCTGGTGCACAGGATCTCCCGGCCGCTCGACAGCAACCCCCCTCCACCGCTTTATACAACTGTACAGCAGAATAATCTATAGTTTAAAGACTAGCAAATTTTTTTTTATATATTATTTAGTCTGTTTAATTGCCTGCAGCTCAGAGGAGGCAGGTTTTTGCTATGTAAGTTGGGGATAGAATGCAGTAAGTGTTAAAGAACAAAAATCAACTGTGCCCCTCTTATCAGTTTGAGTGCTATAGTTTACATAAACTAAAGGGTTTATCACCTCGTTATTACCATTACAGGAGAATATTGTCACGTGCATTGTACGCCCCCTGCTGTGATTAACATCTCACTGACAATGTACAATCTCTATTGAGAGCCTGGTGTGGGCAGGGGCAGCTCTTCCAGCTCTGCTGTGTTTTTAAAACTAAATGCTTTGATTGTGTCAGAAGTAATGTATGTGATACATTATTGGATTCAGGGTTACTTTGCCTACATTATGTTGCTATCAGATGAGGCAGCAAAAAACCTGCAGACATATTTACTTTTAAAGGAAATAAAAAAGGCAGAGGTGAGCTGTGGATCCTGATATCTACTATATAGAGATGTTATCACTCCGTGCAATCTTGCTTCTGATAATACTGAGACTGCTGAAAAGTGTTCAGTACAGAACAGCAAGTGCGAGTCCAGTACAGGACCTAACAGCCAGTGTGAAAGTGTCAAGATTCCTAATTCATATATATATATATATATATATATATATACAGTGCCTACAAGTAGTATTCAACCCCTGCAGATTTAGGTGGTTTGATAAGATGTAAATAAGTTAGAGCCTTCAAACTGCAAACGAGAGTAGGATTTATTAACAGAAGCATAAATCTTACAAACCAAAAAGTTATGTTGCTCAGTTGAATTTTAATAAATTTTAAACATAAAAGTGTGGGTCAATTATTATTCAACCCCTCAAACCAACAGCATTCTGTTTGGTCCCCCTAAAGTATTAAAAAGTAGTTCAGGCACAAAGAACAATGAGCTTCACATGTGTGGATTAATTATCTCTTTTGCCAGCTTTTTCTGACTATTTAAGACCCTCCCCAAACTTGTGAACAGCACTCATACATGGTCAACATGGGAAAGACAAAGGAGAATTCCAAGGCCATCAGAGACAAGATCGTGGAGGGTCACAAGGCTGGCAAGGGGTACAAAACCCTTTCCAAGGAGTTGGGCCTACCTGTCTCCACTGTTGGGAGCATCATCCGGAAGTGGAAGGCTTATGGAACTACTGTTAGCCTTCCACGGCCTGGACAGCCTTTGAAAGTTTCCTCCCGTGCCGAGAGCAGGCTTGTCCGAAGAGTCAAGGCTAACCCAAGGACAACAAGGAAGTAGCTCCGGGAAGATCTCATGGCAGTGGGGACATTGGTTTCAGTCAATACCATAAGTAACGTACTCCACCGCAATGGTCTCCGTTCCAGACGAGCCCGTAAGGTACCTTTACTTTCAAAGCGTCATGTCAAGGCTCGTCTACAGTTTGCTCATGATCACTTGGAGGACTCTGAGACAGACTGGTTCAAGGTGCTATGGTCTGATGAGACCAAGATCAAGATCTTTGGTGCCAACCACACACGTGACGTTTGGAGACTGGATGGCACTGCATACGACCCCAAGAATACCATCCTTACAGTCAAGCATGGTGGTGGCAGCATCATGCTGTGGGGCTGTTTCTCAGCCAAGGGGCCTGGCCATCTGGTCCGCATCCATGGGAAGATGGATAGCACGGCCTACCTGGAGATTTTGGCCAAGAACCTCCGCTCCTCCATCAAGGATCTTAAGATGGGTCGTAATTTCATCTTCCAACAATACAACGACCCAAAGCACACAGCCAAGAAAACCAAGGCCTGGTTCAAGAGGGAAAAAATCAAGGTGTTGGAGTGGCCTAGTCAGTCTCCTGACCTTAACCCAATTGAAAACTTGTGGAAGGAGCTCAAGATTAAAGTCCACATGAGACACCCAAAGAACCTAGATAACTTGGAGAAGATCTGCATGGAGGAGTGGGCCAAGATAACTCCAGAGACCTGTGCCGGCCTGATCAGGTCTTCTAAAAGACGATTATTAGCTGTAATTGCAAACAAGGGTTATTCCACAAAATATTAAACCTAAGGGTTGAATAATAATTGACCCACACTTTTATGTTTAAAATTTATTAAAATTCAACTGAGCAACATAACTTTTTGGTTTGTAAGATTTATGCTTCTGTTAATAAATCCTACTCTCGTTTGCAGTTTGAAGGCTCTAACTTATTTGCATCTTATCAAGCCACCTAAATCTGCAGGGGGTTGAATACTACTTGTAGGCACTGTATATGTAAAAAAGAGAAAAAAACTGCACAGCACTCACAGGCTAAATGTGAACTGGTGCTAGCAGGAACGCTGGGTCAAATAACTAGAAAAAGTTCTCTGCAGCACTCAGCTACTACCAATGACGTACAATTGCTAACAAGCTATATGTATATGAGAAAAAAGTTTAAAAACTTAACGTTTTTTCCAAAAAACTCAAAAATCTTATCTTTTTATTTCTGAAGTTCTTGGTACATACATTGGCCAATGTCTGTTTGCTCATCGACTGCGACAAAGTGACTTCAGGTCTGATGAGTCCTACGCTGATATCCCTATCCTCCTTGTCCACCCCCCCACTTCTCAATGGGCAGACTCCATCTCGACCCTAGATCACCTGATAAAAAAGATTAGATTTTTGAGTTTTTTGGAAAAAACGTAAGTTTTTAAACTTTTTTCTCATATACATATAGCTTGTTAGCAATTGTACGTCATTGGTAGTAGCTGAGTGCTGCAGAGATCTTTTTCTAGTTATATATATACTAGCTGGGTGCCCGATGCACATGCATCGGGATTCTAGAAGAGCGAGTCTCTGACTCGCAATGGCCGCTTCGCGGCCAATGCTTCGCGCTGCTAAGGCGACTCGCCATGCCCGCTGCGCGGGCATAGCGAGTCGCCTTAGAACTGCTCGCAATGGCCGCTGCGCGGCCAATGCTTCGGGCGTATCCACATGACCACGCTGACTCGCAGCGCGAGCGGACTCAGAAGGGGCAAAAAACCCATTCGCAATTATATAATAGATATGTATGTATAAGAAACGCGTAGAGAATTAAAGCAACATCTTCTTTCACGTCCTGAAGTCTTTGGAGTTTTTATGCAGTAAGTGCGGATCGAGGAGCACCGTCCATATAGGATGATTTTAAGAATAGATCATTTTTTGAGATGGGAGAATCGATTTGGAGGACTTTGGTCAATTAGCCAGGTCAGTAATCTGTGACCAGTTGGGGGGATGCCTGTAGAGCCACACTTACCTCTCATCATCCCTGGCTCTTCTTTTGACTAGTTGGGCTGGTGTGACGTCATCATATCGGCATAATGAACACAGCATATTTTGCCAGCCTGGTTAATGAAAAGAGGAGCTGGGAATGTTGAGATCCCATCCAGTACTCACAGATTACTGACTTGGTCGATATACCGTACTCCTGCCAATCGATTCTTCTATTTCTAGTAATTTTCTGATGACACAATTGACTCACCCCGTGGGGATCATGGGTACTCGGAGGCGAGTCCTGACGGTGTCATTGCTGGGGATGTCACGGCGGTATTACCCGGTCTGTGGCCCCAGAGCGGTCAATCAAAAAGGGGGGTAGGGGACTACTTTGGGAAGAGGTGATGAGGAAGGAGTCTTTAGCAAAAGAAGTGCCAGACTTGGGGATGCTTGTTCACGTGACGCCACCCATGGATTGCGGCTAGTAATGGCCGCCGCTGCTACACAATTCCACTGGGGTTGGTGACAAGGCAGCTTAGTTGGCAAGCCCTCCACGGGTAGGGCTGACCCCAGGGCAGCAGATGTTACTGGGTGAGTTGGTGCAGATGTTATAGCGCAGGGGTGCAGCAAGAAAGCCACATACACAGCAGGGTGCAGTCTCAAGATATTTACTCACAGCTTCTGTCATTCCCGGTTAAAGCAGTCATCACCGTTGCAACAACCCATGGAGCGCTGAGTCATTGGAGGTGGAGAAGGGGATCCAACTAACTCCTAGGTAATGTGGAGGTTCTAAACTGGTACCCCTTTTTGTTACTGTCCTTTCACGGTCGACTATCTTCTGCGCTTGCTTCGCCCTCCTGCCCTGCGCCTCACACACAGAGCTCTGAGTCAGTGGCTGTGGACCTTTGGTAGTTTCTATGGTGCCAGTCCCTTGACCCTACATGGCCACCTTTTCAGCGAATGTGTGTGGTGTCGGCTGAGGCACTTGGAGATACTGCAGCTAGCTGAGCCTGGTTTTCTCCACTAGTCTAAGGCCCAGTACCCTTACTCTGCAGCCTGGTCCCTCCACATGGTCTCAGTCAATGTGGATACGGGTTCCACCGGGGTGGATTGCTCACTACCTGGTCCCCTAGGACCCCTTCCATCCTCTGGAGCACCCTCTTTCTCTTTCTCTCTGCTCATCTTTCCGGTCTTGCCTCTCCCAGGTCTTAGGACAAGCTCCCACTGGCTCCAGTCCCTTGGACATTTCTTTCCAGATGTTACACCTCTCTGACAGACACTCTAGCCCTCACAGACTCCTTAAGCTCTTGCCAGCCACCCTCCAACTGTCTTCCAGATGTTTCTCTAGTCCTTTTGTACTGTCTGTCACCAATGTGTGTCATCCCTGGCTTCACTCCCTCCTGGGTGCTCCCCTAAACTCTGCTCTCCACTCATCCCCACTACCCTCTTTCCTCCCCTCCAGACAGGATCAGGGACTGTGCTCTCCCTTAGTAGCAATCTCGCCCTAACCCTGACCTGGAGTGGTGTATTGATGGCCTGGGTGTCTGGATACCGGTCAGTACCCCCTCCTTATTCGAAAGTGGGGTACTTCACCTCTGGCTAGGGTGCAGTACCTTTGTGGCGACTGGATCCACAGGGGCGTCACACAATCCCTTTAACTCAGAACCCCCTTAAATGGCATTTAAAAATGGACTTTCAAAACTAGAAATCACTTAAAGAACTTTATAAAGGGTTGCATTAAGAAAGGTATATCAAAATGGATTCTACTTCAGTAAGGAATGCTGATGTTACAGCAAGATGAGCTGGAAACCTCCCTCTGTTCATCTGTCTCGGCAGCCAGCGCCAAGTTTAATAAGATAAATCGAAATCTATCCTGATGTGCGGATCCTGGGGCAGTGGATTAACTGCTAGTCATTTGTCTCTGACTCCCCATCGACGGCATGAGCTGAGGTCACTCATCTGTGCAAATGAACAAGTTGCAGCAGCTGGGGGTACAATTACTAACATCAACTGCCTGTTGGTAGCCCAAGGGATGAGCAGGGACGGAGCGATTAATGGAGTCATAGTCCTTAATTCATATCTATAGACCTGACATTGCCTAGATACCTCTACTGTCCTACAATTGGTGGAACATCCCCCGAAGGACCGGAGAAATCAACCTCTGAATAAATGTCTTGCGTTAACAAAAGGACATTTAAAAGGATAAAATACCCTGTCTGCCAAGAGGCCATCAATTAAAGCACATGCCTTTACAGCATAGATAAATTGTGCATCCGTTCCAAATTTTACTTTGGCTGCACAATTAATTTTAAAGGGCATTTTTATATAGACGGCGAGGCACATTGAGAGGAATTGTACTGTCAGAGACTCAGAGGAATTCATAACAATTAGCAAAGGATGGACATTTAGGTACAAATACTAAATGTACCCAAACCAAACACACAACAAAGACTATAGTAAAAAAAAGGGTAGTGGTAAGTTAAAAAGCCATTTAATAAAAGTTCCTACAAGTGTGTGCCACGTTCACATTGATTGATATAAGTTTATGCACACAGTCCGAGTAGGGCTCCGGAAAGGACCAAGCTGACCATTTTTATAAGAAACCTGTCTCTAGGATGGATTTTACTACTGAAAATAATAGTATTGTTCTTATAGGGTGTAAAACAAGAGTCAAAATGATACCTGCCCTGTAATCTGCCCAGTAATCAGATGTACAAGTGCTGAGAATTCAATCTTTGAAGATTCAAGCAAATTGAGGATTGTCCATGAGCTCCAAGTATATTGACACCCCCACAATACACTTTCAGGCTAATTTGCATGTGTTTTCAGAATCTGAAACATCAGAATGTTACAAAACAAGTGTAATGTATTATAAGACTTTACTCAGAAATCTAATAGCTAAAGGAGCACAGACACACTAAGATCAAGTTTAGAGGTGAACAAAACTGTATTTAACACACTTGGCAGCTAACAAACGTTTGATGTAGCAAGCAAGTTCATCAAACAGCAAGAAACAGGAAAATCTCTTCAGAAACAATTCACATTAGAAGTTGCTGATAGCAGAAACAGTCTATAAATTTAGTAACTCCCAGGAAGGCCTGGAAAATGCACTCACAAGGACAAGTCCTGAACTTGGAACTGTGCAGTGCAGTTTAGAAAGTCCCGCAAAGTCAAGAGAAATTACAACTGCACAAACTAACAGGGAAGCTGTAAAGCTTACAGGCACACATGCTCACATATCACAGGGCAGGCAGGCTTAAGCAGAGCCTGAAGCACACAACACAGAAGCAAGTTTGCAGGCGAGGCACTGAGCAGGTGTGGAAGCTGAAGAAGGACTGCAGATACAGAAAAAGCCAAAGTGGATTTGCCAGAGGATATTCACCAGACTACAGGATCACAGAAAGCAGAATTCCACTGAATACTCCTGCATGGTTAGATGGTGGGCTGACATTTATAAAGGCAGAGAGGAGGATCATATGAACATGGAGTGAAGCAGCGGAACCATCTTGAAAAGGGGCAAGATGTACAGAATGTCAATAGAAGATCCAAAGTCCTAACAACAGGTATTCTTACAATTGATCTATGACATAGGCGGCCGTCACACGCTTCAATTTAATGCACGATATCGTTTAAGCGATCTGCTTTTTGATCGCTTAAGCGATATCGTTTGTGCATCGCTGCGTGCAATCAAGCGATTCTACAATGTAAAATCGCTTGATCGTGACATCGCAGATATGAGAGCCGGAGCTCATATCAAGCGATAAACGCTTGTTCAATCTGCAGCATCGTGGTGTGTGACACCACGATGAACGATCTCCCAGCGGCAGAGCCTATGCTGGGAGATGGTATCTATGGAAAATGTCGGGTTACTAAGCGCCGCGCGGCGCCTAGTAACCCGATGTGTACCATAGTTACCAGCGATCTCGCTGGTCCACATCGCTGGTGAGTCTGCCTGTGTGACATCTCACCAGCGATGTGAGCGATATTGTTAGCGATCGCGCGTGCACGTGATCGCTTACAATATCGTTCACGATACTGCCCATGTTCACACACATGCGTTTTTTTGACCATCTCTGCGCTTTTGGGCTGTTAAAAAAAACGCAGGTGCGTTAACGCAGGGTACATTTGAGTGTACATGCGTTTTTCAGCTCCATTTGCGTTTTTTACCCCTAGTCCAAAAAACGCTGCATGCAGCGTTTTTGGGTGCTGTAAAAAAACGCATGTGCGTTTTTCCAAAAACGCATGCGTTTTTTTTAACATGGGGCCCTATGGGAAACGCATGCAAAAACGCATGGTACATTAGTACCTTTTAGTGCCATTCAAAAACGCATGCGTTTCCCGTAGGGGCCCATGTTGAAAAAACGCACATGCGTTTTTTTTAACAGGGGGCCCTATGGGAAACGCATGCGTTTTTAAAAGGCACATTTATGCACCCTGCGTTAACGCTTGCGTTTTTGCCTGCGTTTTTGGTGAAAAAATGACTAAGTCCAAAAACGTGGCAAATCCTTTCAGACACACAAGGGACATTTTTTAGCACTCTTAAAAAAACGCAAGTGCTTTTAAGAGTGCTAAAAAAACGCAAATTGTGTGTGAACATAGCCATATAATCCAGCCATATGATCCAGCCAAAGCCTTAAAATCCAATCTGTCAGCAATGAATGACTGTTCAAACCAAATCTAAATGCTCGGTGCATCAAGGCATGGCTAATCATTTGGGTGCACCTTCCCAACTGCTTGTTTTTCATCTATCTTTAATCTGATGCTCCATGAAGCCAGAGATGTTAATCAAAACAGAGGGGTGAGTGGACGTGAGGATGGCCTGGGGAGGTTTTTGTGAGCGAGGGACTCCCTCCTGATGTCTGTGCCCCGGCCATCTCCACACAGCAAGGCGTTTTGATTGCGGTGGCCCTGGCTGGGTTTGAGGTATTTATGGGTGCAAGCCTTACCTTGATTTAGGCTTTTACACAGTCTTTTACACACCACTGCGAACACACCGATACTGCATGTACCACAACTAAACAATTGTTTAGCAACACAGTTCGCTTTATGGCACACTTTTCCTTTCGACTGCTCCCTAACTCTTGGCACCACTGCTGATAGTAGTCCATTCTTCTCCTCTTTCCTTAGCATCGGACTCCTGTACATCAGTCATTTAGTCCCTGTTTGACCCAGGGTCACTTTCCACCCACAGGGACCCGGTCTCTATAATAGCGCAAATGTGGCGCCCCACTACGTAGGTGCCACAAAAGGGGTACTGCACCCAGAAAAGCGGTGTAGTACTCCACTGCAATTGGGACTATGGTCACTAGATGGAACCCTAGAGCTGACACCCACACACTAGGACAGTAGGTGGGAGGGAACCCTGGGAGGATACATAGTGGCCTCTAGGGGGAACTAGTGAGCAGACAGGAGTCTCAGTCAGTGAGTCTGAGGAGCAGTGAGAGGAGAGTTGGAGTGAGTCGGAGGGAACCAGGCAGCCAGCCTGAAAGGACAAAGAGGGCCATCTCGGCTGAGGGGCCCTGAGAAGGAAAAGATCCCAAAAAGAAACAGAGAAGGAAAGCAAGGAGACTCAGAAGCGCAGAGTTAACTTGAGTGGGGAGCGAGTAATGGATAGAGTTTGCCCCATAGGAAGTAACCCGGGTACCGTAGCCCGCACCTGTGAGTTCTGTAAGTCCCTCAGAAAATCCGTACAACAGGGATATTGCAAATACGGCCCTGACTCCCAAGGATCCCACACGAGGGAAGCCAGGACTAGCAGGGCGCTGCAGTCCAGACAGAAGGTTGACCTGACGGGTACAAGGGAGGAGAAGAGAAGCAGAAGCAGCAGGAGGCCAGATTATCTACAAGAGATCAGGCTTCATAACACTGGGAACAGAAAAGAAGGAAAGGAATGGAACATAAAAAAGGGTTCCATCTTAAGCCAGAAATCCCAATTGCAGCCTTAGAGCATTCGCCAGTATATCATCTAACGAACTGTTGAACTGTAAAGCTGACTGAAAGAGAGTTCAAGTAAAAGTTACCGTGTGAAGTGAAGCTTTGACTCTGCTTCATCTTTTCTATATATACTGTTTTCTTTACAGCATCACTGCCCCGGTGGCCTAGTCCCGGCTGCGGGGACTATTCCATCTAAGCCGCATTACCACCGACCACCGGAGGACTGTGGCGGCGCTGGTGAGCATCACCAGACTTATCAGGTGGCATCACGAAGACAAAGACTTTGTAAATAATCCATGTAAAATATTCCCCCCACCCTTTTCAGTTGACCATCAGGGCCACGGCTTCGGGATGGCCACCCGTGACTTCCCGGACTGAGAGAGAGAGCCCGAGAGCCGAGTACACGAGCCTTGGGTGCGCGTCACAAACTGTCGACTGGACTCTTCTTGTCTAAAGCTTGTTCCAGTGCTGACCTGTTTGCCCAGGCCTATGCCAAGCCTCCTTCTGAGGACATGCACCATTGGAGTCAGTCCACTGATGAGGAGACCTATTCCAAGTCCAGGCCTGAAGCTCATAAGAAAAAGACAGAGCTATATCTCTATACGTTCCACTTCTTGAGTCCTGGGAGCTCCATTTGCTTTGTCCACCGATATAAAAGTGACAGTTGCCACAAACATCCGCTTATTGAGACCTAAGGTAATTACATGTGTGGCGCCACGCAACGAGTGCGTCACAGGCGTGTATTGCAGCCCAGACTGCAGCTGCGATATTCTCTGACTAAGCAATGACATGGTTAAAACTCAGAGCTCCATACCCTACATGCACATCAGAATAGAGGGCCAATAAGGTCCTGGTGGGCGGAGTGTAGGAGTAGAGTGTGAGAGAGGAGAATGTAGAAGAAGGAGGAAGGAGAAGAACGTGGCCGGGAGGAACGTAGGAGTGGGGGCTCTGCACAGTTCCGTGCAGCCCCTAGGCCACCACCGGTTGGGCGCCATTACCCGGGGCCTCAACAACCGGATTCTGGGCGACCATTAACGGGTCAAAATATACCCGCACCCATCTACAACCGGATCACTGGTTCCGAAGCTGGTAGTCGTTTATCACTGCTATGCAAACCAGGAGTGGAGGGACCGATCTACAGGAGTACCCCACCGCCGCCGCAAACAGAGCCGTCTTGCCAGCGGAGTACCCACCAAAAGGACCCAGGTTACCCCTCACACCGGAACGTATACACCGGCAGGGAAATTTAAGTAACCCCTTGTACCCGACCTTGGCACTCAAAGGCGACATCGGCAACCCACTTAGAACAAGCTTAGAATGGAGGAACACCACGGAGCTTTGAAACAACACTAGTCATTGCTGAGTCCACCCAGTCCATTACCCGTTACCTGTATACCATGTCTCACCTACTGGATACAGTAAAATACCCGTTACAGAGACTATCAGTGTCCGTGCCTTTTTCAGAACTGTCCATCTCCGCATGCTAGAAGTAACTGAGCTGCCTCACAACATCTTGCGCAGCTCCTGGCTCCGGGGACTCCCGCTTGTCCTGTGGGGAGCGTCCCATCTTGCTGCATCCCATCCCCGGAGGCCCAAGCAGCGGCGGTGAACTCACCGGAACTCTCACAGGTGGCGTCACGACAGTATATCAACCTTTAATCTGTTCAGCCAACCCTATTGATCTGGACCACCAGGCCCCACAGCGACAGGCGCGGTTCCGTGACAGGGAGAAGAAAAACGCCTGCCCTGTGAAGTCCCGGCTACGGTGAGTCACCTGGCTTGAAGTCGACTACTACTGCTACTACTGTGGTGACCCTACGGTCTGGCTGCCACAGTGGCACTGCACTTAATCTAAGGTAATGCCATTTCTGGGGAGAATTGGGTGCTTCCTCTGCTGGACGTCCACACATTCAAACACATCTGAACTCGAACCAGAGGGCTGGGCACAAGAGTCCTGTTTGGGGCTGCGACAGACTCTGGTTGGAGGGAGACAACAATATAGGGTAACATCTTGGACTCACATGATCAGCAACTCAAAAATATGATAAACAACCTGAGAACAGAGTTCTATAGCTACAAAACCCAGTATAAAAGTCAAAAAGATCCACCAAATTGCTAGTGCACAAATTTATTGTAACATTAGTGAATCAGTATAAAATACTGGGAACGTATATAAAACCAAATGAAGGTTACAGAAAGGGTGAACAGGTCACAGACCCCCATAGCAAGGATACAGTTATACAGGCAGTTAAATAGACATCCATATGCTGGCATACAAAATGGTACAAATAAATAAATAAATAAATAAATACAGTAAAAATACCACATTGCTAGCCTGTCACAAAGCCCAAAACTCACCCATGCAAGGGGCTTATGACACGTGTTCAGGGGCAACCCCGACACGTGTTTCAAGAAAGTCTTCTTCAGGACCACTTTATTTGTACCATTTTGTATGCCAGCATATGGATGTCTATTTAACTGCCTGTATAACTGTATCCTTGCTATGGGGGTCTGTGACCTGTTCACCCTTTCTGTAACCTTCATTTGGTTTTATATACGTTTCCAGTATTTTATACTGATTCACTAATGTTACAATAAATTTGTGCACTAGCAATTTGGTGGATCTTTTTGACTTTTATACTGGGTTTTGTAGCTATAGAACTCTGTTCTCAGGTTGTTTATCTGGTTGGAGGGAGGGTTTAGGATAGGCAGAGGAATTAGTGAGTTAGTCTGTTGTCAGCTTCCAAGCCTAGTAGCAGTTCAGCGGCAAGAGGGGTACCAGGACCCCAAGCTGCCAGGTCTTTACGAGTAATTAAAAGAAAAAACAGATATTGCGCCACACTGCAACTGGAGGAACTTAATACACGGTTTTACTATGTTTGTACTAACCTTTACTGGTTGTGCAACACCCCGCACAACCAGACTGATGGCTTAATGTGGATCACTGTAGTGACAAGGGCCAATAATCCCTCCTCCTCAGATACTCCGGGCCTGGTGGTCGGCTCCTTAGTTCCTCTGGAGATGGAGGTGGGCTCCTTCACTCCTCCACCCGAAGAGGCAGACTCGCTGCACTGGCTTCCGTCCCAGCTCCACACTGTGTATCAGTTGATCATTCAAGGGTGGGTCTTTATGATGTACTGCCAGGTAGGATCTTAGAGCAGCTCACACACCGCACTCCCAACAAGGGAGAAGGGGATTAGCAAATAGAAAAACAAGCGGTGTCAGAGGATTGGAGCGCTAAAGAAACCACGGGTTGGTGATTAGATTACCGATAATTTATTGCACGAACAGCAGGGGTCCAGTATGCCACAACGCGTTTCGACGCACAGATGCGTCTTTCTCAAGTGCGTCAATTTAAAATTATTAGCAAATATTAGGCTGCATACTCACGATGAGTCTATGCAGCGTTTTGGACGCAGCGTCTTGCCGCTGCATCAAAGACGCTGCTTAGTACAGAATAAGCATTTGGGATGGGATTTCAAGAAATCCCATCCTCACTATGCTTAACCCGACCGCAGCGATTTGACAGCCGGGATCCCTCATCCACTTGAGAAAGACGCATCTGTGCGTCGAAACGCGTTGTGGCATACTGGACCCCTGCTGTTCGTGCAATAAATTATCGGTAATCTAATCACCAACCCGTGGTTTCTTTAGCGCTCCAATCCTCTGACACCGCTTGTTTTTCTATTTGCTAGGTCTTTACGAGTGGCAGTGAACCTGGAGGCTACTGGGTTTCATGTTCAGTAGCTACACCATTGTGGTCCATTAGTGGCAATGAAGGGCTAGTTGACCAGTGAGTACAGTCACTCGTAGAGCCTGCGCCATCTGCCTGGCTGGAAGGAACAAACAGAGATTCAGGAGAAGTTAGAGGAGCTACAGTGGACTAGTGAACTGGGAACAAGCAGCAGGAAGGCCATACCACCACCCCAGCAGAGGAGCACCTGATTGTGTCTGGACTGGCCAAACCCTGACACCTGGTGAATACTACACTGGACCAGTGACTGATTTTCTGCCAGCAAAGGTAAAAGACTGCATTCAGCTGCCTCCTTCTGCTGCACCTCTTAACTTTTCACTACCACCATCATCTCCACTACAACAACTCCTTTCATCACCTACCACTTACTACACACCTGGGGTCTGCCCTGGCTGATTAGGGTGCAATACCTAGCTGCTACCACACCTATCACCTGGGAGTACTTATATGTAGCAATGGCCATGTCTGGCTGGACACCCCGGCTGGCATCACAAACTTTATAGACCTTCATTTCCTGTAAATACTCTTTTTCATGTACGTTTAGGGTCACAGCTGCTGGGCATCGCCACCATGAACATTAAACGCCTGGCCCAGCTGGCTGTGTATCTTGGCCCTTGTGACCGTCACACAACAAATACTGTATGCTCTATATTTACTACTACTTGACTAAAGTAAGATGGTGTCTTCGCTCCAAGTCTAGAGGCTGCTCCAACTCCAGTAGGTTGATCCCACTACTTAACTACTGCTTACCCTACATCAGTAGCTGAGCAAGCTGTCTAACTTATCATTCACTATTCTCTATTCTTATTCTATATACATTACAATCATTACATATTACCTAATATTTTATGCATCAACAATTATGTACACTGCTACATACATCACATGACACATTACATTATATACTTACACATATGACACAGTTCACACTAATATTCAGGGGCATGAGCAAATGGGCATAGTCCACCCCCTCACATGAAGATTGAAGGAAAACTAGCAGGTGGGAAGGTGCACTTAAATGCTTGGCCATGCCATGGCACACCGAGCGACTGTACTAGGTCTGAAAAGTTATTCTGTGCTGACAGAGCCCCTTTAAATAACAGAAACACAGAATGAAAGGGGTTATACACCAATAAAGCTAAATACCCATACACAAGACAGTTGGACAGTGTAACATTGGTGGAAGTGTAAAAGAAGTGTCCCAGTTCTGTATGAAGGCTGTGGTAGAGGTGAGTTATGTGCGAAAGTCCACAACTGCACCATTTATTGCAATTACAAAATTGTTAAATGCATAGTTTCCCTTGATTCCATAGAGTTCTATGGAATGGCAATGTGCATGATTGATGACTGCTCAATTCAACTACTCCTTACACAGGACAATGAGCTCCTGAGAACAATTGTGGGGCACAAAACATCAATTCCGGCCATGAACGAGAGCTTTGCTCTTTATCGGGTCATTTTAAGAATGCTTGTTCCACAAGAATCTATCAGTGTGAATGAGTTCAGATGTGTTTCACAGTCCATGTATAGGCTGCAATGCCTGGACTGGCTGCAACTCTCCTGACCCAAGCGTGACAGCTTCATGTATTACTATGCAGCTCTCACGCTCGAGTCAGGGGAACCACCGGCCAGTTCGGGCATTTTGATGCATCATTGTCCGTGGCTTCATGGGCATACTGTATATTTCTCTAATTTTAAGGCAGAGTGACCTATTGGCTTCTGGGGTGTCCCCCACTCACCCAGTTTTGTCCCTGGTACATTGTAGGTCACGCCTGGGGTAGTGGTAGCATGCTAGGAGTTGTAGTTTTGCAATGACTGGAGAGTAACAGGTTGACGTTTCCAGCTACACACTCAATGATAGCCATACAATATATTCCATAGTTTACATCTGTCTTCGTCCGAGGTAAGCAATACATACAGATGTTAAGCCACGTTTGGAATGAACGATGTTGGTGACTTATAATTGATGACTGTTTGTAGATCTTTGTAATTGAATGCTTTCCTAAACATGGCTTGCAGCGTCACACATTCATTACAGAACCTAATTAAAAGTGATCTATTTACTCAACGTTGCCAAGGATGGAAAGGAAAAACTGTGAGTTGTAATTTCAGGGACTTCTAAGCATGGTGATTGTTTTCTACTGTCAGTCTCCATTAATTAATGCCCTTCCAAAAGTGTCCCAAGTGCATAATGACTCTGAAAATGCCAGCCGGCGATCAAGAAAGACAATGAAAGGAAAATGTCTCTTGAATAAGTAGATGTCAAAAATGTTTAAACATTGAATGAGGGTTGGAAATATTTTATTTTATTTTTAAAGGAACAGCACCACCTTTTTCTATGGGCTGTATCTGGTATTACAGCTGAACGATACTTATTGAATGATGCTGAGTAGTCCCAAATACAAAGGTGCTCTACTGGATATTATAAGGTGGCATATGTCTTCATTTGTAACCTCATTAATCCTGGGACCCTCAGCACTTTGAAGACCTAGCGGATCTTCTCCATCCATCATTATTGATTGCCCCTTTTTCATCCTATCCAGCTTAGGTGAGGTGTAGATGTGGCTCTTGATGTGGATCGGTTTCAAGGTAGTATGGGAACCCCCACCCCACTTTTTGTCCAAAGGGCTTCATCAACAGTAATTCTGCTTGGTAGTCTCCAGCTGTTGATTAAGAAATACAAGCTCAGCTCTTGCACACCACCTCTGGATAACAGTGATTTCACCCTCTGTACCAGGGGTAAGAACCTTTTTCCTGCCAGGGACCATTTGGAAATCACCATCATGTGGGTCGCACAAAATTATCACCTTGAAATTACCCGGCTATGTTTGATCAAACAATACTCTCCCCTAAAGTGATGGCTGGAGCTACTTCTCTTCGGCTGCTTTGATGTTAGGCAATATTAATCTTGTGGCTCTCACCACTTCCTTTTTCAAGGTTTGTGTCATCCTGGTGCGCAGTAAACTCTTTGATAATTTGAAGACACGGACTGCTGTGTATACATCACCATAAGAGACGTTGGGACTGCTATACTACATCACATAGGATATGCTGGGACTGCTATATATACATCTACAGTGCGTAATTCTGGAACTGCTGTATATACATCACATAGGAGACACTGGGACAGATGTATAATATTCCATGGAAGACGCTTGGACTGTTGTATATACATCACATAGGAGATGCTGACACTGCTGTATATACATTACATGGGAGATATTAAAACTGCTGTATATATATCACATGGAGACAGTGGGACTACTGGTTATACATCTAGTAGGATAGTATAAAGTTTTAGCCCTGGGCACACATAAACGAAAAAGAAAGAGGAAAATGGTATTTGCTTTTCCAGGTTTTTAATTTTCAGTGCAAAGTGTGTAGCTCAGGCACAAGCCTTTGTCAGAAGACAATCTTGTTTAAACAGATTTGCCAGATTGACTTTAAGGGGATGAACCTATTTTTCATATGTAGTGCAGGCGCAAGTAAGAAAAGGGATTCCTGTTCAGGTTAGTACATAGGATTGCCTGGTAGCCTTAAATGTAGGCAGGTACTGTTGGGGGTATATTATTAGTAGTAGGATAGGTCCCAAATGTCCTTCAGGTAGTTTTGGAAAAAGAGAGAACAGATTGGCGCAAATGAGAAGGACCTGTGGTGGTATTTGGTATGGGGCTATAGGTGACAAGGGGATGGCCTCCCACCTGTTCAGGTTGTGCTTGCCCAGCACAACCGCGGTTAGGAGCCTCTTTTGTGAGCTGCGACATCTCTGCAGCTCCGGGATCTCCTGCTCCAGGCTGGTCACGTGGTCCCGGTCAGCTGATGCCGCTCATTTCGTCATGCCAGGTCCTGGTCTGAGGTTTAGGATCCTGTGCTACAGGCTGCTCCACACGATCTCCCAGTGGGGGATGAAGATAATGGATTCAAAGGGTTTTTCGTGTTGGGGAGCGCTGCAGACACAGGAAGGGAGGAGGATTAAAGATTGTGCATAACTTTATTTACCAAAATGCGTTTCAATGGCAACATGCCATCTTCATCAGGTAGGGGTAACCGTAGGGGACCGTTGCTCCCCCTGCACCTCCCTGCCCAGCACCTAAGATGTAACCCGAAAAAGCACAATAAAGCCAGTATGTGAAAAAGATCTCCTGAGTGCCGCTGTTCTCCTCACTTTTTATACTTATAACTATGCATCTAGTAGGAGACACTGAAACTGCTGGATATGCATTTACTAGGAGACACTGGGACTGCTGTATATTCATCACATAAGAAATACAGACTGCTGTATATACATTACGTAGGAGACAGTGGGACTGTTGGATATACATCACTGTTGACACTGGGGCATATCCATTGATCAGGTGCATAGATAGTACTGTGAGTATATACATTGCTAGGGTGCACATACATTACCAGGGGACACATAGGACTGTGGACGCTGGGGCAGCTGCTTCTCTTCTATGGGAGCACATTGCGTGCTAACCCTGCCCACAAGGTGCATTCTCACACTGGAGCTGGCCAGTGTGAGGGCGTAATTTCTCAAGTATGTTCGTGAAGCTTTCAGTAGTGAAATGCTCCATGCACAACAATGCTCTGATGCAAGACACGGCTGCTGTCCGAGCACTGAGGACCCCGGGTATCTCTCCGTGGCCAGCCAAAAGATCATCCCCACCCCTGCTCTATGCCAACACCAATGCTGCCTCTGCTAATAATGCTATTGGTTTGGATACAACCAGAGGGTTTTGGTGTCTTTTTTTTCTGCCTACTCTAGAGTTTGTGTAGACAGATTACAATAATCAGTGTGCCCCCTATTATCATTATATTTATGTGCCTGGAATGTGTCTCACCGCCATGTTTAGTAATCTTTGCAATGTTCTGTCTTCTGCTTCTCAATGACATCTTCAAAATTGGCATGTGCAATCCTTTTTGCTGACCACATGTTAAAGAGGTTGTCCAGTCACAAGATATTTATGACCAATCAGTCCGAGTTTGATCCAACAAAATATCGTATCACACTTGGACCAATAGTAATCAATAGGGCCATGCACAAGTCCAATGGCATATTTAGTATGTCAGAGTTATTATAGGATTGCACTTGGCCATGCAAGTCAATCGGTAGGTAATGGACTGATACAATGGAGAAGATAGAAAAAATTCTATCGTCTCCTCATCCCTGAAAATCATATCACACTATGATCACACTCTGACCGGAGTCCGATCAGAGCGTGATTAGCATAATTGATCTCATTTTCGTGGATGAAAACAACTGTGCTTCTCTGTACCTAGCCATAGGATAGGTCCTCATTGTCAGATCATGTGGGGATCCGACATCTGGCAAGCTCCGGCATCTGCGTATGTAAGCACATTGAATAGCACTATACATGTCAGCACTGTTCAATGTATTCACTGTCACCCGTGACTGCAGCTAATAGCTGAGCAGTAACAGTCAAGGGTGTTGGACAAACACCAATCTCATATTGATGTCATGTCCTAGGATAGGTCATCAATGTCTTGTGATTGAACAACCCATCAAGGAAAAGGGCAGATCTGAGAAATGTTTTTGACATGGAGGCAACAGAAGTTAAGGTAAATGCCCACAGTATGTATCTGGTAAAGAAATACTGCAGAGTAATGCAGTATTAAAGGGAACCTGCCACCTGTAAAAATGCTAACGTTTTGATTTGCATGTTAATTGCATTTGAATGCTACGTGGCGTTTGCACATTGAACCCCGCTGCCAGAAGGAAATTAACTTGAATCTTCTCAACAGTGTTCTGGTTTCAGTCATGGAGGCGGTGGTGGTGCGGATCAGTCACTGGTTCGTGTATGAAGAGTGGTGGCTGTAACAGCGCCCCCCGCACTGACTGACAGCTGGTTATAATGCTGAGTGTCTTTCAGTGCATGGTGTATGGTTACAGCCACCACTCTCCAGACACAAAATGGTGACTGATCAGCGTTGGTGCCGCATCCATGACTGAAACCAGAACACTGTTGGCGGGATTAATTACTTCCAGCAGCGGGATAAAATGTGCTGGTGCCGGGTAGCATTCAAATGCTGTTAACCTGCAGATACCTTATCTGCATGTTAATAGCATTTTTACAGGTGACAGATTCCCTTGAAAAAATAATTTTTAAGCTATCCCCTCTATGTTGTGGAACTTTGCAGATCATAAATTGACCTGTGGTACAGATTTTGCAATGCAGAGTGAAATTTCAACCACTGGGGCAGTATGGTGATTCAGTGGTTAGCACTGTATGGTGACTCAGTGGTATGGTGATTCATTGGTTAGCACTGTATGGTGACTCAGTGGTATGGTGATTCATTGGTTAGCACTGTATGGTGACTCAGTGGTATGGTGATTCAGTGGTTAGCACTGTATGGTGACTCAGTGGTATGGTGATTCAGTGGTTAGCACTGTATGGTGACTTAGTGGTATGGTGATTCAGTGGTTAGCACTGTACGGTGACTCAGTGGTATGGTGATTCAGTGGTTAGCACTGTATGGTGACTCAGTGGTATGGTGATTCAGTGGTTAGCACTGTATGGTGACTCAGTGGTATGGTGATTCAGTGGTTAGCACTGTATGGTGACTCAGTGGTATGGTGATTCAGTGATTAGCACTGTATGGTGACTCAGTGGTATGGTGATTCAGTGGTTAGCACTGTACAGTGGCTCAGTGATTAGCACTGTATGGTGGCTCAGTGATCAACAATGTTGCTTTGCAGCACTGGGGTCCTTGGAACACATCCACCAAGGACATGATCATCAAGGAGTTGTATGTTCTCTCTGTGTTTTCGTGAGTTTTCTCTGGGTTTACTCCCAAATGCCAAAAACCAACCTGGAAAATAGATTGCCAGCCCTAATTGGAGCAATAATTATGATGTCTGTGAAGTTCTACAAAATAAGAAGGTGCAATATAACTGCATGATAAATAAATTTGCCCCCCCCATAACTGCATGAAAGGTATGTGGGTTATGGTGAGATTCCAGTGTAGTTTCTGGTGTAGATAACTCATTGCAGAGCTGTTGAGTGTGCGTTTCCCTGAGACTTAGATACGTCATCTGATAATGGGGACTGACCATAATACATGTTGGACATGCCACTTTGTAGGACTTGGCCAGCACCATGTACCCAAACCACAATTTGATGGATAACATCTTAGTAACTAATCAGACATCTTCTTTCATTATGGATTAACCATTTAACGCTGATTGGTTTGCACTGGTTCCTATTAGTTTTCGTTTTAGGATTAGGTCACGCTTCCCCCTGTGGCACAAACCACTTTCTGGACAAACAGATGATTAAGAATTAATGAAAGCTCAGCTGAAGACTTTTTCCTTTCCTCAGTTCATTAATTCTTTATAGATCAATACATTCTTAATATGTCCGTGTTGCTTATGATTATTTAAGTAGAATTATACTTGGCGCACATCGCCTATAAGGATTCTTTTAGCTGACCTCTTTCTTATTGTGGTAAAGTGACATTTTCGATAAAACTGCGCATATTTTCCGCTTAAGGAAGAATGACATTTTTATCTAAAACAGTTGGTTTTGTATTATCGCTAATTAGCTTATAGTGTTTTGTACAGCGTAGCCAGCTGGATCCACACTAGCAGCAGAAATAATGTTCTACGGGGAGAAAATAAATGTGCCCGTTGAAAATGTGCTCTCGAATGGAACAGCTTGACATCCTCATAGTCCTTATATGATTTTTATTTTAAAGCGGATGTGTTTCAACCCCTGTGTGTGACATGAATCCTGCACTGATGAGTCCTAGCAAGGGTGGAGGAGTTACCTGTAGTCTTAAAATTTGACAAAGCTTCACAAATTTCTTCTATGATGAACTTGTGTTTTTACACAGCAGCTGACTCACCGTGGCCGGGGACTCCGGTTTAGAGAGGCAGTAGCTCCTTCCTCCTTGTCACGGGTGGGCCGCGCCTGCCGGTAGTGAGGCCCAGTTGAGTGCAGATCAAAAGTCGAAGACGTCTTGTAGGAACAGATTAAAGGGGTTAATTTATTTGTGACGCCACCTATGAGTAGTTCGGTAAGTCATACCGACGCTGCGGAACCTCCGGGGGATGGATAGCAGCAAGATGGAACGCTCCCCACAGGCTGAGCAGTGATCCCCGGAGGCTGGAGCTGCTTAAGATGTTGTGCGGCAGCTGCGGTTACCTTGTGTGCGGACGGATGCAATCATAAGGAAGCACGGACACTGTAAGTCTCTGTAACGGGTCTTTACTGTAACCAGCAGGCAGTACATGGTATACAGTTAACGGGTAGTAGACCGGGCGGACTCAGCAGTGATGGTGTCCCTCAGAGATCCGTAGTGTTCCTCCATTCTAGCTAAGTATTTGCCATTGTCGCCCAGGAATACCAGGTCGGGTACGGGGAGGCTGCTTCAATCCCTATCCAAGATGTACGTTATGGATGTTCTGGGGAGCCTTGGATCCCTCGGTGGGTACACCGCTGGTTAGACGACTGGAATTTGGCGGATGGTGGGGTGCTTCTGTAAAGCTGCTCCTCCACGCTTCTGGTTCGCGTAGCAGAGGTGAACTGCTGCCAGCTTCGGTACCAGTGAACCGGCTGTGAGTTGGGCACGGGGGTCTTTTGGAACCCGTGGTTGGTGATGCCCGAACCCGGTTGTTGAGGCCTCAGGTGCTAACACGCGACCGGTGACGGCCCAGGGGCTGCACGGGGGTGCAGAGCCCCCGCTCCTACTCCAAGTTCAAGTCTGTGTGTCTCTCTTGTCTAGACCCGACTTCCTCTCTTCTCCTACTCCTACTCCTAACACTGCCCTTGCACTCCGCCCACCAGGACCTTGGATTGGCCCTCTATGTTAAGTGATGCATGCAGGTTTGGATCTCTAAGTTAACCATATGACTGCTGGGTCGGAGAATATTGCGGCTGCATTTATGGCTGCAATACCCTCCTGCGACGCACTCGTTGCGGGGCGCCACACAGCCAGTCTGAAAAGGTAAAGCAAGCCTCCACCGATGTGGATCGAACATGACCTGACGTGCCAGCGTTCGAATCCCTGACCCTGTAGTTGACTTATTTGTCCACTGAGTCACAGCAGATACACATTTTCTCATGGTGTTTATAATCTGCTTTCTTTGCTTTAGTCTTTTAGATTATCTGTGTTTTTTTAATTATCCATAGTCTGGAGGACTTAAGATAGTAGGGTTTAATAAGCAAGGGGAGTGGTTCAGTCAGAAGAGGGCCAGGAGGCCATTCTTATGGACCAGCTGCAGTCTAGGGTTTCAGGCCCTGGGTTGCTGGGTTTCCAAGTAACGGAAACTGGAGGTTGATGGGTTTTATGCCCAGTAGCCACACACCGGTGGAACTTTCCGAGGCACAGAAACATGGAGGATCAGGGACCTGCACTCAAGAGAGTGAGGTTTACCACAGGAATCACATTGCCTGTCTGGCTGGAGGTACCCACAGCAACAGTAGGGAGTACAGGAGACCTCACAAGCACCTAGAAACATTTACTAGAGAAATCAGCTGGTAGGCCACAATATCTCACCCAGAAGAGCAGACTACAGTTCTCCCCAGACTGGCTGGACCAAAGCCTGTTGGTGCATGTAACCTGGACCTGATGCAACATCTGCAGTAAAGAGATAAAGAACTCAGAGACTCTTGTGTGCCTCCTTTCCTCCTGAACCATAACTCCCACTACAACTCCCACCTTCCTCACCTCTATAGCCTGTCCTGGTTGGGAAGGGTCTAACACCTACACTGCTTCACCACCTATCTCTCAGAGAGCTTCTGCAGTGATGGCCACATACTGACCAGAAATCCTAACTAGTGTCACAAACTTATTATTTCTGTTGTTGTTTATTTTTCTCCATTTTTATTCCTCCCTTTCCAAAGTGAGCCAGGGCCACAGCACTGGGCGCAGCCATTGTGACTCTGACCACTTGCCCAGTTGCTGGGTTCGCCAGCCCTTTGTGCACCACATTTTCATTTCAATTTGTATTACTTATATTATTTTTACTCAGTCTGAGATCTCTTTCTACGTTAGCATTCCTTCCTTTCTGTAGGTAACTTGCACTCTGCTCTGCCCTCCGGTTCCGTAGATACTGTATGTAATGGCCACTAAGGCAACATAGGTCTGAGTTGCCATCGTTTAATCTGTAGTTAGGGCCATTCTAGCCTGCACAGGTACCATTGAGGACTGTGGGGTTCGAATCTGTAGTCTGTACAGGAACCAACTAGGCCAGTTGCAGTTTTTTAGTGTTTTTCCCATGTGAGTGATATTCTCTTTTGGATGTCCAGCCATACCGCCGTTGGTTATGCCAGTCAGTGTAAGACCAGCGGAGGTTTATGCCTCTGCTGTTTGTGCTCTTCACACTGCACCTATCTTCTGTTTGCAGTTAGGAAGTAGCAGTACATAAGTTATCTTTTCAATTTATATTTCTTGGTTTGTTTTTACTCACTCTTGGATCTCTTCATATCTCAGCATTTTTTCCTTTCTGTAGTTAAATTGCCCTCCGATTCCTTAGGAGATGCACAAGGCACTCGATGGCCACTTAGGCAGCAAAGGCCTGAGTTGCCATTATTTAGTCTGTGGTTAGGGCCATTCTAGTCGCAGGTACCATTAGGGACTGTGGGGTCCGAATCTCTAGTCAGTACAGGAACCAACTGGGCCAGTTGCAATTTCTCAGTGTTTTATCTATCTTTCCTGAGTTTATAACACAATCATAACAGAGTAGCCTGTATTTATACATCACGGCAATATGAATTTTAAAGCGGTATTTGGTTTCAAGAAATTATATATCCATTGCTGAGACTGAAAATGAGTCCAACTGGTCAGAGCCCACAGAAGAGCTACCATACAGCAAACTGATGAAAAGTTAACACAAGCTATTATATAATGGTGCCAGAATACAAAGTGGAGTGCAGTTTGCTGTGTATTGGTTGCATAATCACAGACTGGGATCATAGGACCACACAAGTAAAATAGCACAAGTCTGCAATGTCTGGGACAGCGGCCAGTACATGTATGGTATTGAAATGTAGAGAAAGCAATCAAGTGTTGTTGACCTATCAAATAGCAGATCAGTGGTTATGCAGGGTCTGACCCCTATGATCAGATATGACTTTCCATCCTAAATATGACCCATTGTTTTATGAACCTCTCTGAAAAGGTGATAAATACTCTTTTTTATATGCTTACAGTATTTGATACAGAAATTTCACGATGGGCTGTTAGCACTGCTAGATGTAAGCAGATGGCCGCTGCTGTTTCCTATGTGATTAAAGCCGTGTTTTATTATTTCCATGCAAGATACAAGGAAAAACAAAATATGGGATATTTCCAGGTTTTTTTTTCTTTCTCTGCTGTTTTCTTACTCGGTTGGAGGAGCTTCATCCTCTAATCAGGCAGCCCATCACACAGTGAAGATAATTAATTTAAACGCCAGGAAATCTGCCCATGTTTTTTGAGCTCAAAACAAGTAAGGTTTGGAGACTGTCTTGTCATTTGGTGCCACCCGTAGGACGTGTGCCAGGGAACACAATGTGTGTGAGGCCTACAGACTCCTCTCCCACTAATTCCTTCACAGCGGGGGGAATTATGGACAAAAAACAGTTTTCTCTGCGTTGTCGGATGGTCCGCTTTCCCAGCTGATAAAGAATGTGCTTCATATATTAAACATGGATTGCTGAGAGTATGCAGAAGCGCAGCATGTAGCTCATGTCTTGTCCTTGTCCTTAACAACTGATGGAGAGGCATTGTTTGATAAAACAGAGAATGCGTGTACAGCCAAAAAGTTCTGGCACCGACACCGCTCCTCCAGAGAGTGATATGTAAAAGCGGCAGTGGAGCAATAATCTACTCTTCAATGCCCTCATTTCCGGCAGATGTGCAGACTTCAAGCCTGCCTTGTAGACATGGTTTTAATTGTTTAAATAGGGTTTTCAGGCAGATAAACCTTTTCACACATCCAGGAGGTCTTGCATGCAGGTTAAATGCGGGACACCAACGTCTTCTATGTCTCTAGGATATGACATATTATTAGGCTACAGTATATTGTACTGTAATAATATTTAGAATATCTATCGGAATCCTTAGAATCCTACTTTATCAAATTATAACTCGCCATCCACTCTTTTTTTCAGGTCGCAAGTAAACTTCATTTTGGCAACAATGCCAGTACAGGAACATCCTATCCTCATTCCCGGAATGCATTTATCTCACTGGTGTCCAATGGCTTGTCTGCCATGAACTAAAAGCCTGCCTTTTGGTATGACTCAATGCAGATTGAAAAGTCAGAGCAAATACACAAAGACCTGCAGCCACTATTGATAAAGACATACTCACTCTTACTACAAAGTGCTAAAGACCCACCCCCACGTACTGTAGAGCAACAAAGATGCACCCCCACTTACAGTGCAGTAACAAAGACCCACCCCCACTTACTGTGTAAAGACAAAGACAACACCCACTTACTGTGACAAAGAACAAGCCCACTTACTGTGTAGAGACAAAGACCTGCCCCCACTTACTGTGTAGAAACAAAGACCCGTCCCCACATACTGTGTAGAGACAAAGATTCGCCCCCACGTACTGTGTAGAAACAAAGACCGGCCCCCCACTTACTGTGTGAAGACAAAGAACACACTTACTGTGTAGAGACAAAGATTCAGCTTGTCAAAGATCTCCGACTAATGTAAAGTGACAAAGACCTGCCCCCACTTACTGTAGAGGAACAAAGACCTGCCCCCACTTACTGTAGAGCAACAAAGACCCGCCGCCACCTACTGTAGAGCAAACAAAAACCCGCCCCTACCTACTGTAGAACAACAAAAACCTGCCCCCACTTACTGAAGAGACAAAGACCCTCCGCCACTTACTGAAGAGACAAAGACCCTCCGCCACTTACTGTAGAGAGACAAAGACCCACCGCCACTTACTGTAGAGAGACAAAGACCACGCTCACTTATTGTAGAGTAAGAAAGGCAAGCCCTCACTTACTGTAGAAAGGCAAAGACCTTCAACCACTTACTGTAGAGAGATAAAGATCCACCCCCACTTACTATAAAGCAACAAAGACCTGTCCCCATTTACTGTAGAAAAACAAAGATCTACCCCCCACTTACTGTAAATGACAGTGGTGCTTCCACTTACCATAAAGTAACAAAGATTTGCCTTCGATAAATTAATTCCATGTGGTTTACTTAAGCCTAAAGAGCCAGAAGGAAATTTTTCCCTACCAAGTATGGCCCACAGCAAACTCCAAATTAATACTGTACATGTATGTAAAAATGGTGCAAACTATAAATACGATGCAGTGGTTACAAGTAGCACAGTACAAGATCACAGAAGGCACAAATTAGCATTGCACATATTCCCATATACACATTGCAACCAAACATGAGCAGAGCACAGTACATAGCATTAGTATGAACATTGTATTACATAGCTAGTGGTCATGAAGGATGCATAAAAATGCATGATATTACAGATATGCCATACCAAAGTGCAAAGTGCAGGGGATGAAGCAGACTACTTAAAACACGCAAAACGCACGTGGGGCCAGTACTAGAGGGGTCCTCCCTTCCTTCCCTCCTGGCACAATCAAGCACTTGCACTTTGCACTTTGGTATGGCATACCTGTAATATCATGTATTTGCATGCATCCTTCATGACCACTAGCTATGTAATACAATGTTGATACTAATGCTATGTACTGTGCTCATGTTTGGTTGCAATGTGTATATGGCAATATGTGCAATACTAATTTGTGCCTTCTGTGATCTTGTACTGTGCTATTTGTAACCATTGCATCGTATTTACAATTTGCACCGTTTTTAATGGGTGGCACTTTGTAACAAATATTTTTTACTTTGCAAGCAGCAAAAAACTCCTTTGGGCTCTATTTTTTGATAAAAACCTGCCTTCACATACCATAGAAAGATAAAGACTTACAGTAGGGTGAAAAAGACCCAAACATCACTTACTGTAGCGTGAGAAAGATGTGCACTCACTTACTTTAGTGATAGAAGTACCTATTCTTTCACCCTTTAAGCAGTTTTAGTGTCTCTGAAATTATAGACGGATAATACATCGCAACAGGCAGTGGATATCATGCTTGACTGAAGGGAGATACGTAGTAGCCAGCACTTTGGACCCACGTCATTCAATAAGATCAAGTTGTTTGAGAGAACACAGACTACTTAATTAGTAAAAACATCTATGATCCACTCCGGGCACTGTCCCAAGTATCCCCTCGTCACCTCATGTCATGTACTGCTGATTTCAACATTTTGATGTTAACTTTGCATTTTTTTTTTTAAATTTTCCTAATTCCAGTTTTGTGTTGCTTTCTACAGTATTTCTCTGTTTCCAAACTAAAAATTTGTAATGGATTTGGAATAAAGAGATGCAAATACCTGCGCCGTATAATGAGACAAGTACAAGACTCATGTGATATTGATCAAGAGCCTTTTGTCTTTATAATGAATAGTGGCACAGGTGCAGGGCTTCTCGCAGTACATCAGAGCTCTCCTTGCAGCCAGGTCAGTTAGGCCCCTTTCACATCAGCGTTTTTCGCTGTTTGCGTCAGATCCGGCAGATTTACCGCATCTGCTGACTAACGGCTGCACTTGTGCCACACTTGCGGTAAGCCCCATGCATTGTCTAAGAGGCTTGCAACAGGTGCGGCAAGAGCGGCATTGCCGCGATCCAGCATTTCTGGCAGTTGCAGCCACGAAAGAAAACGTGGTCAGCTGCGTTTTTTCACGGCCGCAACTGCAGCAAGTGCCAGATTGCGGCAATACTGCACTTGATCCGCAAGCCCCATATACAACACATGGGGCTTGCCGCAAGTGCGGCCGTTAGGCGGCAGATGAGGTAAGTCTGTCGGATCTGTTGCAATCAGCGAAAAACGCTGATGTGAAAGGGGCCTTAGACATGATCAGGACTGGTCCATACTCTCTGGATTTAAACTGAATCTGCTACAATATTTCACAATACAACTGTATGAATTATTAAATAAACCGGATGAGGCTGCTGTGTTTACTTTGGAATTCCATGTCAATACCACTGTATAATACATTTATCATGCCCTCCCAGGGCATTTTATACTGTGCCCACCAGGTTACCCGTCATGTAAATGGGGTTCTAGTATGTGCCCAGAGTGACCCCACATACCTGTGATATGAAGTTATATTCTGTGCACAGCTGGGCTCTGATTGAATCACGGAGGCAGCTATTTCTGTCATGGTGGGGAAATGTCTTGCCGCCCCTTCAGCTGCTAATTCCGCCCTGCTGGATTTCAATCTCCCGCCCCACCTCTGTCCGGCACTTGAGTGACTGCGGCACTCATGCTGGCGCAGAGGAGCGGTTGTCAGCGGGCCATAGAACAATGCTGAACTCTCGCGAGACTTCACTAATCTCCCAAGACTTTTGCACTGACAGCAGCACCAGCGCCTGCACAGTGGAGCGGGTGCCCGTGCATAGTGCAGAAGTCTCACAAGATTGGTGAAGTCTCGCAAGAGTTCAGCATTGTTCTATGACCCGCTGACAACTACTCCTCTGCGCCGGTGTGAGTGCCACTGACACTCAAACACCGGCCAGAGGCGGGGCTGTAGATTTGAATCCAGCAGGGTGGAATT
Organism: Allobates femoralis; assembly: GCA_033576535.1. Classification (NCBI taxonomy): domain Eukaryota; kingdom Metazoa; phylum Chordata; class Amphibia; order Anura; family Aromobatidae; genus Allobates; species Allobates femoralis. The sequence goes on along the minus strand of JARQOC010000010.1, from coordinate 101,426,949 downwards.
AGCAGCTGGAGGAGCAGCGAGACATTTCCCCACCATGACACAAATAGCTGCCTCCATGACTCAATAGGAGGCCAGCTGTGCACAGAATATAACTTCATATCAAAGGTATGTGGGGTTACTATAACCCTATTTACATGACGGGTAACTTGCTGGGAACCTGTATAAAATGCACTGGTGGGGTGACAGGTTCCCTTTAAAGGAACCTGTCAGGTGGTTTATGCCCCCCAAATATCACTGTCTGTACCTGTACCTTCATAATACTATTCTAATTATCCCTGTCTGAGCTCATAGTGTAATGTTAAAAAAAGCATTTATACACTTACATTTTCTTATGTAAATGAAGCAGTGTGTAGACACCCGGAGGATGTAGTCAGTCTGGCGGGTTAACAGTCTGCGGAATGTCAGAAGATTCTGTGAGACCTGTGTGATGCCATAATCATGTGACTATAATAGGGGGTGCTAAGTCTCTATAGCCCATAATGATTTTGCTTGCTTAGCTCTGCCCATTTTGGTCATATGATCATTATATCACACAGGTCCTTTATATAGAAAGGTTTTCAGTGAATTAACTATTAACCTGCCAGAGTGACTACATCCTCCAAGGCGTAGTCACTGCCTCACTGTAAGTGTATAAATGCTTTTTTTCACCTTTAACATGACAGTATTAGGTCAGACAGGGATGATTAAAATACTGCTATGAAGCTGCAGGTACAGATAGTGATAGCTAGGGGGGCATAAACGAGCTGATAGGTTCCCTTTAAACTATGTCCACCATCATAGCCCAATTCACTGGCTCTTCCGTGTCCCTCCTTCCTGCTGAGATCTCACACTGCTCAGCACAAGCTGCAGCTGTCAGTCAAGCTGGGTGGACAGAGACTAATTACACTTGGAGCTATTATATTCTGAGGCTGGACTCATAAAATGCTTATCTCAATATCAAAAGGAACAAATACAAGAAAGCGCACATAGGGTAATAAAGTCGGGTTACTGCAAACGTAACACTGTTCCCAAATAGACAGACTCGCCTGACTTGGTTGTATAGGTCACATCCAACCAATTTCACTTGGATTTAGGGCTGTCGCAGGAATCCCACCGAGTAAATGGAGCTCAGGATGAGAAGAAAAGAGCCAGGTTGGTATCACCGCACTGACCCAAGAAGGAGATTCCAAAGCAGATAATTTCACAATCGACTTTAATGCAGCAAGCCTACGCATTTCGTGGCTGTCTAGCCACTTCATCAGATACCCTGATGAAGTGCTAGACAGCCACGAAACGCGCAGGCTTGCTGCATTAAAGTCGATTGTGAAATTATCTGCTCTGGAATCTCCTTCTTGGGTCAGTGTGGTGATACCAACCCGGCTCTTTTCTTCTCATCCTGAGCTCCATCTTAATATCAGGAATTTACAACCAATCTGACATGACTTTTCCAAGTAAGAACTTCAGCATCATCATGTGTATGAGATCTATTGTATTGTGAAATCTGATGGTGCCAGATAGGTGTAATTATGTTTACTTTCATTTATTAAATTTAAAATTATGATGAACTGAAAATCTAGTTATAAAATAAAGTTTTATGATTTTATTTTTGAATTAGGCTTGGGCAAAGGGTTATTTCTATATCTTAAAACTGATGGTATATTACAATGAGAGGCCATCCCTTCATTATTGAAGGAGGTGTCCTGACTTTGGAGACACCCACTGATTCTGGGGTCTAGTATTGTTGTAGCATTATGCAATCTTTACTGTTTTTATTTGACTGCATAATGACCGGTCACCCAGTTGAGCAGCATTCCCTTCAGTTTCAGGATTGGTGGGGGTGGGGTCCCTGAAGTTATGGGTTATGCTTCTATTAATCATAAGGTGATGAAATATTTTAGCAATATTATCAACATTATCAGATAGGAAAACCCCTTTAACCCCTTCACGACCTTATCTTTTCCTTTTACTGCATCTTTGTTTTTAACTCCCCTTCTAAGGGCCCTTTCACATCAGCGTTTTTTTAAATTTGCGGCAGATGCGGTGAAAAAACCGCATCTGCCGCAACTGCCGCATAACGGTTCCACTTGCGGCACGGTTGCGGTTTTTTCCATAGGAAGTATAGGGGGACTTGCGGCAGATGCGGCAAGTGCGGTATTGCACTTGCGGCAGGTGCGGCAGAGAAAAAAACCGCAGTAAGCCGCGGTTTTTTTCTCTGCCGCACCTGCCGCAAGTGCAATACCGCAATTGCCGCATCTGCCGCAAGTCCCCCTATACTTCCTATGGAAAAAACCGCAACCGTGCCGCAAGTGGAACCGTTATGCGGCAGTTGCGGCAGATGCGGTTTTTTCACCGCATCTGCCGCAAATTTAAAAAAACGCTGATGTGAAAGGGCCCTTAGAGCCATAACTTTTTTTTATTTTTCAAGTCAATATAGACATATGAGGACTTGTTTTTTGCGGGATAAGTTGTACTATTGAATTACATCATTTTACCATAGATTCTACTGGGAAACGGGAAAAAATTATGAGTGCGGTGAAACTGCAGCAAAAAAATGCAAATATACAGTATATATTATTGTTTTTTGTTTTTTTTTATCCATCATATTCACTATATAGTAAAACTGACATGTAGATACCAAACATGTATAAAAAAAGAATTGTGCTTTTGTTGCCATCTTCCATGACCCGTAGTGTTCTCATTTTTCGGGTTCTGGGGCTGTGTGATGGTGTATTTTTTGCATCTTGACCAGATGTTTCTAATGATACCATTTTTGGGTAAATATAATGTTTTGATCACCCATTATTGCATTTTATTGCAATGTTGCAGCAACCAAAAAAACGTAATTTTGGCGTTTTGTCTTTTTGGCCCTTCCACAGTTTACGGATCTGATTACCGTTTTACTCGTGTATAAGCCGACCCGTGTATAAGCCGACCCCCCTACTTTTGCCCCCAAAACCTGTGAAAACCTATTGACTCGTGTATAAGCCGAGGGTGGACCCCAGCACAGGTATACAGCCCCCAGCAGTGTGGTATACAGCAGCCTCCCCAGTGGTATATACAGGCCCCAGCAGCGTTACAGCAGCCTCCCCAGTGGTATATACAGCAGCTCCAGTGGTAGTATACAGCAGCAGCCCCAGTGGAAGTATACAGCAGCAGCCCCAGTGGTATATACAGCAGCAGCCCCAGTGGAAGTATACAGCAGCAGCCCCAGTGGTAGTATACAGCAGCAGCCCCAGTGGTAGTATACAGCAGCAGCCCCAGTGGTAGTATACAGCAGCATCCCCAGTGGAAGTATACAGCAGCATCCCCAGTGGTATATACAGCGGCAGCCCCAGTGGAAGTATACAGCAGCAGCCCCAGTGGAAGTATACAGCAGCCCCAGAGGTATATACAGGCCCCCCCCATCGATATACAGGGCCCCCCTCTGCTGCCGCAAACCTGTAAAGGAATACATCATTATACTTATCCCTGTCACCGCCGCCACCATCGCACTCCTCCGGCTTCATCCGGCTTCTTTCGGCTTCGTCCTCTGGCGCACAGACAATGAGTGCAGCATTATAATGTGTATGTGTATGACGTGGGTTCAACACCCGTTTGCTAGCACCTTTCCTCACTCTAGTTGTGAGAGATGAGCTACTGCCCTCTGGTATCAGTCTCTAGCACGCCTAAGGGGTTAACCTCTTTTCCCAAGGCACCAATTAGATATTCAAAGCACCTGTCTTTTGTTATAAGACTGCAAATCCATTGTTCTCTGGTATCAGCCGATGAGGAAAAGCCCAGACAGACATCAGGCAGTTACATCAGTGTTAGGACCCAGTTAACAGAGATCGCCGCAACGTGGCAACTGGGTGAATTATCGATTTGGCCATTTCCATAATACCAAGTATCTCTACTTTTTCATTTTTCAATTTTCTCTATTGTGAAATAAGTCTATGCCGAGTGCAACTATTATATATTTGAAATAGAATTGTGTCTAGTTAGCACCTCCATAGACAGGAATGAGTGCAGCATTATAATGTGTATGTGTCATCGGAGGAGGAAGCCGGATGAAGCTGGAGAAGCACGATGGCGGCGGCGGAGACAGGGATAAGTATAATGATGTATTCCTTTACAGGTTTGCAGCAGCAGGGGGGGGCCCTGTATACCGATGGGGGAGGGCCTGTATACAGATGGGTATATGACTCGCGTATAAGCCGAGGGGGGGGACTTTTCAGCCCAATTTTTGGGCCGAAAAACTCAGCTTATACGCGAGTATATACGGTAATTGATTTTATATTTTGATAGATTGGACATTTTTGAAAGTAGCGATGACAAATATGTGTTTTTTTTATCCTTTTTACTTCCAATGGGGAAAAAGGGGGGTAATTTGAACTTTTGTGGTTTTGTTTTCATACTTTTAAAAACTTTTTTTCTTTATTTAACTTGGCCCCCTAGGGCACCTCAACCCTGCAGTGTCTGATCGCTTGTATTAGGCAGAGCGGAGAAGATCCACAGCTCTGCACAGCATAAATGATCACTCTCTGTAGATGCATGCACTTGACAGGTATCCACAAGAAGTGTTATTGAGGCGTTCGACAGGGTATGGGGTACTCGGGTACCGGGGCTGATGGTGGCTCTGATGGGGAATCATGGCTGGTCGATCCCCGGCCCCGTGCCCTGGACCCTCAATGGTGGGGAAATGGTGGGGGATCAGGGGATTGTTAACGTGACGCCACCTATGGAACCTGGTAACGTCTATACCAGCGCTGCAGCCGGCCGCTGAGGTGATGGTGGGTGCAGCAGAGTGTGGTACAGCACCCCACAGGTGGAGCTTTACTTCAGGGCAGCGGGGATATATGAGGGGAGTAGTAGTTGTGTCTTTGCAGACAGGGCGGTGAATTGCGGCGGTTAAGCAGGCACACAGACACAGGGATTATTGTTTCGGTACCTTTGACTGGTGACAAGGTAACAGGTACAGTCCAGAGTAATAACCAGGTCTTGGGACTTCCACCTTAGAAAGTTATGAGGCCTCCTCTGTGTCTGTGCTCTGTGGTTTCGGATGTGTCCTGCCTGAGCATGAACCCACCGCTTCTTCTCCCTCTCAGGGCTTTGCTCTAAACTGACTATGAGGTCCTTCTGTGGGGTCCCTGTTTCTCCTATGGTCCCTGGTCCTATACTTGGTCAGTTTAGCGTCTCTTACTTGTTCTCTTCAGGGATGAACGTCTCCTGAGACCTCCGGGCTTTGGCAGTAGCAATAAAAGATTACAGCGTCGGACTCCTGTGTCCGGGTGCACTAAAGGACTGTAGTAACCGGTTCCCTTTCTTAGTTCCCTGCTTTCTCCAGTTGCCTCCGACCCTTTCCCTAGGGTGCACACAGCAGTCAGTGGTCCCTGGTCCTGGGCCTGGATCTCTCCCAGTGACCAGTTCCTCCATGTCCTCTCTCTTCTCTCCTCACAGCAGACTCACTTCAGGGACTCACTAACTCCTCCCCTCAGGCCTGGATGTTCTTAAAGGGGAACTGACCTAAGGCAGCCAGTAGAGCTCCCCCTTCAGGTCTGAGTTGGAAGGTGTCGTGTGCTGTGCAAACCAAGGTGTAATTCCCTCATTGCACCGGTGGATCCTGTGGCAATCCCCCACAGGGGTGCCACATTCCCCCCTAGTTAAATACAGTCCTCCGGGACTGAAACATTTTTTATAACCATAACATAACGATTTACATTTGAATTTGAACAGAGTCTTATAATGAAAAATTTTACAAAAGACAGGTATAAATAAGAAAACGGGTAACCAGTCCATACAGCACTAGTTCATCCCCTGCAGGCTGTTTAAAGGGTGTTTAAACAGGCGTTTGTCACTACCAGTCCTGTGGCTATGGTCCATTTTTGAAAATAAAAAAAAGGGGGAATTCAAAAGTCCAACAGGTAAAGTCTCTGCGGCTTAAAGGTCAACAAACACAACAGCAAACAATATGGGTGCCTTAGCGAAGGAGTCCTAGGTACTGTGGGGGCCTCTACCGGGTCATAAGTGCTGTATGCCTCCTGGCCCTGGGGTCACCTATTGGACAAGATTTTGCTCTCCCTATTCAGCTCCTTACACCAACTCCACTCACCCCTCTTACTGGTGTTGTGTACCTGGTCTGAGTTGTCTTTACCTACTCTTCACCCTTTTCTGTACATTAACACTAATAACATATTTATATTCCGCACATATTTACATTTTACTCTCTGTACCTGAGTGGTGGATGTCCTAGATTGACACGTGTTGACCTACGTAAAACTGTTATGCCACTGGTACGTATGTCTGGTGTAGAGTGGACACTACTTACTGACTCACATGTTGATCTGCATAACACAGGTATGCCTGAGTGTCTTCTGGTTCTCATAGTGGGAATGGCAGATACACCGATTGCAGGATTCTCTGGTTCCAGTACAATGGGTGGTTCTTGTACTCTTGACACTTCTACTGCTGGTGGAACCATTAAAGTTGGGATTAGATATGTACCTTCTATTTGAGGTCAATCTGCTGGTAATTCTCCAATGATTGTCTGGACTGTCTTTGGCTTCTCTTCTGGTTCTAGACAAGACACATTTTTTTCTGGTTGAAGCTGTTGAGGGCATGTCTTCAAATGATCTCTGGACACTGTTGCAGTTGATTCACCATGATCTTTGCTGATTAAACAGTTTTTCTGGTTATCAAAATTGGATGGTAACACAGTGTATGTTTTTTTTTCCCATTGATCATCTAGTTTGTGCAGTCTTCTTTTTCTCTTCAAAGTCAATTCACCTGGTGTTAAGGGCATTCCTTGTGCATTTTTGTTGAAGTTGGTTTCTTGTCTTCCTCTAGATTTTTCTAGACTTCTCTCAATGCATTCTTGAATTTTTAATATTGTTCTTTCCTGCGAGTATCCCAATTTGTATCTGTAGTATCTTCTTCAGGAACTACTATGCCTATTTCGAAGTCTACTGGCAATTTTCCTGGTCTTGCTGTCATGATGTATGCAGGGGTACAATTCGTTGAACTCACTGGGATATTGTTGTAGATGTCAACTAGATCTAGTAACTTCTCTGGCCATTGGTTTCGTTCTTCTAAAGGCAGAGTTCTCAGCAATTCAATTACCACGGGATTCATCTTTTCACTCTTTCCGTTAGTTTGAGGATGGTAAGATGTGGTGTGAATCTTCCTACATCCGTATAGGTGACAGAATTCTTGAAATATTTCAGCTTCAAAGGCAGATCCTTGGTCTGTCAATACCCGGGTCGGATAACCATGGGGTCTGCAGAAATAGCTTGAAATGTTCTTGCTGCTGTTAAGTCTTTTACCGGAGCTACCACAAGGAATCTAGAATAGTTGTCTACCATGGTGAGAGCGTAGGTGTAGCCTGATTTGCTGGGTGCGAGATTGACGTGATCTAAGGCTACCAGTTCTAATGGTTGTTTGGTGATGATAGGCATGAGTGGTGCTTTCTGGCTGTTACGGTCTCTTCTTCTTAATGAGCATGGTCCACAGTTTTTACACCATCTCTCTATGGAAGACCTCATGCTGATCCAATAGAATCTCTCACGTAATAATATTTCCAGTTTTATCCATCCAAAGTGTCCTGATCCATCATGGTACGCTTCCAATACCATTTGGACATCTCTCTTTGGAACCAAAACTTGCCATACCATTTCATGTGTTTTGGGTTGATGTACCGCCTGCACAATTGACCTTGATAGATGAATAACCTGCTTCTTTCTTTCCACAAGTGTTGGGCTTCTGGTGGAGCATTCTTTTCAAGTTGGGAACCTGGTTGGTTTATTAACTTCTTTACAAGGCTCACTGCTGGATCACTGTCTTGAGTCTCCTTCCATCCATAGTGATGCAACAGGTTTAGTTCAACAGTCTGACGGTTCTGGTAGATGTGATATTCAGCGATTTTCCATTTTCTACTTTTATGGAAAGCTGGGAGTTCCATCTCCTCTAAGTCATCCTCTTCTTCTTCAATTCCTCATAGATATACTTGAGGGTTTCTGGAGAGGGCATCAGCATTTGCGTTGTTTCGGCCTGCTCGGTATTTGATAGTAAAGTCATAGTTTGATAGTCGGGTACATCCAATGTTGCTCCAATGCACCAAGCTTCGCGGTATCCAGATGTGTCAACGGATTATTATCCGTGAAGACAGTGAACTTCGAAGCTGCGAGGTAATGCTTGATCCTTTCTGTTATAGCCCAGACAAAGGCTAAGAACTCCAACTAAAAGGAACTGTAGTTTTCTGGGTTCCTCTCGGTGGGTCAAAGTTTTCTGCTGGCGTAGGCAATTACTCGCTCTCTACCATCTTGAATCTGGGAAAAGACTGCTCCCAGGCCTACATTGCTTGCGTCGTTGTAAAGGACGAATGGTAGGTTATAATCGGGGTAAGCCAGGATTTCCTCACCGGTTAGAGCTTGCTTCATCTGTTGGAAGGAATTTTCAAGTTCCTGTCCCCAGTCCAATGGTGGCTCTGAAGATCTCCTTTTCTTAAACTGGCCTACCAGAAGATCATGAAGGGGCGCTGCCATCTTTGTGTAGCCCTTAATGAATCTTCTGTAGCATCCAACCAAACCTAAAAACTGACGTACCTCGGTGACGATGGTTGGTCTCTGCCAATCCTGGATAGCTGTTACCTTTTCCAGGTCTGGTGCTACTCCATCTGTGCTGACCACGTGTCCAAGGTATTGAACTTTTGGTTTCAGCAAGTGACATTTAGATGGTTTGAGCTTCATCCCGTACTTTGCTAAAGCCTCAAATACCTCTGCCAGGTGTTCCAGGTGTTCTTGGTAGGTTTTGGAAAACACGATGACGTTATCCAGGTATAAGAGTACTGTCTCGAAATTCTGGTATCCCAGGCAAATTTCCATGATCCTTTGAAACATTCCTGGTGCATTGCATAACCCGAATGGCATGCTGTTGAATTCGCATAGGCCCATTGGCGTTGTGAATGCAATCTTCTCTTGGTCTTCTTCTGCAACGGAGACCAGCCAATACCCAGTAGTGAGATCTAATGTGGAGAAATAATTAGCAGTCTTTAATGCAGCAAGAGACTCCTCTATTCGGGGTAACGGGTAAGCATCTTAATGAGTGATCTTGTTGGCCTCCCTGTAATCCACACACATCCTCATCGTGCCATCTTTCTTTCTGACTAAGACTAAAGGGGCTGCCCAGGGACTACTGCTATCTCTTATAACCCCGGCCTCCTTCATGTCCCACAGTATCTCTTTGGCATGTTGGTAGTGACCTGGTGGAATGGGTCTGTGTCTCAACTTAATTGGGGGATGATCTCCTGTGGGTATGCAAAGGTGTACCCCTTTAATCCTCCCAAAATCTAATGGATGCTTACTAAATATTTGCTCGAACTCCTGCGCTACCCGGTAAACTCCGTGCTGCTGGTGAGAAGGAGTGGCATCAGTTCCTACGTGCAACTGCTGATACCACTCCTCTAGCTGTCCTTTGGAGTTGTTATTCTCCGCCTGGCTAGACGAGGAAACAGGTCCCACTGCCTGTATGTTGTTGTTACAAACAGTATACAGCTTTGCTGCAGTAGCATACTGGGGTAGCTTTGCTTCCTCTTCCCCACAATTTAATACACGGATTGGTACTCTTCCCTTGCGTACATCCACCACCCCTCTGGCTGTCAGTAGTGTAGTTCTGTGCTCTGAAAATACCGGCTCTACAACTGTCTGGTATTCCTGTCCTCTGCCATCTATCGCTGCTGGACACCATATCATCATTTCGCTTTTTGGTGGTAACACAATGGGAACCGGGTCTGTTACCCGCACACTGCCAATTTCTCCCCCAGACAGATTTACCTGTTGCTTGTGGATGAGCGCTTGGCTCTCTCTTTGGATGACTCTCGTCCACCTATAACCAGCAGTCTCTGCAATCTGTCGGAGTAAAAACAACACTTCTCCAAAGCAGTTTTCAATTACATTTGTACCAATTACCATGTAGGGGTATTTTTCATTGGAATTGTCTTCTACCACAAAAAACCCTTGGCCTGTTAATTCCTCCCTCCCCAACTTTATTGTAACTACTCTGTACCCCACCTGTTTTTGTGGCCGTCCATTAGCTGCAATAAATTGGGGTTTAGGGGTTCAAGATCGTTATCGGACCAAAATTGTTTGTAAAGGATACGTGGGATCGTAGTGAACTGCGACCCGGTGTCCAGTAGGGCCAACATAGGGATTCCTTCTAGCGCAATGTTGAGGTACGGACGGCCTCCCACGTACCGGTTATGCCAGTCATTTGGGCCCAGCTGCTCTACTCCTGGGAGATGGCCCTCGGGCCCAGGAATCTCGTGTTTAACCCCTTCACCCCCGGGCCTATTTTGACCCTAATGACCAGGCCATTTTTGTCAATTCTGACCAGTGTCCCTTTATGAGGTAATATCTCTGGAACGCTTCATTGGATCCGAGCGATTCTGAGATTGTTTTTTCGTGACATATTGGGCTTAATGTTAGTATTAAATTTAGGTCGATAATTTTTGCGATTATTGGTGAAAAAATTAAAAATTTGGCAACATTTTTGAAAATTTTGCAATTTTCAAATTATGAATTTTTATTCTGCTAAACCAGAGAGGTATGTGCCACAAAATAGTTAATAAATAACATTTCCCACATGTCTACTTTACATCAGCACAATTTTGGGGAAAAAAAAAATTTTTGTTCGGACGTTATAAGGGTTCAAAGTTCATCAGCAATTTTTCATTTTTCCAGCAAAATTTACAAAACCATTTTTTTTTGTGACCACATCACATTTGAAGTCCCATTGAGGGGTTTACATGACAGAAAACACCCAAAAGTGACACCATTCCAAAAACTGCACCCTCAAGCTACTCAAAACTACAATCAAGAAGATTATTAACCCTTCAGGTGCTTCACGGGAACTAAAGCAAAGTGGAAGGAAAAAATGGTAATTTTAATTTTTCCAACAAAAATGTTCTTTTAGCCTCAATTCTTTCATTTTCACATGGGCAACAGGATAAAATGGATCCTAAAAATTGTTGGGCAATTTCTCCTGAGTACATCGATATCTCATATGTGGTCATAAACCACTGTTTGGGCACACGGCAGGGCTCAGAAGGGAGGGAGCGCAATTTGACTTTTGGAGCTAATTTTCCGTTCAAAAAGTCAAATGGCGCTCCTTCCCTTCTGAGCCCTGCTGTGTGCCCAAACAGTGGTTTATGACCACATATGAGGTATCGGTGTACTCAGGAGAAATTGCCCAACAATTTTTAGCATCCATTTTATCCTGTTCCCCATGTGAAAATGAAAAAGTTTAGGCTAAAAGAAAATTTTTGTAGAAAAAAAAGTACTTTTTCATTTTTACGGATGAATTTGTGAAGCACCTGGGGGTTCAAAATGCTCACCACCCATCTAGATAAATTCCCTGGAGGGTCTAGTTTCCAAAATGGGGTCATTTGTGGGGGAGCTCCAATGTGTAGGCACACAGGGGCTCTCCAAACGCGACATGGTGTCCGCTAACAATTTGAGCTGATTTTTCAGTCAAATTGTTAGCGGACACCATGTTGCATTTGGAGAGCCCCTGTGTGCCTAAACATTGGAGCTCCCCCACAAGTGACCCCATTTTGGAAACTAGACCCCCCAGGGAACTTATCTAGATGGGTGGTGAGCATTTTGAATACCCCAGTGCTTCACAAATTAATCTGTAAAAATGAAAAAAGAAAATTTTGTAGAAAAAAAAGTACTTTTTCATTTTTACGGATGAATTTGTGAAGCACCTGGGGGTTCAAAATGCTCACCACCCATCTAGATAAATTCCCTGGGGGGTCTAATTTCCAAAATGCGGTCACTTGTGGGGGAGCTCCAATGTGTAGGCACACAGGGGCTCTCCAAACGCGACATGGTGTCCGCTAACAATTTGAGCTGATTTTTCAGTCAAATTGTTAGCGGACACCATGTTGCATTTGGAGAGCCCCTGTGTGCCTACACATTGGAGCTCCCCCACAAGTGACCCCATTTTGGAAACTAGACCCCCCAGGGAATTTATCTAGATGGGTGGTGAGCATTTTGAATACCCCAGTGCTTCACAAATTAATCTGTAAAAATGAAAAAACAAAATTTTCGTAGAAAAAAAGTACTTTTTCATTTATACGGATGAATTTGTGAAGCACCTGGGGGTTCAAAATGCTCACCACCCATCTAGATAAATTCCCTGGGGGGTCTAATTTCCAAAATGGGGTCACTTGTGGGGGAGCTCCAATGTGTAGGCACACAGGGGCTCTCCAAACGCGACATGGTGTCCACTAACAATTTGAGCTGATTTTTCAGTAAAAATGAAAAAAAAAAATGTTTATGGAAAAAAAAGTACTTTTTCATTTTTACGGATGAATTTGTGAAGCACCTGGGGGTTCAAAATGCTCACCACACATCTATATAAGTTCCCTGGGGGCTCTAGTTTCCAAAATGGGGTCACTTGTGAGGGAGCTCCAATGTTTAGGCACACAGGGGCTCTCCAAACGCGACATGGTGTCCGCTAACAATTTGACTGAAAAATTAGCTCCAATTGTTAGCGGACACCATGTCGCGTTTGGAGAGCCCCTGTGTGCCTAAACATTGTAGCTCCCCCACAAGTGACCCCATTTTGGAAACTAGACCCCCAGGGAACTTAGCTAGATGGGTGGTGAGCATTTTGAACACCCCGGTGGTTCACAAAATAATCTGTAAAAATAAAAAAAGAATTTTTTTGTGGAAAAAAAGTACTTATTCAATTTTACAGATGAATTTGTGAAGCACCTGGGGGTTCAAAATGTTCACAACCAATCTAGATACGTTCCCTGGGAGGTCTAGTTTCCAAAATGGGGTCACTTGTGGGGGAGCTCCAATGTTTAGGCACACAGGGGCTCTCCATACGCGACATGGTGTCCGCTAACTATTGGAATTGTTAGCGGACACCATGTCGCGTATGGAGAGCCCATGTGTACCCAAACATTGGAGCTACCCCACAAGTGACCTCATTTTGGAAACTAGACCCCCCAAGGTAAGTGTATCTAGATGCATAGTGAGCACTTTGAACCCCCAGGTGCTTCACAAATTCATCCGTAAGAAGGAAAAAGTACATTTGTTTTCACACAAATTTTCTTTTTTCATTTTTACGGATCAATTTGTGAAGCACCTGGGGGTTCAAAGTGTTCACTATGCATCTAAATACAGCGAAGCCCATTTTTTTTTTTTCTAAAAAAAATGGCGTAGGGCTCCGCCATATTTTTGGTCCAGCCAGGTACAACTTGGCAGTTACGGACTGCCAGCAACCCCCAGCTGCCTCATTGTACCTGGCTGGCAACCAAAAATACAGCAAAGCCCATTTTTATTTTTTTTCTAGGACTAATTCTAGAAAAAAAATGGCGTGGGGCTCCGCCATATTTTTGGTCCAGCCAGGTACAACTTGGCAGCTACGGATTGCCACCAACCCCCAGCTGCCTTGTTGTACCTGGCTGGCCACCAAAAATACAGCAAAGCCCTTTTTTTTCTTCTAGAACTAATTTTAGAAAAAAAATGACATGGGGCTCCGCCATATTTTTGGTCCAGCCAGGTACAACTAGGCAGCTGGGGGCTGGAATCCGCAGCATGGAGAGGCCCAAGCGTTCTGGGCCCCCCATGCTGCGAATTGCAGCCCGCAGCCGCCCCAGAAAATGGCGCATTCATTGAAGCGCCATTTTCTGGCGCTGTACTCAGACTCTTCCAGTTGCCCTGGTGCCGGTGGCAAACTGGGTAATAAAGGGCTTAATGCCAGCTTTTTATTGGCAGCTGGCACTAAGCCCGAGATTCATAATATAGGGCCAATGTTAGACCCGCCATTAGGAATCTCTGGTAAATAGTCAGAAAATACACACAGAGAAAAATCTTTTTATTTGAAAAAAAAACACAAACAAAATTCGGACTCCATCTTTATTATAAAGATCCGACGTAGTCCACAACGAAGGTCCCACGACGCTCGATCGCCTATGACGTAGTCCACAACGAAGGTCCCACGACGCACGATCGCCTTCGACGTAGTCCACAACGAAGGTCCCACGACGCTCGATCACCTCTGGTCAATCCAGAGACTGCAGCAAGGGATGAAGTGTCCTCTTCTTACAGTCTCTGGGGTCAGAGTTATGGTGCACTGTATGACAATGATCTGTCATACAGTGCACCATGACTATGATCCCAGAGACTACAACAAGAGGACACTTGATCCCTTGTTGCACCCATCCATCCACCTATGCACCCATCATCCACGCACGCACACATCTATGCACGCACACGTCCACACACGTCCACACACGCACACGTCTACGCACGCACACGTCTACGCACACATCCATCTATGCACACATCCACGCACGCACACGTCTATGCACACACACATCTATGCACGCACACATCCACACACATGTCCACACACGCACACGTCTACGCACGCACACGTCTACGCACACTCACGTCCACGCACGCTCATGTACGCTCATTTCCACGCATGCACCCCCTATCCATTCACCCACCATCAATTCATTCATACATACATACATACATAGATACATACACATACATACATACACATACATAGATACAAACATACACATACATACATACATACATAGATACATACACATACATACATACACATACATACATACATAGATACATACACATACATACATACACATACATACACATACATGCATACATACATGCATGCATGCATGCATACATACACATGCATGCATACATACACATGCATGCATACATACACATACATGCATACATACACATACATGCATACATACACATACATGCATACATACACATACATACTTACCTCCCTCGTTCCACCAATGAGCAGGAGGAGACCGGGAGAGGAGGCGGGGCCACAGACCGGCGGGCCGGGCAGAGAAGGAGGAGCTGCAGCAGCGGCGGCGGCGGCAGCAGCGGCGGGTGCACCGAAGTGTGCAGCCCGCCGCAGGAGGTGACGGGGGGGCCAGGCACAGGGCCCGGAGGTGGGTGCAGCCTGGGGGGAGCACCAGCGCAGGGGAGCAGGCAGTGTTGCCGGCGGACGCACGCGGGTGCAGCCCGCCGGCAGATACATTATAATAGAGGGGGGCGGCGGTTGGGGGGGACGGCGGGGGGGCCCTGGACAGTCCTGGAGCTGGAGGGGGGTGAGGAGGGGTGGGCACTTGCCGATCCGCCCCTCCAGATCTGATTGGAGAGCTCCAATCAGATCTGGAGGGGTGAATCCCTGTGATTCCCTCCGATCGGCAGTTTCACTTTTAAACTGCCGATCGGAGGGGTCCTGGGCACGGGGGGGTTAATCTACCCCCTGTGGGGTCATCTACAGGTTGTCACAGAGCAGCAGCATCTGTGACACTTGAGCGACCCCACTCACAGGAGCTGCAGCAGCTCAAATCTGCCAGGACGTTGTGCAACGTCCTGTGTCGGGAACGGGCAGAAACACAGGACGTTGCACAACGTCCGATGTCGGGAAGGGGTTAAAGGACATCCTCTTGTGAAGTGGCCTGGTTTGTTGCATCGCAGGCAGATGGGTTGTCCTGAAGAATCCACGTAGACCCTGGCTCTGCGTTGGAATGGTGCGTCGGTCCCCTTAACGGGTGACTTGTTGGTCCCCTCCACGGGTGACATGGGTCTACGTTGGAATGGTGCGTTGGTCCCCTGCACGGGCGACTTGATCTTCCTCCACATCCATGGGACATCCTCAGGGCTATCAGCTAGTTAGATTTAACTTGATGGTGGTGCTCCAGGCATAGTTTGTAAGAGCTTTAATACATAGTCCATGTTTTTGGTTAACTGCACCACCTGGTTACGCATGTCATTATCTGCTACAGCTTGACTTTCTGCTTTTGCAGGTTGTGTAGAAACAGGTTTAAAGTTTATGGGAGAGGTATTAGCCTGCCAGGATTGGATTGAAGGTTCTGCAGGCACTGGATCCCTTAACACGGTTATAGCACTATCTTTTAAGTCATTAAAGTTCACAGTTGGGTGATCCAATACCCACATGTGTACCTGTTGGCAGTGGTAGTCTGACCTCAATCCCTCTGTAAACTGTTCTGCAAGCATTTTATCCTCTTCCAATACACTTGCCAGGTCTACCTGTTTTAAGAACCGGAGTGCCCCTTGTAAACAGAGGGCATAGTCTCTGATCGTATCCTGCGGTCTCTGTTTACACTGGTAGAACAGCATCCTCAATTCAGACTGTGTGTGTTTTTCAAAGACAGTTTTTAGCTTATCAAGCACTTTAGCAGCAGAGTCCCTGTCAGCATCACTCCAGGACTCAGCCTCCAGCTCCGCTGCGCCTGTTAATTGTCCCAGCACAACAGTGGCCCGCTGCTTCTCTGTCATCGTATGCATGTCCAGCATTGCACACATCTTTTGCTTAAAGGCTGCTAAGGTACCGGGTTTGCCTTCATATGTTGGTAACCATTTGGCACCCGGTACATACGGCAAGGTTAGAGGCATTATATGGGCCGCTGCTCGGGGTGCTCTGTTCTGGGCATCTCCCCCGTTAGGGACCTGTACATAATCCGAGTCACTCATGATGGGGCCCCCCTAGTTAATTGCTGCCAACCGGTGAGATGAAACGAACCTTTCTGGTTGTCGGCGGCTCTGCAGAGGGAGCGGAGCACCTCGGGTATTTCCGGAACTGTGGGCTGCGCTTCGTTGTTCTTCCGGCAGAGTGAAGAGGGCGGGACTTATCTTTCCGCTTTTTTCTACCCACGCTGTGGCGCAGCTCAATTTCTGTAATGGCAACGGGTTATACAGTTCAGAAACAATTAATAAAGTTCAGTTCTTGGCACACATTACCCGGTTTTACCGGACACGGGATCCTGTTTGTGACGCCAGGGTTGAGGAGGTCGACAGGGTATGGGGTACTCGGGTACCAGGGCTGATGGCAGCTTCGATGGGGAATCACGGCTGGTCGATCCCCGGCCCCGTGCCCTGGACCCTCAATGGCGGGGAAATGGTGAAATGGTGGGGTATCAGGGAATTGTTAATGTGACGCCACCTATGGTACCTGGTAACAGGTATACCAGCGCTGCAGCTGGCTGCTGAGGTGATGGTGGATGCAGCAGATTGTGGTACAGCTCCCCACAGGTGGAGCTTTACCTCAGGGCAGCGGGGATGGATGAGGGGAGTAGTAGTTGCGTCTTTGCAGACAGGGCGGTGAATTGCGGTGGTTAAGCAGGCACACAGACACACAGGGATTGTTGTTTCGGTACCTTTTACTGGTGACAAGGTAACAGGTACAGTCCAGAGTAATAACCAGGTCCCCGGTGCAACTTGGGACTTCCACCTTAGAAAGTTATGAGGCCTCCTCTGTGTCTGTGCTCTGTGGTTTGGGATGAGTCCTGCCTGAGCCTGAACCCACCACTTCTTTTCCCTCTCAGGGCTTTGCTCTAAACTGACTATGAGGTCCTTCTGCGGGGTCCCTGTTTCTCCTATTGCCTCTGGTCCTATACTTGGTCAGTTTAGCATCTCTTACTTGTTCTCTTCAGGGATGAACTTCTCCTGAGACCTCCGGGCTTTTGCTGTAGCAATAAATGATTACAGCGTCGGACTCCAGTGTCCGGGTGTACTAAAGGGCTGTAGTAACCGGTTCCCTTTCTTAGTTCCCTGCTTTCTCCAGTTGCCTCCGACCCTTTCCCTAGGGTGCATACAGCAGTCAGTGGTCCCTGGTCCTGGGCCTGGATCTCTCCCAGCGACCAGCTCCTCTCTTCTCTCCTTACTGCAGACTAACTACTGGGACTGACTTATTCCTCCCCTCAGGCCTGGATGTTCTTAAAGTGGAACTGACTTAAGGCAGCCAGTAGAGCTCCCCCTTCGGGTGTGGGGGGGAAGGTGTGGTGTGCTGTCCGAACCAAGGTGTAATTCCCTCCTTGCACTGGTGGATCCTGTGGCAATCCCCCACAGGGGTGCCACATTATGACAGCATCCAAAATCCTCACAGAACCCCTCGCCGTCATGATGTCGCTGTTGCAAGGGTCGGGGCACTCAGCTGGCTAGGGCAGGCAGTCTCTATGCCACGGTGGCAGCGCCCGGGAGCCATGGCCCTGACTGGATGTGGAAAGGGGTTTATTTACAGTGGATTAGAGTTTGCAGATAGTTTATGACGCCAGCTGAGGTGTCCGATCATTGGTAACCGATGCTGCAAGTGGGGTCCCAGGGGATAGATGGTATAGCAGCAAGGTGTATTACTCCCCTCAGCAGGAGTAGGCCTCTGAGGGTTGTAGGAGATGGCTGGAGGAGATGATGATGGTAGTAGCAGTGAGGAGAGGTGCAAGGAGGTGGCAGAAAGGAAGCAAGGAGACAGTCTCTTTGAAGTTTCTTTAACCTTACTTGTAAAGCAGCAGTCACAAGTCCAGCGTACTGTTCACCAGGTACATCAGGGTCTGACCAGCCTGGAAGGGATTGAGTGCCACTTTGCTTGGGTGGTTGTGTGGCCTTCCTGCTGACTTCTCCCTGAAATGAGGTACCAGGTACTTAGCCACGAGGGAGCAAGAAGCACATAGGAAAGCTAACTACCAGACAGGCAGGCAGTCTCTGTGAGCAGCTGGATACATGCTGGTTCTCTGGCCCTTTTGCAGTTGCTGTGCCTTTGGATAGTTCCACAGTGTGGCTACTGTGCTTGCAGCCCAGGAGCCTCTAGTTTGCTGCCAGTCCTGAAGACCTAGCAGCTTGGGGTTCTAATACCCGTTGACCCTTGAGCGCCTTCTTTTCCAAAGGCTGCGTCTAGACTCTTTTTACTCTGCCTAACCTTGACCACTCCAACTAACACCTCCCTCCAACCAGCAGATGAAACACTGCCCCAAAGAGGCCTCTAAGGCTGGTTTCACACTACGGATTTTTCAGATCCAATGCTGTCCGATCAAAATCGAACAGCATCAGATCCGAATTTGGCCCCATGCAGCCCTATGGGCATCGGACCGAATCGGATGTGCACTAAATGCCATCCGATTTGGTCCGATCCGATTCTGTCCGATTTTTTTATCGGTGCAAAAATCGGCGCCTATTCCGATTTTTGCACCGAAGATAAAATCTGACAGAATCGTATCGGACCAAATCGGATGGCATTTAGTGCACATCCAATCTGACCCGATCCCTATAACATGGGGCCCTATGGAGAAGGGTCCGAGGAAACATTTGATGTCTCCTCGGACCCGATTTTACTGTACTGAGCGTGCTCAGTACAGTAAAACTGCTCCTAACTGGGAGCACAAGGGTTAAAAAAAAGATATTAGTTCCATGTCTGGAGAGGATTTGGAGTGTCCTATGCTGGGTCCCTAAGCATCCACACATTCAAGAACTCCGGCTAGGACATGTAGCACTTAGGCTACTTTCACACTACGATTTTGAAGGGAGCCGATACTGTCCGATAAATTCGGACAGCATCGGCTCCCTTCTGATGCCTGGAATCGGATGCCAAATAGGCATTAAATCGTAGCCCCGGGCAAAAAAAAAAGTTTATGCTCACCTCCCCCCGAGCCCCCGTCGTCTCCCCCCGTCTTCCTGCAGGCTCCCGGTGGCTCCCACAGGCTCCCGCTGTCAGCAGAGGTCTTCTTCTGCTGTTCAGGACCTGCGGTGATGTCACAGTCATGTCACCGCGGGTTACCATGGTGTAACCTGGTGTCACGTGACTGTGACATCACCGCAGGTCCTGAACAGCAGAAGAAGACCTCTGCAGATACCGGGAGCCACCGGGAGCCTGCAGGAAGACGGCGGGGGCTCTGGGGGAGGTGAGCATAAACTTTTTTTTTTTGCCCGGAGGCTACGATTTAATGCCTATTTGGCATCCGATTCCAGGCATCAGAAGGGAGCCGATGCTGTCCGAATTTATCGGACAGTATCGGCTCCCTTCAAAATCGTAGTGTGAAAGTAGCCTAAGTGCTACATGTCCTAGCCGGAGTTCTTGAATGTGTGGATGCTTAGGGACCCAGCATAGGACACTCCAAATCCTCTCCAGACATGGAACTAATATTGATTCCTTTAAGTACCATTGTGGCAGCCAAACTACAGGGACGCTACATTCCCCCTAGTGAATCACAGTAAGTCACACGCTGTAAAAGACAGTTACAAAGTATTTGTCAAGTAACATCACTTTGTTGCATAACCATCAATAAATAACACTTTTAATAATGACATTTATAAAACTCTCATTCCGGCATGAAGGCACATTTTCTTGAACAATAATGTTGCAAACCATAATACTAGCATGGATCAAAGCACAAAACCACTTCGGCAAACTTGTCCCTGGGTGCAGCGCAGGGCACACAGACCATTTTGTTATTTATTGAGTCCAAGTTTATGAAGGGGTTAAAGGCAATATGTCACCAGGTTTTTGTCATCTCACCTGGGAGCAGCATAATGTAGAGACAAAGACCCTGATTTCAGTGATGTGTCACTTACTGAGCTGCTTGCTGTCATTTTGATGAAATTACTGTTTTCTCAGCTGCAGATTTAGCAGTTATTTGAATGTGCAGCTCTATAACTGCCCCCCCACAACATCACTGACTGGCTATGTAAACCCCCGCTCACACCACTGATTGGCAGTTTCATATGTATAACCCCGCCCATGCCACTGATTGGCAGCTTTCTGTGTACAGTGTACTCAGTGGTGGGGGAGAGGTTATACAAAGGTCATGAATGTGATGGCCCACTGGCAGCCAAGTAGTCCTCTATGATAATCTCAAAATGATTAATCAGTGATTTTATGCAAACTACACTGAACAGATCAGTAAGTGACACATTGCTGGAATCAGGATCTCTGGACATACATTATGCTGCTCTCAGATTAGGTGGCAAAAACCTGGTGACAGATTCCCCTTAAGAGTGAGTGTCTCATCTCTGACCATCTTCAATAGATTTAAATTCACCTTGACTCACACAATAAACTATGAAGAAACCCTAAGGGGGTGAATACTTTTAAAAGATCTTGTTTGCTAATTACTATTGGTTGAAAGTTATTTCGTTGACTCTTTTTCGCCTTTATGACGGTTAAAATCCTCTAACATGTAGGAGGGATTGATACCTGTACATTGCCACTGACAGATAACATCATCTCCTGAGGATTCGGGCAATGAATATCATTATCATTAGATTAAAGTCGCCTTTTTTGTTTCCTGAATTTTGGGAGGTTTTTTGTCTTTTTTGAGCTTTTCCTTTGATGCTGGGATTATCTGTGAACATGTAGGTAGACAAAATTGTTAAGCATGACTGTACAAATGTTTTCTTCTATCTCTCCTAAGCCCCAGGTACAGATTCCTTTCATCTCTGTGTCTAGCAGCATTCCCCTTAATTCTACAGTCAAAACCCGTCTTGCTTTTTTATCCCAATCAAGTAAATAGTGTTCCTAGTTCTTTTGTTAACCTCCGAGTCCTCTTAGACTCCCTGAAGTTGAGCGAAATTGAGTGCACTCGTGTTAATGAAACGCCAAAAGAAGCTTGACGGACAATTGATGTAAAATTGGTTTTGCAGTTGGTTCTGAATTCTATATACGGTATTTAAATGACTCAGCTGCAGTATACTTACCTGCCATAGAGGGCGATCTTTTACTATATTATGGATCCTAAGCAAGTGAATGATAAAACATGAAAACTAATATATCTTCTGTGCAAGCTGGTGCGAGGACTGATCTTAAGCCATGTAGCGTCTCCATCTTCTGCCTGAAAGGTCGATCTCTGCCTTTTTCTCTATTGCCGACACTTAAGTGCATCTCGTTTTTATAAACTTTTTTTTTTTTCCATCTATTGAGTCTCCTCGTTGACTTGTTTTGTAAGTATGGAGTTGAAAACAACAGGAGAATGATCCTGTCATTTCTTTTAACCCCTTCACCCCCGGGTGATTTTCAGTTTTTTCCTCCCCTTCTTCCAAGAGCCATAACATTTTTTATTTTTTCGTCAATATAGACATACTGTATGAGGCTTGTATTTTGCAGGTCGTGTTGTACTATTGAATGACACCATACATTTTACCATATAGTTTTATTCACCATGTTCACTTTACGGTAAAAGCTGACATGATGGTGTGATGCCTCGGGTCGGTACGAGTTCGTAGATACCAAACATGTTACTTTTACTGTTATCTAAGTGGTGAAAAAAATGTAGTTTTCTGCGCCCCATAGCGTTCTTATTTTTTGGGATCTGGGGCTGTGATGGACTTACTTTTTGCGTCTTTAGCTGACTTTTATAATGATACCATTTTTGGTAGATGTGATGTTTTGATCGCCTGTTATTGCAATGTTGCGTTGACCAAAAAAACATAATTTTGACTTCTTGACTATTTTTCCATTAGGCATTCTATTGATAAGATTGATTGATTTTATATTTTGTTACATCGGAACATTCAGAACTCAGCAATACCAAATATGTATTTTTTTTATATTGTGTTATTTTCATTGGGGCAAAAGGGGGGTGATTTGAAGAGTACAACAAGAAGATGACGGAATATGGGGGCATCACAGCGTTTATAGAGAGAAATAGGCAGACAACGTACCTTGTGGCAGAACAGCCTGTGCTTGCAGAGTCCCAGTGATGGTGCTCGATAGATCGAGCATAGTCCAGGCAAGACAAATCAATCAGATTCTGAAGAAGACCGCGGCACACTCTTGGAAAGTAAAACTCCTTCTTTATTCCAAACAGGTAAAAGCTGGTGCACTACGCCAGAACCAACCTGTTGAAGCACAAACATACGAAACACCTGTTGTCTATATACCAGCTTGTCTCCCCCTCTCCCCTCACGCTGAACTGGCGTAGTGTACCAGCTTTTACCTCTTGGAAATAAAGAGTTTTACTTTCCTGGAGTGTGCCGTGGTCTTCTTTAGAACTGGGGGTGATTTGAACTTTTATGTTTTTTTTATTTTTTTTTAATTTTTATTTGACACTTTTTATTGATTTTATCAGCACCATTAGGACACCTGAGGACTGCACTGTCCGATCGCTTCTGCTATACAGAGCAGTGCTTCAGAATCTCTCTGAACAACAGAAATACTGTGAATGCCGGCACTCAGCCAGTTGTTACAAGAATGTCATGACAGTGAGAAAGGTCAACATCTGATCCCACGCTGTCATGACAACAAATTGGCACCCTGTGATCACATCATGGAGTCGCCGATGGTGGCCGGGAAAAGCACGATACCCACTGTCTCTGACAGCACGATCTAAGCAGTTAACAGATGTGGGTGGATCTCTGATCTTCGTTCCAACTGCACCTATTATGCCGGCTTCACACCACGATTTTTTGAGTCCGGGGCTGTCCGGTACAAACTGGACAGCCCCAGATCTGAATTTGCCCCCCATGTCTCCCTATGGGGCCGGATGGCTGTTATTTGCCAACCAGTTTGGGACTTTTCAAGGAGGATCTGGTTTTGTCTAATTTTTTTCATCAGGCACAAAACCTGAGTCTGAAGCATTTTTTGTGTCCGATGGAAAAATGGGACAAAACCAGATCCTCCCGGATCGCGCGTCTGGCAGAAAGTCGTGCCGGTTCTCGGACGCCTGATGCTGAAAGAGCGGCGGCTGTTAAAAGCAGCCGCCACTGAATTTCAGCACCTGGAGAGCTCCACGGCTAAAATTTCAGCTCCACGGCCAGCTCCCCTGCAGTCGCGGTGCTGAAATTTCAGCACTGGACAGCAGCACAAACGAAGCCAGCAAAAAGGCAGATTCTGCTCGTCTGTGGCTCTCAGGTTCTGTCCGGTGCATCCTGCAAAACATCGGACAGAACCTGACAGTCAAAAACCGTGGTGTGAAGCCGGATTTAAATGTCTGAGGGAAAAGGGGTATTCGTGACGCCACCTGCGGCAGCTTGGATGGCATCGCTCCTCACAGGTGGAGCGTTGTCCCCAGGGCAGTGGACTGGTTTCCCCAGCTCGTATCTAAGCAGATGTTCACTCAGTCGACAGTACCTTTGATGTTCCGGGCTGCCTCTGCGACCGCTGATCGCTGCTCAAGAAAGTCACACAGACACCACAGCTGCAGTTCCGTTACTTTCACTTGGGTGTTAAAACATGGCCACCGGGTACGTTTATTGCCACTCCCCGTTTTAGTACAGTCAAGCCACAGTTGGTGCCCTTTCCCTCCTCTCTAGGTGTCTCAGTCTCTGGTGGGTCTACGTTCTCGCACAGCATTCTAAGGTGTAGTTCTCCTCTGAGCGAGCGGGTTGTTGCTCTGCTCCCCAGGCTCTCAATGCTCTCCGCAGCACAGAGCTCAAGTACTGACAGCCACGAGTGCTTATTTGTGTCCCGGGCGCCATTAGGCTCTGCTTCCGGGCACTGCTCTCTAGTTCAGCCACCTTCCTGAAGATGTGTCGGGTGTTTGACCACAGCTCCCGTTAGAAGTCAGGGACCTCAGGATTCACGGCTCGGGCATGAAGTATCCGCATCGTGTTCAGGGCCGGGTCCTGTGTCTTCCACGAACCCCTCTGTCTCGTCAGATTCGGGCATGGAAATCGATGTCTCTTCCGACCTTAGGGCTCTTCTCTCTCTGTCAGTCTTTCCCTCCTGTGAGTGACCGGGGTGGCTTTCACCGCTTAGATGGTGCTGACATTGTTGGATGCTGCTGTGAATGTTGTTTGTCTTTAAAGGTACCTTTACATGCCGCCACTGTGCCTAGCAACCTGTATCAACCGCACGTGCACGCACACGTTTTTGACGGTTGATACCGATCACCGATGCCGCATATACACGTCGCCATTGCATTGTCAACTGAAGGCATTGTGTTGCCCTGGAAGTTCCGACAAATCCTGCGGATAAGTGCCTGTTGAATCCCGTCGCCGCTTCACACGCCGCAACCCATAGGGGAATGTGGGCGTACATATTCTGCGGCGCCAAAACATAGGCGTGACGGAGTTGTGTTTTCCTTGACGCTAACACGGTGATTGGACAACGCAATAGCATCATGATTGGGCAGCCTGCGCAGGAATGATGGCTATTACATGACACCATTGCAATTGTGTAGTGTGAATGGTCAGCTCTTTAAATATGGTGCCCTGTGAAGGGACAGCCAATGGCTACACAGTAACCCCCACCTATCATTGCTGATGGGGCGCGGTATCCAGGACGCTCTGACACACCCCTGGGAAATCACTAGGCGACGCAGATTCCATCCCTGTCCCCCGTTTACACGACACTACCATGGCAATTGTGCCTTTGTGTTGCCTTGGATTTTTGAACACGGCTCTTAAACAGGTATCCGATTCAACTGCGGGAAACCCGATCACTTTCCCAATTTACATGCCGCCATTTCGTAGCAATTTCAAGACAACAGGCACAAAAATACCCATTGCCAGGCAGTTGCTACCACGCAGTGGCGGCGTGTAAAGGTCCCTTAAGAGCTGCATGGTTGATAGTTGTGAAGGTCCTTGCCTCCTGTGGTGTGCTCCAGAACTGTATTCACTATTATGTTCAATTGCTGGTTCAGGAGTTAATGTGTGACTCACCTGGAATCCCCTCCCCCTGGCTTTAAGTAGCCTTCCCTCTCCTCTGTCAGGTGCTGCTGATAGCTATGTGCTCTAGGTTTTGGTGCTGTGCTGATGCTTAGCTGCTGGGCTAAAGTCTTTCCTTGGGAGAAGCTGTGATTCCTGACCCGTGGATGGAGGTAGGGGTTCTCAGCCTAGGGCTAATCAGGAGTTTTAGGGTACAGGGTGGTGGCTCGGAACTCCACCATCAGAGGTACCTCCGAGATCAGGGCAAGCCAGGGACCTCAGCATCAGGGTCATATTAGGCTCTCCTGACCCCCTTTTTCCCAATTCACCTACCTGTTACCTGATTCCCTTACCTCCCAAGCGTGACAGTGGCATTGCACCAACCCATGGGAGTCGGCACCACACCACCTCGATGCTCCCGACTACCACTCCTCGACATTTGATGTTACTCTTCCGGTCTCCTTCTACTGTCTCCCTCTACCACTTCCTGTTTCCCCTTTTTGAGACTTAGGCCCTCCCTCCGGGTCCTCCCATTGTCCCAGGGCCTGTCGCTGCATGTGTGTGTTTTTGTTTTGGGCTCATACCTTTCATATTTTGCTAGGTGTCCATACCTTCCATATTTTGCTAGGTGTCTATATCTTCCATGTTTTTCTCTATGTCCATACCTTTCATATTTTGCTAGGTGTCCATACCTTCCATATTTTGCTAGGTGTCTATATCTTCCATGTTTTTCTCTATGTCCATACCTTTCATATTTTGCTAGGTGTCCATACCTTCCATATTTTGCTAGGTGTCTATATCTTCCATGTTTTTCTCTATGTCCATACCTTTCATATTTTGCTAGGTGTCCATACCCTCCATATTTTGCTAGGTGTCTATATCTTCCATGTTTTTCTATATGTCTATACCTTCCATATTTTGCTAGGTGTCTATATCTTCCATGTTTTTCCACGTGTCCACATTTTGTTTGTAAAGTTAGCTATCTTGAGATGTCCTCTGAGAAACATTGGTGTTTAGGATTACAAATAGTAGTTATTAAACGTCCGTTGTAATTCATACCAAATCCTTTTAACCATCATATAGAAAAACTGGTATGGGGTAGAGTCAGGAGACGAGGCTGGCAAAAGCAAGCAATTTATACTCTATTTATAATCAATTGAAAGCTGTGTAGCGCCAAAACCTCGGTTGCACTCTGGGTTATAGTTTAATAGTTTTTTTATGCCATTTTTCATTTTGTTACATTTTTCCTCTCATTATTGCAGTCCAATAGAGAAGCATATGTGAAAGATGCCATAAAAAAGAAAAATAAAACGCAAAATTATGCACATAAACATTTCAACGGTCTGCTATAACTTGAAGCTTAATGCAAAAGCTCCGGGGCCCCCAGTTATTTACAGTCTTAAATAGTTTTTATCAGTGGTGTAACTAGAGTCTGGCGGGCCCCGGTTCGAAACTTAGACCTGGTTCCTGCCCCCTGCATGTTGATGAAATGTATGGGCCTCATGTAACATTCTAAATCCTTTAAAGACTCACAAATTGACCCCTCACCCCTTCATTATGTATTAGTGTCCCTCATCCTGCTATATATGGTCCTCCTCCTGGAATATGGCCCTTATCGTTGTATATATGCCCCCCATCCTGGTTTATATGGTCCGCCTCCTCCCATCACCATGGTCTTCCAATTTTTATAATGTATCCCCATATTCTTTCATATATTACAATGTACCCCCATAGTCCTCTACGTATTATAATGCATCACATAGTCCTCCATTCATAAGGTAGCCACTATAGTCATTCAATTATAATGAACCCCCATTATTCTCCATATAATATACTGCAGCCTCACATTTCTCCATATATCATAATGCAGTCTCATAGCCTCCTTATAGCATAATACAGCCTCATATACAGCCTCATAACCCTCCATATAGTGTAATACAGCATTATAGCCTCTCCATATAGTGTAATACAGCCTCATAGCCTCTCCATATAGTATAATGCAGCCTCATAGCCTCTCCATATAGTATAATACAGCCTCATAGCCTCTCCATATAGTATTATACAGCCTCATATCCTCTCCATATAGTGTAATGCAGTCTCACAGCCTCTCCATATAGTATAATACAACCTCATAGCCTCTGTATATAGTATAATACAGCCTCATAGCCCTCCATGTAGCATAATACAGCCTCATAGCTCTCCATATAGTGCTGTCTTAAAACTTTCCATATAGTGTAGCCTTATATATGCAGCCTCATATCTCCAAATAGTACAGTATTATATATGCAGCTTTATATCTCCCATATTGTGCAGTTTATGTGCAGCCTTATATCCCATATAGTGCAGTATTATGTGGAGCCTTATATCTCCCATATAGTGCAATATTATGTGCAGCCTTATATCTCCCATATAGGGCAGTATTATGTGCAACCTTATATTTCCCATATAGTGCAGTATTATGTGCAGCCTTATATCTCCCATATAGTTCAGTATTATGTGCAGCCTCATATCTCCTATATAGGGCAGTATTATGTGCAGCCTTATATCTCCATATACTGCAGTATTATGTGCAGCCTTATATCTCCCATATATTAAGTATTTTGTACAGACTTATATCTCCCATATAGTGCTGTATTATGTGCAGCCTTATATCTCCCATATAGTGCAGTATTATGTGCAGCCTTATATCTCCATATAGTCCAATATTATGTGCAGCCTTATATCTCCCATATAGGGCAGTATTATGTGCAACCTTATATTTCCCATATAGTGCAGTATTATGTGCAGCCTTATATCTCCATATAGTTCAGTATTATGTGCAGCCTTATATCTCCCATATAGTGCAGTATTATGTGCAGCCTCATATCTCAATATAGGGCAGTATTATGTGCAGCCTTATATCTCCATATACTGCAGTATTATGTGCAGCCTTATATCCCATATATTAAAGTATTTTGTACAGACTTATATCTCCCATATAGTGCTGTATTATGTGCAGCCTTATATCTCCCATATAGTGCAGTATTATGTGCAGCCTTATATCTCCATATAGTCCAATATTATGTGCAGCCTTATATCTCCCATATAGGGCAGTATTATGTGCAACCTTATATTTCCCATATAGTGCAGTATTATGTGCAGCCTTATATCTCCCATATAGTTCAGTATTATGTGCAGCCTTATATCTCCCATATAGTGCAGTATTATGTGCAGCCTCATATCTCCAATATAGGCAGTATTATGTGCAGCCTTATATCTCCCATATACTGCAGTATTATGTGCAGCCTTATATCTCCCATATATTAAAGTATTTTGTCCAGACTTATATCTCCCATATAGTGCTGTATTATGTGCAGCCTTATATCTCCCATATAGTGCAGTATTATGTGCAGCCTTATATCTCCCATATAGGCTAGTATTATGTGCAGCCTTATATCTCCCATATAGTGCAGTATTATGTGCAGCCTTATATCTCCCATGGGAGGTCAGTATTATGTGCAGGTTTATATCTCCCATATAGTGCAGTAATATGTGCAGCCTTATATCTCCCAAATAGTGCAGTATTATGTCCAGCATTATATTTCCGATATAGTGCAGTATTATGTGCAGCCTTATATCTCCCATATAGGGCAGAATTATCTGCAACCTTATATCTCCCATATAGTGCAGTATTATGTGCAGCCTTATATCTCCCATATAATGCAGTATTATGTGCAGCCTTATATCTCCCATATAGGCTAGTATTATGTGCGGCCTTATATCTCCCATATAGTGCAGTATTATGTGCAGCCTTATATCTCCCATATAGGCTAGTATTATGTGCAGCCTTATATGTCCCATATAGTGCAGTATTATGTGCAGCCTTATATCTCCCATATAGTGCAATATTATGGGCAGCTTTATATCTCCAATATAGTGCAGTAATATGTGCAGCCTTATATCTCACATATAGGGCAGAATTATGTGCAGCCTTATAGCTCCCATATAGGCAGAATATGTGCAGTCTTATAGCTCCCATACAGGCAATAATGTGCAGCCTTATATCTCCATATAGTGCAGTATTATGTGCAGCCTTATATCTCCCATATAGTGCAGTATTATGTGCAGCCTTATATCTCCCATATACTGCAGTATTATGTGCAGCCTTATATCTCCCATATATTGAAGTATTTTGTCCAGACTTATATCTCCCATATAGTGCTGTATTATGTGCAGCCTTATATCTCCCATACAGTGCAGTATTATGTGCAGCCTTATATCTCCCATATAGTGCAGTAATATGTGCAGCCTTATATCTCCCAAATAGTGCAGTATTATGTCCAGCCTTATATCTCCCATATAGGGCAGTATTATGTGCAGCCTTATATCTCCCATATAGGGCAGAATTATGTGCAGCCTTATATCTCCCATGGGAGGTCACTATTCATGTGCAGCCTTATATCTCCATATGTGCAGTCATTATGTGCAGCTTATATCTACCATATAGTGCAGTATTATGTGCAGCTTATATCTCCCATAATAGTGCAGTATTATTGCAGCCTTATCTCCTATGTGCAGTTTATGTGCAGCCTTATATCTCCCATATAGTGCAGTATTATGTGCAGCCTTATATCTCCCATGGAGGTCAGTATTATGTGCAGCCTTATATCTCCATATAGTGCAGTATATGTGCAGCCTTATATATGACTTCCCCACAACTCTGCCATACTGCACTCAATTATAAAAAAAAAAAAAAAAAAAAAAAATCTGTACTTACCTCTGCTGATGCCTCGCTCTCCTCTTGAGTACACTGAGGATTCAAGCTCAGGAGGAGGGGGAGGAAGAGGTGGCGCCGCCTGCGCTCCACTGTGCACTCAAGCAGGAAGTGGGAGGAGGCAGCACAGTGGAACACAGGGCAGGAAGCAGGTCAGAGAAGAGGAGTGGTGGAGCAGCAGGAAGTAGAGGCTTCCTTCCCTCCTCTCCTCTCCCTGACACACGGAGCCTGTGCTGCCGCAGTGTCAAATGTGTGTGTGTCCTCAGGGACGCACATCCATGTGAAGCAGCAGCTGCGAACGCGGCCGCAGGGGGCGGCGGGAGGCGCGGGCCCCCTACAGGTCTGGGCCCCGACTCAGCTGAGATCCCTGTGACTGTGATCGTTACGCCACTGGTTTTGATCTTTTTATGTAGGCTAAAGGGACATTTGGGGCCCCATAGGCTCCAAGGCCCGAGTGTGATTGCAACTCCTGCACACTGCACCTAGTGTAGCAACGTCCCTGGCTGCAGAGAAAAAGTGGCCACAATAGCAAAAAAAAAAATCACAACATTGGCAGCAAAAGACAGTGCGTGAATAAGCTCCTGAAGTAATAACATGCAACAGAAATTGAGATCTGGAGTGGAAGGCGTTAATAAAGTCTTAATGTCTTTTACGTTGCCTGACACTTGCCCACACCCTCAAGTAATCCTCTCTCTGGTTTCTGAGAAAGGATCAGAGCAGAGGACACAGAGGAAAGTAGAGCAGCGCACGTATAAGAGACAATATAAAACGGACTTGTCTGTAATCCCCTGAGCGGCACAAAACTCTGCAGCTCTCCGTAGGGAGAGGAAAATACAGACATCACTGCTAATCAGGCCTTTATACAGTGATGAACTGAGCGACAGTGATGACCTGAGCGAGAAACCCTCTAGTGAATGAATGGCAGAGAACGACGACGTTCCGACTGCACAATGAGATATTAGGTAACACAGAAATGACAATAGCAGCGCTCATTGAGGAGACTGTCATGCGTCATTACATGCACTCCAGCATCCCTTACATTATCCAACCTGTATGGGATTCTGTGCATAGCCTATTTATTGTTCCTATTATCAGAAGAATACAGAATATCCCCTCACCTCATTCATCTCCCTGATGTATTCATTTCATTTACATGTGTCGCCGCTCTTACGAAATGCCAAGCATTCCTGTAATTTTTAGCTACAATGCCCCGGGTCAATCGATAGCGAAATCATTAAAGGGACTCAGTTGTTTGTGCCTTGCTTTCTTCATAGACTTTAATATAGGCATTCATATTGAGAAAAGTGCCATCATATTTAACGTGTCATGATCTTTACTGCTATGCGGATAGAATCATAAACAAGTCCTAAATGGGAAAAACATGGCAAAAAATACCTGCAGAAACAGCGCCACATCTGCCTACAGTTCATATGTGGTATTGTAGATTATATCAATTCTCGTCAAAGTAGCTAAATAGCAAAAGTGGAACCAATCCATGGACGTTTGTGTCAGTGTTTCCCCAATTTAAGGTCTAAATATCACGGTCCGCACATGAATCATGATTTCCAGACAGACACAGGAGTCCTGAGCAAACTTCAGCAGCCTTATTTATACCTAAGAAGCCCCTGAGCTCAGATCAGGAAAACTGCAGCCAGTCTGGTAGTTGTGGTTTGTACAAGTACTATGAAACACATACAGTACTTTGAACCTTTATGTGAAGCGGAACTCAATTCTAGACACCCAAACGGAAGGGTTGTCCATAACCCTGTTGCTTGGAAAATGTTTCTTTAAGGGGTTTTCCCATGAAAAAAGTAAATTTCAAAGCTTACATTGTACATAGCAGGGACACATACTAGTGTATCTCAATAAATTAGAATATCAACAAAAAGTTAATTTATTTCAGTAATTCAATACAAAAAGTGAAATGCACCTATTATATAGAGTCATTACACACAGAGTGATCTATTTCAAGTGTATATTTCTGTTAATGTTGATGATTATGGCTTACATCCAATGAAAATACGAAGTCATTAGCTCAGAAAATTAATGTATTGGCTGTAAGCCATAATCATCAACATTAACAGCAATAAGCACTTGAAATAGATCACTCTGTGTGTAATGACTCTATATAATATATGTGTTTCACTTTTTGTATTGAATTACTGAACTAAAGTAACTTTTTGATGATATTCTAATTCATTGAGATGCACCTGTATATAAGAATGTCGGCACAGGAACTTTTTTTTTGTGGACCATACTATTATTCCAAGATCTATTCATTAAAATGAACTTTGTGTGTGGGAAAACCCCTTTAAAATGATCACTAGACCAATAACAAAACATGATCTCACCTTCTTGTCTTGGCGAGCCGTCTTCTCTGGGGTGAAGAGAGACATTTTTCGTATGTTCATATAGGTGGCACCTAGAAAACAAAAATAGTGTCAATATTAAGCAGCCACATGCCTGTTGGGACTGGCAACCACAGGACACTAGGAGGACAAGGGGTAGCAGTGTCAGGGAGAAAAGGGCAGCAAGGAAGGCCATATTCCCTGTGTCACAGCAAAGTGGACTTTGATTACCTTTGAGCTGGCCAGGCTGCAATCCCTGGTGATGACAGTACCCCGGCTGGGTTGTGCTTGCTTCAGAACCAAGTAAAAGGGTAAGAACTGCAAGAACTCTGTGTGTTGTCTGGTCCTTCCTGTGTTTCCGTGCATTCGCCTACAGGGCCACCACCTTACATCCTTACAACCCCTATCATGCTCATCACCTTACACCTACTACTACTCCAGGGGCCTGCTCCAGCTGAGGGGAGTGTTCCAATAAGCTGCATCACCACTTATCCCCTGGGACTACTATCTGCAGCGCTGATCATCAATGACCAGATACCTCAGCTGGCTTCACAACAAACTATTCTCCTTTAGCATGTCCGGTAAGGGCCAGGACCTTCGGGACTGCCACCATGACATCCTTGAACTATATGACCCCAGATGGTTGAGTACCCTGGCCCAGCAACCGAGACAAGCTTTTAACCATCCTTTTATCATTATTCCTTCCATTAGTCTTAAGGAGGCATACACCTTGGCGAGCTCTTATTACTTCCCTATACACATGTGCACTCAGGCTGAGTGTGTCTTCATTGGGGTTTTCATTTTAGATTTAGCCATGGAGCAGAGCTGAAAAATGTTCCCTGCCGACACTAGGCTCTGTATACAATGACTATAGACAGTGAGCTGCCAATCAGAGGAGGTGGCACAAGCCAACTAGTCACAGCAATGATAAGGTCAATGATGAGGACAGCATGCTGTCTTCAGATTACATAGCAAAAACCTGCTGACAGATTCCCTTTAATATTTTGTAATGTGCACAGGATAAATGTATACATGGTGTTGAATTTTTGTACCTTGCTTCAGTTTGATCTATACATTATAATGTAAATTACTCAATTTTATTTTCCTGACCCACGTAGGGTTTAGGACAACCGTCTCTGTATGACAACGCTGCCCTTTCGGGCTGTTGCTGCATTGTCAGCTTCAGACTATATAATAGAGTTGCCAACATAAGGTCATTAACCTAACTTTTACTTCAGCAATTTCTGTGCCAGAGATTTTGCTGAAGTGTCTGTGGTCATGGAGTGCTGGCTGAGAAGATAAAAAGGGATTAATGTACACTTCAGTCTGGAGTGCGGATCACTTTAATCCAGCATGCCCCTTGGCACTGTACATCATACTTATGCATAATAGGGGCATTATAGGGAAGTATGTAAGGACATATTGAACAGCAGTGGGAGAATCCATCATGCTTATTACTGTGTTCTAAATATTACACAATGCATGAAGCATAAGTCTAGTTTCACATGGGTGTTTTTTGGAATTCAGGGGAATGCGGGAAAACCCTGCATCTCTCCGGATTCGCCCGCAATGATGCAACTGGATGCACCCACACCGGTATTATCTCTGATCTGTCTCACGGATCAATGATAATACCGGTGTAGGAGCATGCTGTTGCATCCAATTGCATACCACTTTCCGCAGTATCCAGTGGAAAATGACACGCTAGAACTGTGTTCTGGACATGCACAGTTCAAAAGTTCGTATCCAGAGTCCGCCGGATCCGGGTTACATAGAGCCACATTTTAATTCAACCAGGATTGCCCCTGATCTGGGTGTTCACGGTTTTTGACACAGACACCAAAATTGGAACATCTTGCGATTTTGGCATCAGTGAAAAAAACGAGGACTCCCGTATCAGGGGCAAATGAGAAGAACTGGATGCATCTACAAGTGCCTGTGGCCCCATTGAAAGTGAGTTTGGCTGAAAACGGATGCAGATGCATCTAGATTAAGCTGGAATCACACAGATTCCAAAAAACGGCAGTGTGATACCAGCCTATGTCATAATTACTTTTACTGGATTAGGTTTCTAAGGAACCTTCACCAGCCCCATAGTTGACAGCAATGTTAAAAGAGCTTCCAAGAAAATTTGAGATAAATGTGTTATTCTCACTGACCACACAGCCTGATTCATACCAGTACTGGGCCACATCTCAGCCTGATTTAAGGCCCCATTACACTTAGCGACGCGCCAATGATCCCGACAATGATACAACCTGGCAGGGATCGCTGGAATGTCTCTAAGTGGTCGCTGGTGAGATGCCACACAGGCAGATCTACTCACCGATGTGGCGACCCCCGATGGTCGTTGGCATCTGTCACTGTCGTGGGCGTAACATGGCGATCGTTGGTCGTTTCCCCTGTCAAACACACCGATGCAGCATGCCCAGTGGGAGACTGACAATGAAAAAATGGTCCAGGCCATTCCGTAACAATCAGCGATCTCACAGCGGGGGGCCGCTTGATGCTACATGTCACAAGCAGCGATCTCGCTGGCGAGGTCGCTGTAACATCACAAAACCTGTGACGCTGTGGTGATATCGTTAGCGATATCGCTACGTGTAACGGGGCCTTTACTCCCTAATGAGCCAAGGCATTTTCTTCCTTTCTCCCGTCATCCTCTGCTCCACAAATGTGCCTGGTCACTTGGGCTTAGACTGGCTATGAACATCCTTTTATTCATGCTGTGAAAACCTTTAAGAACCACTTGCTTTCGGACAGGCATCTGTGACACCAAAAAGCCAACTTTTTCCAAAATATTTTGGAAGTTAACAAGTAGGTCCATGTGTCTACTATTAATAAAACAGACTTTCTACACCCCTTATTTTAATGTACAGTATGAACTTGTAACAGATGCCCCCACAGTTCTACAACACTAGACGACAAAACCCAACAGAATAACCCAAAATAAACATATACTGTTCCCTATACTGAGTGCTTTGTCATATATGTAAATAACATGTGAAAGCCATCCCACCGCAGCAAGGTGCACCCATCAGGACAATCATATCCTAATATTAATACACTGGCTAATTTTTTGAGGGGTTTTCTATATTTTTTGTGCTTTCTAAAAAATAAAAAAAAGGGGGAAACGGTCCATTACTCCGAGCATTTCATCTATATAGGTTCCATGGTATGGTGGAATTGGAAGGGACATCCTGGGTCATCTGGTCCAACCCCCCTGATCTAAGCAGGATTCACCAAATCATCCCAGAGAGATGTCTGTCCAGCCTCAGCTTGAAGACTTCCATTGAAGGGGAACTCTCCACCTCTCCTGGAAATCTAGTCTATGTCTCCTCACATTCAGTTTCATCCCATTGCTTACATTCTTTACTTATGCCAATGGACAGGTTACTGTAGTCGGAGTACTGAGCTTCTCTGCACTTATTCACATTGATGTCACTTACGCAGGTTTTAATACTAGAATGGGACTATCCCAATGGGCACACACCTTTTCGCGGTGGGATGGCTCATTTTTCTTTTTCTGTATTTTTCTTGTGCTCTGTACAGTTGGGGGTATGGTCCCTCTTTATGAGCTAGGCACTTCATTTAGATATCTTCCCATAAGCAGTTTGCTGTGGTCAGAGCACTGTGCTTCTATGCGCTTAATCACATTGATGTCACTGACGCAGTTTCAATACTAGAGGAGGACCGTCCCGATGGGCACACCTTGTTGCAGTGGGATAGCTTTTACGCTTTTTGATTAGTGTTAACAAAGTGTCCTATGTTATTTACATGTATTAATACTATTCAACTGTTTATGTACTGTAGGGTATATGCTTATTTTGTGTTTTTCTCTCCTGTTTTGTCTGTGAATTGGTAACGGTGTGAGGGTGCTCTTACTATTGAACACATTCAAATTACGGTAGTTATTTTAATTTATTCAACATTAGATAAAAGCAGTGTGGTTAATTAACACCAGAATCGTAGAAAAGAGATTTTGGTCAAGAAAGCTTCAAATCCTATTGTGGCAGATGATTATGGGTTTGGTGGTGTGAATCAGTGCCAGAGGGCTTACTTTCATGTACTTAAGCAATGATCTTAATATGCAGAACCATATACAAGGCTCAAATTGAGTTATGAGGTCCATGATGATATCACTCAAGTATGATTACAATGATTGTGAGTTTTTTCTTAATGGCTCTTCATTGCCTAATCACCTTGCTGGCATGACCTTATGATGTCGGCGATATTCCTTTAGTCATACTGGGTGGGGTTCTAAGAGAGGCAACCCATTTTAAGTTTAATTTAAGAAAACCTTTGGTGAAACAAGTAGACAAATCTTCAAACCAAGGTCTAAAGGTTGCACATTATTTCAATGTTGGCTGAAGCTGATGATCTATTTGGTTCTCTCAAAGGTTTGGGCTGTTGCAAGTCAACATATCCAGTCCTTGTCATTTGCATCCGCTATGGTAACTTCCTTTTAACTATTTACAATATATGCACATTTTTCACGAGGTTAAGTGTGTATATGTACAGTGAGTGGCGGCTGTTCCCCCTCCCTGGTTCTAATGCAGAACAGCTGTAAGGGTACCTTTACACGCCGCTACTGGCGGGTGGCTACAACCAGCTACTTCACGTGCACGAGCACGCACAAATGGTTGCAAACGGTACCCGCACCACCTATACACGCCGCAACAAGGTGCGCTACAGTAGGTTACATCTATCTCTAGATACACCGCCGGGTGTCTCAGGTTACCTTCTGCCGAGCACCTTACCTAATTTACACACCGCTACAACAAGCTAATATGGGCGGACCTGGTGCAGCAGGGACAACACATAGGCGTGCCACAATTGTGGATTACGAGACGTCCGTACGCTGATAGGACAAAGCAATAACATCATGATTGGCCAGGCATCGCAGGAGGCTGATTAATACATGACGCTCGAGCAATTGTGTAGTATGACTGGTCAGCTCCTTAAATATGCCACCCTGTGCAGCGACTACCAATCGTAATGCAGGAGCTTCCTCCAATGATCGCTGATGGGGCACGGTAACCCGGAGCCTGTGTCACGCCCCAGCTACATACCAGGTACATAGGCTGGTGTCCAGACATCCCTTCTGTTGCTTCTTTACACGCCGATACAGGTCGCTACAATCGCCTGGGTAAGCCACCTGTTTCAGGGCAGTGCTCTGAAACAGGTGCCGCTACTGGCGGGTGGCTACATCCGTCTTCACACGCCGCTACCACGGGGTGAATTGCCGGTGCAATATACATTTCTCGCATGTATCCGGTTGTAGCCACCCGCCAGTAGCGGCGTGTAAAGGTACCCTATGTCAGTGCAGGGGGCGGTTACAGTCGCAGCTCAATGTACACAGAGCAGTGACTGAACCTGTGCTGCCGCCGCCCCAATGACTGAAGCCACAATGGGTTCTAGGAGGAGTCAATTTAATTTCTTCCTGGCAGTGAGGTTTAACGTGCAGGCGCCAGGCAAGTTCAGAATGTTATTACAATGTAGGTTAACCACATAACTTCAGGTTAATAGCATTTTCCCATGTGAGATTCCCTTCAAGTCCTTTGAGCTCAGCCTAGATTTAAGCCCATCAAGTTCAACCAATAGCCTAAAATATTGAATAGTTGTTAGCTAGTTCTTTGGACAGCTATATAAAAATTTGTGGCCATCTTAACATTTTACAGAGTAAGAGTTAAGGCTTTGAAGTTTCCTATGCTTCTTCCATTATTACTTTTCTTTGCTTTAGGGAGGGATACGTTGCAGTTTGTGAACGCCACAAACCATACAATTCAAGACAACAAACTGATAATGTGATCAAGGGGTCAATAGACTGGGTGCAAATACATAGAAGCAATTTATTAGCTGCTAATCCTACTGCAATACATCTGAATTAAAGACTTTCTGTTGAGTTTCTCTGAGCTGACATAGCAAGATGGATCTTCTGTCCTGGTTAAACAGGGCAAAAAGCGAAGCCACTTGACACTGCGCTGTGATACTCTGAGCCAGATAAACTCATTAAGTGAATCCCCTCTGTGTACACAACCAGGGTAACACATAAAGAAAGCCAAGCCTTCATCTGTTTTCTTTTTTTTCTGATGTCATCTTGACCAATAATCCTCCCTGCCGGTGCCCTTTCTTTTCTTGTTCGTTAGAGTATCAACTGTAATGTTCATGAAGAATGTCTTGGAAAAAGAAATGTAGTGAAAGCTCGACATATTACAGAGTAAACGGGCATCTCATCGGATCGTAATGAGAATAGGTATTTTCTGAATTGCTTTGCAACTGAAGATTTGACACAAAATATCACGTTTGAAAGGATAACATTTAGCAACATATGAAAGTAAACAGATTTGATGTTACAAAGGAGGGGTGCAAAAGACTGGAATTTGGAGCTGTTTATGATATGGATAATATTTCATAATAATATTAACAACAAGTTGCTGCTCCTGTCCTAATTTATATAGACCAAGCGCCAGCATTGAAAAGTAGTAGACACCTGACACACAGAGTCAGATGTACACCCTTCCTTGGTCAGACCCAAGCTCCAAGTGTCTGTTTATTATAATAGACTGGACATGTTGTTCAATAAGGGGCTCGGTCAGCCCTACTCAGATGTATTCATTGGTCAGTGGGTTAGTCCATGGGCGGATCCATGAGGTCATCAGGGGGTGTGGTCTTGATTGAGTATGTCCAGGTGATGTGCCCATTCTGTGATTGGTCAGTCCTTCTAGCTTCCTCCAGGAACTCCTTATTGTAGACAGGATGCAGTCATAGGTCCAGTCACCATCTTATATACCATGGCATGGTGTCATGAACCAGGAAATGGCGGCCATGTTTAAGTCACAATTAAGCTTATGCAATGTAAAATAATACACTCTATGGATCGTTTCTCCCATGCCCTTATGTCTTAAGGTTAATTAAGTATTTGATCCTATGGCTCTCCTCAACATTTATATCCACGTGTGCGCCAAATAGGGAATCTGCGCTTCTAATGATTAATTCCCCCCAAACCCCCTAGGAACACAAGTTTATCTCATATTTCCAGTGCTGAGAGTCTATGGAATCATCTACATACATGAATGTGAACAATATTTGGTTTTCTGTGTGTGTAGGAAAGGGAAGGGGAGCGCGAGGCCTCTAGGGCTGCCAACAGGTGATGTTTTCCTGATTTCCTTAGCATTGCACAGCAGTTGGGAATCATCACCAGTGCAGGTGATTATATTGTCACCTGTGCAATACTAAGGCTGGCATCACACCACGGCAAGATCAGATCCGGTGTGAACTTGACAGCCCCAGACCCGGTTTTGAAACAGAACCGGAGGGCAAATATGCCCTGCAGTCCAGTTTGCAGCCGGATTCGGGAGATCGTAGCTGCAGTTGCTGAAACTTCAAGATCGCAGCTAGCGGGGAATTAGCCGCGGTCCTGAAATCTCTGCAAGGGACAGCTTCTGGTGCTGAGGTTCAGCAGCACTCGCTGCTAAACTTCAGCAGCCGACGTCCGGCTCCCGGATCTGATTTTCTGTCAGATCCGGCGCAATCCGGCACCATAAACTCCCATGTTAGGTGGCGCCGGATCGCGCCGGATCTGGGAGGATCCGGGAGGATCCGATTTTGTCTGATTTTTGCCCCGGACACAAAAACACTGTAAGCAACGTTTTTGTGTCCTGGAGAAAAATCAGAATTTTCTAGGATCCTCCCGGACAGATGGAAACCGGATGGCAAATAGCTGCCATCCTGCCCCATAGGGCTGCATTATCACAAAATCGGGTCAGGGACTGTCAGGTTTACAGCCCCGGACCTGATCTTGCTGTGGTGTGAAGCCAGTCTAAGGAAATCCTGAAAACCTGCACTGTTGGCGGCCCTTGAGGCCTGGAGTCCCCCACCCCTGCTGTAGAATGTCTTTATTGCTGGCCAACAATATTTGATGAGTAAAAAAAACAAAAATTGGCTCCAGGCGCTTCT
The DNA here is from genome assembly GCA_033576535.1 of Allobates femoralis. Classification (NCBI taxonomy): domain Eukaryota; kingdom Metazoa; phylum Chordata; class Amphibia; order Anura; family Aromobatidae; genus Allobates; species Allobates femoralis. The sequence continues at coordinate 101,386,489 of JARQOC010000010.1, read as the reverse complement.
ACCAGTCAGCAGTGTATTGGGTACTGATGCAATTCCACAGTCCATGACCCAGACTCACCTGTGATCTCTGAAGAAATGTGGACTATAGTGGTCACTTAATCTTTTTATTACTGGGCCCATTTTAATTTCGGGCTTGTCTTTGCTGCATACATTGTGTGGAAAAACTGATGTGATTCATAGTTTCATTCACTGAGTATTTTGTTGCAGAAATTACTGCACTAAATCTGCACCTTGTGGCAGAAGTATTGACTTGGCATGTTTTTGATGTGGAAATGGTGCAAATTTGTGCCCTGCATTTTCATCATCAAGTCAGTGGCTTGAAGGGCTAGAAAAGGCTGAAATATCTGCTGCAATAATTAATATGGTGCAGATTGTTCTTCAGCAAAATCTGCACCTATTCTGCAGCTGAAAAAACCCAGCACGGGCACAACACTTCAGAATTCCCATAGACTTTGTTGGTTTGTGGATTTCATACAAATTGCACCAATTCTGCATCAAAATCCACAAGAAAAATGCATCAAAAATACGCAGCATGAGCATGAGGCCTTAAAGTCCATCTAGTTTAAGCTATAACCTAACATGTTGACCCACAGGAGGCAAAAAACCGCATGGGGCTATTCTTTAGGTTAGCACAAGTATCAAGAGTTCTATGGGTTTTTCATATTTTACTGCTTTTGAAAAATTCTGAACTTTGTTAAAACTTGAATTGTGTTACAATTTTTTTAAGTTCATTCTTATGAATGTGGAGCTACATGAGATTTTGTTCTTTTATAAGATGATTGATCCCCATAATTATGGCGTTTTTTTTTTAGCATGTGTACTGTATGGGTTTGAATTATTTTATATTGTGAGCAATTCAGGGCCGATTCATCAAAATATTCACTGCACAAAGGTGGCGTAAAAGCTATGAATAATGGTAACATTTTTGTGACTTTTGGCGACTTCCATCACTTTGGGTAAGATTGAAATTGTCGAAATTGGGGAGCAGCCAGGGCGGGATTGGGCATGGCCACTTCTGCTCATATGATTCATAAATGGTGACGGAATATTTTATGCCAGAAATGCTACTCCAGTCCCTATTTATTGTACAGAGGCATGTGCCACTCAGAAGAAACACCTAATTTATTAGCGCTTGCTACTTAAGCGGCCGTCACACGCTAAGATATCTCTTGCGATATTGTAAGCGATCACGTGCACGCGCGATCGCTTACAATATTGCTCACATCGCTGGTGAGATGTCACACAGGCAGACTCACCAGCGATGTGGATCCGCGATCTCGCTGGTTACTATGGTACACATAGGGTTACTAGGCGCCGCGCATCGCTTAGTAACCCGACGTGTACCATAGTTACCATCTCCCAGCATAGGCGCTGCCGCTGGGAGATCGTTCATCATGGTGTTATACACCACGATGAGGCAGATCGTCAAATCGTTAATCGCAAGATCTGAGGTCCGGACCTCAGATCTCGATTTTGCGATTTGATCATATATCGCTCGTCGTATCTTGCCGTCACACGCACAGACATCGTTCAAGCGATGTTTCATCTCGCGCGTTCAAGTGATATCGTTCAAGATATCTGTGCGTGTGACGGCCGCTTTATATCCATCTTACTTAATTGGCACCTCCACCTTTTACGTATGTAAACCAATTATATTTACCTTTAAAGGAATGGTTAAGGTTGAGGCTTAAGTCTGTGGTCACTCTATGTAACTGCAGACTTGTGAATCCTCAAACTGTGCGCTGTCAGGATTCTCCAGTGCCAGCTTTGGGAATGAGCAATTTGCATATTTCCAGCCACTTTCTGACAACACACATTGTTGAATTACTTAGTATTGAGCGATTCTGTGCACGTCTAGTCAGCATGTGACTGCATGTATGTATATTGCATATTTGCATTCAGGGTGCTGGCAAAAGTCTGCAGACACATAGTGACTACAGACTTTAGCCCCAAGCCTGGACAACACCTTTGTTTTCAAATTGATTTGAACTTTTAAGTCTTTAAAATCCTTGTAATTCTTTTAACTTTTTTTTCATTTTTTATAGCCCTCATTAGAGGTCTTGAACCTGCAATTGTTTCATGTTAGTGCTGATCTTAGCATTCCAGTGGATTGCCAGTTTGCAGATCTGTGGTGGGGTTCATAGGACTACCAAGATGGTGCCAATAGGGCCCTTCAGCAGTTCATCACCCTCAGGTTGGAGGGGAGAGGAAAATGAGGGAGAACATCCCCCCCCCCTCCTCTACAGGATCTAATTAACTTAATGTCGGAGACTGACAGCCGTGTCTAAGTTGTCAAACAGCATCAACTTGAGTATTCTGGGGATTGCTGGGGGGTTTATGTAAAAATTATCTTAGCATACTGGAGTACCCAAATCAGATGGGCAACTAAATCAAATCTCAGACCAGCTTCCTGGAATCTTGTAGGATTTGGGGTTAAATTGCATTAAATCAATCATCTGTATGAATCAAACCAAATTATATTCCATTCCGAGCAATACATAGTTGCTCAATCCTTCCCAATATGCACAATACCCATCATTTTTCCTCGTCTCTGATAAACAGTTATTTATTTCTGATTCTGTGCCTTCCTCCAATCTCTCATTGTTCAGCTGACACTCACAATTCCTCCGTACAGCCATTCCGCCGCGCTCCCCCTCGCCCTCCTCCGCTCGTCTCATGCCTTTTATTTTCTCCGATAATGCACATGCTAATTTGTTACTCCTTATTGAAGACATTTTACAGAACAGAGGAATAAATTGAACATGAATTGTCCTGTAAATCCTTTTTGCCTCAGACAAATGTGATGTGACTGAGCTGCGGAGATGGGGCCAATAATTATGGAAGGGAAAGATATGCCGAAGCCCGGTAGGACCCGGCGTACAGAGTGATTTCTCTGACTTGTGGCAAGCCGGCCAGACGGGATGACGTATACAGTGATTGATATTATAATTACTTTCAATTATGTATGAAGCCTTCACATATTAGGAATTTATCCTACAGAGTGTGTAATATTCTGAACATCAGTCATTTCTTTTATGATGTTTCTTAGTTGTATGCATAACGCCATTTGGCAACGAATTTAGCTAATGTGAAGTCTGGGAAGATTGGGATGGTACAAAGGCGCACACATAGGGCAGTGCGCAAAGAATAAAATGGGAGTGAGGGTAAGGTTGCACTCACTGGTAGGAGTTGTCTGCAGACACAACACCTGTAGATACCAGCATGGTTATAGTTGCAGCCCCGTGGCTGGAGGAAAGTACCGTCCAGATAGCCATTTGGTAAAGCAGAGAATATCATGATGAATATACATTCAGTGCTCAAGGATTAGATCCGTAAATTCAAAGAAAGGTTTTTATTCACCAAGCTCATTTTGGCACCAGAAATAGTAGAAAATATATATAATCGAATTATCACTTGAAAAAAGGCACTAGTCCGGCAGCAAAACATGTTGTAGGGAATGAAAAAAAAACAAAAAACTTTCTATGACTGTCCAGATCTCCTTCTTTGGGTTTATTCATATGAGCGTATAAATCAGACAAGTGTAATCTGTTAAAAAAAAGGAATTGCACTCCAATGGACCAATGTTATTCAATGAGGCAGTGCAAATCTATGTTTCTTTTCTCAGCTGCATTCAGCATGAAAAAAAAAATCATAGGATGCTGCGATCTGAATCCGAAATTAATGGAGTCCGAGTAAAAAAAATTGAATGCCATATGGACTATCAGTAGATCATCCGATTACATTTACATTACAATTCTATAGGATTGGAAACGGTAAATTAACCTAGATTAATAGCTGCTGGATTGCGTATGGATAACACATGGATGGCAAGTGAGAAAACATTTTTTCCCAATTCTCTGGATGAGAATGGGACCAATTTTTGGTACGCTCATGTCACCCCAGCCTTTTCGTGAGCTCAGCCAACACATTGTGATATTTTTCGATTTTCCAAAATGTGACAGAAGTAAGCACACAATCAGCCATACACCTAGATAGGGTCGCCCAAGGGATGCGGGTGAAAGTACACATACACTGTGGTTGCAGGTGGACGTATATATACACAGAGGTTGCGGGTGGACGTACACACACAAACACCCAGGGGTCGCAGGTGGAAGTACACATACACAAGGGTCATGGGTGGACCTACACGTACATAGGGGTTATGGGAGGACCTACATGTACATAGGGGTCATTGGTGACGTTACACATAGACAGGGGTCATGGGTGGCCATGCAAATAGACAGGGGTCACCCAGGGGACGTGGCTGAATGTACACAAACACAGGGGTTGCTGGTGAACGTACACATACACAGGAGTGAGGGTGGCTGTATATCTAGATAGTGGTTGCCCAAGGGACGCGGGTGGATGTATACATACACATGGTACGCATGTGGCCATACACATACACAGGGATCAAGGGAAGACCTACACGTACATAGAGTTCTTAGGTGGACCTACACAGCCATGGGTCATGGGTGGCTGTATGCATACACGGGGGTCGCGGGTGGCCGTACGCATACACGGGGTCACAGGTGGCTGTACACATGCAGAGGATTTGCAGGTGGCCATACAGGGGTCGCAGTTGGTCATACACCTACACAAGACAAGTGGCCATACACCTACATAGGTCTCTCTAGTGGAGGTACACATACACAGGGGATGCGGGTGGACAGATGCATACACGGGGATTGCGGGTGGCTGTACATATACACAGGGGTCACAGATGGCCATACACCTACCTAGGGGTCTCAGGTTAAAATACACATACACAGGGGTCATGGGTGGAGGTACACATACACAGGGTTCGTGGGTGGAGGTACATATACCCAGGGGTTGCACGTGATCTCATTCGCAGGTGTTGCATGTCGCACAATAAACAGACATTAAACATGCCTGCATACACAGGGATCACGCTTGGCCCTATAACTTTTACAGCCAGTTATATAATTAGTGTGACTGTGCAGTAACTCTTCCCCATCATATTATACTCTACACTTATACACAGATTATCTGCAGTAACATGTTTTTTTACCTCAGACACTAAAGACTGGTTTATCAAAACCATCTCAAAGAAAAGTTGTTGCTTCAGATCACGGCAACCAATCACAGCTCAGCTCTCTTATTACCAAAGCTGCTTCAAAAATAAAAGCTGAGCTCTGATTGGTTGCTATTTCTTTTGATAAATGGCCCCCACTGTATACATACCCCAGATACTGTGTATACATGTACCCACCACATATGTGCACATTATATCCACATTAACAGGTTTTTTTTTTACCTCAGAAACTTCTGTCATGGCTGCTCTGTAGTGTTAGCACAGCCCTCCTGGTGGAGGGATCTTATCAGGTGCTTTACATGTGCTTCAGGCCTAAAAGTAAGCAGGAGGGATAGAGACCATGTCCTCCCTGCATTGGTGACACCCATAGCACCGTTTACCCTCTACCACTCCCATGTCCCCTCATGTGGGGCAGTCACATAAAGCGTGTGGTAATTCCTTTAGATCCCTGGCTGACCCCAAAGACTGTTTAGTGAATGGAGGGTGCTGGAGCTTGTCACATAACGTTAGCTGCCTGCACCTGGAGCAAATATTGCATCCCTCTACCACAGTAATTATGTCCTCCCCAACAAACAAATAGTGACCCCTTAAAAACATAGGGCCCGATTCATCAAAGATTTTGTAGCGACCGGTGGTAACGCCGCGGTTGTGTGTATGTCTTGCTTCAACAGAATCTCCATACTCAGATTTAACCGGTCGTAACATCTCTTTACTGTAAAACATATCTATAACACAGTCAACTGATCTAGCTGCACACATGTATATGGTGGAGTCCCTGGATCTTCACTTTATCCGGGTGCGCAGCAAGAAGAAGAAAAAGAAAACAAACAAAATGGAGATATCTTTCCCTAACTTTCCCTCAAATCATGTACCAGTCTATCACAGAAGAAGATGTCGCTCCCACGTGGCAGGCCTGGGATCTCACGATGACGGGTCCCGGTGCAGCGCTGAAGGGGAAACTCCTCATTCCTCTTCTTTGGTCTTCTTCCGCAGGTAACAGATTTTTGTTATTCTCTCTCTCTGTCCCGGGGCACACCGAGCAGCAGAAGGGAGATCACGGTAGCACAGATGGCTCCCTTATGTCGGTCACAGCCCCTGCACATGTAATCCGGTGGCAATGTCCTGAATTCCG